>CM051823.1:149163457-150363457 GCA_028451465.1 Erethizon dorsatum
CTTCCCCTGAAGAAGCCTCTGCTTGAGCTCCTGCATTTTCCTCCTTGGCTTTGCCAAGTCCCTGCGATGATTTATGTACTTAGAGTAGTTTTGGCAGAGGACTGTGCATTGTCTCCTAATTATTTGCCCAGTTTCCTCATTACGAGGTTTTCAGCAGCACTCGTCTTGTTGACCGAGAGGACTCAGTACGCCGCAGGAGCTAAAAACAAATAAATGCATGAAGACAAAAAATAAGCCAAGCCAATCTATCCTAATTCAATCAAGTCGAAGTCAAACAGAAGGAGCAGCGCATCCGGAGATCCTGAACTCAGAGGGCCATGGGAAGCCTGGAGAGAAAGCTTCTGAGGCACAGGGAACAGCTGGCTGGAGATTGAATCTCTTCAGTAGGGCGAAGTAACCAAGCAATGCTGTCAGCATCGCGGCCGCTAATACTACCCACATGCTCTTCAGAGCACATTTCCTTTCTTTCCTTACTTTTTCTTTTGCTTGATTACGAATCTAAGTAGAGCTCTCCTCTGCCCCCTACATTTTGCCATTATACGGGTTATTTAGGCATCTTTGGGAAAGCGTGGAATCCAGCATCATCCATGCGTTTACTCCTGGGGAATAATTCCTCATGAAGTTCAGATGCTTCCTATAGTCTTGCGGTGCACCCCATTTTTAAGGCGGGGGTGCCTGCATCCCTAGATAGGCGCCTCTCTGTGGTGACTGCTGAAGAGTAAACATTACATTCACTCTGAATAGGAAAAGATAAGACTTCTTCTCCTCACCAGAAAAATCGTGGTTTTCATGTTATCGCTGAAGAAATAGTTGTCATGGCAATCATTTATGTAACTTTGAACAGCCACCAGATAAATACTCCTGATATCGGGTTTTCAGTACATGGAAAAAAATATGGCCTAATCAGGACTGTGTTCAATGCATAGTGTATTTCCCTAGCCTTCCTGACATACGTGATTGAGTTTTCAGAACCTTAGGCAATTTTTATGCATATTTATTTTCAGCCCTCAAGATGTGTGTTTATGTCAGGAATTGTCCCTCTGCCTAACCTCATACTCAGTTTCTTCAGTTGTGTAGCTTGGCAGTATACGCGTGTGGGATTCAAATCTCGGCAACTTGGAAACAATTTGATTGAATTCAAAAACGTTTTTAGTGCCCACTGTGGGCAGGACACAATGCCAGGCTGTTATGGCTGGTATCTAGATGTCCCCTCAAAGCCTCATGGGCTCATAGGTGGGGCTTCTTGGAGCTGGTTAGATCAAGGGTGTGTAATACTGGGATTAATTAAGGGCGTGTGGTACTAAATTAGTCCACTGATTGGAATTAGCATAGTTCTGGGTGTGGATAATAGAAGCCCTACACTGCAAGAGGATAAGACCCTAATGCATGTGTCTAAAAATCACACAGCAGCCTAAAATTTGAAAATAAGTATAAACTTGGTTTCATGTTATAACAAGTACTGTACAGAGTAATATTATTATTGTAAGTTAGAATTTCCAGCACAAACCATAGGAGAGTGAGGTTAGTGTGTAAGACTTGGAAACCCCAGGTATATATTCTGCACTCCTTCCTGGCTTATTTTTACCATTTTCCTTGTCAAAGAGAAGCAGCATACTGTTATTAAAAACTGACTCTGGGATTCTGCCTTTTAAACACATTCCAGATCTCTGGGATTCAGTTTTTTCTCTGTAAAATGAAGTTATAAAACTATTTTATTTTCAGATCAATTTGGGGATCTAAATGAGTTAGCATATACAAAGTGCTTAGAGTAATGATAATATGAGCTAACAATTAATATTAATAACATTATTACTAGATTCTGTTCATTTCAGGTACATCTGGTGTATCTTGCTCTCCTGGCTTAGGCCAACTTTGAGTCATTCTAATCACTAAACTGGCTTAGAGATATGGACTCATCATCCATCCATTCCCACATCCATTCATCCACCCATCCATCCACCCATCCACCCATCCATCCATCCATCCTTTATTCAATGTACATTAGTTAGGAGATCAGGGTTTAGGTGCTGTGTATACAGTGATGCATAGACATTCTGCAGAGGAAGAATTAAGATTAGTGGTGTGGCCTCTTGGGATTCCATGGAGCAGTAAAATTGCAAAAATGAATCTGTTATCAGGCATCCAAGATTTTATTTTGCCAAGTAAGTATGTTAATAAGGACCAACTTTCATTTTGTTTCACCATGTTTTAATACCTCAAACAGTAGGAAGAACATAATATTAGAATAAATGAGTCTTTAAAGTGAAATAAATTTTGTGTTGGGGAAGAGCTTACTACGTTTACCTGGCACATTATAGGTGCTGAATAATAATTTGTTGGATGAATGTACTATTCCTTTATTTTCTCAGGATTCTGCAGATTAATAAAACTTTGTTGGCATACCAGTATTTAGGAATATGGGAAAAATGTGCTTCTGTTTAGATTAAACTTAGACACATTTTACTTCATGCATCTTCAAGACAAAAGAAACTAGATACAAATGTATAAGGTTATCTGACAACAGAAGGTGATGAATGATGTCCAAATAAAAAATGTTACAGGGATAAAATTGAGAGTGTTCTTTTACAATCATGGGAATGAATTTTATTTCATAAATCAAATTTTTATGAGCTTTGTGATCCTTACATGCTTTGCGATTAAGGATTCTATTTCTGAAAGTTTAAACAGGAACTTTATGACTAACAGTTAAATATTTCAGGGTGCACACTGCTTGCTCTCAGTACGGATAATAAGATAAGACCATAGAGATGCAAATCGAGTGATTTCCTATTCACCAGGATCATCTTTTATCAGTGCCCTTTGTTCACTATTATCCCATTTTCAAGAAATGTTACTATTTTCTCACCTTTGTCCTTTATCTTTCCAGCTTATAACTATAACAGACTTAGATCAGCAGAATACTTCTTCCCAAAGCTTATTAGAAACCATAAGATGTTACATTTTCTCTTAATTTTAATCAAGGCTGACCAATATTTTTCTTAAATAGTTTTATTGCCATGGAACCACTGACCAAGAAATGACTA
Source organism: Erethizon dorsatum (assembly GCA_028451465.1). Classification (NCBI taxonomy): domain Eukaryota; kingdom Metazoa; phylum Chordata; class Mammalia; order Rodentia; family Erethizontidae; genus Erethizon; species Erethizon dorsatum. Next base: position 149,166,502 of record CM051823.1, read on the forward strand.
TGATACGACTGGTTTCTTTCTTTTTTTTTTTTTTTTTTGCGGGTACCGGGGGGTCCACTTCAGGACCTCGCGCACCAGCAGGCGCCCGTGCCACTGAGCGATATCACCGGCCCCTTTTTTCGTATGTGGGATCCGGGAGTCGAACTCGGGCCCGCGCGCTTGCCAGGCAGGCACTTACGCCGCTGAGCCATCTCACCGGCCCACGACTGGTTTCTTAAGATTGAAAGCTACAACAGTTCTTTACCTAGAATATAATACATTGATCTAAAATAAGGGTGACTTTCTGCTTTTGCAAAGGGCCAGAATTTGAAGGACAGAAAATTAATGTAGGGAGAGTAGCTTGAAAGGGTGTAGTTCCCTGCCTGGCACTGAGTTTTCAAACATGGATTCTGGAAGGTTGGGAGAGGCTGACTGATGAGTAAGGTAGGACGTTTGGGGAAGATGTCAGCTCTCAGACAGCAGGAATTAAGAGTCACATTTCCGGGGAGCCAGAGAGCCCCTTAAAGTCTGCTGTAAATGAGCAATAACAGACACCAGCTGACAGAGTTACCTGGAGTCCACCTGTTAGGCAGACCCAGCCTTTTCAAGATACAGAAATCAAATTATCTCTAATGCCATTGAGCTCATTTAGATTTTCTATTATTCAGCTTTCTATGATAAGTTATTAAAAATTTTAGTGTACTTTTAAAATAAAAATCAAGATCAGGAATATATGTGGAAGAGCTAATGCTCATGAAGAATAATTCACATTTTCACTCAAAACCTATTTACTCTTACTCTAGACACAATTCTAATGCGTTTAGTTAATTGTTGTGTTGGCTTGAATCAGTAGAAAAGGAGGAGATAATAGAGAGTAGAGAACTTATAGTTGCAAAAACAAAGGCTTCAATTATAACTTAAGAAAAATATGGTCTGTCTGCAAGAAAAGTGGTGAAATATTCTAAGTAGCAGACATAAAAAACAAAACACCACCATCCAGTTATTCCTTAGATCTAGAGTACGAACTCTCGTGTTTCTTGATTCTTTTCTTCCAATGCAAGTGCCATTATATTTAGCACTGTTTGAGAAGACACATAATGTGTCAGAAATTGCTTTCTTTTACACATGTTTGAAAAGAAATTTAAGGCAATTTGTCATTATATAGATAGTACATTTCTTCTGCTGGGGAATTATATGAAATATGTAAGACACACACAATTGGAAATAAATTTATCCCAGCTCTCTCCCTAAAATCTTTCTCTTTTTTTCTTTAAAAATCATGTCTCTACTTAGCAGTGAAAGAAAAGCAGCCAAAGAAAAAGTTACCAAACTGAAACAAGAGGCCTATTTTGCACATTCCAAAGAAGAAAATTTGAGAATACTCATTCTTTTTTTCATAGTGACATCCTCTGAAATCTAAAAGACAAGATTTGTGTGCTAGGTGTGGTGATCAAGCATGCATTTCACATTCATTTTCAAAATTGCACTATGTAGGTGCAGCCCTGAGATTTTTTGGAGGCATTTTCTTGGTTTATAGTATTTGTAGGTCTGGGTGGCTTTGTGCTGTGTAGCTATTTCTCAAATCAGGTCATCTTAGTCACTGCATGGTAGGACCAACTCAAAGACTCCATCACCATGCTTTGATCATTTCAGCACTTACTGAACTCTTGCATTTTTTTGATCTTCTGGAATATTTGTAGTTTATGCCATGGAATTTATTCCATCATTTTTTCCCCATTCTTCTCTTCACAGTCCTGAAATCGGAAAAGACGATGAAATATACAAGGGTATCTCATATTGCTTCTGTATCATCTCCAAGGTCTAGCTCAGGTCTGTGGATACAGTTGTCATTTAGTAAATATACAGTGACCAGTTAATGTATTAAAACCTAATTTTAAGAGTGAACTAAAAAAAGGGAAATATATTGGTAACTAAGTATATATGTGGTGTGATCAAAATATAAAACAAATGTTTAAATTAAAACTATTTCAGTAAAACACATTGCCATTATATTCTCTCAACATATTCCCACTTCCTTCAAACACACTTAGCCCATTGTTCTTGCCACTTTCTGAAGCAGTTCTGGAAGACCTCTTTTGTGAGTTTTCAGTTGCACTGCTGTGGCTGTTTCAATATATTGAATTGATATAAAATGTTTACCTTTCATGGTCATTTTGACTTTGGGGAAGAACCAGAAGTTGCATGGTGCCAGATCTGGTAAATAAGGTGGATGTAATGTTTTTATTTCACATAAATGTTTTTAATTGACCTAAGACATAAAGGCAGCCATGAAAAGTTGTGAAAGAAGACTTGAAGAACTGCTTCAGAAAGTGGCAAGAATGATGGGATAAGAGTGTTCCAAGAGGGGAAGTATTTTAAGGGGGATTAATGGCAACGTGTCTTTTACTGTAATTTTTAAAAACTTTATTTAAACATTAACCATATTTTTTGATCACACATCATAGAGCCACATTATCATAGCCTTGAACAAAAATTAACATAACTAAATATAGCTATTTTCTTTTTTATCTAGGCTGCTTTCTTCAAAATTTCCAAACTGATTATCGTCACAGATGATAGGAAATGCACTGGTAATTACATTAATATGGCCAAAACATTGTGAAATACAAAAAATTCTGTAAAACCTCCATAGATCTATATACTTTAAAAAGGTAGACTAAGATGATTAATCTCATATGTGCTTTACTGCACATCTATGTCTTTGGAATAATTATACCAGTTACAATCTATTCTTATCCTCATCCTAATAATAGGTTTTCAATTTATGATTCAAGGAGCAGCAAAAACTGCAGAGCTTCATTTATACTTAACCTTGAACCTAAGGTTTTGAAAACTATTTATCATAAAGGAACTAGTTTTTTTCTCTCTCTCTCTTTTTTAAGTTGCTGATCAGTTGTGGACCTGTATTTTTATATAATACAATAAAAATGAACTTGGTTTATTGTAACAGTATGAACTTTGTGTCTTTAAAATTTTATTGGAAATCGACATTTTATATTTGTATATATTTATGGGGTACAAAGTGATGTTGTGATTTATTAGTACAGTGATTAAAGCAGGCTAATTATCATATCCATCACCCTAAACACTTATCATTTTTTGGGCTGAGAACATTTGAAATTGACTCCCTTAGCAATTTTGAAATGTGTAATACACTATTATATTCACCATATCATGTGATTATCTCAAAAAATGCAAACAAAAACTTATTCCTTCTGTCTGAGAAAAAAATTATTAAACTCTGACAGGGTATTGGTATAACAAAGGATTGGCTAACAGGAAATGAAGACAATGCTAAAGAAGCCAGGAAGAGCAGACATGGGGAGCAGCCCCTGTGCCTTGGGCTGACATAAAACACCACAGGAAGGCATCCCTCTGGGCTTCCTTCCTGACTGCACTGGAAAGGATCCTCTAGCACTGTGGCTCTAGCACTGTGGGGAGCACAAAAGTCACTGTGGTAGGGCCGGTGGACCTTGCTGGAAACCCACTACTGGGTGCCAGGTGAAGCTGCTTGCGGGGGCGTAAAGGCAGGTTTCTGCACTTAAACATGGAGTCTGTAACTCTGATCTCTACTTCTTATTTGGCCTTTTACCACGTGTCCCAGTGGCAACGAACTCTGGTATGAAGCAGGTCAAATTCCCAGGTAAAGTGCGATACATTCTCGGGTCCTTTGAAATTTGTTTTTAGAATCTGAGGGAAGTGAAAAGAAAGTGAGAAAGGTAAAAAAAATCTGTAGAAAATGTTGAGCCCTTTCTGTGAGAGGATTTAGGACCCATTTTTAGCAATGTGTTAAAAATATAATTAGCTTGTTGATTTCTAAGCCATATCCCCAAAAAAACTATTAATTGAATTTTTTCATGTTGTAAGAAATAGGAACCAATTCTTTTTAATTTAAAGAAAGAAAAATGAAGGACTTCATTGGAAAGTTGGTAAAATTAAAGGAAGAATTGAACAGCCTGGAGTTTTGAAAGAAAGGTCTGCGTAGAACTCTGAGGTCTCGGTTCCCTCTAATGTCCTCTATCTTCAACTCTAGACCTGAACTCAACTCAGTTCCGGTGAATGTGAGTCCCCAGGCCTCACCATTAGACACAGGAGGGAGACTGAATGAACCAGCTTGGGTAAAATTACGCTAAACTGAATCCCCCAGTGACAGCCCAGGACACAGACTCACATAGTATGGTTTTGACCAACAGGAGCTTGAACTGAGTATCAAGGGCAGAACCAAAAATACTGGCATCCTGTTGAGCTGGGCAGCTCACAAAAAGAAAGCTATACAAAGGGTAAACTTTACCTGTAGCCAAATGTTGCAAATAAAACATTTGAGAAACTCTCTGGGAGCGGCAGACTCTGTTCCCTCAAGTGATAGCTGGTGCTCATTTGGGAATCTTTAGCTCGAGACTAGCAAGAAATTTATTTCCATCAGATAAAGCCTGGCCGTAATGAACGTCTTCCTGATAACTCTTGTACACTTTTCCAAGGAGCTGAAAATGGCAATTAATGAAAAACTGTGTGTATTGGTTCGTGAAATTGAGTGTGTGCAGTCCTTTGATACTGGAACTTCTTAATAATGAGAGTTGGGGAGGAGGCGGGAAACACACTACACATTAAAGACTCAATTTATTTGACAAGATATGACAACAAAGAAGACCTCATGTATATGAAAATCTTGGGCTTTTGTTTGGTTTGCCAAAGTAGAGACAACACAGCAAGGAGCAGGTGTTTTCCCCCCTCAGAGCCAACCCTCCCTTCATATTCCTCACCATCTTAACAGGCAGCCGCAGGCTGGGACGACATTGTTTGCGGCACTCAAGGACACGGCTCAGATACTGGCGCTCACAACTGTTCTGTGCTCTTAGTGAGAGGCCAGGATGGGAAAATGTGTCTGAAAAATTCCTCAAAGCTCTCAAAGAACACCAAGGCATGAGGGGCTAGAAAGACTCCTCTGCAACAGAAGAAACAGGAAGCTATGCTTAGCTTATAAAGATTCTGGGACTGGGATTCTAATGGCAGGAAACCATATTCTTCTTTGCAGTATAAGTTGTGAGTTTCGGTTGTTGCTAAATCTGGGTTTCAACACTATTTTTTAAAATAAAATATTAGTCATGATGAGAGTGAAAGAAATGCTGAGGTGAGGCTTGAAAGAATTTTACACACGCAGAGTATATATGCACACATGTGCATACACACACCATTCCAAACACGTAATATGTGTATAAACATGGACCATATATGTATACATTTCTCACATATATTACTTGCATGTAGAACCATAATACCATACATACACAAACAAGAGCCCCTCAAATGCATGCACTCATACATGTGCAAACGTTATCACATACTACACAGTATCACAAGCACACACATCACATAAATATGTAATTATATTACCTACATCCATAAGTCACATCAGAGAATACACATCATCCTTATGTACGTCCCTCGACATAACACTCAATCACACTATGACTGTACATAATGCACACATTACATGCTATCGGACATGTACACACCACTTGCCCAACACATCATAGCACACATGATAGACACACAACAAAGATACACACCCCTTGCAAACCACAATATAGTTGACTCCTACACAGCCCACATGACACGTATACCATGATATACTTCTCACACGTATCGTACTGTACATAACACTTACATGACCACCGGTAACTCGCTGCATTCGATTTGACAGATTCCTTTCATGTCTAATTTTTAGATGAGTGGTCTCAAAGGAGTCACTCAGAAGACTGAAAGGAGACAAAGGCGTAAAAAAGCTGTGAAATTAAGCGGTGCTCAGTAGTATGTCACAGCTGGAACATGGAACTGAATAGAAACAACTGGATCAAAGATCTACCCAGTTTTGGGGGGAATTATATTGGTAAACTCATTACCCAGGACTTAAGCACCTATGTGATCATTAATCAACCTGAAAGCTTTGAAATTCCACCACTAGGACATAGGCTGAAGCTATGTAGCCCCTAAGGAGGGCACATTTCTCAATACTCAGTTCAAATGTGACCATGGAAGATAACAGACAAAAAGAAATTCCCAGGGCAAGAGCAAAACAAGCCTTTCACTGCTGTGGGAGGGGTCTTTACTCTTCCTTTCTGTAAAGACTTTTTTATTGCCATGGGCCATGAATGCTAAGAATCTCCCAGTTTTCCCTTTTCACTAAGGAAATTGTAATTGGACTATAGGTCACTGGTCTGCCAGGAGGCACATCTGTTCCTAATGGGGAATACAAGTAGGACACTGTGGATATTGTGCCCAGACACAGCAGCTGGACAGCATTTGAGGTTGACTTCCTTGGGGCCATGGTGAGTGTGTTTTATGTGTGAGAAGACAGGCAGCCTGTGGCAGAGACTGCTGACAGTTTGTAAGCACTGTTCCACACTGTTGCTGGAGGCCTTGCCGGTGGCCACTGTTGTCGGCCTCATTTGGTTCAAAACGGGGGAGGTTCGTGTGATAGGTGACTCATATGAGAAAGGGGGAAGGTGATGCGTATCAGTTCTGGATGAAGAAGCGAGCATGACTTCTCCACTGCCAGCATGCGGTGAACTCAGACTTGAGGGAATGGCAGCGCCACACAAGGGCAGGAGTGAGGGACCCTGCATTATCACACAAAAGAAGGGCTTCCACCAGCCAAGAACCCTGGCACTGGGCTATGATATGAGAAGAATAAGTGTCTTTTATGTTAAGCTACTTTACTATAGGATTTATGGATTATAGCAGCATCACATTACTGCATACCTCGCATGCAGATATTACAGAGGTGTATACACACATACCACATATGACTCACAACCACACACATATACTTCCTTACACTTTGGTGGGAGCCTCAGGGACTTTGATGCTGTACCAGCATTTGCACAAGAAGGTCCCAAGATCCATGACCACTCTGGACAATTGAGGAGACAGTCACAGTTAGAAGAACAGGTTCTTGATTAGCAGAGACTAACGTTGCTGTTGGAAATTTCTCAGATGGGCTTTGTTCTCTTGAGTCTTCAAAGGTCTTGCTCTACAAGAGTGCTTGAAAGGCACTCTTGCTATACATTGAGATGGGTGAGAAAGAAGATGGGACAGAAGGAAGGGAACCTATGTGATAGAACTGGAGTGGACAAGTGCATAATTGCAGACAGAGGAGCGAGGTAGTTTTCAGAAGGCAATGACTAATGGGTGGTAGAAATACGTAGGGCAAGGTCTGCTAATTACCTGTTCAGTAATTGTATTAGTTGGTTTTTCCATTATTGGAACACGATATCTGACACCTACAATTTAAAGGAGATTTTATTTGGCTCATGATTTCAGGGGATTCAGTTCATAGTCAGTGAATTTAATGTGGGAATATGATAGCAGAAGGGCGTGGTGGAGCACAGTTCATTGTGGCCAGAAAGTAGAGCATGGGAACAGCACCAGAGAGAAAAAGTGAAGGACCAGATACATATTCTAAAGTCATACTTCCATGACCCACCCAGAAACACCCGGAAGTATGCTTTACTAATCCCCTGAGTGGCTCCCAGGCCAATCAAGTTGACATAATTAAGCCTAATCACCACTGTGACCTTTCTATTTGACTACTCTTCTTCCCAGTTTGAGAGACCACTTAAATCACACATTAGGGATAGTTCATTTGCTCTAATAAAAGGCTTAGTCCTAGAGGAAATTAAAACTATTGCCAAGAATAATGTCTGAGATTATGTGTAAGCTACACTCATCTCCCTATACATGGCTTCATGAATAATTAAATAGAAGGCAGCTGTGGCCAAGGGTAAGCATTCACATTTCACTCATGATGGAATTGGGTATTTTTGAAAAACAATTTTCCAATTTGTATTTTAATATTTAATTTTTTAGCCTCATTATTTTTGTCACTTTAAATAAATATTTTATGTTCAACTCAGTTCCAGCTTCCTAGAATTTGCAGCAGATGGCCATGCTATATTAACAGAGCTCTTGAGAACATTAGACATGAACTTTTAAAAATTCTGACTCCATCTCCAAAACTGTCTGGACACTCCTTTTCTCACCTAATTTCAGAGGAATAGAAATTCTTTTTTTTTTTGGCCTAAAATTACATTCTACATCTATACTCATAGTTTAATTTCTGACTAGTTCTTCCTAGAGCTTGCATCACAAAATAGTTTCCCACTCTTTGTATTGTATGTTTAAATTCTCATTTAAGTATATAAGCAGGAATGTGTCTCTTCAAAAACAATAAAAGAGGACACATAGACCCAAACACAGTGAAAAGCCATTCTGTGTTCATCGAATGGATGAATCAATGTTGTCAAAATATACACAATGCCTACAGTAATCTACAGATTCAGTACAACTCCTATCAAAATATGAATGGCATTCTTCATGGAATTAAAAAATCCTAAAATTATATGAAACCACAAAACCCCCAAATAACCAAAGCAATCCTGAGCAAAAAGCAAAGCAGGAGACATTATATTATCTGACTTCAAAATATCCTCAAAAGCTGTAGTAATCAAAAGAATGTGGCATTAGCATAAAACAGGCACACAGACCAGTGGCACAGAATGGAGAGCACAGAAGTAAACCTGTACATCTTCAGCCAAGTGACTTTCAGCAGAAGTGCTAAGAACACGCAATGAAGGACAGTCTTTTCAATAAAACATGCTGGGCAAATAGGATTAAAAAATGAAACTAGACCCCTAGGCCTTACCAGTTATAAAAATCAACTCGAAATGGTTTAAAATTTCAAAAGTAAGACCTGTAACTGTGAAACTACTAGAAAAAAACGTAAGGGAAATGCTTTAGGACATTAGAATAGGTGAAGATTTTAGACCCCAACACACAGAAATTCAAAGGAAAAATAGACAAATAAGAAACATTAAAATAAAGAGTTTCTACACAGCAAAGGAAACAATCAAAAGAGTAAAGAAACAACCTACATAGTGGGAGAAAATATTTGCAAGCTATGCATCTGACAAGAGGCTAATATCTAGAATATGTAAGAAATTTAAATAATAACAAAATCAAATAACCTAATTTTTTAAAAAAAAGTGAACAATGGGTCTAAATGAACTTTTCTGAAGGGAAGACATATAAAGGTCCAAGAAGTATAAGGAAAAAAAAAAAAAAAAACAACTCCATATCACTAATCATCAGGGTAGTGAAACTCAAAATCCCAATGAAGTCTTACTTTACTCTAGTAAGAATGCCTATTTTCAAAAAGACAAAGGATAAGCACTAGTGTGAGGATGTGGAAAAAAGAGAACTCTTGTATACTTTTCATGGAAATGTAACCTACTACAATTATTGTGGAAAAAATGTGGAAGTTCCTAAAAAAGTTAAAGAGAGAACTACAATATGATCCAGCAATCCCACTGCTGACTACATTCCGAAGGAAATGAAGCCAGTCGGTGGAAAAGACATATGTACTCCCATGTTCACTGCAGCACAGTAGCCAAGAAATGGAAGCAAGCTAAGTGTTGATTAATTTCTGAATGGATAGAGAAAATGTGGTACAGATACACAAGAAAATACTATTCAGCTATAAAAGAAATGAAATCCTGTCATCTGCGACAACACCGATAGGACTAGAGATCATTATTTTGTTAAGCAAAATAAGCCAGGCACAGAAAGACGAGTATCACAGGATCTCACTCATATGTGGAAGCTAAAATAGTGGATCTCATAGAAGTTCAAAGTAGAATAAGTGGTTAGTTACCAAGACTGGGGAGAGTGGTGGGGAAAGATAGATGAGGAGAAGTTGATCAGTGGTACTAAGTTACAGTTAGACAGGACTAAGAAGTTCTGGGGTGCTTCTGCATAATGGGGTCACTACAGGTAACAGTAATGTATTGAACATTTCAAAGAGTTACAAGAAGGGATTTTGAAGGTTTTCACTATAAAGAAATGGTAAAAATGTGAGGAGATAGGTGCTTAAGCTGTTTACACGTCACTCAGTGTGTATGTATAGGAAAACAACACATTGTACTTCATTAATATGAGTAATGTTATGTTTTTATGTCCCAGTCAAAATAAGTTTAATTTTAAAATACAGCATATTACATAGATTAAATTCATGAAAATTAACTTAATTGACCCACAGTGTCAATTATTATTGTTGAAATGTGTTGATTACATTGTCTTCATATATTTTTGGTTTACCTACACTAGATGCATTTTTTTTCTTTTTCCTGTGGGTACCAGGGGTTGAATTCAGGACCTTGCGTGCCAGGAGGCACCCGTGCCGCTGAGTGATATCACCGGCCCTTTTTCGTACGTGGGTACTGGTAGCTGAACTCAGGACCTTCCGCTTGCCAGGCAGGCGCTTATGCCGCTGAGCTATCTCACCGGCCCCTAGATGTATTTTTTTTTTTTTTTTTTTGTGGGTACCGGGGGGTCGACCTCAGGACCTCGCGCGCCAGCAGGCGCCCGTGCCGCTGAGCGATATCACCGGCCCCTTTTTCGTATGTGGGATCCGGGAGTCGAACTCGGGCCCTCGCGCTTGCCGGGCAGGCGCTTAAGCCGCTGAGGCATCTCACCGGCCCCCCTAGATGTATTTTAAAGTTGTGTTCATGTCACACTTTGTCAACATAAAATATTCAAACAAAACAGTACCCAGATCAAGGCTTTCAATCCCGAGTGCTCTTCCAGCCAAGACCTTATCTTCCTTCTGTTGATTATCATTCAAGTTCTTGAGTTTTTCATGTGCACCCTCTTCACCTCCTGAAGTCTTCTCTATGCCTTGCCTTTCGGCAGTATGGGTGCTCTTTCTAAAGTTACTAGTAACTTCCCGGTTGTGAAGCAGTGGAATCATTTTATTTCCACCACCTTTGACTTCTCTGTAGCACTGCATATTGGTTATCATTCCCTTTCTCGTTGGCTCTCATTGTTCTCCTTCTGCATCTCACACTGTCCTTTCTCCATCTCCTTTACCACCTTTGTTCTCCTTGGGGTTTGGAGTCTACAACAGGGATACAAAATCTAGGTCTTGGTGTTATTATGTAAATGAAATTATGTAGTTTTTACGAGAGGAATGAGAAACATCAAGGACAGAATAAGTTCTCAAAAAAAAAAAAAAATGCAGTCACTGCTAATGTGTTCATTTTGGACCAGTCAAATGGAAAGGCGTGTGAAATCCCAAAGGCAGGTACAGTAAGTGTCTGGATTTCAAGAGTGAGAGCAGGAGTTGTGGATCTGGATTCACCAGTGCATAAACGACAGCAGAAGCATGAATGACGGTTCTGGTAAAGGTTGAAGTGCTGCATATGGTGATGGCCTTTCTTCTGGAAGAGTCCTGAGGTGACATAGAGAATCACACAGCAAGAGACCAGGATCACACGTACTGTTCTCCTTTGTCTCCCTCTTATAAAGAAGTCAATTTTCAATCACGGGAGCCCCACCCTGATGACCTTATCTAAATTTAATCACCTCCCAAAGGCCCACTTCTAAACTTCACAGTCAGATTAAGTTTCCAGCCTCTTAATAGCTTCCAATGGGAATCAAATTTCAACTTGAGTTTTCACAGGGAACACATGATATACAAATTATTGCAGTGTCCATTGTGCATCAGGCAGAATTCTGTTCACCATTATCATTCAAGAACTCAGGCTGCCTGACCAGTCTCCACCTCAGATGTGGAGAGTTATAGCATAACACACAACAGAGCTCCAGAAGACCTCCTATGGCAAGAAGATGCTGTGGCCTGCTGGCGGCCAATGTTCCTATTACTCATAATTTATTGGCTAAAACACATGAGGCACACACATTCACAGAAATGAACTGCCCCACCCTGGAGAGATGAAGAGCCAGAAATATTTAATAATCAAGGAATATTTAATAAGTCATGATTGAAGTATGTCTAGAATTAAAAGCAAAGAGGATACTTTGTTTATATTATAAATTCATAAAGTATGATAAATAATGTTCCTTTTTATTTATAATTTGGGTTTCTCATATAAAAGAAACCATGTGATATTTAAATGTGTGTGTCTGATTTATTTCACTTAACATTATGGACTCAAAGTGCATTCATTGTCCTACAAATGACTCAAGTTTATCTTTCTTTAAGGGAGAGTGGTATCCACTCATCTGTTGATGGACATATAGGCTGCTTCCAAGATCTAGCTACTATCAGTCGTGCTGCTATAAATACTGGTGTGCATGTAGCACTGTAATACGATGACTTTAACTCTTTTGGGAAGGTACCTAGATGAGGAATAGCTAGGTCAAATGGAATTTCCAGCTTTAGAAATTTAGGTTTTGAGGAATCTCCATACTGGTTGATAGTTACCTTAATTTTCTTAGCTTTTCAAAATCATTTCTAACAAATATGAGTTATGCCAATGTTTTCCTAAGGAAAATGGAAAGAGCAAGAGAGACATAAGAACAGAAGACAGAAGAAAAAGGAAAGGATGAGGAAAGGATGAGGGAGGGAAAGAGAATATAGACAAGTGTAGGAAGAAAAGTTTACTTATTTAGAGATGTGATATCTGCTAAAAATAAAGAAATTTTTAAAAATGTTACTTCTAGTGTTCTGCTTCATGAGAAAGAGTTAAAGGTGTATACTTATACATATTTGAGACACATCTGAAGAGTATGCATTTAAAAGAATTGATTAACCAGCACACTAGCTCTAACAGCACGCTTAATTTGTAAATTTAATATTTATTAGGGGAAATAAATGTGTTTTATTCTCCCTATGAGTTCACATCACCCTTTATTTGAAAGGACACTGTTGGAATAAAAGAAACATTAACATTTCTAGCACATCTTAAATGCATATTGACAGTAGATGAGAACAACAAGTAATTTTTGATGTGTTTTTCTCGACTGTTCTATTTTTGTATTTTAATGAACTCCTTAGCTTTTCTGGTTAAATCTATTCCAGTTTTGTATTATTTTCTTGGGGAAAATAATTAAGGAAAAAATGTCTGTTAGGGGAAAAGTTCGCAGTAATATGAGTTAATCAAAGCATAAAGGAAAGAGAATTAAATTCAATGAGGTGGCTACAATTCTAAATATTTTTTCCATCTCTTCAATCAAGACAAGTGTCCTGTTCTTAAGAGGGTTATAATCTAATAGGAGAGAAGGAGCACATACATAAAGAGATGAATAGCACTCTGGGGAATCCAAATGCTTCAGATTTCAGAATTGGAAGTAGTTCATAAAAGTTGAAATAGCTTGGTCATGAATTAATCTTCAAAGAAACAAAATGGGAGTGGGATCTTCAACAATAGGGCACAACAGTTAATGAGTACAGGGTTTATCATGAAAGTGATAAAATTCTGAAATTGTGATAATAGTCGCCCAACTCTGTGACTATTATGAAAACCATTGTATATTATCAATGATTCAATATTACGGTATGTGAATTACATCTCAATAAACCTGGACTATTAAAAATATTAGGCATTGTGGGTGGAGCTCGGTGGTAGAGCTCCTTCTTAGCAAAATCTATGGAATTGGCACTAGATACAGAAAGGAGACTGCAGCAGCTATGGATGTTATTTTCCTGCACCTTCTCTCTCTCCTACTTATTTTGAAAAAAGGATATTGGCAGTGCTCAACTTTACACTGAGTTCGCAAGTTACCGGAATAATGAAAAGCCAAATCCAAAACAGACATAAGTGACTGCATATCATGTACAGTTTCTGAGTTACTGAGATTGATATAGGAACTGATGAGTCTTTGTGTCTCCTTTCTTTGAGTATAAGAACAACTTTCTACAAGCCTCGTTGTAGTGTATTAGTGAAGTCTGATGGTGTGAGTAAAATCTGGTAGAAGGGTAAGGATGGATGCAGAGTGATGCTTATTTGGCCTATTTTTCTCTTAGAAACATTTGTTACTCTAATTCTGCTCTCTATGGTAAGGTCTGGTTGGGAAAGCCTTGTGTGGATTGGGTTTCCAAGTCAAAAGATTTATTGGCTTCCACATTGGTTTGACCAGTAGTAGACAAGAAGAAATGAGGGTGCAACGTATTTCTCATCTTTTCTTCCTGACTCGAGCAGCAGGTCTGGCAGCAGCTGCATTTTCTCAGGTGCTATAACTTCTGTCATGGTTCCAGCTTCTTCTGGGTGCTCTTCGATGCTCATCTTTCTCTCAAAATCTCTCCTCATTCCTCTAGCCAAGGTTAACTGCTATCAGTCTATGTGTTGCCTCACTATCCTCTGAGCAGTGGTCTGAAGTTCCTCCAAATTTACGTATTCCAACGCAATTTCCATTGCAGTGGAATTAAAGGCAGGGCCTTTTGGGACATGAATAAATCATAAGGGCAAAGCCCTCCTGAATATTTAAATACCTTTTAAAAGAGCTGAAGGGAAATAGTTTAGGCCCCTTTTACCCCTCACCTCATACCATAAAAAAATGGAACATAGACAATATCTTCCAGAGGGCGCAGCAATACAGTGGCATCTTGGAAGAAGACACAGCAATGCCTTACCAGACACTGAACAAACCAGCATCTTGATCTTGGACTTCCTGGCCTTCCAAACAGTGAGAAATAAATTTCTGTCAATTAAAAATTATCTAGTGTATGGTATTTTGTTATAGCAGCAAAAGTAATGTAAGACACCCTGCTCGGCATCTCAGGTCCTCCCTCAGCTGTGTCACCATTTGCTGTATTAACTCTTCTTTGTTTACAATCATTTGAGTGGTTTCTAGATTTCTGTTTAGGTTCTTAGACCGACACAGTATGACTATAATAAATGTTAAAAGAACATTTTTAGTAAACGAAGAACTAGAAAAATTCTGGAATATTAAAGACAAAAGGAATCTAGGAAGCGGAGGCCATTAGGGAAGATCATGAATTTGATTTTAGACATGTAAAATTTGGGAAAATGAATGAATGAGTTTGGAGAATGAATGAATGGCTGAGGTATGGGGAAGAGGATTGGGATGGGAAACACAAAATTAGAGATCTAGCTCTGTATGAATGAAGGAAAACCAGCAGCAGCAATAACAGAAATAACAAAGAATGCATAGATGATAAAAGAAAATAAGAGGATGTGAAGAGAATATTGAGGAGCCATGAAGATGGCCTATTAGAGAACCAATAAAAGATGAGAAAGGTTTTTTTAGGCACAGAGTAGAGAAATCCGTCTAGCAGTGAGGACAGAATCATGGAAATTGGACAAGAGAGGTGAAAGAGGAGAAAATATTTAAATGTTCACACAGTGTGGTCAGGGAAAAGGTAACTGAAATAGGTGAGTGTGTTTGGTATTAGGAGAATATTGACAACCTTGAAAATGTGGTTTCATTATTATTGAATCTCACTTGGAGAGAATTAGGGGGTCAGAATGTGCGAGAGGGTATGAACAACAGCTGCAGGGAGGAGGTCAACGGTAACTCAACTATGGATGATTAACATATTGAGTAGCACTATTGAGAGCCTGGGTTGGGCCAGAGAGCAAGAAATCCATGAACCATGGGTGTCAGCTGAGAAAGCGATTAGCTCGTGAGGATAAGGCAGTGCTGGTGGCTCAGGTAGATTTGAGAAATAGGGTGTGGAGGGGAGTCAATAGCACTTGATAACCATGTGACAGAGTCAACATAGAAACTGCTAAGTGAACACTGATACCAGGAGTTCATTGCCACTCGTATAAAATGTTTCTGGGGAGAGGAGTAGGTATAAGATGACAGCTTTGATTTATGACATCTTAAGTCTGAATTAAAAAGAAAATATCTAACAGACAGTTCAACATGTTGGATTAAAGCTCAGGGAAGCAGATGTAAACTGGACGTCAACAGGAAAGAGCCAGTAGTGAAGCTAAGAAAGTGGATGGGAGCTCTGTATTAAACCCTGCAGAGAGAAAGAGTTAGACTGGCAAGGACTGAATCCATAGCTACGTCTGGAGTTGGAGAGGAAATGGAGTTGGGGAATATGCAGATATGAAGAATTTAAAACCTTTCCTCAAGTAGAAAGTTACAGTGCTCTAAGTTAAATTCCCCAAACCCAAATGTTTCACAAGTGGAATTACTGTTTTGGTTCATATCCTACACATTTGCATCCCTAATAGACATCTCGCAGAGTGCTCTGAGTGGCCCTAATCCTTTCCCACACTTAAGATGAGCCCATTCACAGGAGTGCACCAAGTGAAAGGGGAAATTTCTGCAAATGGTTCATAATAGGCACATTCTTGGGTGACAAAGCACACTGAAAATTCCTGGACTTGTGTATATAAGAGCTAAATGTCTACATTTGGATGGTTGAAAGAGAAAGCATGGAGTTGCTGTAGTGAAGTCTTCAAATTCTTACTTGAAAATTAGAACGATGACTTTTCTGTCCTAATTCCTTTGAAATGAATTACTACACTGCTAGATTCTCTCAGAAATTCATTGTAACCGAAGACGTTTCTATAGTGGCTGTCTTTTCAAAGGAATCTGACACATAGGTAAGACACAATATTATTCTATTTATCTAGGATAAGCTCCTTACAACACAAAAAAACTCTGCTTGCTCAGAGTTGACATATTCTTGAAGCTGTTAATAAGAATCTAATCATGGTTATCTCCCATCCTCAATGAAGTCAAGCCAAACTGCTTAGATCTGGGGTCAATAAAGGCAGTGGAAGTAGAAGTAGGAATTGTATTAATTCCATAAAAGAAACTTTTGAAATACATGGGCTCTGGAATCTCTCTTCCTTCCCCTTTAAACTTCCCCCCAAATAGAGACAATTTACATTTATCTTAGGACACATCCTGATAATTATTTAAAGGAACCTGTATGTTCATCATAGATTTTTTTGCATCCAAAAATCTAGAAGGATCTAAATATTGTTTGTTATGGCAGCCACCTAGCTGTTGCTGTAATAGGCTGCTTTCTGTGTTCAAAATGAAATCTTAGCCATGTATGATGATGATTCTACTGCTCTATTGGTTTCAGTTCTGTTCTGCCCTCTCTATTTTTACTGGCATGTATGGCTGAAAGGACCAGCCTTTCTAGATGGTTACCAAACTTATCTGTTAACTGTCTCTTTACCTTTAATCATATTCATATGAATTTCATTTTATATTGCTGTCAGAATGAACTTTTAATTGATTTTAAAAGAATCAATTGTTAATGTTATTCATTCATTTACTCAAAAATTTTGTTGAATACAGTTAGATGGCAAAAATACAATAATGATAAGAATGAAAGTTTGTGGGAAGGACATACAGTCAAGTAATCACACCAAAGAACAAACAAATATATAACAAAAGAACTTGACCTTCTTGTAATGCCAGGAAAGGTTATGCTGTAGAAGTGACAATGGAGGAGAGAGGTACAATGTAGAGAGACAGAGAAGGTAGGTTAATCTAGATAGAGGAAGCAGCATATGCAATGAAGGTAGGGGCACAGATGGGGACGCTGGGACTGGCACATGACATGTTTGAAGAGCTGAGAGAAGACCAGCATGGCAGAAGCCTAGAGAATCATTGTGAAAGCTGGGATAAGTAGCAAGGGTTAAACTGTGCAGATTCTTACTGACACTTTTAAGTTTTAAACAATAGTTTTTAAACATAGTAAAGGCAGGATTCAATTTGCATTTTAGCTAACTCTGGCTTTGATGTAAACACCAGATTGGAGGAAAAACAGTGCATATAAGGAAATGAGATAGGCCTTTCCCACCATAGTTCAGATGAGAAATGATGGTAACCTGATCTAGGATAATGAAAATGGAAGAGGAAATGAACTGATGGGTTGGGAGGACATTTTAGTAGTGATTTGGAGCCAAAGTGGATACAAAGATGAAATAAGAAGATGTAATGTCAAGGATGCTGCACATATTTCTGGTTTAAGAGACAACAGGAATGATGGTGACATTCTTTGTAATGTGGACACTAGAAAAGGGGCAGTTATGGAGGAAAACTGGATTTATTGAGTATGGATGTATAGTGTAAAGTAACTTTGATATTTCTACCTTTGAAAGTGTTTACTGGCTGCCCACTGCCCAAAGAGTTAAGTAAATCTATTCAAGGTGGATTCATAAAACCCTGGTGACCTACATCCCACTCTCATCTTCTGTCATACTCATATATACTCCATCTTTCAAACACTCTGAACTAGTAGAAATGCCCTGAAAGCCTCAAAATATTTCACATCCTATGAGGATAGTCTGACTTTTGCTGGGCAGATCTTTCCATTTACTCCTTGTCTTAGTCACTTTCCTGTTGGTTGGACAAAGTATTGGGCACCCTAAACTTAAAAGAGGGAGAGATTTGTTTTGGCTCACAGTTATTAGGGGTTTCAGTTCTTGGTTGGCTCCAAAGCGGAAATGGCACGGTGGAAGGGCACAGCAGAGGAACACTGCTCACCCTGTGGAAGGCAGGGAGGGAAGAGAAAGAGAGAGAGAATATTCATGAGCCAGAGACAAGAATATATCTTTATAGCCCCCCTCCCCGTGACCTGTCTCTGGACCAAATTCCACCTCCTAAGTACACATTTAGCTGTGAACTCATCAACAGAATAACCCAACTGGCAAGTATAGTGCCCCCATGGTCCAATTACCTTCCAAAAGTCCCACCTCTGAACACAGTGAGACTTTGGGGACATTTTAGATTTAAACCATAACACTTCCATCTACAGTGCTATGTTAACGCTTTCATTCTTTAAGGGTAAGTTTATATATCACCTTTGTAGTTTCTTTTTGCTTTTCCTAACATTGTAGCTGTGTACATGTGTGCCTCTGTGTGTGTGTGTGTGTGTGCGTGTGTAAAATTATGAAGGTCAATTTATTAGTCTCTCCCACTAGATTCCAGTGCCTTGGGATAGGGGGTTGTTTCACTAATTTTTTCTAAACACTGTGTGTAGCAATAAAGAAATGAATTTGATGACAGAATAAATGGAAAAATGAATTTTTCATTTGTTTTCTGGGAAATATTTTTTAAAATATACATTAGTTTTGATTAATATAACTAGGTGCTACTACTATGATAAAAGATCAGAACTCATAGCCAGGCATGGTGGCACACACTATAGTGCCAGCATTCTGGGAGACTGACATAGCAGGATAGCAACTCCCAGTCCAGTCTGGGCAACTGAGTGACTTAGCAAGGCCTGTCTCAAAATAAAAATAAAAAGGCCTGGAGATGTAGCTCGGTGCTACCCCTGTACTGAAAAAAAGAACTTATGCAGTGGTGACAGTGATATCAAGAACATAGTAATAATGAACTAGAGAATTAATCAGTTTTTGTTTGCCTGCCAGATCAAAAGTAAAAACTCCAGTTATAAAACCATATCTTTCATGAGATTCACTGAACCGTAAACTAAAAGTCAAAGCCAATGTTAAAAAAACAGCATTTAAAAAACCAGGAATTCTTTCCTGATTATAAAAATAGAACACGTCTACTAAGAAAAATACAGAAATGCATAAAAGTAGACAATATAAATAAAATCTCACCACCAAAAGAGAGCCATTTTTAATATTTTATTTGTACATTTCCCCAGTCCTTTTTCTGTGTAAGCACATACATTTTAACAGCTTTCCTAGTGGAGAAAAGCCTGATTCACGCCAAGTCAGTATGATGGTTAAAAGCCACTTTTCAACTGGACATTACAGTCATTTTGTGCTACAGAATACATAGAGGTTTTGAGTTCTCTCCAAGGCCTGCAGCTCTACTTCTTTCCTTAAGAGGATAGAGGACCAGCCAGCAACAGGGTCACCTTAGGCAGGCCTGCTATTCTCTCTCTGTTGCAGAAATAAATGCCCTTGGCAGCTCTAAGAGTCAGGTGTGAAGGGAGGGAGTAAAAGAGCACACTTAGTCCTCAAGATTGATGCTTTGTGCTTGGTGCAGTTTTCAACAGGCACCTTGCTGTGGCAGTTATTATTCAACGACCGGGACTTACTGCCTCAACTGAGTCATACTTCGAGTCAGATTTGGTTTTTTATAGTATATACCTCCCTCAAGAGTCTGGTGGGGAATGCAGATGGTTGCTAACAAAGTACTTGGCCATTTCTGGGTTTCCAGGACATAGTACCATCTAAGTGCATGTTAAATCTATATTCTCGCTAACACCACACTCATGTCATGAGATGAAGGGAACAAATGGAGACTGCACATATATGATGCAGGCAAAAGAAAAGAATGTAACTCTAGCCACGGTAGCAGCTAAGAGATCACCAGATTATATACACACATATGCCCATTCACATTCATACAACTGAAAAAGTAAACTTTGGACCTAGGATATCTGTCAGAATTGTTTTTATTTTATTTTATAGCATTTTAAAAATTCCAGAGTATGTTTGCTTTAGTTTTTGTATGGCTTTATAAAATGACAGCACTTTAAATCATTTGGCAGAGTTGAATTCTAATATGTCAGAGTGGTTTGTTAATTATTAGACATCTTTTCCCCAAAGTCTTCATTCATTTTCTTATTATTCACTCAGTTACTTGGCTGAGGAGAAATGTCACCATAATTGGCTGTGAATTTCTCAGTTTAGTTTTGAAGGCAGCACGGGCACTGTCCACATTTCCCGGGCTTTGTGTGAGTCTGTGCCTCATCCAGCCATCTGCCTGTGCTTCGGTTTAGCAGTTTGCATACGCTTTATTCTCAGCCCTCAATCCCTGTTTGCTTTCTGACCTTACAAATTACAGTGAGTTTTGTGGAAATCTGAAAAAGAAGATGAAGCACCAAGCAGCAAACCTCATCAGCCTCCCTTCTTCCATCCAGTTTAGTCATCCTTAAATGCATCACAACTTGGCCTCATTTTCCCAGATCCTTTTCATGCAGGAGGCTGTTGAAGATTTGGAGGTGACAGCTGTGGGGATATAGCTCAGTGCAAAAGCCCTGGTTTCAATCCCTCATACCCTGCCCCCCACACACACCAAGAAAAAAAGCAAAGGAAAGAAAAGAAACTCAGTTCTAAGGAGGAGGCAGTATTTAAAAGAGTCAGAATTTTCTCAGATTTCTTTTATCCAAAGGGTCTGAGAAAACTACTGCCTATTAAATGTGGGTCAAGCAAATGAGTCTAGAATATGTTTTTGTCATCAGCGTCGGGTCCATTTGACCAGAGCTGGGAAGCACTGACTCCATCAGTGAAATCATACAACAAAAAGGCCCAGTGGTCCATCTGGAGTTTTCTTAGCTTAAGGTTATGTGAGATGTTATCAAATTTCTTCCTTTATTATCCTGTTTATGTCTTTATCTTCATTTCCTTGGAATAGTAATTTTAAAAAATTACTCAGGTTGTTATTTTTATGAGTATTCCTCCTTTCACTCCAAAACATAAATAACTTTCATGCCATCATTCGTCCTGAAGAATAGCAGAATATGCCATCCCAGAATTTGCCACTTTGGCACAAGGATTATTTTGAGTTAAAGGCATTTCAAAAACAGCAGATGTAAGAAGGGCACTCTGACTTTTCTTCTTCTTCCTCAAAGCAGGAGGTAAAACTCCCATGTAAAAATTGCCAGGAGGAAAAACAGCATTCTTGTCATCAGAGATGGGAAACGAAGGCCCAGAAAATCTGTACAAAACCAACTCTTGTTAAACTAACCCTTGTCTGCCTAGTTACTTTTCCATAGTTTACTGCCCTAGTCCAAATCTTCAGTCTTGTCATTTTTTCACAACTTATTATTGTTTGTCCAACCTGATATATAAGCTTTCGATTCTTTGGGTCTTCATTTTTCTAGCAAACTGTCCCATGTATACACAAAAATTAATACATGAAATTTATATATTTTTCTCTTGTTAATCTTTTTGGTAATCTGAGTGGCCCAGCCTGAACCTATGATATGCAGAGGAAAAGACTTTTGCCTTCCCTACAGTTGTTTGTTGAGTACTTTTACACTTAAAGAGAATTGTTTTCATAACATAAATGAAGGTTATAATCTAATGTTTAAAGACTGTTGACTCACATTAATTAACTTAAAATCTTTTTCTGATCCATGCAGTCATCACCTCAATTTTGAAGAATTGCTAGATGTATTTTTTCTGTTCAGTTTTCATTTATTTATTTATTTCCAATCTAAAAATAAAAATTATATGTATTTTTTTATGTATGACAAGTTTAAAATAGGCATACCCTGTGAGATAGTTAGAGCTAAATGACATATATTTTACTTCAAGTAGTTTTTGTGTGTGGTGGGAGCCCTTGAAATCTACTCTGTTGGCAATTTTCAAAAATACAATACATTGTTATAAGCTATAGTCACAGCGTTGTGCAGTGGATGTCTTGAAATTATTTTTCCTTTCTAACTGGAATTTTGTGTTCTTTGAACAACATCTCCTCACTCCCATCTGACCATTATTAGATATTAAATAATGTAAAAAATGTTTACATCAATTCCATTGTGTGTCCCTAATCAATACACATAAAACTTTCATACTTAAAAACAAAGTAAAACAAAATCCCTGGACATAAAGATTGTATCATCCAGGAAGATATTTATAGAAGATTCCATGATATGTTCGGATTGCCTCTGGGGAACAAGGCACATTGTAAAAATAAATTATTTTGTTCATTTTGAAAAAATAGTTTTCCAGCATCTCTTATATGGCAGGATAGTGATTAAGACAGATACAATCTTTGCCCTCATTTACCGTAGACTCTACCAAGGGTGGTTTCCTATAAAACAAGAGCTACATTTAATGAATAGTATGAGAAGAAGCATAGGATAAAGTAAGAAACTTATATTAAGGGAAAAGTCCAGGTTATACTTCTATAATTATAGAAGCGCAAGAAGATAGCTTTTTGAATTTGGAAGTCTTTCATTGCTGTAAGTACCTTATAACCTACACGGATTCAGTTCTGTGCTCCTAGTGTGGAGAACAAAAATAGTGTTCCACCAAAGGCCATCCAACTTAAGTTGTTTTTCTAAAATATAATGCAGCCTTTGTTTCTAGCTTTTTCACGTGGCTTTTATTGTATACCTCAAGATTAGGGTGCACACCAGGGCTTCTCTGACCACATTTCTTCTCCCTTTTCATCATTAAACTTGCTGCAGTGATTTAATCACATGGTAATTTGTTACTGTCTGCTCCCACCCCCAAATGGCTGAATGCATATCTATTTTATTTACATATGAAATATCTAGCAACTATTACTGCGTGACATATAATTTGCTCTGAGCAATAATTGATGTGATAGATTAACTAATGGTCAACTTGTAACACTCAGCTGAACTGAATCAGCGTGGTTCTGGGTGTAAAAGGCCTGCCTGAAGATTGTTGTCAACAACATGAAAAGGAGAACTGGAGGGGAAGATGGTGTGCTGTTGATTCTCCTGGAGAAGCTTGTCGCACTGGTTTCCCTGATATGAACTTGGCTGTTCTCATAGTTAGAGGAGCTCAAGACCTTGCCGTTGCTGAGGATGGCTGTGGTTCTCTCCAGAGGAGCTCTGGTCCTTACCTTGAGCATCGCTTCCTGGCTCCAGTGCAGATCCCCCATCCTGCTGGCACAGATCCTTTATCCTGCTGATGCAGACTTTCTAGTTTCCAACACTGACCTTTGGGCCTTCCGAGCACAGATCCTTGATTCAGACTTGCATGAGACATTGTTGTGGGCTCTAGGTCTTCAGCTGGACTTGTGCAGGACATTGCTGTGGGATCCAGGCCCTCATCTGGATTCTTTGGGTCTCTAGTGCATGAACAGATCTCCTGAACTCTTCTGCATTTGACTCTTTGGGTGAATATTATAAAACAACCCTATAAATTATGTGTCCTGTATTAAGTCTATTCCCTTGTAACCACAACAATTGATGAATGAACAGAAAAGTAAAATCCATGAGCCAATGGGAAAAGGCTGAGTTTCTGGTTATGAGCAGTATATAAATGATGCTCACACCTGCTTGACTACTGTGTATTAAGTTATGATCAGTGGAGATCCAAGAGTTTTATTAGTTGATTCATAAAGAGTCCAAGGGTTAAGTAAGTCTGACAATCATTGAATTAAATGAACTTAATCTTATTTTGTTTCTGGATTCCTCAGAGCTTTCAATATCCTAACCTGCATTTGACCCACTAAGGGAAGGATACTGTGTTTAGAATCCTGAAGATTATTTTAATGTAGAACCCTTTTTTTTTTTTTCTACTGGGAATCGAACTCAGGACCTTGAGCTGGCCTGGCAGGCTCTTGTGCCACTGAGCTATATCCCCAGTCCTTGAAGTCAAAAGTTTTTCTTTCATGAAATACTTGAAATTTCATGAGATATACCTTGGAAAATTCTTGCTTACTCTGAAAGAAGGTTGGGCATATTAAGTGACAGGTCACAGAGTTTTGCAATCCAGTTTAACAGTTACCAATAAGTAGCATACCTGGGTCTGATTCAAAAATGATCTAAGGAGACCTCTAGGGGGTGAACTTACCAGATATGTTGTGATTTCATCCTTCTGAGACTGGTAGATTTGTGTGTAAAACTCCTTCTGGCCACAGGATTGGTCTCTCCAGCCTGGGAGGGAGGAGAGAAATAAATTATCAATGATCTCTGCCTGGGTCCTGGCAGAGCTGACACACTGCCTATACTGCACCCCCAGGTTTTCTGTCTCCTTCAGTTTCCATCCTGTAGAAAATCCTTATACTGAAATCACTATTTTTGCCTCAAATATAGCTTGTTAGTCTTACTCCTGCCAACCAGGAATCCCACATTGGCGGTATACTGCACAGCAACAGGTTCTTTGAGATCAAGGGAAGATGTTTTCCCAGTATCTGGAATTTATGCTCAGAGTCCAGGTCCATGCCCACTGGGTCCCTGCAATATGTGTGTTCTCCCTTTTTAAATCTAAACACAAGACCTTCTGAGAGCAGTACTGAACTGGCAAGAGTGTCCATCTGGCCTTCTGTATCAGTCAGTGTTTTACTAGAAGAACAGATATAACACAGGATATACAAATGTATAAGAAATTACAAGATCAGCTTATGATGGTCAGCCACAGAGTTGGATGAGGAAGAGTGCAGAGGGCGTCTGCACACTGGAGATGGAAGATTTCATTCCAAGGACTGGAGTTCACTGCAGTGTCCATGCATGTCGGTATCAGGAGGCTGGTGGATCTGTGACTGAAGGCTAAAGAGTCTACACTGGAAGGCTGAAGTATCTGGGGCGGATGCAGAACTCGCTAGAAGGCTGCAGAGTTTAGATGGAAGCTGAAGGTCTGTGCTGGAAGCCAGGAGACGATGTCCAAGGTGAAGGCGAAGACTGGAGCTCCTCTGAAGAACAAAAGCTGAACAGTTCTTCCTCATTTCCCCTTTATACCATCCATGTGCCGAGCTGCCCTAGGGCAGATGCTCTACACCCTAGGGTGTAGAATTGCTGAGCTGATTTAGTTAAGCTTCTAAACTTCTCAAGATGACTCAATCAGTCAACCATTACACCTCCCCTCCTACAGATGGTCCCAAAGGCTACTTGCAGAGAAGCTCCCTCAGTGGAGAGCTCCTGTATGTTTTTGCCCCAGTTTGGCCACCATCTGGGAATTCCCTGCCTCTTCTGCTGATGCAGGTCTTGTGGGCATCCTTGTGGGACTCATGTCTTCCCACAGCTGTGCTTATCCAGAATAGGGTGGCTGGTGGTCAAAGGGTGCCAGCTGCTTCTGCCCAGCCTGTGCAATGCCACTCCCTTCTCCCAAGGCATGGCGAGGGTGTTCTTGCCACCTCCCCAGAGTAGAATGAATTTGTATATTATTGTTTAGCTAAAATTTACTCTGACACTAGTACAAATCTTCAAAAATTTTCATTTGCTTCCATCTTGATTTTAGTCTCTCCAAATCTAAACTAAATCTATCCTATTAAAGTAGAGTCATTTAACAAGGCAAAATGCATCAATTGTCATAAAGGGGTCACAAAATGACTCCCCCTTTTCTGAAGGTACCCCTTATCTGCTGGAAGTTGCTAGTGATGGAATCTGCCTTGGGACACTTTGACATTCTCTTGATGGAGACCATTTTTGCTTGGAGCAGCCAATGGCACTTGGAGTTTTAAACAGAGAACACCACTGTTTTCACATGAAGTTGAAGCTTCATTTCATTTTTACTTTTAAATCAGTCACAGAAGTTTTCCAGACATAAATGATAGTTTCCTCAAAGTGTTTTAGATAGATGAATGGTTTCTTCTTATCACAAGGTTATCCCAGGAATATAATAAAATATTTAATGTGCCACACACATTGTATCACATGAATTAGATACTCTCAGTAAACTTGAATTCATTTTTTTCTCTCTCATGTATCCATCACAAGGAAAATGAATATATGTTTGTCTTCAGGATCCAGTCTTTCTGTACTAGAACACTTATGCTCCTGGGTCAGAATTCTACCAGTTGTAAACTGTAAATTAAACTCTTTTACTGGTTACTTTGATGACTGTGAAGAAGTTGGAGGTTTCTTATTTGAACTATGATTTTAAAACCCTGAATAAGAATGGATGAGCCGTAACTATTTTCTTCCCTGTGTGTCATTGGCATGGTGTAGAATTAATACTTTCATCATTCCTAGCACTTACATTTCAGCAGCCCATAATCTTTTCTTTCTGTGAAGGAGGCAAACAGGATTCTTGATCCTGATTGCCTGGCTTAATACTGCAAAACCTCTTCAGGCTGACATCCTAGGGAAACTGAAAACGTTCCCTCCTTATTTGAAATGACTAAAACAGCAAGACTGGAACAAAGGAATCATCTCTTTGATAATCATCTCACCTTCTTGTCACTTAGAGTCCAATTAAGTAAATGATGACTTGATCCTTTGTCAATTGATAGCAGATACAGCTTTTGCTTTTAATCAGCCTGCACATCATGCGGCCTTTAAAATTCTCTTTTCACCTTTTCCTTTGTCCATAAATATGAAGGGAGTGGGAGTTGAAAAGAGTAGGTTTAAGAATAAGATAACTATGCAGATTTCTCTAAGTATTTGTCATACTCTTTCTAAGTCATCTTTTCTCTTTCCTCTGTGAAAATACACCACCAATTTTAACTTGTCAGAAACGTTGGGCACCTGAGTGCTGTGTGGGATTACCATTCAGGAAGATGTTTTTAAGGACTTTTCCCTTCATTTTCATTTATGTTCCTGTCTTCAAAGCACATAGCTTCCATTTAAACCAGAAGAAACATATTCTTTAACTGGAAACTAGTTGGGGGAAAATAGGTGCTTGAAAATAGGAATGTATTATCTGCTTTTGAAAGACTTAGGAGTCTGCCCTCCCCCTCTGTAGACCCAGTCTTGACATGAATGTTTCTACACTACTCAGTTGTATTAGATGTCATTCTTTTTTATCAAGGAAAAAGTTCTTAACTTAAAGAAGGATGCAAGTCAAAAATACACTGGAGAGGCAGATAGCAATGTAAAAAGAGTGATGAAGTAAAGATTCAGTAACGTTCGTATAAACTGATCAGCATTGGTCTATACTAACACAGGAATGGCACTTATGTCATCCCTGCAATATAGGTAGCATGGGTATTGCAAACGAAGCCTGTAGATGACGTATGTCCTGGCTGCAGTGAAGGAGTCCTACTGCAGCATCTGGGAAGAGAACAGCGTATCAGTCATCTCTCCTTTGCCTCCATCTTAGATGAAAATGGTAGCCAGGATGATGAGTGTGTGCCAGGACCAAGAGCAAAATAACAAAGGAGAGTTAAAAATAGCTTGTATGACTTTTATTTTTAGCAGTATGATCTATCAGGGTATTTCAATCCCATTTCAAAAATGTTGCTAGGCAAAATTTAACTAAGACAGTTCACATGGCTATGTTTTAAAGATAGAAAAGGAAAATCTCTCCTAAGAGGGAGCTGTAAACCATACAGCTAGCTGAGCATTAGTGGCATTTGCTGGATTTAATGACCAGGTTTCAATTGCCCTTGAGGGTGGGAGACAAAAATGTGAGCTCCATAAGGCAGGAAATCGACTAACTTCATATGAATTCAGAACCATAGCACTTAGTAAAAAGATGGACTAAGAAAAAGTCTGTATACTTACCAGCAAAAATAGTCTATGAGAAAAACTATCTGTCATGGTGTTGGTTGTGTGTGGAAGAAAAAAATCACCACTGAGAATTTGTAGGTCTAAGCCTGGCTTCATTTTATTCAGAGTTGGAAAAGATAATGTTTACCCACTGAGAAACTCAATGTGATAATGCACATTAGTGTAGCCCCAGGGGGCAATAAGTAGAACAAATGGAAAACTTCCAGTTGGCGGAGCTGACTACCCAGGCCAGGAGTGTCATGAGAGATAACAAAGTCAAATTTAAGTCCTTCAAGAACTTCAGATGAGGGCCGGTGAGATGGATCAGCGGCTTAAGCGCCTGCCCGGCAAGCGCGACGGCCCGAGTTCGACTCCCGGAACCCACATACGAAAAAGGGGCCGGTGATATCGCTCAGCGGCACGGGCGCCTGCTGGCGCGCGAGGTCCTGAGGTCGACCCCCCGGTACCCACAAAAAAAAAAAAAAAAAAGAACTTCAGATGCATAGCTGCAATTCATATAATGTCCCTTAAAAGTATAATCCAAATAGTGATGGAAATTAAAGATGAAATAAAAATATGATAACTTAATAAGATATTATAAAACAAAGCAAGTGTGTTGGAAAAGAATAAAATGACAATTTCTGAAAAATGAAAAATATAATTATTTTAATTTACTACTTAATATGTTAAAAAGCAGATGAGAGAGTTACAGAATTTATAAACTAACAGAAACAATAAAATTCATCAGAATATGGTGAAAAGGTAAAACATATGATAGATTAAAGATGGAAACTAAATGACAAGCTTCCACATATATTTAACATGAACCTAGGAAGAAAAAATAAAGAAATAGGATAGGCAGAATTCAGAGATATTAAATAAGCATTTTCCAGAATTAGAGGTAGATGTGAATCTACAAAATGCAGACTGTCCTTTTATGATACAATTCTTTTCAAGAAATTCTCACATAAATAAATTGCCACTCATTGCTAGTAAACTGAAGCTATCACAAAACTTTTGTTACTGAGGACCTTCACGTGATTTTTTCCAGTTATAAAGTAATAATCAGCATTTCACTATCGACAAAGTCATATATATTCATTAAACAAAGATTTATTAAGTAACCACTATACTTATCTAGTATCTAGGCACTGTTTTCTATACCAGAAATAAAGAAGTAAAAATAAGTGGCAGAATTTCTGTTGTCATGGAGCCTAGGTTCATTCAAAATGCCATTCACTAACTGGTGACCATGTGCAAAACATTTTTTAAAAGATGCCAACACGTTCAAAAAAAGATGAAGCTTTTGAGCCAGTATTTCCTTACTTTTCTTTCAAGGAATTTATTTGTTCAGGTAAGTGTTATCTTTTCATAAATTTAACAAAAATTTGGAACCAGTATTAGATCTGTAGTTTCCCAACATTTCATGACTGTTTGTAGCATTTTTGCTGCTGAACTAATGATATCTGAAAAATTTCTGGCAACGCACCTTACTAAGAGTTGAGGAAATATCAGGTAATTAAATGTTATTCAATCATTAGAGTGATCATATCTTAGTGAATAAAGAAATGAACAGGAAATTGAGAAATTGAACCTGGGAGTCTATTTCAAGGTGGCTATAAGAGCATTTGAAAGCTCAGGGTTGGAGATTGGGTCTGTTTTATTTAAAGTTCAGTCCCCAGAGTATAGCACAGTCCCTGGTATGAAATAAGTTCTCAATATTGATTGAATATTGTGTTGTAAATGGATGACTGTGCAAGTCAACTACCCCAAATTGTACCACACGAGACTAGTCAAAAAATAAAATAAAAATCAATTGCATCTTTCCTTATTACATTCTAGGAGATGAGAGAAAATAGGCAGGAACAGGAATGTACTTTACTGGTTCAGAGGAAAATACTTCAGAGTCTTTAAATGAAAACTCCATATGAACTGTAATTATGATTACAGTTTTAAATCTTGTAATCCAAATGAGCACTTTACCTATTTGTACTAAATATCAACATAAGTATAAAACTCTCAGTGTCTGACCATACTTGTCAACCAGAATCACTGACTGGCAGATCATCTATGTTTGGGATTAAGAGGATAAGGCAGTGTTATAATGTAAAGGAAAAATACAATGACTGTCTAGTTCTGATAGAAAATATCCTTAACATTTGCTGATCTCTCTCTTCATTCTTTGCCAAGAGGATGAGCTCTGGATCAGCATTAAACAAAGTAAATTTAAGGCTTTTTATTTATTTATTTTTTTTGCCAGAAAATTCAGTCTGCATTTTCCAGCCAGGAATGATCATACTGTAACCCTATTTGAGAACCAATTAATTTAAAAAAGAAAGCCACGAAGGGCCAAAGAGCATATCTTTTCACCTTCTGTGGGTAGCACCTGGCATGGTGGGCAAGATGTGTCTGTTCAATTCATCTTCTTTGTTGCAGCTGACGGTGGTGAATAAAAGGCCCAGTCCAGAGGAGAAGTGGCCACAGCACACTGTAGGCTTTGCAAAGGCAAATACTGCTTCAGGGCAGAAGCTCATCATTTAAAAAAGGGTGAAGAAGGCCCTCAATAAACACTGAAGATCATTGGCAATTGGCTCAAACATAAATAGATTGGAAATGGACTGATTTGGACTGTTAAGTTGATTTGGGTTTAAAAAATTGATGCCAGTGATAATTTGAATGCATAGAATCTGCCCACAGCTAAGCTACAAGAGAGGGAGGAGGAAATGAGTGGCCAAGTAATATCAACACAGGCTGTTAAGGCAGTTCGGTTGTTCAAATCAAAACAGCAAGGAAATAAAAACACATTAAAACTGGCCATATTGGCCAGTTAACTGGAAGTCCGGTAAGCAGGGGAGAGTGTACACGTATGAGTACTGAATTACTGAATTTTTGTGTGGGTGGATGGAGTGGGAGTTAACTGGTCTGAGATCTGGTGACCACTTCTATACTGGGGTCTCATCACTGGTAAATCTTGAGAAATGGCATCTTGGCTTTTCCAGAAGTCCCAACATAATCGTACGCACCATTCAGAAATTCATTGTTATAAAGATAAGGATTCTTTTCTTTCTTTGCAGGACTATAGCAAACAATTCAAATATTTTTCACAACCTCTTATCACTGCCCTGCTGTAATGTCTGAAGACACATTGAGTTTTTAATTATTAGCAATCTGGCTAGCACTTCATAACGAAGTCTACTTGCTAATTGAGATGAAATGTGTTTTGTCATTAACAAATTGAAACAATATTGTGTCGGCATGCTACAATATTTGTTTCCCTCTTTTCATATCCTAATATGAAAACATCATTAGTTTAGCACCATTTGGTCATCATCCCTCTCTGAGCTTCAGAGCAGTTCCAAAGGAATCGGATATTCTGGTACAATGCACTCAATATGTTGAGCTCCATTCATTAATTTTGGAAATTAAATGGTTATGCTTATTAATGTGAGCTTTCACCACTTTCCATGCTTTCAAAGCTGAACTGAAAGAAAATGGCATTATAAGAATCCACATTGGGAAAATGTGAATAATGTCAGTGTTCTTTTTTGATGGGGGAGTGACTCTTCAAGGGCAAACCAAATTGTTTCTGTTCTATATGCATAGGTCGGAGAGAAGCAGCTTATAAAAAAAGACAGAAAATAAAATAGCAGGGTAACTATTACAGAACTTCAATTTAGAATTTTTGAATTCTTTGTGCTCAGCCTATTTTCTTACGGTGGTGCCTCTGAAAGTCACAAAAATCAATATGAGAAGATTTCAGAAGGCTCACAGCTTGATGGCCCAGTCTGTTGACTCCAACTGCTTGATGCCAAACTTCGGGGTTGGGAGGGAGGTTAGGTAATGTGTATTTTGGGTTTCATATGTATTTCAGATTAGGACACTTTTACATGTGTGTGACTAGATAATTGTTTCGGTGTTACCCCTTGGCAGCAGTCAATCCGTTTTCTCTTTTCAAAAAAAATTAGTCTAGAAAAAGCAGCAAGAGAATGCCCTAGGTTTTATCCTAGCATTCATGTAAACCAACGCAGCATGAAAGGGGGACATGCTAAGTGGAGCTGGAAAAAGTTGTGAAAAGTTTCGAGTTTCTTTTTTCTTTTTCTTTCTTTCTCTTTCTTTCTCTTTCTTTCTTCTTCCTTCCTTCCTTCTTGACAAAACCTACAGCATTGAAAATCCCACCTTTTAGTTTCTGGCCCTTCCCGCAAAGTAAGTTCATTGGCCTTACCTGGGGAAAGAACTGTGCCACCAGGCGGGATTGACCTGGACAGTTTTGCCTTCCATGCTGTCATCTTCCTATCCCAGCCATTTGTCTGAGTCATCTTATTCCTTGAGGAAATGAGACTGCCATCTCCTGGTGGCCTTCAATAAGGTTAGGTGATTAACAACACTGATTTTCTTTACTGTATTTATTGATCACTCTTTCATGGTTTGTACTATTGAAATATGTTTGTTTTAGGCTTAAGGAATAAAAATCTGGATTTGATTAACAAATTGAGACAATAGTGTAGGCTGACATTTTTGCCATTTTATTTTCCTTTTTTGACTTTTATTAGTACATGTTTGCAGTACATAATGATTACATTCATTATAGGGAATTGGTACATGTACGTAACACATTTAAATTCTTTTTCCCCCTTCCCTCCAACCTCTCTTTTATTTTTTCAGCATCAGATTCATCTTTTATCTTATAAAACCTTATAAAGTTAACTATCATTTATACAGATATCTTCTTTTAAAGCTCATAATATTCTGCATTATAGCTTTTGCAATGGAATAAATGTTTTTTTTTTTTTTGTGGGTACCGGGTGTCGACCTCAGGACCTCGCACGCCAGCAGGCGCCAGTGCCGCTGAGCGATATCACCGGCCCTTTTTTTGTATGTGGGTTCCGGGTGTTCAACTTGGGCCCTTGCGCTTGCCAGGCAGGCGCTTATGCCGCTGAGCCATCTCACCAGCCCCTGGAATAAAAATTTACTTGAAAATTCATTTCTAGAACTAACATGTCAGGTAAACATTGTATAGAGTTAAAACTATCTGGGAAAATTGTTTTAATTGTTCAAAACATATAATAAACCTGATTATGTGTATATGATCATATATAATAATGATTATCACCAGCTGATGTACACAGATGAGTATACATGAAGTAAAGTGCACAGATATAGTATAGAATTTGTGGTGCTTTCTAATCATGTAAAAGAGAGCAATATGTTTAAATTCAAACTTAAATATTATATGTCTACTTTACAAAAGAGATAGTTAAAATTCAGGTTATTGCTCTAAGTCGTGTAAGATGGAAAATTAGAATGTCTACTAATATATTCTGAATCCAAACCAAAATCAATTGCTTTAGAAAAGATCAGATGAATTGGATGGCAATAATTTTCAAAAAGCTAAAATTCACCTATACCAATTTTATCAGTATTGATATTTGTTGACTAATTTAACAATTCCCAAATATTTATTGGAATATTTGTACCTGCCCCATCTCATGGCTTCTTTTTGTACAGATGTTGTATTCCAGGTCATTTCTTCTCTTTTTTACCAGTGAGAATTTAGGTAACATATATCAGAAATTGTGATGGAAAGAAAAGCTTTCCTAGTTCCCACCCTGATTGTCTTTCATATTTATAAAATGCCTTTCTCCAGAAAGGATTTGATTGTCCAGCGCATAGCATGAAAACATGAATACTGCTAAAAAAATTCTGGGAAAACAGACAATAAGTATGACACTTTAGGAAATATTGACTAGAAATCATGTAAACTACCTTTTATTAAAACAATAGATATGGAGAGAAGGAGGTGGGTGGGAAGGGGAAGGGGATAAAAAAGAAAGAATCAAGCTGTGCTACATACATGCATCTATTCCCTAAGATGAGTGGTAAACTACATGTACCCCAAACATGTGCTTATAAAATTTAAAAAGAAGAAGACAATTGATACTGGAAAAATCCACTGACCAAAGAACACCGGACGCACATCTGTATCATAGTTAAGTTTATCGGAGTTATTCAGAGTAAAAGTATCTGGTGTTTCAGAGAAGAGAAATTAGGCAGAGGCACTTTTAGGTTGGTGTTAATCCAAGGCTGGTCTCCTGAGGCCAGAATTGTGAACTCGGGAGTTGTCCAGGCTATCAGAAGTCTTGGGAATTCAGGCGACCTTAGTTCCATCAGTTTGCCTGTGGTTTTATCTTGTAACATATGGATCTGAAGGAGGTGGAAAATTTGAACTTACAGAATTTGTTTGCATGCCATGGTTTGGTGTAGTTTACCTGTTTTGTGAATCAGAGGATAACTTCACAAGTTTTTTTTTTTTTTTTTTTTCTGTTTTAGTTCTTGCTGCTGAAGTAATTTTGTTGTTGGCAGCTTTAATTCTAGAGACAAAATTTGTGATTCTTCTTTCTTACTCTACTTGTTTGTTTGTTTGTTTGTTTTCAAATACTTATAAATTATTGGATATGTGGCAAGCACTGTGTTATTGCTACACTGAGTAGCAATCATCCAGCTAGGTGATGATTTAATTATACGATTAAAGCAAATATAATTGGGTGATTATTCCAGCAGAGTCTCCTTTTATTTTAAAAAAATATTGCTTTTAATTGAATTATTCCCTAGTTCACATAGGAAGATATTTGAAGATTACCTACTGTGACAGAAACCAATAAACTGATTTAACACTGTATGTCTTGGTTTCTAGACTGACATGTAGTTGCCTGGAATTACAATTTAATTTCCCTGCTTTCCTTCAGGAGGTGTGGCTATTCAATGACGCTATGGCAATAGGATGTCAGTAAAAATGCTGTTCGCACTTCAGGAGGCCTGTAGGACTCAAAAGGAAGGTGCATGTGTGATTTAAAACTTTTTCCTTCCTAAACAGAGGGATACAGATTTGATGGTTGCAGTTTCATCAACTGTCTCAAACAGTGCAGTAGAATTTATGTAATAAGGTTGACAGAGAAAGAAAACAGAAGATACCGGTGTCCTTAAATACCACTGAATCCCATGGATCACTTTCCTCCAGAGTTTATGTAACTATACGAGAAATGTGTTTACCTTGCTTAAAACTTTTCTATTTTAGGGTTTCTATAACTACTTAAAACTGCTCTTCTCAAGAATAAAATAATTAAAAGTTATAGTCATTACATATTATAAGCACCTCAGAGAGAGGGGCAATGTTAGAAATGGTGAATATTTAAGGTTTTAGGAATTTTTAACCATGAGATTGTTCAGTGATTCTTATGACACTTCATATTTTAGAAAATTTTACAAATGTGAATTTATTTGATCTTTATGACAGACTTGTCAGGCAAGATAGGAAAATTGCAAATGACTTTATTTTAGGGGCAAGGGAATTATGAATCAGAATTATCACATGCCCAAACTTATTGACTGAATTAAAAACACCTCCGGCGCTAAAATCCAAGCCTTCCCCGGTCCAGAGACTCTTCTTCAACAATTCCTGAATGATAATTCCCCCTTTCTCTGGCACTGAATAATCATGAAGGCTTAATAAGGATGCCACGTTTCTGTAGTAACAACTTAAATTTGAATCTAAGTCACAATTGAAGAAGGAAGTTTTTGGAGGCACCTCACTGAACAAGATTAACTGTGAGAGTTCTGGGTTCTAACTATGAGACTCTGTTTAAACTTGACTTCTTTTCTGTCAAATGAAAAGAGAAGAATTGTCTCTAAGCAGTACATTCTCCCCAGCGTCTCAGCCTGCATGGGCATCTGTCTGCTTACAAGATCCTACCCAATGTATAGTTGTTTGCTTCCTATTTTTTGGGGAAAAAATCTTAAGGTTCATCTTTCTTTCTTTCTTTTCTTTTTTTTTTTTTTTTTTTTTTAAAGAAAATGCTTCTCTTAGATATCTGAGGCCACCCTTTTGTGAGAGTCATTATCTGAGAATAAATCTCACTAAAGCTTTGTATGAATTGGGAATGACTTCAATTTGTCTTGGTTTCCATGGCAGTAGGTTTAGCATATTTTAGCAAATAAAAATTAGGATGCCCATTGAAGTCTAAATTTCAAGCAAGCAATGAATATTCCTTTTTAGTGTAAAAGCAGTCCTTGCAATGTTTGGGAAATACTTATACTAAGAATTATTTTTTCTTTATCTGAAATTCAAATCTAACTGGGGGTCTTGTATTTTATCTGGCCTCAATCCTGTGAGGCAGATGCAGACACCGGCCTGCTCACAATCTAGCTGAACCTCCTTCTGGTGTCTTACTGTTACATGGCAAGCTGTAAAGAGTTTTGCATATGATTTAGGAATGTCAGTCTGACTCCCTTGTTCATGACTTAAATTTGGAACTGGATTACATGGAGAGAGGGCGTAAAGCTCCATCCTACTGGAGCAGATCATGCGGAGGCAATGGGCTCCTGCAGGCCACTGATGTAAGCAGAACTTGCCAGTTCCGTAAGTTGCTTCCTGATTTCTGTCATGGCCCAGTTCCAGGGGACAGGCTTGGCATTCCTAAGAACACTCAGCTGAGAGCCTGTTTCTTCAAACCTTGTCTTGATCTTGCAGTGAATGCCATTCGGCTTAATCTAGCTGGAATGTTTGTCTTCTTTGTAACTAGACCATGACTGATACGGTTCCTAAATTTTTTTTTTTTTTTTTTTTTTTTTGTGGGTACCGGGGGGACGACCTCAGGACCTCACGCACCAACAGGCACCCGTGCCGCTGAGCGATATCACCGGCCCCTTTTTCGTATGTGGGTTCCGGGAGTCGAACTCGGGCCTTCGCGCTTGCAAGGCAGGCGCTTAAGCCGCTGAGCCGTCTCACCGGCCCCTAAATTATTTTAAGTAGTAAGACAAAGGGGGAAATCACATGTTCTTATCTATTTTAATATTATAAACATAAACATTCATTTAAGAAAGAAATCTATTAGATCACTCTAAATAATTCTACATTTCAGCTCATCAAACAAATCATCTT
Organism: Erethizon dorsatum; assembly: GCA_028451465.1. NCBI lineage: Eukaryota > Metazoa > Chordata > Mammalia > Rodentia > Erethizontidae > Erethizon > Erethizon dorsatum. The sequence goes on from CM051823.1 coordinate 149,203,290, forward strand.
TGTGTTTTCTCTAGTCCTAGTTCATACACAGACATTGTTTTTCATATTGCAGTTATAAAACAGATATAAATTTGCATTCTACTTTGATGATTTAGCATTATGCCATAAATACGTTTTGTGTTGTTACATAGTTTCCTTAATTATTTTAGCGGCTATTCAACAGCTTTTCTAGTTGATGTATCATAATTCACTTAATTATTTTTTTACTTTTGGATGTAAAACTTTTTTGTGTTATAAATAATTCTTTAGTTAATAAGAGCATTTTCCCACTTCTGAATTATTCCTTAAATTTCCAGCAGTGGGATAATTGGGTCAAAGGCTGTGAACGTTCTGTCTCTTAAAATGTTTTTCCAAATTGCTTTCCACAGGGATGTGGCAAATTTAACTGGGTGGCAAATTTATTGATGTTAAATTAAGAAAATTCAGTGAATGCTAAACATCATTTGGAATGTATGAAGGTATACAACCCTCCTACCCCAACAAGGGGCAAAATGCATAGAACTTGTGGCAGAGAGCCTGAGATAAATTTTAAAAATTTAAATATCAAAAACCATTGTTTTTGAACATTACGTGACTGATTCTCTAAATGAAATAAATTTTCCCCACTTCAAATTTAAAAAAAAATATATTTTTGCAATAGAAGCCAGCAATAGATGTTTTGGCTGTATGACTATGTTCTCACTTACTTCTTATTCAGCAAATGGAAAATGATTAAGAATATGTTACTTTTAATAATTCAAATTAATATCAAGTACTTATTATGTATAAGGCCATTTTACAACTCAACAGCAAAATATCCTAAATAACCAGATTAAAGAATGGACAAAGGAATTGAATAGATGTTTCTCTAAACAATATGCACAAATAGGCAACAGGTACATGAACAAGTGCTCAGTAAGACCAGTCATTGGGAAAAGGCAATCAAAACCACTATGACATATTACCTCACATCTTTTAGGATGACTCTTACAACAGAGAAAAAAAAAGCAAGTGTTGACAGCAATGTGGAGAAAAGGGTACTCTTATATATGGTCGGTGGGAGTGTAAATTAGTACAGTCACTGTAGAGAATGGTGTGAGAGTTCCCAGAAATCATTAAAAGTAGAATTACTATTTTATCAAAAAAAAAAAAAGAAAAAGAAAGAAAAAAGAAAGAAAGAAATCACTTCCATGAATCTAAAGAAATGAAATCAGGGCCGGTGCGATGGCTCAGCAGCCTAAGCGCCTGCCTTGCAAGCGCGAGGGCCCAAGTTTGACTCCCGGAACCCACATACGAAAAAAGGGCCGGTGATATCGCTCAGTGGCACGGGCGCCTGCTGGCGCGCGAGGTCCTGAGGTCGACCCCCCGGTACCCACAAAAAAAAAAAAAAAAGAAATGAAATCAATCTCTTGAAGACATATCTGCACCCCCAGGCTGATCGGAATATTATTCACAATAGTCAATTATGGAAACAGTCTAGGTGTCTATCAACAGATGGATGAAGAAAATGTGGGGTGTGTGTGTATATAAGATGAAGTATTATTCAGCATTAAGAAAAGAATTGACATTTACAAAATATTGACACTTACAAAATATTGACATTTACAAAATATTGACACTTACAAAAGCACAGATGAATTTGGGGAACATTATGCTAAGTGAAATAAGCCAGGAAGAGAGGGACAAATACTATACGATCCCATTTATATGAAGGAATCTAAAATAGTGAAACCCGTAGCAGCAGACATTAAAACTGTGGTTGTCAAGGGCTGGGGGTGGGGGAGGGAAAGCAAATTGAGAGCCAAAAGGTGTAGAGTTTCAGTTACACAAGGTGAGTTAAGTCCTAGAGATCTACTTCCTCTACGGCATAGTGCTTATAGTTCACGATACTGAATGAATCACACTTACATTTGCTAAGAGAATAAACTGTGTGTTAAATATTACCATAAACAAATAAATAAAGAAGGGAGGAGGGAGAGAAGAGGAATATTGCTATTGACTCCTCTGTGGTGCACAGTTGGGTTTTTGTGAGGAGAAAAGGAACTTTGTTTTAAGAAAACTATTCTTTAGACTTAGTTCTAAAGATTTCAAAATATAGAGTTGGTTCCAATTATTTAAGCTAGGTCTTGATAAATTTCAGTCTCATGAAAATTATGCTCAATGGAGCATTTTGGACACTCAACTCTAAGTGCTTTCTGGGAGATGATTCTTAATGTAGAAGAATTTGGGTGGTTCCCATTAGAAGGTAATAATTTTGATTCCATTTTGAATAAAAAAATAGAAAAATGTTTTAAAGTGTTAGATTTCCTTATTACATGTTGCTGTCTGAACAGGAAATTTTGGACAAAATTGATGACTTAATTGTCATGACATTAGCAGAGCACTTTTCTTATAGTGGTGTTACTCCATTAGGTGGATGTCCCCTCTTGCCTTTCCCTTTCTTTTTTCTTTCTTTTTCTTCCTTCCTTCCTTCCTTCCTTTCTTTCCTTTTTTCTTTCTTTTTTTTTTTTTTTTTTTTTTACTATTTCATACCTGCTAGAATGCCTATGATTTAAAAAAAAAAATAGCGAAACTAGTATGGTAGTTCCTAAAAAATTAAACATAGAATCACCATTTGATCCAGCAGTTCTACTTCTGGCTGTATGCACAAGAGAGTTGAAAGCAGGAACTCAGGTATTTATACAGTGTTCATAGCATTATTCACAGTAGTCAAAAGGTAAAATCAACCCAAATGTCCCTCAACAGATGAATGGGTAAACAAAATATATATCACAGGCGCTGTGCCACTGGGCTATATCCCCAGCCCTGACAGGAGTTTCATCCGTCTCTTTTCACTGGGCAGCTTCCCCTCTGCCACTTTTCTCACACTGGGGAACTTTTGCTTCTGCCTTAAACACAGGACTTCAGTGGCCCGTTATCTGTGCCCGCGGGCACTGTAAACGCCCAGCTTTCTCAGCAATCACCACGCTGACCTACAGCTAATGACACGTCTGTCCATCCAGCGCTGGACTTGTTCTCCCTGTGGTGCTGAGGGTGGAGCCCAGTGCCTCGCACATGCAGGCAAGCACCCCACTTCTGAGCTAAACCCCAGCCAGTCACTGGATGGCATGAGGGAGAGACAGTCCTTATCTTTCAATGCTGGATGGAGGAGTAAGAAATATAAAACCGATTTCATCTTCTAGATAAAAGAAGAAATAAGTAAATGGGAGCCTTTCGTACTCCACTCCTTCCTTTTTTCTTTCTTTCTTTCCTTCTTTCTTTCTCTCTCTCTCTCTTTCTACTATAAAGGGTCAGATAGCAGATATATCAGCTTTGCAAACTATACAATCTCCATCACAACTGTTTAATCTTTCCTTGTAGCATGAAAGCAGATATAGACAATCAAGAATGGATAAATATGGCTGTGTTCCAACAAAAGCATATTTACAAAAACAGCCAGCTGACCCATTTAGCCAGCTTGTCAGAATTTGCCAACCCCTGACTTCAGGAATCTGGTCTCAGATGACTTTCCATTGTAATCCTACTTTTTAAGGTATTTCTTACCACTAACAGTATTAGTAATCTTTAGAGTGAAAGAAAAATGCATTAAGGAAAATAAAATTTGGTTTAAAAATGAACTTATAATATCCTAAAATATAATGATGTGTATAAGATAACCTAGAGCAATAAAAAAAAAAAAAAAGATGCCAGTCCTTAGAAACAAACATGGAGGAAGTAATGAGAAGTTGAAATGACTTTGGGAAATGAACTCTTACAAGCAGGTGCAGCAAAATCTTAGCATGAGATTTATGTAGCTGGATGACATCATCAGTACTAGGAACAATAAAAAATAATACCTATATCCTGGTTCTCATTTTGCCCTAGTAGTAGCTGTCTCAGCCTCTGAGTTAATCTAACAAGTTAGCTGTTCAGTAGAGTTAGTAAGCTGTGAGCAGCCCTTTTCTCTGTCTATAGTGGGCCAACATCCTCGGAGCTCATGAGGCAAAGAGTAATCCTTTATACCCAAGCCCATGCCAATGTGGAAACCCTGTGGGACTCTTAGATGTTGGGTTCTTGGAGTAAGCAGAAATGAGGGTGAAAGTGGGAGTATCCAAGGTTTAGAGAACTGTCTTGAGTTTACTTAATGTGGGGCACTACATACGCAATTTTCTTAATTGTAAGGCTCTCAATTATGACATCATTGTGCCTCCTTTGGGTCAGGTAGGAAACAAGACCTTTTTCTTTTCTTTTTTCCTATTACTTCAAGTAAGCAAGTGGGCATTAAGTGGGAGACAGAATACTTCCTGTTATTATTAAAGGTAACTAACATACTAAAGACGTCTAGTCATGTTTCAAAGACAGCGCACGTGAACCCTAAGAAGCAAGCCTCTCTGGGGACAGCAGTGCTGTCTATGCACCTAGGCAGGGGCAGGTGCCAACTGCCTGCAGGGGCACATCCCTGGGGAGATAAAGACAGGCTGAGTGTGGCAGAGGACAATGCCTCTGCTTGTGCTCTCCTCAGGAACAGTGTGGTACATATTTCTCCTCAGTTGGGTGATGTCCTTTGGCTGTCCCTCCTTGCCTTGTTTTCTTCTTAGAATCATGATTCTGTCTCCCCTCAGGGCTGCCTTGGGATCCCCCTTGGTTCCCTCATAGCCTCATTACAACCAGAAATGCTAACTTTTCTTTAAATTGAGTGACCTGTCCAAATTTTTGGAGGTAGCAGAGATGGGAGGCCAGCTTTCCCTTGCCCTGTTTCTCTCTAATTCCATGAGAACTGCACTTTCTGGAGTCCTGGCATGCAGGCTCTGGAAGTCCACAAATGACCAAAGCATCCAAAACAATCAGATGTCTTCACAACTTTGCCAAGTTTTAAATTTTGCCCAGCAAGGACACTGAGAAACAACCTCAAACAACGAAAAAAAGTGATTACTACCATACCACCATCTTTCCATAGGAACATTTATAACACCAGAAGTGGGCCATATTCTCAGAAAAAAAGGACAGTGCCTTAAATTGAATTCATTTTACTTTGTAGAAATTCACCTCCTTGTTCCCGTAGTTTTCATTTTGTTTCTGACAGCTTATAACTTAATTTGAACTGGCTCATGTCCAAGGCCTGGTGTTTGGAAAGAACCTTATCTTTGGAGTCAGACAGATCTGGCTTCCAGTCCCGGCTCCTACATTTGACCTCGAGTGAATGAGACAGGGCGTCTCAGGCTGTCGCGAGGGAGGGACTCACCGTGCACCTGGCGTGTGCGTAGGAGCAAGACAGTGAGTTCCTGATTCATGTCTGCTCTCGGTTGTCCTTTTCTCCTCCTTGCATCACAATTACAAAACAATAAACAAAGCAAGCTCATAATGAATTAATTTTAATCTTTTCATTTTCTCGGATAGATGCTTATGAGTTATTTCAAATGTAGCTTTTCTATAAATCTACAAATATCAATCAGTAAAACATGACACTGAGTCAATTTCTAACTCATGCCCTACAATATTTTAAACAGTTGGGAAATAAATGAAAAGAAAAGAAAACAAGGACAGATAAACACAAAGGTAAATCTAGTCCATTTCTCAGACCCTGGTGAAATCAGCTGACAAGAAACTTGGTCCTTGATTAAACTTCTGACTCCTTGAGTCTTCTTCTCAACCCTTATCCTTGGGTTGCCAGCCTCGGCCTTCAGCCCAATCCAGTAAGACTCCTGTGAATCCAGTTTAGCAGGAGCCTCTCTCCCGATCTGAATAGGTCCCTTTGAGTAATTTTCCATCTATTCCCTCACTGCGCCCATCCATGGCAAATTTCCAGTCGTCCCTGAGAATCCCCAGTAGAGTATTTCTCAGCAACAGATTTGATCTCTATTGCGATAACCTTAAGTGAGGTTGTCCTGGCCTGTTCAGCTCCAGGACCTACAAGTTTTCTTTGGCTTATCTGAAATCCACACCATGCTGGAGAGACACCTACCTAGGACAGTGTGGAAGGCTGGATGAGGAATTAACCCCATGTACAGGCAGCTTCACGGTTAACAAATTAACATTTTTATTTCAGACATTAAGACCAGATGGAATTGTTCTAATTTAATTATTTTCGGGATGAGAGAAGTAAATGTCTATCCCTAGGGGACAAACCACTAATTTGGGAAGAGGTTGAGCGAAAGAAGAGTCATTCTGTTTTCATTCATGAAATGTTTACTAAATGCTTTGCATTACCATAATTATTTTTCTAGTGTTCCGAAGACAAGCAGCAGCTTCCTTAAGTGCATTCAATGATGACAGGTTTGTTATAGGTAAGATGCCCGAGGTTTTTTCCAGCAAGTGTTAGCACTGATGTTGCTATTAGTAATTAATTCCCCCCACCTTTTTCTTTCCTGCTGCTTCACATCGGCCTTCTTAATTACTGAAGAAAAAGAAATAGGATGTAGGGACAGGAAAAATGGTTCAGAAATTCACTTTTCTCTGCAGAGTTGCCTAAAGAGCTAGTTGATTTGCATTGTACCTCTTTGTCCCAGAATCATTCTTGTCAGTCCGCGGGAGTTTTGCAGTGATGAGAAGGTTTTGAGCACATGGGTGGTGCACACATTGGCCCATGAGCCTGTGGGCAGAGGCTTCCTGGTCTGCTCACTATGGAGTTATCTGGTTTGATCTCTTGGCCTTCTTTGGGAGAGCTATTTCTTCCTGTGACATTGGACAAAAAGGACCTAGAAGACTTGTTACAGCAAACTGGGTGACTTAAAGTAATGCACATTTATTTTCTAACATTTCTAGAGACAGGAAGTCTGAAGTCAGGATGTTGGCAAGCTCTCCTGTCTCTAAGAGAAAGCTCACGGGAAGGACCCTTCATTGCTTCTTGAATTCTGGTGATTGCTGGCAGCTCTTGATATCCCTTGGCTTGTAGTGCATCCCTTTCATCGCTGTCTCCATCCTCACATGGTCTTTGTTTGTATTCTCTCGTCCAAATTTCCCTCTTCTTATGAAGATACTAACCATCTGATTAGAACACACGGAAGCCAGTGTTTCCTACTAACTTGATTACATCTGTAAAGGCCGTATTTCCAAATAAGGCCACATTCACAAGTCCCCCATAGTCATGAACTTTGGGATGATTCTGTTCAATGCAGTGCCATGTTTAAAGACTCTTTATGGACTTTTGTACTTATCTCTACAGCTTTGATAATTTAGGACAGCTATTGGCCCTGGGTATTGAAACTTCTTTAGCTTCTTTTAGCTCCATGTTATAACCTAACTTCTGATGCCCTTGACCAGCACCTGCTGTGCAGTACCGCTCAACTTATTTATTTCATGCCAAGGGAGATGATGTTTTGCTCCATGTGGCTCAGCTAAGAACAGGGCACAGATTACAACAATCCCACTTGCCTGCTTCCCTAATGTGAATCCCTCCAGACTGTCCTTTTTCAAGTAGGCTGAATAATTTACATCCACAGACTACTGCCTCTTTCTCACATCTGTGCCCTTTGAAGTCTGGAACTGGTATAAATGCTAATTTGAAATTAACATACAATTTATTTCTTTGCTCACCGCCCCTGGCTTATGTGCAGCTTCTTAGCTAGGCCTTTCACAAATACCCAGGGCAACAATTTGCTTCCTTCTTAAAGAACCCAGAACTCTCCTGTTAGGTGCTGTTGATATACACGGAAGTTCTCTCTGGCTCTTCTGTGTGGGGCGGAGATGGTGTGCATGTGTGCAGGTGCAGGCGAAGAGCAAAGAACCTCCAGCAGTTATGCAAGAAAGACTAAGTTGTTACCTAGAAGCAGCCACTTCTCTCTGTCCATCATTGATTCTCAGAAATTCCTAACGAGGCTCTCTACTCAGGTGGGAGTGTGGTTTATATGACACTAGAACAGTGGAATCCATAGAGCAGGGGTCCCCAAGCCCTGGGTCATAGATGGGCAGCAGTCCATGTTTACGTACCAGGGAATACAGTAGGAGATGAGCAGTGGGTGAATGGGCAAAGCTTCATCTGTATTTGTAGCTGCTTCCCATCACTCACATTACCACCTGAGCTCCACCTCCTGTCAGATCAGCCGTGGCATTAGATTCTCATAGGAGCACAAACCCTACTGTGAACTGCACATGCGAGGGATCTAGGTTACACGCTCCTTATGAGAATCTATGTAGTAATAATAGAAATAAACTGCACAAAGTAATAATAATAAAAATAAATATAATGCACTTGGATCATCCCCAAACCACTACTCCCTCCCCATGAGTCCATGAAAAAACTGTCCTCTACATAACCAATCCCTGGTACCAGAAATACTGGGGACCCCTGCCATAGGGCACTGCCTCAAAGATCGTCCCTTTTACCTGGGAGGATAATATTTTCTGCTGTCGCTGTGACTCTTTCTTTTTGTATGCAGCTGCCCGTTAGCTTCACCCTGATCAAGTGATCTCTCTTCGGGTTGCTTCTCACCACTTTAGGGAGATATTTACTGCTATTTCCAAGGCGCAGCTAAGCAATGCCACCGAAAGGGGCTTGTGGAGGAACTTCGGTGCATACCTTCTCGTGCAGAACATTCCCCTGCCAGCTCACTGTGTTCAATCCGGGTTCACTGCTATTTGGACCTTATTTCCCTCACTTTCTGAGGATAGAATCCTGAGGAACAGGATAGAATTTGCCCCGAGAGACTGAGTGTACAAGCAGGCAAGGGCCAGACTCTAGATGACGATAGATCTCTGGATCACACCCTCTGAAAGAACCAGCCCCAGAAGCCAGACCTCAGCCTCGGTTGCAAGCAGCTCACCAGAGCATTGTCAGTGACCGTCAGCCTCCCTGGTTTTTTGTTTGTTTGTTTGTTTGTTGTTGCTGTTTTTTGTTACCTCTGCTTCTAATTCAAGACCAATCAGAAAGCCAAAGGTGCTCCCCAAATGAGTCATATAAGATGCATCACTTCTGCTTAGTTCAGCCCTAGCGTTCCAAAGCCAGTAAGTTATCACTGGTTATTAGGCTATTTGATTGTTTCCATTCTGGGCTCTGTAAAGCTTCCCCCACCATGTACCTTTCAGTCTACCAAATACAAGAGATGGTGGCCACCTCCTTTGCTACGGTAAGCTCTGAAGAAATAGCTACTGATATTTCTCATTTAGGTGGCCTTGATGTCTTCTATGACACCTCAAAGGCATTTGAAAAGTCTAAAGCATGGATTTGAGTATTTAACAATTCATGAATCGGGCAACATCCATCTTCTGACCTAAAAGTGGAGAGGGAAGTGATGAAAAAGAACCTTGTATAAGATGTCAGTGGAAGCAAGACAAAGAAAATATATTTTATTGGTTAGAGTGGAAAGTCCCTAGTTAGAAGTTAGTTGGCAGTTTCTGGTGGGAAAAGTCTGGAGTTTCATTTTACTGTTTATGTTGGGCTTTTGATTGCTTACATAGGACACCAAAGTTCTGGGCCTAATGGCCTTGCGATAAAAAAAGTTAACAACATTCACAGCCTGCTCTAAAGAAACAGTATTAAACATGGAATCTGCATACAATAAAAGAAGCAAAGCCATGCAATTATGTATTTAGAAGTGTACAGGAGGTAAAAAAAAAAAAAGGAGTAATAAAAATTTCCTCTTTTGTCTTAACTTATTTTTTTCTTTTACTTGTAATTTACTTCCTTTTTGCTGAAGAACATCAGAGTCGAATTTAAGGTTCTGTGAATTTCTCAGCACACCCATGTACAGTTGTAGCTGAAGAAGCCAAAGACTGTGTGTGGCATCTGAACATAACTAGATAGAGCTGCTGCCTCTGATGGTGCCCAGCCTACATCTACAAAGCAAGAAAGGACATTGCAGCCACCAATGTGTCTGTGACTGCAGGACACTGGCTAAGAACACAGCAGGGCCAGGGACTGTAGGCTGAGCTGCAGAGGATTTGCACATGGCTTTCTATGGAGGCTTCCTCCTTGGGAAAGTTGGTTGGGGTATCTATCTTTTCCTTAATAATGCAAACTTTTGTTCTTCTTATTTTCCCCTCCTCTCCTCCTCCTTTTCTTCTTCTCCATCCTCCTTTGCCCTTCTTTTCCTTCCACTTTCTCCTCCTTGTCTCCTCTCTTTCTCTTCCTTTTTCATCTCCTTTGTCTCTTCTCTGTTTTTCCATCAGAAATATTTGATACTACTGCATATGAACATCTCCAGATTATAAGAATAGGCATCATAGATCCGTTTAAATAAATTATAAAGATAACTTTTTAAAAAATTGTATTTAGTTTTATATACATATATATACTGTATATTTGCTCAGTCATTTTAAGAACAGTATTTCTTTGAATGAATTACTCTTCTTCAATGGTAAACTTTCTGATGAAAAGACTTTAGACTTGTGGACAGACCTGGGATAGGATGACCTGCTGTAGGCGAAGCCTTGCTGGAGACTTACTAGTCTGAGAGGTAGTCCAGAGGGGAGCCCAAGGTCTCCCTCCACTAGGGTTTTTGCAAAACTTGAGTACTGTTAAAGAAATGTGAGGCTTCCTCAGAGGAGAAGGACATACATATGGTTTGTCATTTCTCCCAGCAATCGAAGCTTTCTGGAACATGCCCATCCATCAGTCCCTGCAAAGCAAATGGCTTTCTACTGCCATATGAGCCTCATGATAGTAACTGCTCCTCCTATCTAGGTGCCAAGAACAAACTGAGTGTAAAAATTGAGATTCAAAAAATTTCAGTGGCTGGGGAGGAGGTTCTACCAAATGTTTGGACCATCATGAACAGCAGGCATGATTGGCATGATAATCACTTTTAGGGGACAAGGCAGGAAAGGTTGCACATACATTTCTCTTCGTATAATTTTACCATCATCATCACTACATGGGGTTTATTTTTGCAAAGATGATTTTATTTTATTTTTATTTTTTGTGGGTACCGGTGGTCGACCTCAGGACCTTGCCTGCCAGCTGGCGCCCATGCCGCTGAGCGGTATCACCAGCCCTTTTATCATATGTGGGTACTGGGAGTCAAACTCAGGACCTCATGCTTGCCAGGCAGGCGCTTATGCTGCTGAGCAATCTCACCGGCCGCAAAGATGATTTTAAACCAGGATGATCTACAGCATCCATTTCCACCTTTTGGAGACTCCTCGCTTGGGCTGGGCAGGCACTTCCTGTGCTGGTCACACTCTGCTAGGGACCAGGTTGACCTGAAATTGCCCTTGTTGCTGCTGAAGCTACCAATTTTCTCTCTCCATGGCTAACTCAACCCCTTTAATGTGGCACATTATTGTTCTTTAACTATGCTTGAACTGTCACTTGGTTATAGTTAAAATTTGTGGGCCTAGGTATAAGTCTTTCTTTCTAGATGAATTTGTTTAATTCTTTTCTAATCTTTAAGCATTGATTTTTAGGTTTCACTCTCAGAGAAGAAATTTATTTCAGAGTTTGGAGAGATTCCTCTTTCAAGCTCAGAAGAACTGTCAAGAATGCTTACTTAAAAATAATCCCTTTACTTATTCACTGATTGACCTGTTTCCTGAGTGTCAATTCTTATAATTATTCCTTGGTGTAAAAGATCAGAGGTGTAATGAACAGTTAGAGAAATCTCGCTCACATAATCTAGAGGGGAAACTTGACGCTATGCTCTTATTATTGAATCTCATCTCACTTATCACATGAAAACCCTCTCTGGTGCAGTAGAAATCACTCTTGAAGTCAGATTGTGTGGGATTTTCATCATTTGACAGTTGTACAAATATCAAACATGCAAATATCAAATATCCAGTGAGTTATACTTTCGTTAGTGTAAGGAATTAGTTTAAATACCCTGAGCCTCAGGATTTTTTAAATTTGAAAAGCTAAAGGTAATAATACCCAACCTGATTGTGAGAATAAATATTAAGTTGTCAAACTACTTCATGAACTTTTGGTTCTTTAGTCACATTATTTTATGAATAACAGTTCCAGTAATAATTATTAGAGTTCCTAATTTTATGAACCAGACATGATTTGTGGTGTGGCACAGACTCCCTCCCCAGGACCAGAGCTTTACTTCCAGCTGCTGGGAACGCTGACAGGAGATGACCTTCAGCTCTCAGTCTGACTTGGAATTGATCTTTATGGAGGTCATACCTTGATCAAGGGAGGTACTTCCAGGGAGGCCCACATCCATGACTGAATAATACAGTGGTATAAAGATTTGACTGTCTCAGGCCAATCTGGGGCAACCCTCAGAGCATCCTCTAAACTCTACAGCCCCATAGTGGTCATCAAAAGCCTTCTTTGGGGCCGTAGCACAATTCATGCCTATCTGCTTCCCTTTCGTTCCTTTGTACAGGATTGATCCCGAGATCCTCCCCAACAAAAATTCTGCACATTTAATCTCCATACTGAAGTCTACTTCCCAGAGGACTGAAACTGCAAAATTGAGTCCCAGGTCCAAGCAAGCAGATGCTAAACTGGAAATGTGAAGCTGGAACACCTAAAGCCCAGTTGGAATGTGGAGCTGTTGATTTGTGGAACACAGATAGTCCTTGGAACACAGTTCATGGCACAAAGAGTGCAATTATTTAAATGGCCAATGGTAGTGACCTGGGTTGGTCTACTGATGGATATGAATTGTACCATTACCTGGTGCCATTGTTAGGCATTTGGAAAGTAGTAACTATAAGGACAGTGAAATTCAACAACTGCTGATAAGATTGCCCTCTGAAAAAAGGCAATGCCAGGCTAAGAGTAATTGATTGGTAATAAAAGCCAATTGTGAAAACCAGAAGACTTCCTGGTAGCATGTCATAAGACTTTTATGACCTTTAGAGGAGGGGTGGAGAAAGAAGAAGGCCAGACATGACTTTCTCATAAGACGAGTGAGCTTCAAAGAAGATTAACCCCTAAAAACAGGCTGGTCTGCTGTGCCAAGGTAAGATCTCTGGTTGGAAGAGAAAGGGGCCTGAGTAGAATGTGTCTGTGAGCCTTGCAAACCTTGGTTCCCCGAGCCTATGGATATGAAAAGGCTGTTCCTTCCTTGTTTGAAGAACAGTCAAAAGATTCTCTTGGAAGACAACATGTGCCCCCTTAGGACATGCCCGACCTGGCCACCAAGGCAATAATTTCAAGGCCTGGAATTTTTAGGGTCTTCGAGGGGAGGAAAGAGTGTACCATGAAGGAAATGTAAGACCTAGGCTATATGTACTGGCAGGAGCTAGAAGAGTATGTGTGGCTGGGTTCTGTGGATAATAGACCAAAAACTGGCAGAACATAAATTTAGATAAAAGATAACTTATCATGATGAGAGTGTTCTTCTAAGACGCAAAATTTAACACCCAAGAGATGCTATAAATGTTCTGCTAAGATAGCTTCAAAAAGCATGAGAATGTGAGCTATACGCCACAAAAAATAAGGTAGAAATGCCACAATTGCTGTACAAAGAAAGAATACATTAAAAGGTTCAGGAAATTAGGCTTGTTAGAGAGGATGTAATATATAGTTCTAGAAATTTTGTTAGAAGACTGCATTCTATAGAGGTGCCTGATGGACATGATATTTTCTACAGCCATAAAGAATGTGCTGGGAAGAGGGAGGGAATTGCATCACTGAGAAAGCCAAGACTGAAAATGGGTTACGCCATTACAGATCCGAGTTTAACAATGGAAATGAGAATCATAGGATCCTGGAAAAAAATGAAGGATGGATGGCAGCATGTAAACATCTCAAGCTGGGTGGACTCAATTATCATCATTAGTGGCTAGGTTGCAGCAGCAATAAAGCGTGTGTGGGGTGCCTCACAGAGAGTTAGCAAGATGCTTAAGCACATCTAGGAGCACAGTAGATGGGAAGCCAACAAGTATACATGAATTTGTACAGTCAGTGGACAGCAGCTGGAATGATGAGACTGTGAGCGATTCATTCCATAAACCCTGACAATCCCTTACCTGGTTTCTGGACCTAACATAGTTTTCACATCCAAAACTCTTCAACCGAGAAAAAGATTGTGTCCCCAGCAAGATGTACTCTGTAATATTGGCCAAGTGTACTTAGTAGACTTCCCTGGAGGCACTTAATGCCGTTTGTGGAGGTAATTGTGTAATGAGAATAAGGGCATACCTGAATACCATGAGCCTGCTTGGACAAGGGTCTGGGTTGACTCGTAAGGACCAGAAGCCTGTTAGGATAGGAGCATTAGGAGATCCAGCCCAGCTTATGGTGGGTCCAATGAGTCCTTAAGCCATTCTGATGTTTATTTTCCTGGTGCCTAAATGTACGATTGGAATGGATACACTTGGTAACTGGCGTAACTCCCCACCCAACCCCATGTCCTCGGGACACACTAAGTCTTTAACATATCAGCCTATGGTGGGAGTGGCTAAGTGAAAGCCTCTAAACTTCCCCCTACTCTCCTTTACAGCAGCGAATCACAAATACAATAAAAAAAAAAAATCAGGTATTGGAATTGGTGGCAGAAATTAATGCCCTTCTTAAAGCTCTAAGATTGTGTTGAGCTCAGCATATCCCCATTTAACTTGCCAGTTTGGTTTGTATGAAACCAGATAATCCCAGAGGACAACAGTGGATTTTTTAAAACTCAACCAAGGAATAGATCAGTAGCAGCCACTGTGTTCTATGTGGTATCTTTGCCAGAATAGATTAACACAGCTTCAAGGACATGATATCAGGCATATCAATTCTTTTCCATCTCTATCCAAAATAGGAACAGAAAGAGCTTCTATTCACATTGACTGGATAGTAGTACTTACCATTTTTTCAGTGTCATAATATAGACGAGATGAATATCCTGTAGAACCTTACACTGTTCACTATATTGATATTCTGCTTATCAAGCTAAGCAGAATAGACAAGCAAGAAATGGTCCCTTGTTGGAAAACTCTGTAAAGACTCATGGACTCCAGAGAATGGGAATAAAGCCAACAAGCATTCAGAGACCCTCCACATCTCCATATTAGTACATCTCCTTCAAAATCAAGGACAAATTATTCATCTTGTAACTGCTACCACAAAAAGAAAGAGCAATGCTTGGTAGGTCTTACTGCATTCTAGATGTAGCATATCCTCCACCTCAGAACATAGCTCTGAACTGTGGAAGAAACCAGTTTAGAAGACTGGGAACAAAGAGATCTGGATGCAGAGTTCTGCAGATACACCTATGTTAGAAACACCAATTGTGGGGATACTTTATTCCATATTAATACCCTCTGGAGGGTATCCTCCATGGAAGAGGAATTGAACAACAAAATCTGGAGGTGAAATCAGGCAGCGTCTTCCCTCAGTTACTTCGGCACTGTTGCACAGATGTATCACATAAATAGCATGACTCAGGGATCTACACGGGTCCAACAGCACTTATGAGGCCTGACTGAGCGGACAATGCATGTTCAAACTACCAGTAGAGAGTGTGTCTGCAACCATAAAACATTCGTATCTGTACTATAATGGTGAAGACTATTTTATCTTCATTGAGCGCCAAAGTACTAGTGTACTAATAGTGAAATAGCATGTTGATTAATCACCAAAACTAATTGAATTATTTTTAAAAATCTACGTATTTATACTATTTTATTCCTAATGCCACTTAGAAGCACTTGGGAAAAGGAAAATACTGTTAAACATAAACTATTAAGTATTTCAGGGTTTTTCACCTAGTGTTCATTATACCAAGTTAACGAACAAGTGTAAAGTTAACTTGAGGCTAAATTTGATTAGCACTTGTTTCTCTGTGTGGACACATAAGGCTGACCACCGAGAGTACAAGGTGGTGTGACAGAAGAAATAAGTAAAGAAGTTCAAAGTACGTGTCATTATAATTATGTGTATATGTATATATATTCTTGTTCCACCTTGTTCAGGTATCCATACAAAAAGCACCCAATTCCTACTTGGTTCTTCAAAATTGCCCTGCTTCCCTCCATTCTGTGTGATCTCCTGCTTTCTTAGTATACTTGTATGTAGCATTTACTTGACACTGACCATCTATCTAATGCTCTAAATTTCTTATCTGTTATGTTCTCTCTGACAGCTAGATTGCAAACCCTTCAAGGACAGGAACATTCAGTTCTGTCCTCTACATGTTAACATATAACACACAGAGAGTCATAGTGAAGCTGGTAACAGATTGATCAACAGGAAAGTTGCAGGCTGGAAGAGAATGGAAAACCAAAACCAAAACCAAAACCAAACAAGTAAGCAACAACAAGCTACCTGACAAACAACCTAGCAAAGTTATCCTTCAGAAATGAAAGAAGGGGCCGGTGAGATAGCTCAGCGACACAAGCACCTGCTGGCAAGCGCGAGGTTCTGAGTTCAACTCCCGGTACCCACATTAAAAAAAAAAAAAAATGAAATGAAAGAAAAGCTAAAACTTTCCCATATAAAATCTGAGTTGAGTATCACAAGATGTGCCTTACAGGAAATGCTAAAATGAATTTTTTAAGTTGAAACAAAAGCTTGTGTATTAAGAACATGAAAATATGAAGATATAAAACTTACTGATAAAAGTAAATATATAGTTAAATTCAGAATACTCTAATTCTAAACTGTACACAATAGAACATTGTATAACACATTAAGAAAAATTTAGTTAACTTCCTTCTCACTTGAGTAAATAAGTATTTATTGTTTTAACGTACTGTACTCATAACTCTACTCAAACATTTTATCATAACTAAAACAACAAAATATATCCCCAACAATCTCAGAAGTAGCCCAATTCAGCAATATTCTAGATGATGTTGTTCTCCAAGCCATGCTTGAGAAGAACGCTGTAAAGAGAGAATGGAGAATATTATAAAATTAAGCAGAAGCAAATAGTACCACATATCTAAAGACTGCATACGTAACTAAAGAACGCCAGATGGCTTTCTTCATTAGGAAGGTGAAATTTGGTACCAACATGACAAAAGAGTCTTGGTTGTCAGCTTTTCCTTAATTCTGAAATTCACCTTAAATTGCAAATTAAATTAGTTTTCCTTGAAAATCCTTCAAAAATTTTATGGTGATGTTGAATTCGTTTTGGGTAAACTAAAGACAAGGAATGCATGTCCTTATGCATATCATGCATTCTTGGCTTTGGATATTATATGTTCTCTCTTTTGAAGAAATTTTTATTTTTTTAGGCTTCTGTATATTTATAATTAAAAATTTCCTAATGTCTTACTTTTTCTGTTTATCTTAATGTGTAAAGGATCAATGTTCCACGTTTCTCTGTCTCTTTCTTTTTCTCTTTCTCTGTTCATTGTCCTTTCTTTTTCTATTATTTTTGTGTATTCTCATTTTTAATGTCTTAAAATACTGTTATTGACTCCATTGCTTAATGTAAATATAATAAAAAACATTGTTAATACTTTGCCAGTGAGGTTGAACAGCATGTGTCTCTTATGAGATTCAGTAGTAAAATAAAATTTCTATCGAGAGATTATAAAATATGACAATTATTTGTAATTCTTGAGACTTTTAGTGATGTTAAGTGTATAGCAACTCTCTGCCCATGTGTTGCAATAGACTTTAATTTATTCTCAAATATTTGAGACATGCAGCTTTTTGCAATAGAGTCAATAAATCTTGGTGAAAATACATGTCATGCTTAATTCTGATTACTGACATTTTGAGCTATTTTCCTACCTCCTCTAGGAGAATAAAATTTCTGCTTCTCAAAGACAAGTTGGCACCAAGTTAAGCGACTGAGGCTAATATAGCTACTAAATTCCAGGACTCAGCTTCAGAGCACCTAATGGCATAAGTATTTCCAGAAGCAAGGCAGTTGTGTAGGAGTCACAAACCAAATTTCCCTGGGCCCCTAAGTGCATGGGGTTCAGGGAGCCAGGAACCTTCTGAGATATTAGATGTATGTGCATCTGTTCTGTTGTTTTCTAGATAAAGGCTTGATCATTTTATCAGATTCAAAATAAGTTTGGAAATCATAATGTTAAAGGAGGCAGCACAGAAAACTTCACAGTGAAAACATGTTCACTCATTGACACAGAGCCTTAGCTCTGTGACTCACAGGAATCTGGGGCTAGTCCCGTTTACCTTAGGAAAGACAGTATTTCCAAATGTATGAGTTGGGGGTGCAGTGGCAAGGACAATTCAAGACTTACAATTTCCTGATTTGTGAAAACTTATCTATACCCAGATGTACTATTTCTTTTTAATCTGCCTCATGCAAGACCTCAAACAAGGATGATATTAAGTTGAAGAACAAAAACACTACTCTTCCCTCCAAGATACCCAAGCGAGTTCAAAGAGGATTTCCTAGGTTTAGGAAAGATTTATGGAAAGAAAGTTCTGGCATTTCTGCTGATCCTTGGGTAAATACATTCATTGGAAGATTCCCTTCTGCATTAGTCAGCTTTCCTGTTGCTAAGACAAAATACCTGACACCTGCAACATAAAGGAAGAGAGGTTTATTTTGGGCTCACGGTTCTGGAGGGTTTAGTCCGTGGTTGGCTGGCTCTGGGGCAGAAATGGCAGGGAAGAAGAGCCTGGTAGAGAAAAGTTATTAAACCCATGGCAGCAAGGTGTAAAGAGAGACAAGAGGCAGAGCGAGAGATGCACCCTCCAAAGGCACACCCTCAGTATCCTCCCTCCTGACAGCACATGCAGCTGCGAACATATCAGTAATAAGTACAGCACTTCCACGATCCAGGCACCTTCTGAAAGCCCCATCTCTGAATACACAAGACTTTTGGGGAGCTTTTTGGACCCAAACTCTAACACCTATTTAGGTTTAAGATGGCTTAGAAAATGAAAGAATGAAGTCTTCAGGCAGAGAGAAGCAGTGAAAATTACTTCTGGATATTAATTTTCTCTGCATTTGACAAGAAATACAGGCTCAGTGAAATCCTTCTGGCTTTCTTTTGGTGTCCTGGATTTTTCTAGTTTGGTGCAATAAATAAGAGTCAAAGTACCATCTTGCCTAGAGAAGAGAAGCAACCTAATATTTATAGGCTTGGGAACATGGGGATTTTTAAGGCTGAACAAAGTATTCCGATGCTGTCTGTGCTGTTTTTCTCCTTCCTCTTTCATTTTCCTCCTCTTACTTCCTTCTCTCTTTCTTTTTGATGAAACGAAATGAAGAAAGCTCCTGATGACCCTGAATTTACATTAATAATGTTACAGGATAGTTAAGGAACCTATCCAGTTCAAACTCCTACAAACACATGAATTTATTCTAACACACCGTAAGGAATGATTGTTTTAAGATGTGCTTGAATGTCACCAAAAGGACTGATATGTCACTCCTGCTTCACAGGGCTTTGAGGGTTGGAGGGTGCTTCCTAGGAATCCTTGTGAGGCAGAACGGGGAGAGTCTGTGGCATCACATTCAAAATCTCCAAGGCTGGGTGGATGAATACAGCCTGACACACATCTTTGCTTGAAGGTGGCTGGTACCCTTCAAATGACCATGGAGGAGAAATGCATCTTCTTTCCTATCTTCCTCAAATGAATACACACTAATTTCTAACAGAGGTTTAGGTTACCCTGTTACTAATTCCTTCATGAGTATCTGGAAGCAGAGCAGAGTCTGAGTATTTGAAATTAAGTTCTGGTATAACATAGATTCTCCTTCGGTACCATTCCTTCAGAGGGTGACTCAGATGGGCTCCTTCCTTGTACAATGCCAATCTTCTCCCTGATGATCTTTAGGTCCTAACCCCTGCCCTGCAGCTGTCTTAACCCTTCATAATTACACGTCTTGACAATCTCTCTCTGGACTCCCTGAAGTCTCCAATGTCCTTGCTCAGTCTCCTGGCAGTTCTAGTCTAAACCTAGGGTATCTTGGCTGACTGTTAGTGGAGTTTCATTTGCTCTAACAGGTACCGTTTTCTTGTGTTTGAAGAGGACTCTCTGGTCCTAGGGGAGATGGCTGAGATTATGGAATATGCTTCAACTCTTATCCAACCTAGGAGAGCTGTGGTCTTAAGTTCTCCTGAAGTTTTTCACACAAACAGTATGGCAACCATGAGGATTAATTTTTTTCTTTCAAAATCTCCCAAGTCTAATTTGCATATGAAATACATACTTCTATTCTTTACTCCAAGTTTTGTTCTTAATGTTAAAAAAAAGTAGTCACATTTCTGGTAAAATATAAAACCTTGTCTTACAAGTAAAAACACATGGTTACCCTTTTTTCAAGCATCCCTCTAGCTCTCATCTCAATGAAGCACACATTAATTGACAATTTATGAGACACATATTCTTTACAGAGTATGGCCTCGATGCATCAGGGTTTTTATATTCTCGTGAGACAGGGGATAGAATAAGTCTATACCCATTTCTCCCTTTGAAGTTTTACGTTTCATTTCCCATTAGTTATTACTAAGTGGATTCATGGTTTGGGGATTCAAAATCAGGACCAAGTCTTGAATCAAGCTTATCGGCTGGAGACCTCTGCCCATACGCTGACAGAACCTCATGAAGCCTCACTGTTTGCCCTTTAAGCATCAGGACCCACAGGGAAGCCATCATGATACTTAGTGTGATCCAGTTTTTAGCCAGAATGACTCTTATAGTTCCTGTTCTCTAAAGGTAGAATTTGTTCTACTTTTCTGGACATATATAGTACATGGCAATATATTTGTACTAATAGGTGAGTACTCTCAGAATCCTTTAAAAATGATAAAAGTCTGTCTTATTTTACAAATCCAAGAGATATTTAGATTTAGAAAGTTTAAAAAAGGTGAACTGACAGGAAGTAATAAATCATAAGTCCACAGAACACACTGTGAAGACTTGGCTAAGGGTCTGGCCAGACGGCAGTGAATACAAAAAAATACAGCATTGAGAATGTATGTTATAAAATAGACTATCTTTGTAATTGTCTACAAACCCTACAGAACCCTCACATAATTTAGTTTTCCTCTTTGGTTGTTGTTTTAAAATGGCTTTTAAACAAACAAAAAAATATATAGGTAGGTAATTTTACATTTTTCCAATTTTCCCAACTTGCTATTCATGATGACTGTGCTGTGAATGAGTCATTGTATTTAACTGAAAGCATTTCTGCTATTAAAATTTCATTCTTGTTTCCTAAGAAATCTTGCTCAAAGCAATAGTAACATATTCTATAACTATGGAATACTTTATTCACCTGCCACGGTATCATAGTCAGAAGGCCATTACACTCCAGAGAATGCGATGCCTGGTGACAGTGCCTGTGACGATGAGATAATAGTAGCTGTGAGCACTCAAGGAAGAAGGAAGATGGATCATTGAACAGACACCATTGTCATTAATAATAAACGTTTGGAATAATGCTTTGCATCATTATTGCTACTACACACACTGTAGATTTTTTCTCAAGTTTGAATTGATGGCCACATACAAGTAAGAGTGTTGAAAAAACTAATGAAAGGTCTGCAAGTTAATGTAATACAAAAGCCTTGAAAACCAGCCTTTACTAACTGGGGTAATGCATGGCTTGGATATTCCGCTTAATGGGTAACTTCTGAAGTGATCTAGCATCACAGCCAGCTCTGTGTCCATGAGCTCTGTGTCTGTGGATCTAACCAACAGCAGATTGAAAATATTTAGAAAAAGTGACAGTACCTGTACTGAACCCAGACAAATTTTCCCTTTTTCACTATCACCTTAAAATGTAGTATAACAACTGTTTACATAGCATTAATTTGTATTAGGTATTAAAAGTACCTAGAGATGACTAAAGTATGTGCATAAGTTCTATGCAAATACTATGCCATTTTACTTCAGGGATTGAACATCTGCAGATTTTGGTATCCAATGGGACAACTGTATTTTCTCCCTTTTATTTCCTATTCAAAGGCTAACTTTGAGTTGTATTGTATCGTGTGTGTGTATTTGTGTGTGTGTGTGTGTGTGTGTGAGTGTGTGGTACTAGGGATTGAATTTGTGGCCTTCCAGCAGAGATACATCTGTGGCCCTTTTTAATATTTATTTTCAAACAGGTCTCACCGAGTCACTAAGTTGCCCAAGCTGGGGTCAAACTTTTGATCTTTCTGCCTCCACCTCTGAAAGTGCTAAGCTCTTCGGGCTGTATTTTAAAACTTTCTTTCTTCAGGGAGCTTTCTTTGGCTCATTGACTCTGTGCTTTCAATTCCCTAAATGCCTATAATTTGGACCCTGTCTTTTGGCACTTAGGCACACACTGCCTGATACTGATGGATCTTTCTAAAAAGACTGCAATTTCTTGAGGTCAGAGGCTGCATATCTTATTCATTTCAAAACTTTCCAATGCACATAGCATTGTATTAAGTGGCAGGCATTCAACAAAAATTTGCTGAATTATATGCAAATGATATAATTTCAGCATTTTCAACCTTCTGAGACTTTTAGAAAACTTTTAATTCAGGTTCTAGTTTTACAGATGAAAGAAATGAAGCCAACAGAAGTTAAGTTCTTGCTCAAGGTCCTATGACTAATGTATAATTTTAAAATAATCTAAGTCATTTTCTTTTTACTCAGAAAGTAGATGTCTCATTCATATTCTAGCTTTCCCTATTTGTTTTCTTAATAAACTTCCCTTTCCATCAACCTTGCAGAACTGTACCTCATCTCTACTATTCCGGGGATCAGCGAGGATTTGATGTATCTGTTGTTCTCTTTAGAGCTCCATGTGATCAATATGAACCAACAGATTTTTCAAATACTTACAGACTTTCTTCTTCTGATAGTTTTAGGCTTCACTGTGAATTCTCCACCCTTTGTTCCCATCACAATGATTGCATCTCCGCTCACATACAGGTGTGTTTCTCTCTATTCTGTTGCTTATCACAGTTAGGCCTGTATTATGATTTGGTGGATAGATGTTTCTCTCTCCTACTATTCTAGGACAGTTTCACTGTGGGAAAGCAAATAATGATCATTTTGGCTTCTCTGTAGCACCTAACTCCAATTCTCTGAATGCAGTTGAAACTTCATGATGTACAATAAATTGTTTTGTCCAGTCTAATATAATGAAATGACAGTTACAAGAATTTGTTTTTGAAACTTACTCATTTTGCATGAAAATGCTAACCAGAACTTATTGTCTGTTATTTTAAAGGGAGAGAAATTACAATATGTGTGCACCCAAAGCAAACAACGTATTTCCTAAAATGTAACTAAAACACATTAAAATGTCCAGGTAGAAATAACTACCATATTAGGAAGTAAAAAGCTTGAGCATAACTTCTTGATCCCCCAAAGCTGAGAAGGCTATTAAGTAATGACTCCATGCGCAGTAACTTGTTCAGCGCTTATAGCTTGTCACAAATATTACAGTTACCATGGGGCACAGAAACGAACACAGCAATAAGGAAAGGGGTTAGGGAAACAGCAAATAAAAAGTTAAAAGTTAATTTCTTGTAATAAACTATCATTCGTAGCTTAAAAGATTGAGAGCGGGGTTGAGAGAAGAGTGGAAGCAGGACTCTGTCAAGGGTTTAGAAGGAGGTGGTGAAAGAAGAGATGAGTCTATTCAGGCTGTCTGTTCAGGCTGCTCTAACAGAACGCCATGTCTTGGAGGCCGAGAGACAACCTGAATTTATCTCTCCCAGTTCCTGAGGCTGAGAAGTCCAGGAACCAGGCTCCAGGAGATTTGGTGCCTGAGGTTGCTCTGTTTCCTGTTTACAGGTGACGCCTTCTCACTGTGTCTCGCATGCTCAGCAAGCCAAGGCAGTTGTCTGGGATCTCTTTCAAAAGAGCACTGATCCCGTTCATGGGGACTTTGCTGTCATGACGAATCATCTCCTAGAGATCTCTCCTCCTGACATCATCACTTTGGGGGTTAAAGTTTCATCATATGAATTTTGGCAGGACACAAATATTCAGACCATAGCAATGGCAAAGGGCAGTTACAGGCAAACAGTCAGGACCAGAGGAGCAGAGGCAAAGGCACCTTATTTCTGAGGCTACATTATTGGGTCCATAACCAAAGATTATGAAAAGATGGTTGAGACTTTAGGATGAGAAATGCTAAAGCCAACTAACTTTGACTACTTAAGAGAAGAAAGTTTTAAGCCAGAGTTGTTATTGTATTACCAGTATGCTCTGTATTGGTGTTCGTCATCACATTTGCATGATGTCGTCACCCTCTCTTTGTCCCCATTCTCTCAGTACCAGCAATAGCTGAGACACTCATCTCCGTTATCCCATAATGCTGTATTGTGGATACAACTCAAGATTTTTATCTGTACTTTGTATTGTTAATAATGTACTTAGTTTCAGTGAAATCAATATTAGTTTTTTTTATCTTTGTTAAAAGAAAATACATTTCTTGTGTTGAAAACATATGCTTTATGAAGTGTGTATATAATAAAATAGGGAGCTTACTGAGAAACCACGTATCTGGGGTGTATTCTGTGGAATAAGAGTATATTATATACAATAGTCTCCTCACTCTTTATCTAGTTTTGCTTTGTTTGGTTTTGGTTACCCACGGTCAACCATGGTCTGAACATTTTAAATAGAAAATTCTTGAAAGAAAAATGCATAAGTTTTACATCGTGCTCTGTTCTGAGAACTTTCACACCCTCCTGCTGCACCCTGCCCAGAACATGGGTCACCCTTTCTCCCACGTATCCATGTGGTGTGTGCTACTCCCCTGTTAATCACTCTGATAACCCAGTTATCAGAGCAGCTGTTGTGGAATCACAGGACTTGTAACTGGAGTCTGGTACTCTCCGTGGTTTCAGACATCCATTGGTAGTCTTGGGCACTATCCGCAATAGATGAGGGGAGCGACTGCATAAGTTTCAGCTTGCTTTGTTCCACTTCAAGGGGTATGTAATCTTCCAGGGCAGTTTACTTCCCACAATAAAACTGTTCCAAATTGCTGAAGTCATTTGAGTATTTATTGAATGTATGGAAAGTCTTTGCACAATCTAAAGAATCGTGGAGGAGATATAGTTGGACCAGAGGAGGACGCTGAGATAAGACATGTCCTGAATCAGATGCACGACCTTGCGGGAAATAGGATCCTTTCTAAAAGAAAGGTGCTAAGTGCAGGGGGGTGGGGTCTTGTGTCACAGAAGGAACCGCTGCATCTGGAAGGTTGGTGGCATTTTTCTGGAGTAAAGGTAGAAATCAAGTATGAATACGAGAAGCCTGCATTCTCATTGGAAAGCAGTTTTTCACCATTACAGTTAAAGGAGCAGCAGAGTGGGAGGTTTATGCATGTTTGTGGCTCGTTGAGTTTTCAATAGTGGGAGGCGACTCGACATGGAATGATTTGTCCTTTCTCTCTCTCTCTCTCTCACTCAGGCCTTTGTAACATAGTAGGGATAGAGCTTGAGACTGATTCCTTAAACACAGAGAAAATCTAAAGCCTCCCAGTTATGAAGTCTTCTGTCTTCAGTTCCTGGGAAGAGGAGAGACAGGAGTTAGAAATCATAAACACATCACAATATTATGACTATTCAGTATCAAATCACAGTAGCAAGGAATGAATGCCAGTGGAACACTCATTTGAAGATTTTAAGTTTTGCAAGGGACTCTGGTTTAAGGTAGCATGAACTCGGTAGCTCTAGATTTGTAGGGCATGGGAACTAAACACCAGTGTAACTGCTGGCTGTAGTTAGTGAAGGTCTACTGCTTGCTGTCTGGTTCTTCATTCCTCCCTCCTAATTTTCTTTTGACCATTGCCACCATCCTTAGCCACAGGGTGTGTTTGTTGACTTAAATGCCATCTCCATGGTTAAGTCTTTAGGATGATAAGTCCATCAGTGTGTTTCTTTCCTTCAATAGGAGAGAATGGATCAGGGATATCATGTCAGGTCAGTAGATGGAACTAGATGTGTTTGGTGGGTCAGCATCAAAAGAGAAGTTTCCTCTTTTTTTCTTCAAGAGAGGAAGAAATTCCTTTGTCCTGCAGGAAGAACACTTGGAGCTCTTGGAGGATGGAGTAGGTGTCTCAGGACAGGCCACAAATGTGGCAGGGTGGACTACGGTAAAACAGACAGGATGGCAGACGAGAGAGAGAAAATAGAAGAGAGAAGAGAAGAGAGACAGCAAGTTTGGTGATAGCGTTAGTACACTTGGATCAAACTTTACACTAATCTCACTCCTGTCTGGACTCCAGTGTTATGAACCAATATATTTACTTTTTATTTAATGCAGGTTGAACTGGATCTTCTATTACTTGCAACCAGAAGAATATTAAAATTGCACCTGATATTAAGAAAACTAAATCAGCTTTACACTGCTAACGCCTGGAGCTTACATGTCAGGGATTAGAACTGCTTAGGAATGAGTAAGGCAGGAAAATGATAAGTGAGCTGTGTTACCTTTGTGACTCATTTCAAATATTTTAAAGTTTAAAATTCTATGACTACTGGCTAACATAAAAGTTTTCCTCCTTCCCCTCCTCCTCCTTGTTTTTGTTCTTATGGCCTATAACAGAGTGGCAACGGAACGCTTTTAGACGGCCTGTACTTAGAGTATGTGAGATAATTGCTTTGGAATTGCATAAAGCAAACAATCTGAAAGCTGGGTTTCTATTGTTGGTTTCACTTACAGTGGACCATTTTTTATGGACTTCATACATTTTATATAGAATGACCCCATGTGTCTCCCCATGTTAACCAAATCATCCTGAACCATGTTACATTGGTCATGATGATCCTCTGTCCCTCCACTGACACTTTGAACACGTGTGCATGTTCATATACACACAATCATGACACAGCAATGCATATAAACTAATGAAGATTCACAGAGTACCTGAGTCAAAAGCAATGCAAAAAGTTAATACTTCTCAAAACCAGCAATGGTTGGTAAGCAAATGTGATTATAAAAAATTCCATTTATAATATATTCTCAAACCATTAACTAATAAACCAGTATAGAAAAGATATATAATTTCTATATGAAGAAAATTACAAAATCATACAAAAATGTAAAAGATTATTAGAATATCTTATTATGGAGAGGCAAGTTTTTTTAAATTTTTATTTTAAAGAGAAAAAATAGAACAAAATTTCAAAACAACATAACAGGAGGGTAACAATGGTTAATACATTGTGTATTGTTATCTTTAAATTAGTTACTCAGAGTACAATATATCAATTGTCCAAATAATATTAGCACAAACCTTTCTTTTCGATGAACTAAGAGAAATTAGTAATATATCTATCTTAACTATCTTTTATATATATTTTTGTTTGTTTGTTTGTTTGTTTTGCTTTTCCCTTCCTTCTTTTCTCCATTCTCCCATCCCACTTTCTCTTTCTTTTTGAACAGTTTCTTCCCATTTTACAATATCTATTTTACATTTTGGATTTTATTTACTCTTTCAGCTTCTCACACTTAGGAGACAATACGATGTTTGCACGTGTGCGTCTGGTTTATTTCACTTATGACTATGATCTCAAGTTGCATCCATTTACCTATAAAAGTCTCCAGTTTATCCTTTTTTATGGCTGAGTAGTACTCCATTGTATAAAAATACAACATCTTTTTTATCCATTCCTCGGTGGATGGGCATTTGGGTTGTTTCCACGATCTAGCTATTACAAATTGTGCTGCTATAAACATGGGTGCACATATATCACTGTGGTACATTGTTTTTAATTCTTCTGGGAAGATACCCAGAAGGGGAATAGCTGGGTCAAATGGGACCTCCAATCCTAGTTTTTTGAGGAATCCACACGGATTTCCACAGTGGCTGCACCAGTCGACACTCCCACCAACAGTGGAGAAGGGTTCCTTTTTCCCCACAGCCCCTCCAGCATTTGTTATTAGTTGATTTCTTGATAATAGCCATTCTTTCTGGGGTGAGATGGAATCTTATGTGGAACTGTGGTCATAGCTTTCCTGTGAAGTGTGGATTCCCTTCATGGTAAGTTATCTGTGGTCCTACCTCTTTGTGTGATGTTTTGGAGCAAATCAGAACTTAAGACGCAAAAATCATTGTTGGGACCCATTTCTAGATGGATTGTCTACTACTCAGTACTTTAGCTGTATCTGCAAGTAACTGGAAACTGCAGAAATAATAACCCTCTTAACACTACACAGGTATCTGTCAATCTCAACTTCCTTTTTATGAGGTTTCAAAAACAACCCTGTTCACTCAATTTCTACCCAACCTAGGGGGAAATACAAAAGAAGGGTAGTAGGAGTGGGAAGTGATGACTTTACTAAACAGCTACAGTTAAAATCTATTATTTTGCACATTTTACAAAGAATATGGCCAGGAAAAGATATGTTGCATAGGACCATTACGGTGGGACTACAAGGCTAAAGGATCATAACATTCAAGATTCTTTAGCACCGCAGTTGAGTTGCCAGTGGGAAGTTGGATAAGAAAGTCTGAGTTCATGCTGGAGTACATCAGAATTGATCCTTCTTACTGATGGATATTTGGATTGTTTCTTGTTCTGATCTATTTTGAGTAAAATGTCATCCTTAAGGAAATTATTTTTGAAGAGCAATGATATAAAAAATATTAAAAACAAAGTGTTAATTTTAAAAATCTGAAAACACAAGTCTGGTGAAGTTTGTTATCACTTAAAAAATTACCTGCACAGGTTAAAAAGAGATTTGAAAAAGAAAAAAAGAAAAAAATTGTTTCATTCAGGTGGTAGGATTACAGACAGGATTATACGTGAAATAATATTAAAATGAGATTCTTTAATTTGCTTTCCACTGTAGGTTCCTGAAGTCTGAGTGTTATAGACAGATTCAGGCTATGGAAGTCCTCACTATGTTTTGGCTCTAAAAGGATTGAGGTGAGGTACTTTTGGAGGTCAAAAGTAGGCAGGAGAATTCATCTGGGGAGAGGGGTCGTAGTTTCTCTAAGCCTGTGGCTTCCTGAGAGAGAATTCATTAAGAACACTTGCAAAGTCTCACCTACGTCACATCTAGTGGTTATCTCAAGGAAAACATCACTGCCTGTATTATATGAGGCAGTCGAATGATGCTAAATGAACCTAATGGGGCCTCTGAAGAACCTATGAAAAATCAGCTTTCGTCACTCACCAGGACTGGGAGAAGCCTTTGCCATTGCACTGGGGTCACTGAGGATAGGCCTGTTCAGAATCTTCCCTCTGTTCATTTAGCTTCTCTGGCTTTTGGGGCACCAGATTCCTCAGCTGGCCAGTGATGGGAAGGGAGATGAGGGACATAAAGGAAAAGAACGAAGAAGCCAAGCACCTCATCTCCATCACCTACAATTGGTTTCCAACTGTAGGCAAGACAGAGGAGATATATATATGTTAAAAGCTTAGGATGTTGATGACCCTATAGAACTATGCATTAAATATCAGAATGAGGTTCTTATAGTGCCTAAATCCAACTGGGGACTTTTGTTACTATTTTAGAATGTGTTATGGTTTAGATCTAAAATAGGCTGTGTACTAAAGATTTGGGTGCCAGCTGATGGGATTTTGAGAAATGATTGGATCATTAGAGCTCTATGGAATGGATCAAGAGGGCTCAATGGATTAATCCACTGATGGGTTTATACCTCGATGGGCTTATTAGGAGGTGGAGCCTAATTGAATGAAGCAGATCACTACACAGCTTTGAAGTATGTATTTTATTTGTACCCCATCTCTCTCTCTCCCTGCTTCCCAGTTGCCATGAGGGGAGCAGCCTCCTCTGCACGTAACGTTTTCCCACCATGATGTTCCGCCTCAGCAAGATTCACAGCAATGGAACCTGCCCACCATGGACTGAAACCTCCGAAACCATGAGTCAAAATACATCTTTTCTCTTTTAAATTGAATTTATCAGCTATTTTATCACAGTCATAGGAAGATGACAAACACAAAATATAAGAAATTTCACAGAATTAGTCTTAGATTTTGCCAAAAAAGTGAAGAGGAAGCAGCCAGAGACTAATTTAAATAGGCAGTGGAGGAAAAATAAAATGATCTTCAGACAATGCTTTTTGAATTACTCTTACTTACTGTGTCAGGTATGCATGTTTTTCAAGTTTTAAGTAAGCATGTTTTGATTTTTAAGTAAAAATTTATATTGCTCAAAATAACTATTAGCATCTTAAATTTTTTATTCCCTTCCCCTCCCATATGTACTGAAAATATGTGCTTATAAAAAATAAAAACTGAAATAAAATAAAATGAGAATTTAGATTTAAAATAAATGATTTTTAGCAAAAATAAAAAAATAAAAAAGATACAGTGTAGAAACAAAGAATCAGAAGATTAATCAGACTTAGATAATGTCCCTCTACAGTGGCATTTGTCATGTTTTCTGGCTATCCAACCACTGTTGAGCACACACCAATGTTTGGGCAATGCTGTGGCACTCATCTTCCAGGTACTCACTTTTCTGGCTTTCCTTGCAGCTGGGGCACAGTCATGTGACCTCAGTTTAACCAACCAAATGTGTACACAAGAAACCCTGCGTCAGAAGAGTGTAACACAAGGAAGCGGTTACTGAGCAGGCTCTATTTTTCTGCTGCAAGGGGCAGTGGAGCTGTTTTCTTTTCTTGGGAATCAGGGGGTGAAATTCTCATGTCCGGAGTCAGCGGAGAGAACAGCAGTGTTCTTGCCCAGCAGGGGATAAACAAAGACATCCTCACACTTCGCCCACCTTGTGACTCGGTGTTGTTCCTTGCTCACAGCCTCCAAAGCCCTGACCCTTAGAAGATCCTGCAGACCATCTAATGCCCTTTAATAAATTGCTTTTCTGCTTAAGCTAGCTAGAACAAAAATTTTTTTTTTGCAGCTAAGAGGGTGTGTGGGACAAAGTACCCTTCACTCTTCTCCCTGAGGAAATGGATGCACTGAATCACAAAGCTTGATGCTGTTGAAACATTTAACTAACCATCCTTGTTCAGGAAGCAGTCTAGTGTTATTTGGATCTACAGGAAGGGAATGAACTGAAAATGCTGGCATGTTCTAGGTGTTGAAACCCTATGCTTCTTATTTTTAATTCATAAACTATAATTCTGATTTGTGCACAGGTCTTTTGGGAGTTTGCTTTATTATGCATTTATTCTAGGAGATGGCTATATTCACTCTATGAGGATAAAATCACATTGCTGAACTTGAAAGCTGTGATCACAAACTGAGCTTCATTGCATTTCTAAAAATTGGCCCCTTGTAAAGACACGATCAGTCCTATTTCTGAATGATACTTTGATATTGCCATGAAATTTTCCTTTTAATATTGACATTTATGAATATGGTTCCAAGAAAATTTACTGTGATCTCTTTTGGACATATTGGGTATATTAACAATATACGCCTTCTAAAAAAGATTAACTAGTACATCCTTAACAAAAATTTTTTTCTATATAATCCTTTAAAATTTCAATTTGATTCAAGTAATTGCTTTCTCTTCTTGAACCCATCCAACTTAAATGAAAAATGAAAGAACTGGCTTTTTAGAGTCAAATGCAGACCTGCATGTAAAGTGGAGAAGAGCGATAACAGACATGACAAGCCAGATTTGGACACAGACTAGATAATTTCACTTAGGTAAAAGAATACATCTTCCTTCTGCAGAATTCTTTTACAGGAATGATCCCCCTTTAGTATTTTAAAAGTCCTCTTGAGTGTTATGGTGCTTTTTGAATCTGAGTTCCATTCTCTCTTTTGTTCAATACAATGTAATTTCTTCTGAATTCTTCCAATAATTGAATCAACCTAAAAATTTACTTAGGTGACCCAGTAAATAAGAAGCTGTTTGTTGAGAAATAGTGAGTTAGATTTGATGATCATGAGTGAATCTCAAAAGACTATTCTATCAAAAGCATAAAATTCTCGTGGTCAAGTATACTTCAAGGAATTAACAGTAAACTTGAAAATGGCTTTAGAGAAAGTAGAAAGTGTCAGAATTTAGAAAAAGCCCAAGGAGTCATTTAGGAACATTGGAAGTAACTTTAACTGTCAGAGAGTGAGTGAGATCTTTATGGCAAAATAATCATTGAAACCAGGAAATATCAATCAGTTGACCATAATTTAAATTTAATAAAGCAATGTGTGGAATGATTTTGGAACATATGAATGTATAGATGTGACTAACATAGCAATCACATTTGTAAACCAATTTGATTGTATCTGCTAAAACTAAATGTATGCCTATTCTATTACCCAGCCATATATTTACTCCTTGATATGTGCCCAAGAGAAATGAGAGTATATCTACAAAAATACATGTGTAATAATGTTCATAGCAGCTTTATTTATAATAGCCCCAACTGGAAACAACTAAAAACTCCATCAGTAGGAAGGAATAAATGAATCGTGGAACATTCATATAATGGGACATAGAGAGGGAGGTACAATAAGACTAGTTGCAGGTGCACATACAGATATGGATAAATTTCACAGGTAGGAAACTGAAGACAGAAAGGAAACAATACAAACTGTATGGCATACTTTTATGAAGTTCAAGAATCTGCAAACTCAGCTACAGATTTTGAAGTCACAAGAGTGATTTCCTCTGAGCGAAGTATTGACTGGAAAAGGTTAGGTAGCAACTTTTTGGATTTGGGACTATTTTCTATTTTGACAGGATAGCGGTTGCACAGGGATGCCTGCACAGAAATGATTCTGAACTTTATAATTAGTGTACTTCTATGTTATCCCCCGAGAAAACAATTGGCTTTCTAACCACTGCTCGGCTGCTGGATGGTTCCTAGTCACAGCTGGAAAAATTCCCTTGTAACCACTGTATTTCCTACCCCTTAAAACTAATGTTGTCTAAAGCCTTTTCCTATATGTCATCCACCTCTGCCTTAATGGTATTCAACGTAGTAAAAAAACAACAGACTTTTTCTAAGAGGCATTTTTCCATTAGTTTGACCATCATGCTGGCTTCACGAGACCATCACTCAGGTGCAATGTAAGTGGCTGTGTCCATTCAAGCATACTTATTTCTACACAGAATGGTGGTGCATTGAGGTTACATAATTTAGGACTATTCACATTTGCATAAAGAACTACACATTTGATCTAAAACATAAAGAAAAAAAAAAGACAAAACAAACGCCAAAACCCAAAACAAAACAAAACAAAAAAACAACCAAAAACAAAAGTCAATCAAACAAAAACAAAGAAAAAAACATTTTCAAAGTAAACAAAAAAAGAAGCAGTGGTATAGCACCTGGAAAGTTCTAATCAACCTCAATAGATCTTAACTTAATAAAATATTACTGTCACTTGCTTAACATACGTGTCTAATTCACAGTTAAGCCTGGACTGAGGGATTTTCATTTACCAATTTAACCTATTAACATAGGTGAAAACATAAAGCTAAGACTTCAGTGTCATATTTTAAGATACAAAAGCCCTTTGTAGTGATGACATCGAGCAGGATCCTGTCCTATCATCCATTACCCTGGAATACATTTCTGCAAGAAATAATTAAACTTTTACATGACTCTTAGAAATGTGAAATCTGAAATCAGTAACTGGGATGTGATTCCCAATGGCCATAGATTTGTCTCCAGTTCTGCATGAAATGAGACAATCTGTGGAGCCTGCTCCACCTATTCAGTAATAGGTGATTTTGGAAAAACAACATGGCTTCTGTGGGTTTTAATTTCTATATCAATTATGAAAAGGGAGAAAAACAGTTTTTACCTAAATACTCCAACAAATTGAACACATGCAGTCTTTTTTTGTTTTGTTTTGTGGGTACCGGGAATTGACCTCAGCACCTCGTGTACCAGCAGGCGCTCCTGCCGCTAAGCGATATCACCGGCCCTTTTTTCGTATGTGGGTTCCGGGAGTCAAACTCGGGCCCTCGCGCTTGCAAGGCAGGTGCTTATGCTGCTGAGCCATCTCACCAGCCCAACACATGCACTTTTAAATTCGTTTTTTTTTTGTGTGTGTGTGGATACGGGGTCGAACTCAGGACCTCGTGCACCAGCAGGTGACTGTGCCGCTGAGCGATATCACCGGCTCTTTTTTTCCTTTATGTGGGTACCGGGAGTCGAACTCAGGACCTCACACTTGCCAGGCAGGCGCTTATGCCGCTGAGCTATCTCACCAGCCCTTAAATTCTTGAATATATATATATTCAATATATATATATATATATGCATAAGCTCACAAAAATGAAGAAAATGGGAGTACAGTAGAAAAGATGCCAGCAAATATATGGAGACAGAGAAATCGGTGAATGAGTGGCCTCCAATTTAGCAGAGTGGAGTAGGCAGAAATGGAAATGGATATGAACAGGGCACCAAAACATGTGGGCACATTCTCATTACATTGGCATTGGAGATATCAGTTCCTTACAATGAGGTGAGTGATGTAGCTGAAAATGGAACTGGCTTGAAGTTGTACAGGAGCAGTCTAATCCTTCCAACCTAATCATGTGTACCATCTGGCCAGTTAGCTGTCCCTCTTCCCCACCAAGCAGAGATAGGTGGGCTATCCTCTGGAGAAATTTAACTGGAGAAGCTGGAAGCTTGAAACACTACAGGGCAGAGGTGCAGTGCTAGAAACAAAGAGATTAGATACAATCTACAAAATCGATGTTGAATTATTCACTCCATCCTCTACTCTCCATTTCATTTCTAAGTCCTGGCCACTAAATTTACAGACCAGTTTTTCCTGAAGGGACAAAGACAGAAAACCAATAAATATGGCCATTTAAGTGATCTCCCCAAAACAGTTTGATTCCTTCTAAAGCAAATTTCAAAGCCTCATTCTTAAATAAGAATGAAACACTAAGTACACTGGACAGATGAAGAATATATTCCAAAAGGAAGCAGACTAAAACACCATCAACAACAACAAGGGGAAAAATAAGAGTCTCTCCCCCTGCAAAATTAAATTTAATTTAAAAACCAAAGAAAATATATTTTGTTTATAATAATTAAGAAGAGGATACTATTAAAAAGTTGTAAAAACAAGAAAGAGTTCTTAGAAAGTTATATCTATATATGGTTTCTATCTGGATGTCCCCCCAAAAGTGGGGCTCATATGTGCAACTTTTGGAAGGTAATTGGATTATGGGGGTTATAGCTGACTTGCTGTTAGCAGAGGATCTTGTCAGAGCAGGCAGCACACTGGGGACATGGCCTGGGAGGGGTCATTTCTCTCCTTAGTTCCTCCCTTCACTCTCTTCCTTCCCCCAGCCTCGTGTTGAGCAATTTTGCTTTGCCCAGGCCCTCCTGCCACGTTGGTTCTGCTTAGAGCCACCAAACCATGCAAAGACTGAAACTTCTAATGTGAGCCAAAATAAACCTCTCCTCCTTTAAGTTATGGGTGTCTGGTATTGCATTGCATCTCAGCAGCAAGAAAGTGACTAAGATTTTATATATATATTATATATATATATATATATATATATATATATATATATATATATATATAAAATCTTAAAAGATTACCAGAAGGTTAATGGATTAATAGAAGATTAATAAAAATCAATAGAAGAATGGAATGCAAAAGTTGATCACATTTCCCTGAAAGTAGGGCTAAAATACAAAGAAATGCAAAGCAAAAGAGAGAAAAAAATATCTAATTAGGTGAAATTTCAAAAATAAATCATAATTAAAATAATAGTGGTGTTTGGGAGTGGTTATCAAAGTCAAAATGCAGGCTATAATTTCAGATTGAAAGGGCCCGTGCATGTCTAGTACAGAGAATGAGACAGGACCTCAGCCTCATGCAGTTTCTGCAAAGCTGAGAAGGAGGAAAACTGATCTATCACAATGTATTGTGCATCAGATTAACACTGGACTTTTTGAGAATGTGTTGGAAGCTAGAAGATACAACGACTTCAATGACGTCCATATGCTCATGGGAAATTCTTTCTGACTTAGAAAGTTCTAATCATACAAACTAATGTAAATGTAGAATACATTCATTTTCATATAGGCAAGGTCTCAGAAATTTTATTATTCATATATTCTTTCTTATCAAGGTAACAATGATTTCTTAATGTACAGAATACATAAAAAGGAAGGCACATACATAAAACAGAGGAATCAACATGGGAGAAAGAAAAAAGGCGAATGACTACAGGGAATAAATCTTATAGACAGCAATTTATCAGGGAAACAGAGCAACCAGCTCAAATAGCCTGCAGACCTGTCCAGCCTGTGGCTTGCAGGTTGAACACACCTATGTTGTAATAAAAAATAAAAAAAAATAAGTTTTGTTACTTATATACTTTAACTATATTATATGCTTTATATGTAGCCCAAGACAATTGCTCTTCACTCAGTGTGCCCAGAGAAGCCAGTCACGTCAACGTCACAGGTCACAGGACATCCCTGTGACAGCTATGCATTAGATCAGGAGGACAAAGTCTCTGAAAGAAAACAGCAGACATGCTGTACTCCCTGATGTGCACGACTGCTCTGAGTGATGATTTTTATAGTTCTGTACAAAATTTGAAGAAGAATGAGTGATAGGAACACAGAAGCTAAATCAAAGGAATGAAGCCAGGAGGTGGGGGGGGGAGAGGGGGAGCAAGAGAGAGAGAGAGAGGAAGGTAGGTATAATCACTAACTTACAGAAAAATAAAATACGAGTGGTACAGCCATTGTATATTACGTGGCTCAGCTGTGGAAAATGCATGATAATAACCACTGTGAACACCGAATATTGAGAAGGTGGAGAACGGGGATGTGGGTGTGCAGGCTGGAATGACTGGCAGATTGTGTTTTGCAAACATGATCCCATCCATGCTTCCTACTCATACGCTCCTCTGCTACGCGACCTTGCCAATCTGTTGTCGAGAGAGCGAGAGTCCATTTGCCCTTCTGTTGAATCTGGACTAAACTTAAGGCCTATTTTTTACTGACAAAATGCAGTGGAAGTGACATTAAGTGACTTCCAAGGCTGGGTCATAAAAAGCCATGCAATTTATGTCTGGTTCTCTTTGAATTCTTGCTTTTCGAGGTTCACTTGCTGTGTATGATGTCTGCTTATGCTGAGAGACCGCATAGAGACCACGTAGAGACCACGTGGGGCTGCACTGGCCTCAGCTGCTCCAGCCCTCTGCAACCCGAGTCACACAGCCCAGGATCAGATTTGTGAGTGCAGAAATCTTCAAGGAAGCTACACACTCAGGCTCTGTGTCACTGTCACCTCATGAGGACCCCGCTCAAATCACTAGCCACACCCAGATGAGCCTAGTCAAGCCACAGAGCTGTGGGAAATGGTTATAGTTGATTGTTGTCTGGGGGTATATTTTTATTAAGCAATGGGTGAACTAAAAAGTGCTAAATGCTTTATTTCTCATAGTTGGAAGTAAAAAAATATCAATTTATAAAGTATACAAGAAATAGATGTATAAACATAATAGCATTTGGAAAACTGGAGTTTGTAAATGTAAAAATATGAGAAAAAACAAGCCTAAGACAAAAAAAAAGTGGTAAATACTTCTAAAGAATAAGATTTATAGGGTAAGATCAGTCACTGACTGAATCTAGGGCCTTCACACTGAGCTACATCCTCATCACTTGTTATTTTTTATTTTGAGACAGGGTCATACTAAGTGCTAAGTTGCCCAGGCTGGGCTTGAACTTGTGATTCCTCTGCCTCAGCCTCTCAGAGCGCTGAGACTACAGGCTGGCACTATGCCCAGCTAGGTTCCACTGTTTTTAGCTATAAGTCTTTGGAGCCATTCAACCTTTAAAGCTAAATACTCGTGCTTATATTAATAAAAATAAAAATTAAATTAAAAACAACAAAAATGGAGGTATCTACCCTGTCTGAGAACCAGACATTGTGAGTGCAAGATTTGCTAGAGTTTATAAGCATGAACACAATTTGCAGACTCTAAAATACTGTCAGTATGCCACAGTTTACCTATTCTTATTTTCTAATTTCCTACCCAACTTGCAATGTTATTATTAAAGAAAAGTTTGAGAAGAACTCAGTTTAACTTATGATAAAAATATTGTGTCTAATACCTGTTTTATATGAATGCACAAGCCCTTACCTAATTTGGGCCTCAGTTTCTTTACTTATTCACAAAGAAGTGATCAGGGGTGAACTTTTACACTGATGTCACTTCCAAAATATTCTATTATTTAGCAACTCTTGAACTCTACCCTGAAGGTCATAATTACCACGTTGTCTGCTAGATTTAAAATGATTAAAGGAGCAGGTTCCAAAATTTTGCTCCTAAGAGCCCTTTGTACTCTTTAAGGGGTTGAAAACCTCAGATAACTTTTGTTTACATCAGTGGTAGCCTTTGATAATTGAA
Source organism: Erethizon dorsatum (assembly GCA_028451465.1). Classification (NCBI taxonomy): domain Eukaryota; kingdom Metazoa; phylum Chordata; class Mammalia; order Rodentia; family Erethizontidae; genus Erethizon; species Erethizon dorsatum. The sequence goes on from CM051823.1 coordinate 149,241,289, forward strand.
ATAAAAATTATACATAGAGAAGGTGAAAAAATTTGAAACCAATTAGAATAAAAATTGAAATAAAAATCGAGAAATGTTAGTATTTAACTTATTTAAAAGTAACAATGAACAAATTGCATGTTAACATAGTTTGTGCAGAATAATTGTTTAATTTTTCTAATTAAGAAAATTTAGTGAGAAGAGTGGGGTCATTTTACATATTTGCAGTTACGGTTTGGCTTAATGACAAAGTCTGCACTACTTGTGCTTCTACGTTCGATCCATTGCAATATCATACATTAGGTAACCTCTAGAAAACTCTACTAAGCACTTGTGACAGAATGAGAAAGAAGGCAAATCGTGCCATGACATCCCCATGAAAATAGTTTACCTTCATAGACCCCAGGAAAGAGTCCTGAGGACCCCCACGTATATGATATTAGAATCCCTGGCCCATAACATCAAAATGCAGTGACTTCGAGCAACTTATAGAATTAACCTCTAAAAAGCCAATCAATCTTCTGAAAGTGAGTGGATAATAGATCAGAGATGAACCATTTTCCTTTGTTTAAAAACAATGAGTAAGAACAGGGTGTATCAGTGACCTCATAGATGCAGCATGTGATAGGGAAGAATTTTGGCTCTGGAAGCAAACTGCACCAGTTCAAATCCTGCTCCCATTCTCCAGTCCCTCGAGGCAATTTGAGCGAGTCAGTCTTCCATGTCTCCAGGGTTTTGTCAGGGTTAGAGGCAGAATATTGACTGGTATACGACCAGGGCTCACATGCATTTGTATAATAATGTGGACTTCTTCCAGAAAAAAAAAAATCAAATCCTCACCTAGGGCGAAGGGGCTGTGTTTTCTCCAAGCTTTAGTCTCCCTGGTCACATAACCTTGGGCAATCAATCAACCATGGGATTTCCACTTTTTCTGAGCATCCTTCCTCAGCAGGGCTGTTGTGAATCACAATGGAGATGCTATTTGTGAAAACGTTTTGGAAAAGTTAAGTGCTGCACAAAAAATTGCACTTATTCATAGTCTCACCTGTGGGATGATCTGCTCCATCTAAATGTGTGATGATTTTTGAGAACTTTAAGCATCCTAGTTCTTCTGGATTTTCTCTGGCTTTGGGTATAGGAAATGCAACTGTTGAAACATTCCTTTCTCTGCCTCTTGGAGTTTCGAGTTTTGTTTTCCAAGTAGTCCTCTCCAAAGTGACCTCATTAGCCAGCTTTTTGGTATCTGACTTGTTTTTCACATCATGTAACATTGCTGAGATTATTAGTCCCCTGGAGCTTCTGAGTATGGAAAGGGGAGAGAGACAAAAAGTTCTAGAAATATCATTATGATTACAATTGCTCAATAAAGCAAAAGGTGGTTTTATCTTAGATTCAAGGCTTTGCCGGGAGAAGGGAAGAGCGTGAAGAACGTGAAGAGCAGAGGATCCTGTGCTGGCCGGTGAGCACGTTGGCCAGGGAGGCTCCAGCGTGTTGGAAGGAAGAGAGGCCTGGGGAAGACTGGTCCATTGCATCAGATAGAGCTGAGGGAGATGGAGCAGACGTGGCAACTGAGCCTTCAGTGTGATAGAGCCAAGGGCAGGCGCTCAAGCAGGCATATCAATGGATTTAGTTTGCTCAAACTGTAGCCAGGAGTTTAGACTCTTAAATGACTAAATATAGCCATAAACTTTTCAAATAACAAGGTCTACCATTTTCTCTATGCCTCAGTCCCCATCATGGAAACAAGAGGTAGTTTCTAGATTCAGCTGTATGGTTTCACTTTTTTTCCTTTGCACATGTCAGTGGAGTGGGGGCCTCTAATACCCACCCCCTTTTTAGGCCTAGAAAACTCATTTTTCCTTCAAGACTCAGGCTAGCCACTAGCTACTCTGGGACATTCTGAGAAAACATAGGTACTCTGTATTGGTCTATTTATAACATCTCAAATCAGAGCTCCTACAACATTAACTCATAAATGTTGGATTGACATGACCATGTCTGCCCACGTTTGAGCATGGAGATTTTTATGGGTAAGGATTATCACTGAAAAGTATGTATCACCTCAGAAAGCTTGAGATTTTTGTACTTCATATTGGAATATCAAGAGATGTTTGTGGAATGAGTGTATAAATATGCAGAATTGCATATTCTGTAGGGTAAAATACTGAGCTAATGTATTAGTCACTTTCCTGTTGCTGGGACAAAATATCCAACATTTACATCTTCAAGGAGGAGGGGTTTATTTTGGTTCATCGCTTCAGTGGGTTGAGTCCATGGTCAGTCAGCTCTAAGGCAGAAATGGCATGGAAGGGATGGTGGAGGAAAGCTGCTCACATCACGGTGACCAGGAAGCAGGGAGAGAAGGGAGGAACCAGGATGAGGATACGCCCTTTCAAGTCATATCCCTAGTGACCTATCCCTTACAGCTAGGGTCCACCTCCAAATATGAGACCTACCATAGCAACAACCATTTGACTGTACTTTCCTTGGATCTTAATCAGGATGAAGGTGGAACACAGGCAAAGGGAATGGTGGCAATGAGGGTGTTGTAACAGTGAGTGTGAAATCCATCTTCTTCCAAAACTGTTGCATAGGAGTGAAAGCAGGAGGGTGGCAGGGCGAAGGCTAGTCAGAGAATATTGCCATTCGGAGGCCCTGTCCACTCAGCACCATTTGAAGTGTTATAAACATGCCGATCTCACTCAGCATCCAAAGGATTAGATGGTGCTATGGATGGAATTTGGACTGTGGGCATCATACAGAATTGTTTTCTACCACTAAATGGAAGCCTAATTTTGGGCAAATTATATAACTACATCTAATCTCACTTTTCTATTTTTAAAACAGGTCTAAACATTCTTAAGTCAGTGAAGAGTTTTAAAAAATTCAAGAGATGGATTTTGTAGTTTTCTGTGTTTAAATTTCAGTTTAGTCACAAAAGTCCTAGGACAGTCTGTTTTCCTCTCTTTAAGTGAGGACAAAAATAGGAACTAGATGTATGTAAACATTGTCTGAGTGAAAGCACATAAAATGATTCCCATAATGCCTGATGTAAGTCTTATATTATTCCCATAATGCCTTAACAAATGTAAGCTAATATTTCTATTAGAGATTTGCTATGTAGAGCACCCAGCACACAGCAAAAACTCGCCCCTTGTTATTTCCCTGCCCCTTCGATAGGTTGGAGTGGTACCATCAAATAGGCTGGGTCCTATCGCAGTGTGGCCAATTATTTTTATAAACATTGAGTAAATTTATTGTATCAAAATGTGACCCTCCTCCCTTGTCCTGCCATACCGTATCTTTCCTTCCGTTCTTCTTTCCTGGCTTCCTGCCTTCTTGCCTACCAGTCTTCCTACCTTCTTGCCTACCAGTCTTCCTGCCTTCTTCCTTTCTTTCCTCCCTCCCTTCCTCCCTCCCTCCCTCCCTCCCTTCCTCCCTCCCTCCCTCCCTTCCTCCCTCCCTAATTGAGGGAATTTAAATCTGTATAGGCTTCTGCCCTTTTGGAACATACACTGGACTTTGCACAATCCAGAAATCTTCTTTCTCTTTTGTTGGTAGATTTCCTGTGCATCCTTAGGGTAAAAAAGCCAAGGCTAAGAGCCGTTTCTTCTATGTTAAATTATTGCACATTTTCTCCCCAGAAAACAAATTGAAGTTCTGCTGAGGAGGGTCAGCATCAGAGACTTGCTCTTGCTGTCCTCTGACTCGGATGATAAATCACAAGCACACCTCCACAACGGTGTCTGGGAGAAAAACACATTGGAGCTGACAAAACACAGTTTAACTAAAAATAGAATTACAAGCTTTTAATCTATATTGAAAAAGTACGTGGCAGGAATGGCTGAGGCCTGGAGGAGAGAAGAGAGAGCCAGTGTTTCCTGCTCACCTGGAGCTTCTGCCCCTTTTCCAATGAGCACTGAAATACTGACTACTGAGCCCTCCGCTGGGGAGAGCTGCCTGTGGCTTTGGGCTGAGGTGGATTCTCAACCTTATCTAAAGTGAAATGAACTCTTATCCGCTGGAGCCTGTGGGAGGGCAGAAGAGGACCTCTTTTCTGCAGTGTTGGAGGGCCGCAGGGCTGGGGGCTTGCAGTGGAGTATAGCAGCATCAGCCTTGGCTTCTTGGAGCTGGCAGAGAATCCGGAGCACCTTAGGCAGGCCTGGCAGCCTCTCCCTGGCTTCCAAGAATTGTGTGTGGACAGCTGTTGTGTTCCTTGGGACACATTTTTTTATAGATCTCCAAAAATTCTACCTTTGATTTTTGACTATGCTGTAGTTCTGTATGTTCACTTCAAATTCCAGAAACATTGACAAGGGAGAACTGCCCAACTATAAACTATTACAGCTGTATTAAAATCCACTGAGGTTTGGAAATAATTTCAAATTTGGACAGGCTTATCCAAGTTGTCAGAAATGGGGTCTTTATAAATGTTGGGATAGGCTCTGATACTGATAAGTAAGATTTAAATAAACAAAGGCACAGACCTATGCTCAAACGGAAGCCAGTCGTGTGGTATTACTAATTCAAGCTTTGAATGGTTCTCAAGCCACAGATGTCATTATTGTTGACTACATTAATCGTAGTAAGAAGACCTCTGCATTTGGGCAAAGTAGCAAATTTTTGTGCAGATAAGTACAGGCTTTTGCTAAGAGGGGTGCTGTCAACGTGTTGGGAATTAAATACCTATACCTAGAGCAAATTGAAAATAAAGGGTATTGCTGACTTATCCAATGAGCAGGAGCTCTTCAATGGGATAATCTATTAATTGCAAAATATCTTTCAAATCATCGCCTTTATAGTCCCGTCAGAACAATTCTCCCTATGTAAGATATTTTAAGAATCATGGACTAGAACATAAAATTCTCCCTAACAATTTTAGTTTCACCTGGTTACAGGATCAGTTCTATCACTACCTGTGCAATTCCTGTGTGGTCCCTCCTCCTGTCTGCACAGTGTGACAAGTGAATTGGGTCAGGGTTAGACTGGATGGTTAATTGATTTTCTTCCACTTCAAAAATAGCAACAACAAAAAAAAATGTAAACAGGTTCAGGTCACATTGAAGAGAATTTGCCCCTATGTAGTTTACAAACACCAGTAAAAGGCAATCTGCTCATTGAATCCCAATATACTTCGTATTCCAAGACTATTTTCTGATACAGTGGGAGAGGAGAGGGTGCTTTGTTGAGTGTTTACGAATTAGTCACAGTCTTAGTAGGAACAGCTGGAACGTTTGAATAGACACATTTAGGAGAACACAGGTGAAATGACTATTTATAAAGGGGTGGGTGGGATTAAAGGACAACAATAAGGTACAGTGAACACCCCAAACAATCAACATTAGGACTTTTCATTTCTCTGGGCCTGAAGAGTAAGAGGACAGAGTGGTTAGCACAACCTGGAGAGGCATGTAACATTGGGATTGGAAAGGGCCAGTGGACAAGTGCCATGATTTTGAGAGAAGGGACAGCGCCATTGCTAACCCATGGCCCCATAAAATGGGAGCCAATGGAATACCTTATTCTCCTTCCTCTCTGTTATTTACTGTTTGTGCCCTCTTACTGGTCAAATAAAACCCAAAGTCAGTGAACAGGGAGCCTATGGATATGGTATTATTATTAGCCACGGTTTTTCCAGAGACAAAGTCAATAGAATGTGTGTGTCGGGACCGGGGTGTGGGCAGATTTACTGTAAGGAATTGGCTCACGTACTTGTAAGCACCAGCAAATGTGAAACCTAAAGCTTGGCAAGCTGGAGGTGCAGGGAAGAGTACTGGCTGGGATCTTGAGTCTGAAGGCAATCATAAGGCAGACCTCTTTCCTTCTCAGGGAATCTCAGGCTTCTACCGGACTGCATGAAACCCATTAGGGAGAGTAATGTGTGTTACTCGAAATCTACTAATTGAAACGTTAATCACATCTAAAACATACCTTCATTCACTACCACATCTAGACTGATATTTGACCAAACAAGTAGCCACTGTACTTTACCCAAGTTTATACATAAAATTGGCCAAGGCAGTGCTCAGAGGATTGAGAAAGGTTGAGAGGGGAACTGTTGGGAGGATACAAACAGAATATTCAGCCGCCTGGTAGACTTCCCGCCTGCCTGCAGTGCTTCCTAACAGTATGAAGCAGGGGTATCTTGTGTAAGTGCTCAGCCCCATACTTGACACAGGCTGCAGCAGATTCCTCAAGGGAATTGGTTGAATTGACTTGAATGTTACAGAAGCAAGTTCTGGAAACGAGTGCTTAGTGAGGTGGCCCTGGGGAGGAGCAATATCTCAAGAGCAATTCGCAAGGAAAAGGTAAATGCCATCACAATTTTCTATCATCTTTTGAGCATAAAGCAATGTACCACATCAAATTAATCAGAATTGATCATATCTGCTAAGGTTTAAGACCATATGACATTTGCAAGCTCTACTTTATGCCTTATTAATAGAATAAATTTAGTCATTGAACTGGATGATCTCCTCTGCTGGCGAAGACTTTAAATTGCTCCCTCTGTAACCATGCAGTTACATAAAGGATTGGCTATATTGCTAAGGTATGATGGAAGTCATTCATCAGGTAAATAATCTTGAAAACAATCTAATCTTAATGGTGCACACCTGCTAGGAATGTGACATCAGATTTACTCCTAACAAAGAAAGAGACTGGGAATCAGAATGCATCTTAAGTGCCTCATGGCAGTGAGCATAGAATGAAAATGGTAAATGGTTGAAAAGGCCCCAATAAAGTGCACCCTGGTTTATTTGACAGATTGGTTTTGAAGTCTCTGAAATACTTATTTAAAAAAGCTCCGGAAATATCATCCTCTGAGAAATCACTTTTTTTGACCAGCTCATTTTCATCATTCTAAAATCACGAACAGGACAACAATAAAGATGGAGCAGATGATGTCGTGGGGATGCAGAATGGCACCTGCAAATCCACTCTGCCACCAAGGTACTTGGAAGCGATTGATCAAAATGCCAGTTTGGTTTTGTGCATCAGTTGGTTCCGATAAGGATTTTCCTCTTGTTTCCATTGCTGTCAGAATGGGCAAGACTTTTAAGTGGAAAATTAGCAGTGAGGCATCTGAGAATGAAATTAAAGAAATGTGTAGATGTTTCATGTAGGCATGGGAAGTATTGCTTAAATTAGTTTTTTGGGGGATGGGCAGGACAATGAGGGTAATGAGGGGCAAAAATGATAAAAGTATGTTACGTGCATGTAAGACTCTGCCAAAGTGAAAACCATTAATCTGTGTAGCCCATAAAAAAGACTGAAAAAAGAGTTTTCTTACATGGACAGCCTGAGGCAAGAGTGGGAAGTGGCTGAAACACTAGAACATTTTCTGTCTGCCCTTCTCTTCGGCACTCTTGGCAAGTTCTTTTTATCTCCCCAGGCTTCACACACACACACACACACACACACACACTCCTCTCCTGCAGCTGTACTGAGTCTCATTCCCACGGAGCCTGAGTTAGCAATTCCCCAACTGATCAGGGGCCATGGAATCTCTCCCAGTGTCCGCAGGGCTGAGGACAGCGCCTGGAACCGAGAAAGTGCTCAGTAAATCTTTGATGAGCGAATTAAGCTTCAATAGGACACTTGATAAAAGCAGCTCAGTTTCTTCTGGGGCGGAGTGTTTACAATTTAGTGAGTCCTTCTTAACGCTGGACTTTGTAATGACAGAACTTCTGGTGATGAGACAGGCAGGGCCACAGGGCAGCTGGCTTTGCCCGGCCTTGGCGAGCTCACATTCTCCACTGAGTGCGTTCCTAGGCGGAGGGCAGCTCGGGCGTCTCCCGCGTTCCGCGTCTGTCTCAGGAAGCAGCGTCGGGTCTCAGAAAGCTGCCGGCAGGCGCTGCCCCTGCTCTGCTCCGGATGCTGCAGCAGGAAGGAGGCGCCCTGCTCGCCGGTCCTCTGAGGAAGGCAGGTGCCGAGATGGCTCAGCACTCTTCCGGCCTTTTGCTCGTGTCACCAAGTGTGCTTCGTCATTGCTGCTCTCCTGAGTCATCCGTTTCATGAAGCTGACTCTATCTCAGTGATGTTAGCAAACGCCTTTAGTTCCCGTCAGCACCCCGCGGAGTATTTGCAGATAGAAGTTGTTTATTTTATTTTATGTTGTATTTGCCTGACTGATTTCACCTTGCTCTTTAGGACTATTAATCTTCAAACCTCTGAGCTCCCTAAGGAATTGAATTTTGTAGTTTTCCAGTGCTTCTTTCTCTTCTTTTCTTTCTTTCTTTATTCTCTTTCTGTCTTTCTTCTTTCTTTTATCTTCTTTCCTCCCTCCCTCCCTCCATTGCTCCCTCTCCCTTTCTCCATCTTCCTTCCCTTCTTTCCTTCCTTCCTTTTCTTATTTTATGCCTTTTTCCCTTTCTCCCTCTCTCCCCTCTTCGCTCTCCTCCATTGCTCTTTCTTGTTTGCTTGCTTAACTTACTTAAAACATTACACATGTAACTTCTCACTTAACATGTTCTCCTGCGACTTCTCATTCCAAAGGGACGTTCCTTCCAACCCATGTGCTGAAAAATGGAGACCAGTATTCTGCAATGAATACTGACTTATCCCAGCCCAAGGATGCTCAGATGGATTTGCAGGTTGCTCATATCCCTGGCCCTATTTCCTCTGACCAGGAGCAGCATTGATGGTTAACTCAATTTGCTATTCAAATGTTATCATTTTTTTTCTGTATTATATGTGGAGGGGGAAAAAAAGTTGGAGAGTATTGCTCTTGAGCAGGCATCGCATTTTTTTTCTATGAAGGGCCAGATAGTAAATATTTAGGCTTTGTAGGCCATGTCGTCTCTGTCTCAATTAACCTCTTCCATTGTAGCATTAAAGTGGTTACTGACAATACTCTACAAAGGGGCATGGTTGTGTGGCAATGAACTATTAAAGAAAACAGGTGGCAGGATGGGGATGTGGCCTGGGTATTGGTTTGCTGACCTCTACTTCACAGTATGAACTTCTCTCTCCTTGCTGTAGTTGGTTTCCCCAGAGCCTGATCCAGTGTCCCTCTACCATATCCCTTGTGTCTGTTCAGTTGCCCTACAACCTTGGGGCACAATCTGCTTTGTCTCCAAGCAGCCCTGGTGTCCTCTGTCTGTGCTGTCTTGGCAATGTGGTCACATATTTTCTCGTTCTTATATAATAGCATGTGGCATAGTCTGTCATCTCCATCAGACTCTGAAGTCCTTGATGGTGGCATGTGTCATGGCTATTCCCATTCCATTAGACATACCATGGCATTTATCACATTTTGGTCCTCAATATTTATCATATAATGAAGAGGGAAGGGAGGGGGAAAGACCTTCTCTACTTCTATGCTACAAGTTTCAAGGTCTCCAAAGAGTTTGGGTGTCGGGGGAAGTGGGTGGTAATAAAGAAAGGTAAGTGTGGAAAACAATGAGTGAATTTGGAGAGAAAGAGGGGCTAAAGGCAGCAGGAAGTTGTTCTAAAACTGCCGTGTTCACTGAGAACTACTGAGCCTGCACTGTGTCAAAATTACTTGGTGTTATCCCAGATAAACCAGCATCATAAAATATATTCTTTAAGCAGTGAAATAAAAGGTTACTGTGGCAAAAAGCAATTCAGCAATGCATTTGTAGTGCCCATGGGGCTCTAGAATTTATGACAAGCAAATGAAGCAGAAGTAAATGAATCAAAAGCTATAATAAGGAAGACTGCAAACTATAATTTAGTTAATAATATACCTCAATTATGAAGTGTATCTAAAAACCTTATGAATTAATTTTTCTCTCTCTCTCTTCTTCTCTCTCATTTTATTCTTCTTCTGAATTTTCCCAAGTTTTTCCAGTGATATAAATAACCATATAATGGTATTTTGTGCACAGTCTCATTTCATCACACCCAAGAGCTACAGTGAAAACTTCTCTGTTTTAAAAAAGTACAAGCTTAATTATCACATAACTTCCTTTATATGAAAAACTCTAAGTATAAATAATTTTTTAAAAAGCAAAATAATAGATAAACAATAGGAAACAGGGAGATAGATCTTTTGTATATGGAAAGGGGATCAAGAGATGGAGGGAATGGGAAGGGAGGGGAGAGGAAGGAGAACAAAAAGAATTGAGATGTGTTATGTACCCCTAAGATTAATACAAACATTATGTACAAGTCCAAACATGTACTAATAAAAAATTGAAAAGAGCCTGCAAATTTCATGCACTAACTTTAAGTCTACCACTCCAAATTCTATTTCTTTAACTACTAGGGATTAACAACCAAATTTTTTTTTAATTCTTATTTTAAAAAGAAAAACAAATAGAACAAAATTTCAAATAATAGGAGGGTAGAAATGGTGAATACATTGGTAATTGTTATTTTTAAATTAGTTACTCAGAGTACAAGATGTTGGCATTCAATTGTCCAAACAATATTAGCACAAACCTTTCTTTTCAATGAACTAGAGAAATTAGTAATATATCTATCTTAACTATTTTATATATATATTTTTCTTTTTCCTTCCTTCTTTTCTCCATTCCCCCATCCCAGTTCCTCTTTCCTTTTGAACAGTTTCTTCCCATTTTACAATATCTATTGTACGTTTTGGATCTTATTTACTCTTTCAGCTTCACACTAGGGAGACAATACGATGTTTACACATGTGCATCTGGTTTATTTCACTTATGAGTATGGTCTCGAGTTGCATCCATTTACCTACAAAAGTCTCCAGTTTATACTTCTTTATGGCTGAGTAATACTCCACTGCATAAAAATACCACACCTTTTTTATCCATTCCTCAGTTGATGAGCATTTGTGTTGTTTCCAATATCTAGCTATTACAAATTGTGCTGCTATAAACATGGGTGCACATATATCACTGTGGTACGATGTTTTTAATTCTTCTGGGAAGATACCCAGAAGGGGAATAGCAGGGTCAAATGGGACCTCCAACCCTAGTTTTTTGAGGAGTCTCCACACTGATTTCCACAGTGGTTGCACCAGTCTACATTCCCACCAACAGTGGAGAAGGGTTCCTTTTTCCCCACAGCTCCTCCAGCATTTGTTAGGTTGATTTCTTGATGACAGATATTCTTTCTCGGGTGAGATGGAATCTCAGTGTTGTTTTAATTTGGATCTCTCAAATGACCAATGATGTTGAACATTTTTTCATATATTTATTTGCTGTTTGTATTTCTTCATCTGAGAAGTGTGTATTTATCTCAGATGCTCATTTTTGGATTGGGTCTTTAGTGCCCATCTTGGATTGGGAGGTCTGATTTTTTTGAGGTCTTTATATGTTCTCGATAGTAATCCTTTGTCTGAGGAACAGCTGGCAAACATTTTTTCCCACATTGTGGGTTGTCTCTTCACTCTGTTGGTGGTTTCTCTTGCTGTGAAAAAGCTTTTTAATGAGGTAAGATCCCAGTTGTTGATTCTTTGTGATAGTTCCTCTACAGTTGGAGTTTTGTTCATAACATCTTTGCCTACACCAAATTCTTCAAGATTTCTACCTAGTCTATCTTCCAGCAGATTTAGTGTTTCTGTTTTAATATTTAGATCTTTGATCAATTTCAATTTTCGTTTAATGCATGGTGAAACATATGTGTCTAATTTTAATCTTTGGCATGTGGAAAGCCAGTTTTTCCAGCACCATTTATTTATTTATTTATTTTTATTTTTTTAATGTGGGTACCGGGAGTCAAACTCAGGATCTCACGCTTGCCGGAAGGCGCTTGTGCTGCTGAGAGATATCACCGGACCTTTTTTCCTTTATGTGGGTACCGGAAGTTGAACTCAGGACCTCGCGCCTGCCAGGCAGGCGCTTATGCCACTGAGCCATATCATCAGCCCTCCAGCACCATTTATTGAAGAGGCTATCTTTCTTCCAGTGAAGGTGTTTGGCACTTTTGTCAAAGATAAGGTGGATAAGTATGTCTGGAGTTGTTTCTGCATCTTCTCATGTGTTCCATTGATCATTGGTTTTTTTTTTTTTTTTTTTTTTTTGGCATGTTGAGTTTATTATAGAAGCTTTGTAGTATAATTTCAAGCCAGGGATTGTGATGCCCCCTGCCTTATCTTTGTTGCCCATAATTACTTTTGCTATTCTAGGTCACTTCTTGTTCCAAATGAATTTTAGGATTGTTTTCTAATTCTGCTAGATATGCTATTGGTAATTTGATTAGGACCACATTAAATATGTATAACCATTTTGGAGGCATGGCCATTTTCACTATATTGGTTCTTCCTACCCAAGAGCAAGGGATATCTTTCCATTTTTTGATATCCTCTTTTGTTTCCTTTCTCAGAGTACTGTAGTTTTCAATGTAAAGGTCTTTTACTTCCTTCATTAGATTGATTTCTAAGTATTCCGTTTTTTGGATGCTACTATGAAAGGTGTTGTTTCCCTAATTTCTCTCTCAGTGAGTTTGTAATTGGTGTACAGAAGCGCTTTTGATTTTTGAGTGTTGACTTTGTATCCAGCTATGCTACTGAATTTGGTTATTAAATCAATAAGTCTTTTGGTGGAGTTTTTGGGGTCTTCTATGTAGAGTATCCTGTTGTCCAGAGATAATAATTTAACTTCTTCCTTTCCAACCCTCATTCCTTTTATTTCTTTCTCTTGTCTAATTGATCTGGCTAATGTTTCCAGAACTATATTTAATAAGAGTGGTGATAGTGGATATCTGTGCCTTGTTCTTGATTTTAGGGTGAAAGCGTTCAGTTTTTGTCCATTTAGTATGAAGTTGGCTATCAGTTAATCAAATTGAGATAAAGACCATCTATTCCAATATTTTTTCTTTTTTCTTTTTTTTTTTTTTTTGGTATCGGGAATCGAACCCAGGACCTTGCACTTGCCAGGCAGGCGCTTGTACCACTGAGCTATATCCCCGATCCTATTCCAGTTCTCTATAGGGTTTTTTTTTTAATCATGAATGGGTGTTGGATTTTGTCAAACACTTTTTCTGTGTGTATTGAGATGATCCTATGGTTTTTGTCCTTGGCTCTGTTAATGAGGTGTATTGCATTTGTTGATTTTTGTATGTTGAACCATCCCTGCATCCCTGGGATGAACCTTACTTGGTCATGGTATGTAATCTTCTTGATGATTTGCTGCATTCTGCTTGCCAGTATCTTATTGGGGATTTTTGCACCTATGTTCATTAAGGATGTTGGTCTGTAGTTCTCTTTTTTTTGGTTGGATCCTTGCCTGGTTTTGGTATCAAGGTAATGCTTGCTTCCAGGAATGAATCTGGGAGTATTGCTTCCCTTTAAATTTCACTAAAAAGTATCAGAAGTATTGGCATAAGGTCTTCTCTAAATTTCTTGTAGAATTCAGCAGTGAATCTGTCAGAGCCTGGGCTTTTCTTTGTTGGTAGGTTTTTAACTACATCTTCAATTTTGTTGACTGAAAATGTTTTTTTTAGAATTTTTTAGCTTAGGTAATTTATATGTATCCAGATATCTGTCTTTCTGTGTTTTCAATCTTATTAGAATTTAGGTTCTTGAAGTAGGTATTGATGATATTCTGGATTTCTGCAGTATCTGTTGTGATTTCACCCTTTTCATTCCTAATTGCATTGATTTAATCTTGTCTTTCCTTTTTTGATAAGGTTGCCTAAGGGTTTATCAATTTTATTTAATCTTTCAAAGAACCAACTCTTTGATTCATTGATTCATTTTATTATTTTCTTAGTCTCTACTGCATTAATTTCTGCTCTGATCTTTATAATTTCCTCCCTCATATGAGCGTTCAGCTTGACTCGCTTTTCTTTTCTAAAAGTTTGAAGTTCAACAATAGGTTGTTTATTTGAGCTCACTCTGTTTTTCTGCTATGGGAAATCACCGCTATAAATTTCCCTCATATGACTGCTTTCATTGCATCTCATAAGTTGCAGTACACTGTACTGGCATTATCATTTAGTTGTAGAAACTGTCTAATTTCTTCTTTAATTTCATCTGTGACCCACTGGTTGTTCAGGAGGGTGTTGTTTAATTTCCATGTGTTTATGAAGTTCTTGTTGTTTCTTTTGCCATTGAATGTACACCTGAGAAGAATGTGTATTCTAATGTTGTGGGGTGTAACACTCTGTAGTCATCTACTAAGTCCGTTTGTCCAGAAGTTTGGTTCAGTTCTGATATTTCATTATTTATTTTTCATCTAGTTGATCTGTCTATTTGTGACTGTGGGGTATTGAGGTGCCACATTATAATTGTATTAGTGCTTATTTGATTTTTCATGTCTGTTAATATTTGTTTTATATAGTTGGGTGCACAGGTATTTGCTACATATATATTTATGATTGTTATCTCTTCTCTTGAATTTTTCCCTTTACAAGGATGTGCTGACCTTCTTTATCTCTCTTAATCAGTTTTGACTTGCAATCACTTTGTCTGCAAATAGAATAGCTACCCCTGCTTTTTTCTAGGTTCTTTTATTTGTTTGTTTGTTTTTTGGCACTGGGAATCGAACTCACAACCTCATGCTTGCCAGGCAGGTGCTGTGCCACTGAGATATATCCCCAGCTTTTTCCAGGTTATTGTTGCACGGGGTATTGTTTTCCATCCTTTGACTCTCAGTCTATGAATTTATTTTTGAATTACATGTGTTTCTTGTATGCAGCATATTGTTGGATCTTGCTTCTTGATCCATTTTGTCAGTTTGTTTCTTTTGATTGGTGAATTGAGACCATTAACATTGATGGTTATAACTGATATGTATTGATTTATCCTTGTCATTTTTTTCCCTTTTTTTTTTTTTGGTTCCCCTTTTTCTCCTCTGTTTAATTGCTTGCCATGTGTGGTAGATTCATTATGTTGAGGATCATGGACTTGTAGTCCCTGTTATGTCTTTCTAGAATGTCCTTCTGAACATTTTGCAATGCTGGTTTGGTGTTCATGAATTTCCTCAGGTGTTCTATGTCTTCAAAGTATCTCATTTCTCCATCAATTTTGAAAGATAGTTTTGCAGGGTACATCAATCTGGGTTGGAGGTTGTTTTCTTTTAGGGCTCGAAATAATTCACTGCAAGCTCTCCTTGACTTGAGGGTTTGTGTTGAGAAGTCTGCTGTCATTCTGATGGGCTTTCCTTTATAGATGATTTGTATTTTTCCTCTAACATTTTTTAATATTCTGTTCTTACCTTGAATTTCTGGAATGTTGAGTATTATATGCCTTAGTGTAATTTTTTATAATGGCTAATTGAAGTTCTATATGCCTCACTTATCTGTATGTAAAATTCTTTTTCCTGGTTTGGAAAGTTTTCTACCATTACTTCTCTGAGCAGGTTTTAATGTCTTTTTGTGCTATCTCTTGCTTTTTCAGTGACTCTGATTAATCTTATGTTATTCTTCTTTGCATCATTTAGCAGCTGTTGGATTGATATTTCATGGTCCCTTGCTATTTCTAAGAAATCTTTTATTTTTATTTTTATTTTATTTTATTTATTTTTTTTTGTGTGTGTGTGTGGGTACTGGCGGGTCGACCTCAGGACCTCGCGCGCCAGCAGGCGCCTGTGCCACTGAGCGATATCACTGGCCCCTTTTTCGTATGTGGGTTCCGGGAGTCGAACTCAGGCCCTCACGCTTGCCGGGGGGGCCACTGAGAAGCCACTGAGCCATCTCACCGGCCCTATCTTTTTTTTTTTTTATGATCACTAACTGCAATCCTATCTGCTTTATCTGATATTCTGTCCTCATAATGGCTCATTCTGCTGCATGTACTTTCAGTGAAATTTTTAATCTACTGGATATCTGTTTGAATCTGTTTTGTGCATTCCATTTCTTTCCTGTGTTGGGTGTTCATGTCTTCCATCATTTTCCTAAGCTCCTTTATTATTTTTTTTTTTTGTATCTTCTCTAGTCACTAAGCATGTCTTTTATTATGGTAACCATTTCTGTAGTTATCTGAGAAATGATTTCTGATTTGATTTTTTTCTAGAGCCTCACTTATCTGCTTTGTTACTTTTGCTGTTACCACTTCAGAAGGTCCAGGTGGGTGGCTTTCAAGTTGTTCCACCTCATTACCCCCTGGGTTTTCCTTTGGTAACCTCAAAGTCTGGGATTGCATCTTGCTTAAATGTCTTCTCATTTTCTTTTTCTAGTCTAATTCCTGAGTTGATGCTTGTAAATTGCTTACGGTGAAAACTTTATTGCTAGTATTTAGAACTCTTAGGAAATGACTATTTCTCAGCTATGTCTTCCAGGTGTAGGTGGCTTTTGGGTTTTGAATCTTTTGCAAGATCCTACCTCTTCAATTTATTTGGGGATGAGAAGTTGCTGGCTACTTGTCCCAGCTCCTGGTTTTTTGGCACCGGTTTACAGTATTGTTTGTGACCCTTAGGGAACTTCAGTCTTGGCCATACCAGGAAGAACAACTGATTAGAACAATTATGTCACCTTAGCTAAAGTAGTATAATCAGCTTAACAATAGCATCAAACTAGCCTAGAAAATCACAAACTATTGTAACTATTAATTTACCACCTTTAAAGGTGGTATGAGCTAGATTTTTGGCTATATAACAAAATCTAAAACAACTTCTAATTATTTTCAGTATATCATAGGGCTTCTGATAATATTGAACATGAAACTCAAAAACCCATGAGAACAATTGTTTAAATTGTATTATCAGCTTCTAATGAGATTAATACTCTCTACTTGACTTGGTTTCTTCTCCTCCTCCTCCTTCTCCTCCTCTTTTTCCTTCTTCTTTTTCTTTTCAAGACAGGATCTTGCTATGTAGTACAGGCTTACTTTGAACTCACTATGGAGCCCAGGCTGGACTTGAACTTATGGCAATCCTCCTGTTTCAGCCTCCTGAGTGCTGGGACTACAAGCATGTGCCACCATGCCTGGCTTGATTCTTCTAATACGGTTGGCCCCCACACATCTGTAGCTTCTGAATCCACAGATTTGTACAACTTTATATGGAAAATATTAACGAAAATTGTGTTTGTACTGAAAATGAATAAAGATTTTAAATTTCTGTATCATATCCTGTAAGCAGTACAATATAACCACTACTTACATAGCACTTGCATTGTACTAATGTATATTACAAGTAATCTGAATATGATGGGAAGTATATAGAAGGATGTGCGTGAGTTATATGCATAATATACCATTTCATTTCTTGGGATTTTAGTATCAGCAGGAAGTTCTGCAACCAATCCCCCATGGGTATCTGTATTTATTGCTACTTAAAAATATCAGGGCACTGTTTCCTTTTTGCATAGTTCTTAATGTATAATGTGTTAGTGGAAGTAAATTTGAATTAGTACACAAATATGTGACAATATTGCTTATCTGAGCCACAGTGGTGAAGTAATAATTGTTACTTTCCATCTTTCTTTTTTTTGTGTGTGGGTACTAGGGGTCGGATCTCAGCACCTTGCACTCCAGCAAGCTCCTGTGCCGCTAAGTGATATCATCGGCCCTTTTCTCATATGTGGGTTCTGGGAGTCGAACTCAGGACCTTGCGCTTGCCAGGCAGGTACTTATGCCACTGAGCTATCTCACCGGCCCTGCCTTCCATCTTAGACAAGGACCATGAGGGTCACCCTGACCAAAGAGTTTTTCAGCACTCACATGGCCTCCTAAGAGCAGTTGGTCTTGTATATCTGCAGGTTCCTTACCTTCTGATTCAACCAACAGTAGATAGAAAATATATATTTTAAAAATTCATCTGTGCTGAAGATGTACAGACTTTTTTCTTATAATTATTCTCCAAACTATGTGGTATAACAGCATTTACATTATATTAGGTATTTTAAGTAATCTAAAGATAATTTAAAGCATCAGGGGGATGTGTGTAAATTGTATGCAAATACTACTCAATTTCACATAAGGGACAGGCATATCCACAGGCGTCTGTACCCCGGGGGAGGGGACATTCTGTAACCAATCCCACACAGATACTAAGGCACCACTGACTAGCGGGTCTTCTAGATGAACTCTGCTTTTCTGATATAAGCTTCAACTTTTCCAAGACCGCACACTTTTGCTCAGTTTAATGATACTAAGATGTTTGATGTTTTCATTGGACATTCTAAGGCCCATTTTAAGAGTGAGAAATAATTTAAGAGCTAATTCTAGAGTTTCTAAAGAAACTTTCCAAGAGAGTTTGCATCTCACAGAGAAAATTACTAATTAAAGTCAGGACTGGACTCCCAGGGTGCTTATAACTGTGAACTGTAACTCGGAGGCAAGCCCTGAATGGAGGATCAGCCTGGGCTACTTTTCTGAAAAGGCCCCTGAGAATGTAAGTGTGTTGAAGTATCAAGAAAGTTCTTACAGTTGAGATTTGGGGCCTATGGAGGTTTTGTACCAGTTTTAGGAAACCAGCTGAAAATAGGTCAAGAAGCCACAGATGCAGTTAGGAGAAACTTGTCCAGTAGAGTCAACCATATTTGATTTTTTGACATAGGATTGAGAAAAGTGAAATATAAAACCTACTAAAGTATTCCAATATTTTCACTTGATATACAAATGAAGAATGTTGTTTTATTCTTGTAATACCTAGAATAATCCCCTCTTTTCTTTTTTTTCTTTTTTCTTTTTTTTTTTTTTTTATGTGGGTACCAGGAGTCAAACTCAGGACCTCACGTTTGCCAGCAGGCGCTTGTACCCCTAAGCGATATCACCAGCCCTTTTTTTTCCTTTATGTGGGCACCAGGAGTCGAACTCAGGACCTTGCACTTGCCAGGCAGGCGCTTATGCCACTGAGCTATCTCACCGGCACCCCCTCTTTTCTAGAACAGGTAGGAAAGAACTTTTAAACTGCTGTGGGAACACAGTGACTGTACAAAGGAAAATCAGAAGTTGTTTTATAAAAACAAACAATTGTTCTACTCAGCGATTCATTCTTTATTCATTGGTGTTTACAGCATCCACCTATAAACTGTTTTGAGACACACATAAAAGAGGAAAAGACAATTGGTTAAAATATCTACTAGTGATGCAAAGAACTAAAGGAACAAAAACACAATTAGGTAACTGGAGTTTCAAAAAACATAGCTGAAACTTTCCATCCCAGCTGGGTACCTCAGTTCTAATGACATTGCCCTTTGAATGGCAGAAAGGAAGCAGGAGAGAATGAGACCTGGCAGAATGCTAATGAGTTTCAGTAGGCAAGATTTCTGTTTACAACTGGGGCTCCACTCTGTCCTGTGCAGGGACAGAGTTCTACGCCTGGCAGGAGGGTGTCCAGCCCCAAGTGAAGTGGTATAGTAGGTGAAGATAACAGTGGGTGCGCTTCATCTTGTCCTCACTTTCATATTCTTCCTCTTCTCTCCGGATATCTCTTTCCTTATAGAGTGAGCTATCTAACAAGGTCCTTTACCCTGAGCATAGGGGATTCACACTTGAAGCCTTTTTAAAGGCAGGATTGAGAATGGAGTTGAGCATAGAGGACCCCAAAACAGGGAAAGTCCATAGCAGTATTTGTTAAATTACTGATCACCATCTATTAGTGGGCAAGTATTGTTTTGTGAAGTTTTACATTATTTATACTCTGTGTGTGTGTGTGTGTGTGTGTATTAAATTTCATGAGAACTCTGTCTCAAGCTGTACAGTAATCCAGTGTGCTTAGGCGATGTGGTTAATAATCTAGATTCAGGAGCCAATATGTAGTAATTCATATTCCAGCTATGCAATTTCATAGTTTTGTAACTTTGGGAATATTTTTCAGCCCATTTGTGACTTAATTTTCTAATCTTTAACAGGCATAATATAGTAACAACACCTATTTTAGTCTCTTTTTGTTTCTTTAAAAAAATACCATCATCTGGGAGGCTTACAAAACAACAGAAATTTATTTCTCACAGTTCTGGAAAATCAAAGATCAAGGTGTCAGTGCATTCATTGCCCTCTTTCTGGTTCTCACTGAGATAGTCATGTTCTCACTGTAAACTCAAGCGGCAAACAGACAGAGGGTTCCCAGAGCCTCTATCATTAGGACATTTACTAATACTTTTCATGAACTAATTATATCCCAAAGTTTCCATCTCCAAATACATTCACATTGGCACTTAGATTTTAACATGTCAATGGGAGGGGGCACAAGCATTCAGTCTCTAGCAGGGCCTTTCTCACAGGATTGTTGAAGTCATCAAATAAATTAACAAAGGCAAAGCACTTTGGACAGTTAAAGTCAGTGCACTCACTGTGTAATATTAATTATTTCTGCCATGAGTACTGTCAGGTAGGTAGCCTTGGCACCTGTCTGCCCACTGTCTTCAGGGAGAAACTGAGCAAGTGTCCTCAGACAATCAAAACTGCAACTGCAACCAAGCGATGGGGTTCCCCAAGGCTCATCCTGAGACTGTATGAACTAATGGATGAGTGTCTGATGGTACCTGCTTGATGGTACCTGATGAGCAGGTCCGATGGTACTGCTTGCTTTCACAGTCCGGTTACCTCTCGCTTGATTTGTCCAGGGAGTGAGGACAGGGATTGGCCCACCCATCCACAGGAGCACTACACAGCAAATATCGAGTCCCACTGTACACCAGGAGCTGTTCTAGGTGCTGACGCTGTAGCAGTGAGCAAAGTGGCTGAGATTCTTTCCCCCAGGAATTGATCACTGGAAAAGAGATAATGAAAAGTACATTTTTTAATAAGATAGGTAGTGGTAAGTATTATCAAGAAAATGAGGTAAGATAAGGAGGATGGACATTGAAATGGGACAGGGGCTGCTTTAACTGAAGTGGGCATCATAAGCTTCTGAGATATGGTGATGATACTTGAATAAAGACTTGAAGAAGAAATTTGGGAGTTCATGGAGATATTTGGGAGAAGAGTCTTCTCTTCAAAAGCAGTTCAGGCCCCAAAGTGGGAGGGTGTTTGGTGAGTTGCAACAACACCACGGAGGTCAGTATAGTTAAAATGCCCTGGGTAGAGGACGGAGTAATGGAGGTGAGGCCAGAAGATAAGAAGGGTCAGATCATAGAGGGCCTTAGAGGCTATGAGAGGGGCTTTTGATTTTGTTCTGGGTGAGATGAAAGTCCTTGGAGTGTTTTGATTGGAAAACTGACTGCCTTGAAAGGATAACATTAGCTGTTGGGAGAACGTACCAGGGCAGGAACAGAAGCAGAGAGACTAAGACAAAATCTAAGGGGAAACGAGAATGACTAGAGATATGGGGTGAATAATGGAGGTAGTGAGAGGTGCTGGAATCCTGCATACTCACAGGAGAAAAGACCAGTGGAGTTTTCTGAGACACTGCATTTAGAGATGTGAGAGAGAGAGAGGGTGCAGTAAACCCAGCCATGCTAAACTGCTGCAAGCCTAGATGTTGTCCCATTAGCCTGTCTTTTCAGATGTGACAGAAAATCAATTCAAAGTAACAAGTTAAAAAACATGTAACACACACACACACACACACAAAATGGACACAGAGAGAGAATAGATTATGAAAAGAAAAGATAATGTTGTGTTGTCAGGAAATTCATTACCTCCCATACATTTCTCTCTGTGGTCAGCTTCTTTCTCTAAGCATAGCCTCTCTCACGTCTCCACAGGGGGCCATGGTCATGGACATTTCTGAGCTTAGGTACTCACCACTTGTACTTGGAGAGAACAGGAACTTCTTGGTCCTTGGAGGAGAATCTTCTGCAGCCACAAAAATCTGACCCAGGCCCTCTTGTGGGGCTGCCTGAGGCATTCTGTGGGTACCTCTCTCCACAGCCCTACGTCATGAGAGTGAATCATTTTCTAAATGAACACAGAAACCAGTTTAGAAGCACTGACCTTCTCCCCAACACTGAATCTGGGGGAATTTCACCTGTGTATACAGGCCAAGAATCCAAGATGGCAGCAGTGGGCACCAGCCTTTCTTTTTGGTGCTGTAAATGGCCTAGGACAGTAAAAGAAATGGATTTTTGTGTTAAGGAAGACTTGGTAACCAGCAAGTAAGGTTTGAAAATCTAAAACCTCAGTGAGATTGGTAAGGCCATTTCTTGTTTTCCAAATCCTTCTTCTACCACTTCATGTCCACACTAGTGTCTGTAAACAAACAAGGTAGGAATATAGCTGCCAGTCTTCTCTCCCTTCTCCAAATGCAAATGTTTGGGATGAAAGGAAAGAAGACTCAGAAATGGAGAGAGGGGGAGAGTAAGTCATCAGCCAAGGTCAGGAAACCTTTAGGTGACTGCTTCAGGCTTGGGTTCTTCAGCGTTCTCACCTGCAGACCCTGTTCCTCCTAACTGTACAGAAAACCACGGGGGATCACATTTAGGCTCCAATGTAAAGTGCTGATGATACAGTGGCTTTTCTTACAAGGTTTCCAGATTGTACGGACACTTTCCTTGACAAAAAAACTCAAAACGCCACACAAAGGAAAAGAAGTCAGACAACTTTCAGTCTGAGAAGTGAAAATTGCTTCATAAAATTATCATGGGAAACTATTTTTAAAATACTTTGGATAAAAGCATCCACACCACGTTCCAAAGAACAAAAGGCTCTATAAAAAATCGAACAAGCAAAAACTAAGTTGACACATTGAACCTGTAAGGAATAGGAGTGTGTGGGAAGGTGGGGAGTTGTTCTCTGATGTGGGCAGCACTCTCTACAGAGCGCGTGTCCATGGCATCTTTTTTTTCAAGGGCAATGATCTAACCTGGCATGATAAGTTATTTATGCACACCAAATTTTTCATGATGAGAGTTTGTGAAAATTCTCATTCAATTTTGCTCAAGGCACTTTTGGAACTGACAGCAATGATAGACACAGCTTCTTAAGCCTTGTTTTGGTAAAGCCTAGGCACAATATATTTATTTATGTACCACAAGCAATTAATCCTCCTGACACAAGTGGCTGTACAGCTCACAGAGTCTCGTAAAGTAACTCTGAAATGTGTTAGTAGGGAGGATTTTTCTGAGACTGTTGTATTTTGCATCAATTTTGCTCTTCCTTAATTCACTCACACCCTCACTCTCACTCTTTCCACCTAAATTTCACTACATCATAGGTACCTACTGTGAACAAGGTTCCAGGCAACACTGAACAGCCTGAACTTGTGAAATTCATAGTCTAATGCAGTGTTGAATATTATGGATGGAGTGAATTCTGTAGCCAATTCTTTTCCATGGCAAGTCATTGCAATAAAAGCTTTGCCAAGATCCTGAGTTTTAAAGAAACTGTGCAATAATTTGTTAAGTAAGTAAGTGAGGCAGCTCATCCCTGATGTCTTGCTTTTTCATTTTTTCAGTCTTCTTGTCTTGGCTGTTTTCATTTTGTCTCTAATTTTGAGAATGAGTAATTTGTGGCAACAAATTTATTCATTACAAGCAATTCCAGATAGACTTTGGTCTAATATTTCATCAACTGTTGACAAAGCTTGCCTTTCAGATGTAGACGGCTTTTCATATAGATCTTGGTGTTTCTTATTTATGTCTTTGAATGAGATGATAATTGTTCTTGAGGATTGAAATTATGAAAATTGACTTCACTTCTCTCTTTTGTTTTCCCAAGGCTTTTGGACTAACTTCCTAATCTCATTGCTTGTCCTTATTGGTCCTTAAACAATATCGACTCTTTGAAGTTTCTTTTTAAAAAAATACATGGGGTGGAAGTTGTAGGGAGTGTTTTGATCTTGGCCATTACGACTGAAGAGGTGTGGAAAAAGACTTAGATGATGTGATTCTCTCCTAATTAGTATCTATGCAACATAGGGAGTCCTCTTTTGTCTTATTTTAAGAAGTAGTATTCTACCTCTCTGGATTTATGTTGACTTTGAAGAAGGCACATTGTTTTTTTGAAGAAGGCGCATTATTTTTTCTAAAAAGGCATATGGTTTTTTGGCTTACTTGAATTATGTCTGGTCTCCAAAACCAACGTTATGTTTATTCTTCCTACAGTCTAACATGTGAATAAGTAGGAATTTAGATAGCATTTTTTATCATTATCTTGATTATCTAACTAGATGCAAACAATAAGAATTTATATCTTATCAACAAAATTTGAAGAGGTTAAAGAATGTATAAATTTCAACTTGAGATAAAGAATGATTCATTTGTCTTAAAAAGAAGTAAATTACTTTGAAATGCTGCCATTTTTTGACCCAGAAAGGACACTCATTTCTGGCCCTTCATCAAAATGTTTATCATTAGGATTATTGCTCATTTTGCACTTGAGATATGAACAAGAACTGCAAGGTAATAGATCTCGATGTTATTTATCATTGTGATGGCTCAATGTCATGGCTCTGTGGCCCCACTTGTCCATGCTATAATCATATCACAGGACAGGACAAAATTTGTCTTGCTGAACTATTAGCTCACTTGACATGTGCAAGCAACCTGTCAGTTTTAGCATTATTAGGTACACACAGAGCTTTTATTACATAATAAGTTCCACTTAAAACTCCTGCCATTGTTTTTCTCCTTCCCCAATAGCAATTTATCTTGACCTTGTCTATAAATGCTCTTGTACAGATATGCTACACCTATTAACCAAAAGGGAACATTGTGGCTACTGAAAAGTCTAGGATTGAGAAAAGAAAGAAGGAAGGAAAGAAAGAAAGAAAGAAAGAAAGAAAGAAAGAAAGAAAGAAAGAAAGAAAGAAAGAAAGAAAGAAAGAAAAGAGAAAGAAAGAAAGAAAAGGAAGGAAGGAAGGAAGGCTTGGAAGTAGTGTACAGGAGGACCTACTGTATAAGTCAGTCAAGTAACATAACTTACGAACAAGAGAAATGAATTCAAATTTAGAACCTAGATAGAGATACCTTGTTTTTCACATCAGATGTGTCTCTGGGAACCAGAGGCCAGGATTATTTTATCAGATCACACTATGGGTGAGGTCACCAGGCAGGGACCTCATCCTTTCACAAAATGGCTGCCATCTGTCAAAAAGCTGTTGAATACATTTCTCTTTTGCAAGCAGACACGCCAACATTTAGGGATTGTTTTGAAGAACACACGAAACTATTCTTCTTTTTCTCAGAGCTGTATGTAGGTTCTTAAACACACTCCAGGATTCAAGTTGCAGTATCTAAAGCGCATGTAGAATGTCCACCAGCAGTGAGCGGCAACATACATCAGCATGCAGATGAGCTCTGTTCCCTCGGTAATTCTCTGCTGTCATCTATGACTGCTTCACCTCTCCAGGGTACGTGGCATCATATTTCTGAGACAAATAACGGACATGTGTTTGAGATCCTTTTGGATCTATTTTCTTTATATTTTGTTATGTATCATATTATGTGGCAAATTTCTCAAAATATTTTAAAACATAAATTTGTTTAACAGGAGAGAGTACTTATTTGAGGGTTATGATTATAAAGTATGGATTATGTACACCCATGTAGAATACATATAACGTTTTCCTAGGAAAATATTTCATGTACTTTTTCTTACGTATAGGGAATCAAATGAACGGTTTAAGAATACAGTGAAGTTTGAGATGAAACTAGTAACGAGAAAGGGACTATATCTGTGTATGAATCTTTAATACATTTTCTACTGACAAGATTAGTTTCTCAATAAAAAAGAGGGAAGGTGTTTTCATGTCTTTTCTCTTAATTTCTCCCCCAAATATGTGAGAAAAATCCTTCAATATCTAGTTTTAAAAGAATTTCTCCAACAGCCTATTTTTGAAAAATGTCAAACCTACAGAAAATTGGCAAGAATAGTACAATCTACACCCACATGTCAATTACTTAGATTCACCAATAGTTCGCATTTTGCCACACTTGCTTTCTCATTTTCAGTCTCTATTTGCTTCTCTGTCTTAATGCTAGTTGCAGATAATCACGAAACTTCAACCCTTCGTATTTCAACAATTATCTTCTAAGAACAAGAACATTCTCCTAAAAAATTACACAACAATTATCAACTGGATGAATTTAACATAATTCACCCCACAATCTCAGTAATGTCTTTCATAACTTTTGAAAATAAAATTCAAGTCTAATTAAAGATCACAGAATTGCATTTAGGTATTAGGTTCAATCTAATATTTAATGTGTTAGGGAAATCCATACCCTCTAGGCACTTTTGTGTGAAAATACTCTTTTTTAAGGGCTGGAGATTGAACCCAGGGCCTTTACCCTGAGCTATATCTCCATCCCTTTTTTAAAAAATATTTTAATTGAGATAGATTCTCAATTGCAAAATTGCCTCAGTCTCCCAAATTTGTGGGATTATAGGTATTCGCCATCACCCCTGGCTGATTATGCTTTTCTAATCTACAAAGGAACCTTCATCTGTGCCAATCCGACAAGGTACTGGGCTTCTTGCTTTCCTTATGAACAGCCCCCTTTCCTGTGCTGTTTGCTCTGTCAAGACCTTGCTGTTAGCTCTATCTCTTCATCAACTTTAATTCTGCCAATAAGAAAGGTATCTCTTTGGAGTTTTACTTGTATGAGGCCATTATTTTTCCTGAGATAAAAAAGGTGACATATAAATCTGGGACAAGGATTGGCAAACCTTTACTGTAAGAACCAGACTAAATATTTTAGGTTTTGTGGGCTTAAATAGTCTCTGTCACACATTCTCATCTCTACTATTGCATCTGGAAAATAGCCAGAAACAATATGTAAACCAATGGGCATGCTTGCTTGCCAATTAAAATGCATTTGCGAAAGCAAGCACTGACCAGAATTTGGTCATGGACAATAGCTTGTGGACCTGTCATCTATGTTAATACAGATTCATCTAATATAATAATGGATGATAGCAGTTAAGGAATGGTCACTTTGGTAGCTTAATTTCATGATCACAGCAGCATTCTTTACATAGGCCTTTGGTATGTAAAAATTTTCATCTGGATCTTGGATAATATTCATAAATGTCAGTTTGAGACATTATTAAGTCTTAGTCTCTGCTAAGGAGAAACAGTATTCATAATGACAAAATTTAAAAACTGTCACCCAAATAAATGAACAAACAATATTAGAAAATTCTACTGAAAGCCTCGGACTTACATTCTGCAGTTGCTATCTTGACCTGGTGGAAACTGCTTCAGGGACTGTAGCAAGTCTTTGGAAAGTAGGTTTTACCAAGGAGGACAGAGGTCTTAAGGAAACTCTAATGACTCTAAATATGGCTTCCTGCCCATTTGCTCGAATACACAATGGTACAGATGCGCAGAGCCTGGGCCAGAGGTCACCAAGACCAGGATCTTCTTGGAGAAAAGGAGGTGTTTCAGCACTAACATTAGTGAAACACTGACTTGCTACCCTCATCTTTCTGTCCCAACTTCTGCATTTGGTTGTGTGTATTAGAAAATGGAACAAAAATATTTTTAAATATAATTTTTAACAATTGAAATTTAACATTCATACAGAACATACACAAATCATAACTTGTGCTATCTCAGTGATATTTCACTAAATAAATGCATCCATGCAACTACTGCTCAGATCAATAAATAAAGCATTGCAAACTCCCAGCAGTTTACCTCACCATCCCTCCCAGTAAACCCCTCCACCAGAAGAAATCATTATTCTCAATTCTATTCCACAGATTCTTTTGTCTGTTTTTGAACTTTATATCACTAGAATTATATAGTGTGTACTTTTATGTTGCTTTTCTATTTTATGAAAAACTAAAACAAAATTTCATAACAAAAGAAGAGAATAACAATAGTTAATACACTGTATACCATTATCTTCAAAGTAGTTACTCAAAGTGCAAGATATTGACAAAAAGGATTCTCTTACAAAGAAGAAACAGATATTAGCACAAAAGTTTCTTTTCAAAAAATAAGAGAACCTAGTAGTATAAATGAAACATATTAGCACATATATATTAAAATATCTTTGAACCCATGGAATAGGTACTTTGCGAACCAGTCTGAATCTCTACTTCCTATTTATCTTCCATTTTGTTCCTTATTTGCATATAAATATTTGAGTTTCTTATAGAAGACAAACCATGCAGTGTTTAAGATTCTGTGACTGACTTATTTCACTTAACATTATGTTCTAAAGTTGCAACCATTTATCTGAGAATTTCTCAAGTTTATCTTTCTTTATGTCAGAATAGTACTCCACTGTGTATAAATACTGCATTTTGCTTATCCATACATCTGTCGATGGACATATATGCTATTTCCAAGATCCACCTATTATAAATTGTGCTGCTATAAACATGGATATACATATACCCCTGTAATATGATAATTTTAACTCTTTGGGAAAATACCTAGAAGAGGGATAGCTGGGTCAAGTGGAATTTCTAGGTTTTTTTGTGTGTGTGAGTTAGGAATTTCCACACTGATTTCCATAATGGTTGTACTAGCTTGTATTCGCATTAACAATGTAGAAGAATTCCTTTTTCCCCACATCCTGGCCAGCATTTTTTATTATTATATTTTTTTGATAATAGTCATTTTTTCTGGGGTAAGATGGTATCACAAAGTAGTTTTAATTTGCATTTCTGTAATAGCCAGTAATTTCAAGCATTTTTTCGTGTATTTATTGTCCATGTGTACTTCTTCCGAGAAGTGTCTATTCATTTCAGTTGCCCATTTTTTGATTGGGTCTTTAATGGGGGGATCTAATTTTTGGAATTCTTTACATATTCTGTATATTAGTCCTCTGTTTGAGAACACCTGGCAAAATCTTTTCCCATTTTTATGTTGATAGTTTCCTTCATTATGCAAAATATTTTTAATTTTATATGATCCCATTTGTTGTTTCTCAGTATTATTTCTTGTGCCATTGAGTTCTATTCAAAAAGTCCTTATCTATGCCTATCTCTTTAAAAGTTGTACCTTTTTATATTCCAGGAGATTAAGTGTTTCTGTTTGAACATTTAGATCTTTGATCCATTTTGATTTCAGTTTAGCACATAGAGTCAATCTTCTACATATGGATATCCAATTTTCCCAGCACCATTTATCAAAGAGACTATCTTTACTCCAATGTAAGTTTTGGCCCCTTCGTCAAAATCAAATAGTTGTATTGCCTGGGGTTGTTTCTCCATCTACCATTTTGTTTCATTGATCCACAAGCCTGTTTTTGTGCCAGTACCACACTGTCTTTTTTTTTTTTTTTTTTTGTGGGTACCGGGGGGTCGACCTCAGGACCTCGCGCGCCAGCAGGCACCCATGCCTCTGAGCGATATCACCTGCCCCTTTTTCATATGTGGGATCTGGGAGTCGAACTCGGGCCCTCGCGCTTGCCGGGCAGGCGCTTAATCCGCTGAGCCATCTCACCAGCCCCCACACTGTCTTAATCACTGTAGATTTATAACATAAATTCAAGTCTGGGATTGTGATGTCACCTGCTTTGCTTTTGTTACCCAAGATTGCTTTTGATATTCTGGGTCTGATCTTGCTCCATATGAATTTCAAACTGTTTTCTCTAGATCTGTGAGAGATGCCATTGGTATTTTGATGGGGATTGCATTAATTCTGTACATCAGGTTTGGAAGTATACCCAGCTTCATTATATTGGTTCTGTCTATTCAGGAATAGGGCATACCTTCCCCTTTCCTGATATTCTCCTCCATTTCATGTTTGAGTGATGTAGTTTTCATTGTAAAGACTGCTGCCTTCCTTGGTTAGACTAATTTCTAAGTATTTAATTTTTAGTGTACTTTTTTAGTGTCTGACTTTTGCTTGATATTATGTTTGTAGGATTCAACACTGGTTGCATTGTAGTAACTTACTAATTATTGCCATAGAATCATTCCATTATATGAACATCTCACTTTTTACTTCTATTCTCTGTTGATGGAAATGTGGTAGTTTTTCATGTTGGTGTATAAAACAATGCTCCTACAAACATACTCTTTCAAGTCTCTCAGCTTTTCGACATGCACTGTGCACAGAAACGGAATTGCTGAGTCATATGTCAGAGTCAGCTTTATAGATATTACCAATTTTTCAAAGTAATTACACCAATTTACATTCCCACCAGTTGTATGAGAGTTCCAGTAACTCTTTTGAATTTTTTTCTTTTCTTTTTTTTTTTTATGTGGGTACTGGGAGTCGATCTCAGGACCTTGTGCTTGCCAGCAGGTGCTTGTGCCGCTGAACGATATCACTGGCCCTTTTTTTCCTTTATGTGTGTACCGGGAGTCGAACTCAGGACCTTACGCTTGCCAGGCAGGCGCTTATGCTGCTGAGCTATCTCACCAGCCCAGATTGTCTATTTTTTAATATTGACCTGTAGGAATTCTACCTTTTAGACAAACAGAAAAAAAAAAACAAAAACCTTTATAGGGTAAATATATTAAAAATCCCTTCTCCCATTCCATGGTAAGCCATGTCTTTCGTTTTCCTAATTATGTCTTTTGATGAGAGGGCAATCTTGGTTTCAATAGCATTTATCGTTTTTCTTTATACTTGGTATTTCTTGTGGTTTAAGAAATGTTTGCTTATCTCAAAATAAAGAATGTATTCTTCTGTGTTTATTCTCTAGAAATTTTATTGTTTTACCTTTCTCATTTCACTTTAGAAGCTAGTTGGAAATAATATTTTTGTGTGAGATGAGGCACAGATCAAGATTCTGATTTTACTCTGTGGATATTCAATTGACCCCTTAGTATTTATTGAAAAGACTGTTCTAGCCCCATGACATTTCACTGGCAACATTTTATAAATAAATGGCCATATGTGGTTCTGTATTCTATTAAGTTGGTTTATTTGTTTATATTTCAGCAGATACCACACTGTTTGCAGTACTGAAGCTTTAATGCTATTTTGAGAACATTTATATAATGCTTCTAATTTTCAACTTCAAAAATGTCTTGGCTTTCAAAGGAAATATACATGAAGATTTATTTAAGTCTTTACAAATATTTTCAATAATGTTTTATAATTTTCTGCATAAAGTATTTATGTTTCTTCCATTAAGTTTCTTTCCAAATATTTGATTTTTAAATTTTTTTAATAAATAGTATAATTTTAATTTTTTTCTAGAATATAGATATTTAATTTTTATATCTCATACCTTTTTGTGTTAAATTTAATGTTTTCCTTACTAATTTTAACAGATTACTCCCCCAAAATGTAAGCACTCCTCTGAATTCTGTCACCATGGATTGGTTTTGCCTAATATATTTATTTAGCACTTTTAATCTGTAGACTTACTTTAATTGTTTTACCTTCAGAATCATGTATTTTTCTTTCTTTTCAACTCTTATTATTTTCTATTCTTTATATTTTTTAATTTATTTCTTGGTTAGTACCTCCATTACAATGTTTAAAAGAAATGTTGATAGGGCATCTTTGTCCCATTTTTGATCACTCAGAAATCTTTCAATATTTCATCATTAGCTCTGGTGTTCAATGAGAATTTTTGTGGATGCCTTTTATGCAAATAAGAAAGCTTCCTTTTATATGTATCTACTAAGAGTCATCAATTTTTAAAAATATGATAGGTGTCAAATTTTTGTCCAATGGTTTTACTAAAAGTTTTGAAATGATCATATCCTTTCTCTACTTAATTGAAATGAACTGCTATCTGACTTGAATTAATTTATTTTTGAATGTTAAAGCAACCTTGCATTCTTGGGATAACATGAATTTGTTCAAAATCTGTTATATATTTTGTATGTCATTGGGTTAACTTCTTAATATTATATTTAGAAATTTCACATCTATATTCAGGAAAGAGACCAGCTTTGTTTTATTGCTTGGAATGTTCTTACCAGGTTTGTGTATCAAGCTTACAGTGCTCTTGTAAGATTATCTTTGAGCCATTTTCTCTTTTGTTCTGCTCCACAAAAGTTTCTTTTGTAAGATGGGGTGGGTCCTTCCTTAAATGTCATAAATAATTTGCTACAGATGCCATTGAGCCTGGAATCTTCATTGTTGAAAGATTTCAAACTAAGGACTTTATGTTTATATCACCCTCACACACACACACACATACAACTACTATATATTTCTTGTTTAAGTTTTGATATTTGTATTTTTCAAAAATATTTCTAAATATTCAAATGAATTACCATGCTATTCATAATGTTATCTCATATTTTAATATACTTAAGATTTATAAGAATGATACTGTTATTACTAGTATTTATCATTTGTTCCTATTATCTCATTTTTTCCATAATCCATTTTACTGATGTTTACCCATTTTTTATTCTTTTCAAGGATCAATTTTTCAAGGTCTTGTCAATATTAATTGTTATGCATTTGTTTCTATTCTAGTTCTATTAGTTTATTATTAATTATCATTAAACTTCTTCAGATTTAATTTGTTTTTTCTAATTGCTTGAGATAGCTGCTTATAATTTATAGCTTTTTCCTCTTTTCTAATATATGAATTAAAGGACATAATTTTTCCTCTAAGAATGGATTTGTTGTATCAATGAGCTATGCCATGTCATTGTTACCATTAGCATTCAGTTCAAATGTTATCTAGCTTCTATTCTTACTACCTATAGCTTATACATAAGCTATACCTTGAGGAAATGTGTGGTGCAGAATGGTGCAAAGGCTCACTTTAAAGTTCTCATTTCTTAAGGATCTTGGCCTCTCAAGCTCTGGATGCTTTTGTATCTATGATCTTCTGAATGCCAAAAGCTTGCACGGCCAGCTTCTGGCCAGCCTCTAGCTATTGCTCCATGTGGCTCAGCAAACGCCCAGGCAGGAAAAAGTGGTGGAATGCACTCGAGCAGCTTAGTGTGGTTTCCTTCTTTCCAGGACCTTCCACCAGCAAGTCCCGGCTGTCTCCACCACCAAGTTGTGCTTCCACTTTTTTAAACAGTTATTCTGAAAAATACTTTATTCCATTTTTATAGATGCTCTCAGCATATCTGAATCAGATATGTTTGCATAGAGGAAGTGCAAGTCATGTCAACTAATAACTTCTGATGAGGGGAAAATGTTCAAAGAGTTTCACAACTGGTCAAATGCTACAAAGTACTTAGTGGCAGAGGCCTAGAACCCATCGTTCTTGTTTTTTTTTTTTTTTTTTTTGTGGGTACCAGGGGGTCGACCTCAGGAACTCGCATGCCAGCAGGCGCCCGTGCCGCTGAGCAATATCACCGGCCCTTTTTTCGTATGTGGGTTCCGGGAGTCGAACTCGGGCCCTCGCGCTTGCCAGGCAGGCACTTAAGCCACTGAGCCATCTCACCAGCCCAAACCCATTGTTCTTGATTCCTCTTGCATTACGAAGTGCCTGGGAATGTGGCTTTGGAGTCACAGAGATGCACACATGGCAGCTGGGACTACTCATTCCTTTCCACAGTTTTGGCTTTAGGGCTGCCATGCTCAATTGCTGCAAAGTCTCCAAATACCCCCAGGATGTGACATAATTTTGAACAGAAGAAAAAATAAACCATTCAGCTCCACTCCCAAGCTGTCAATCTACAGATATTTTACGATGCATTTACCACCAACTGACCACTGTGCTAAGACGGTGGATGCAAAGATGAGAAGCACAAGTTTTTCCTCCCGTGACTCAGTGTCAAGGATGTGAAAGAGAGGGCTCTAAAGTGAGGGTCATGTGTGGCAATATGAAAGTTGTTGTTGACCTCAGCAAAGGAAAGAGGAAAATGTTAGTTTGATTGCAAAATAAGCCTAAAGACAGCTTGTGATATGTGGAGGCATGGGTAAAAGGGGAGAATATATAGAAAGACAACATACATGCCTATGTCTACACACACACACACACACACATATTTGTGGTGCTGGGGATTGAACCTATGGCCTTACGCATGCTAGGCAAGTGCTACCACCAAGCTATAATCTCAGTCATCGTAATTTTTTTCACTTGGCTTTAAAAAGAAGGGGAGTAGTTTTTAAATAAAAAGATGGCTAAAAGATAAGTGTAAATATAATAAATAATGTAAATTCACATCTATTCTGGATCTCAAAATATATTAAATGGGAACTGAGGTAGGACTACCTTGGCTCTCTGAAATATCAAAAGGAGCTTACTAGAGATGGTGTTCATACTGGCAGATCCCAAATGAGCCCAGAGCTCTCACTTTATTATGCACCCCACATATATACACTTATGTACTAATGAACTTACAGGAACTTTTCCTTCATTCCACATTACCTAAATTATGTATTGATGAAGATCTGCCATATCCCAGGCCTCATGCCTGGTGCTGGGGTTATAATAGCCACCAAGACAACCCGGACCATGTCCTCCTATTATTTACACACAATCACAGATATGTAATTTCAAGGGCTGTGAAGAAAAGGCGCAGGATGCTTTAAGATCATCTAACAGGGAGACATAAATCTGTGTGAGGGATGAAAGGCAGTGGGTAGGAGGGACATTCTGAAGGAAGCAGTTGGAGGAGGAATCAGAAGGAAGGGCAGAAGTTAGCTAAACAAAAGAGAAAAGTGCCCCTGTGTGGAGGGGAGTAGTTTGGGTACAGGTGGTCGAAGGAGATTATTGTGTTAGAACTGTGCTGAGAATGCTGGAGTGGAGAGAGTGGGTAGTGAAGAATGAGTCTGAAATTTCAGGCCAGAACGAGAGTATGAGACTCTTGTGGCTTGTTTCCATGGCTTTGCCGTAGCATGGGAAGGCTTCGAGCAGAGGAAAGGCGTAACCAGATTTTCATTTTATAATATCCTAAGTGAAAGAAAAAGAATGGATGAAAAGACTGTGGTGGGGGATGAAGTAGAAAAAAAGAGATGAATTAAACAAAATTAGTAAGATCACCACGTCTTGAAAGATGGGTTTTTTAAAAGGTGTTAAGGATTGGTGTATGTGAGTGTAGGAATCAAGGATGTTAGAAATCCAGATTCTGTTGGTTCCTCAAATTCTGCAGAATGGGAAACAGCAAAATAAACCACCAAGAACATGTTTACTAAAGTTTTAGAATTTTTTTTCTGTCCATTCATATGTCATAAAATAATACTATCAAATCTAGCCCAGTTGCTTGATTGAGTATTTGACTGGAAGGCAATTTCATAAAAGTACAACTGCAGGGTTTGGGTTGAGCTTGATTAGAAATCCTGAAGAGATCTGCTCACCTCTTGAAAACTACACTGTATCCCTCAGCAGAATTGCTGGCCAGAATGGACAGGAAAACTTTCTTAATAAGCCATTTGGAATAATAAGCTGGGTGCTGCCTGTGGCTGAATTTAATTAATAAATTTCATTGGCATCAGGGCAGGTTGATTTGCCCCCCTTCCTTTATGGTGAGTACTTATCCTCTAAGACAGTGTTTATAAGTCCATTTAAAAGCTTGTCTCCTTTACCGTTTTAGATAAATATTCCAAACAAACAATCTGATTTAACTTGTCTCGATTAGATACTATAGAGCAATCTATTCAGGTATTGGCAAGATGTGTTAATTCTTATAGGCTGGTGTAACAATGATTAGTAGGCAAATTATTTACTTGCAATTCTCTTTTCATGGCTATTTGGTCAATTCAGTTCCATTCAATCAACATTTATTGAACACCTAATGTACCAGGCACTGAGCTACACACTAGAAATATAAAGATTCCTGAAGAAGAGTCATTGTCTTGACTTCAGGCTGAGGAATTTATAGTATAGTGAGAAAAAATATAAATAGGTAATTTTGTTCAAATCACTTCTATTTATAGAAGACTCACTAAGTGCTTACTGCCCTTGTTGCTAAGTTAGTATTCAATAAATCAGTGAATCATGCAATTGGTTAAACTAGAATGTATACTTTCCGCTATGATGCTTGAACAAGGGACAAATTAAACAATTGGCTTGGTATAATGCCATTTGCTAATCAGTCCCATAATGGCAAGTGTTCTAAATCCAGCTATTTTAGGTGCCACTTAAAATGTAGCCTTTGATTTCTATCTAGGCCTGATTTCCATACTTTTAAAAAATAGAAATAGTAGAGTTTGTGCTACACTAGTTAAGCCTAACAACAGTTAAAAAAAACTTTCATCTCATTCATTGGCCCATGAAACGGGAAATAAATGATTATAAATGACAAGGTAAAGCCATAGATAAAGATGTTTGGGAGAGAGAAGACTTATGACACGAATGAAGGGAAGGTCTTGCTTGTGTTCAGCAATACTTCTGTGCGCTGGTGCTCACATGCTCGGAATATCATTCGGGAGTGAGGCCAGGCCAGGGCTGGGTGTGATAGAGCCTAACTGTGAATCTGTCACGATACTTGATGCTGCTCCCATGTCCCAAAACCAACACTGCTAGATGTCAAGCTGCTTCCAGATAGACTTAGAAATTTGTGTTAGATGAGATATTCCACAGTGTGCTGAGTTTTTATTAGCATGGGGCGTCTTTCTAAAAACATCAGCTGATCATGTGTCTTCCATGCTTGTAAATGGTTACTAGTTCCTTGATGAGAGATTCCAAAATCATTCCAAAATCAAGTTCTTTTAACTTTGCTTATGTCACCTAGCACTTCCCTATTCACTCTAAATTCCCCGAAGTTCCTGAACTTTGAATCTCTGAACATGTTATGCTAGTTTGTATCTCTGTGCCTTTACACAGGTTCTTTTGTCTGCCAGTGTGCTTTGCCCTCTGTCATTACTAGATGTCTACTTAAAATATACCTTCCTTTTGGAAGCTCCTTATGCTGCTTACTAATAATTTTGATTCTTTTCACTTTACAGTCATGTAGAAGACTACCCTGCCAGAATCCCTTGAGTTTACATATGACCATGGGACTTGCTTTGACCAGTGCAGTAGAGGAAGTTAATTTGTCACTTCTATGAGAAAATATTTAGGAGCCTGGGCAGGACTTTCTATGTTCTTCCTTCTCTTGCTGAACCAACCAAAGAGGCCATGTGTTCAATTTGACAGAGTTATTGGTGGCCAATATTCAATGCTCTACTACATTACCCCATAGAAAGCAGGTGCCCAGGTGAGCGACTACATCCCAACAAAAATTGTATAAATAAGAAACAATTGTCTTGGCCATAAGAATTTAGAGTTTTTTTTGTGTGTTCCCATATTATAATCTACTCCACTTTGACTGATGACACATACCTCATTCCTCCAAAGAGATTTACCTCCAAACCCCTCTGTATTCCTGCCAGCATCGCATTAAACATTGGTTTGAGCCAGTGCCACTTTACTGAATTCTTTAACACATGTTTTCCTCAGTAGACGCTGCCTTTTTCAGCAATGAGGACTGTGTCTTATTAACTCCATCTCCACCAGCTACACGCGTCTTCTGGAATATAGATACTCCATACATATTTACCGAGACAGGGGCTCTAACCCTGGCTCTGTCGAGCATTCAGTTCATTTAATATTTTTATCCTTCCAGCTTCTTCTTGTGAAAATGTAGGAGAGAATGGCAAGCTTGTTCCCCCAAGGTCAATTGAGTTAATAATGAAAGCATCTTGAAAAGTAAAAGGATATAAGATGAAAAATTGTTATTTTTATAATCTAGGACCAAAACTGTTTGGAAAAGTAGCAGAATGGGGCTGACTGCACAAAACACAGGGAAGAATGTTTTTGCATTTTTCTTAATTTTTTTCTCTCTTTTTGGAAAAGGTTTTTTTTTTGTTTTGGTTTGGTTTTGTTTTTTTCCCAAAAAGAGTGGTAGCAATCTCCCTGTCTTCAGAATGCTTTGACCAAATTCTAATCCTTCGTTTCCTGTACTGTCAGATAGAGTCCACAAAAAGTCGATTCTCCCTGCATAGGAGATGGATTCAGCCCTTTGAAGCAGATGCTACTGATGCTCTGCCTGTCTCTCCTCACACACACAGCTTCTCACATCCCGCAGCCCTTAACTTTCTACTTTCTACTACTCTGGCTATAAGAGTATTGTCAGTACTATATGAAATTCAGGCCCAATGTTTGTTTATGCTGATACCATTGGTAGCAGTCTTCGACCAATCATGTAGTAGATGTTGGTGGAAAAACACCAGTTCCTATCTTTTGGATTGGAGAACTCTGAGTCATGATTTACCAAGCAGTTTAGAGGCCTCCGCAGGACAGAGCACGATATATTTATGGTGGTACCTGCTCATTAATCCCATTCATGTTATCTTCCTCCCCACCCCAGTTTTCTTTTCCCAATCCATTACCAGTGCTTCTCATAGCATCCTGCAAATAAACTACTTACACTTGAATCCTGTCACTGGATCTGACCCTGGAGAACTCGATGTAAAATCAGTTACCCTCCCCAAAGTGTTTTCTAATTTTTAATATGAAATATATTACTAAACACATATTGTTGAGGCTTTGGAGAAGGATTACTCTGTTCTGTTGTATGCAGGATATTTGTATCATGTTAGGTGGGACTATGGCCTTGTGCTTATTTGGAGGTCAACTGTGGTTTAAGGACATATGTTTGGATGTCAGTTTGACAAGGAGCAGGGTGTGATGGTTAAGCTGGAATGTCAATTTGATTGGCTTTGGGATCTGTCTAGGAGATTAGTGGAGCACACGTGAAGGTGTGTCTGTGTGGATCATGGAGGCGTGACTTTTGGTTCTGCGTACGGTCCCTGGCCCCATTCTCTGTGGTGCTCTTCTGCTCTGTTTTCCAGACACCGTGACCTAGGCATCTTTGCTCTGCCTAGTGCTTCCCCCATATACGTATGCTTCCACCATGATGTTTCTGCCTTGGAGGTAGCTGACCATACAATGAATCTCCTGAAACCATGAGCCATATTAAACCTCTCCCCCTTGAAGTTGTAGTCGTTGGGTATTGTGTCCCAGTAATGGAAAGCAGACTAATACACATATATTAAATAATCATAAAATAAAATACAAAATAAATAAGTATACAATTTAAAATATATAATGCATATCAATAAATAATATGAAATGAAAAGTTACTACTGACCACTGCATGAATAGACATCCTTTGGATTCCTAAATACTCTTTGGTGCAGTGCTATTTTAACAAGTAGCAAAGTGTAAAAAACATCCCATCCCCTGAACTATCCATTGTAGGAGAATTTTTACAAGAACATCCTTCCCCTGCCTCCAGTGAGACCACTAGGTCATTAGAAAAATCCCTGGAAGGTTGTGGGATGGTGATGTTCTGGGCTCTGATCCTCACCTGATGCCCCTTCTTCAGACTTAAGCGTGAGACTAATCACAAATGACAAAATTACCTTCACCCTAAGCACTGAAGCCTCAATCTGTCTCTTGGAGTTTCATTCCAGTCACTGGGGAAGCCATGGAAAGGACCAGTCTCATCTTTTTTCTTCTTCCGATGTTGAAATGGCTGATTGAAATGAAGAAAGCCTGCCTTCCATCAGCGTTCTGACAGCCATGGCAGAATTGTTCTTCAAACCTTATTATCTGTTGATTCCTGGCTTTTTCCCCAATATTGTTTTCTGTATTTCAGAGAATAAATTAGATACAATTTTCACTGTGGCTTGAATATATGCTGTGGATGTCAGAGTTAAGTTTGCCTCCTTACCAGTAAAGGAGGCCCCAAAGAAATAACACACCGTGGAAATAACTTAGCCCTGGAACTACTGCAGGGAGAAGAAAAATGCCATTGGGAGCATATTAGAAATTCAAAAAACTATGCTCATTTTAGTAAATGGAATAAATTCTTTTTCTCACATGAAGTATTTCAGGCTGCAACAAAGGTTAATTATTAACAAAGATGCTTCGAGAACATGCAAACTTGAGCCAAGCACATGGGTGCGAGTGTATTGGTCATTCTGGCCACATCCCAATCAGCACTGGTGGCAGAGAGGAATTCACATCGATTGCGAACTAGCTGAAGTGATCATGCCCCTTGCTAAGCACAGTTCAGGCACTCAGGGTGAGAGTGCACTTGCTGGGGAAAATGACCACTGGCAGCTTTTCAGAAATCCTAGCTACATTTTGAAAATGGGCTTGGGAACAATACCAATGCGTGCCAAAACAATTCAATAATTGGTTAAGAAACTAGAAGGGAGCCTGTTTTCTAAATAGAATATTTTCAAATTAAAAGGTTGACCTTCTCGGATCACCCTCATTCATCCTGGGATTCTTTTGCATTTGTAAATTGTTTATTTCCTTTCATGATGCTGCATAATTAAGATAGCTCTACTAAATGGTTCACTATGCAGTTCACATTTTCTGTGTTCATTCACTCCATAAATATTTATCAAGGACTTATTACATATAAGGGCCTCATCTAAAATTTACCTAAATAGAAAATAAAATTATTATTATATGTAAGGATAAGATAAACAAAGGGCCAAATGAACTAAATGGCTAGCAGATTCTGGAAGCTGTGCAAATACCATGTGTCTATGCACTTGTGCTATTTTTGTCCCACACACACACAAACACACAC
This sequence comes from Erethizon dorsatum, assembly GCA_028451465.1. Taxonomy (NCBI): domain Eukaryota; kingdom Metazoa; phylum Chordata; class Mammalia; order Rodentia; family Erethizontidae; genus Erethizon; species Erethizon dorsatum. Next base: position 149,281,355 of record CM051823.1, read on the forward strand.
ACACACACACACACACACACACACACTTTCAGGATCCCAAGCATTCAAAGTCAACATATAAGTAGCAGAACAATAACCTTGGAAAAGTACCTAGGAGTGAGGGGATTTGGAGGCTAAGTCTGGCTCTACCAGTGACTTTTAATTTGACCTTTGGCAAATAAATTCACCTCTCTCCACCTCTATTTCATATAAAAGTGAGAATTTTTGTTAGTTTTACTACTTTATCTTCAGCTCCTAGGATAGAGTCTACCACTGTTAGAGCTCAATAAATATTTCTCAGAAGAATGAATAAAATACTCTGGTCCCAAATGGCCAGGATCCCGGCTAGGCTACAAATGAACTGCAAAGACTTACTGACAGCCTCTGGCCTCTGGCCAACACTAAAAGCAGTTTAGTGATCTCTCGGCCCTTTAGGCGCTAATCAGAGCTAGGGATCTAGTCACTCTAATGGTGAGGCCTGGTGAGCCCAAGGAAAAGAAAGGGCAAGGGAACAATGTACCCAGGATATATTACAGAACCAGTCCAGATGTTGGGTATATGTAGGGTGTAGTAGGATGGGTGTGGGGAGATGGTTTGGCAGTGGCAGTGTATCTACAAGTAAGGGTTCAGGTCATTTACCTTGTATGTACCTCACTTACTGCCTAGAGTGTGGTTCATTCTCAGTACTTGTTTGCATAAATCTTGCAAAGTTATGTGTTCATAGAGACTCCAATACTGGCACGGAGCAGGTGCTCAACGAGTGTCTGTTTAAAGGGGACATCCTATCTTTCCTGAGCGTGAACATTTACCAGTGTCATGGTACTGCCACTCTTCGTGAGCACTTACAAAGTTTGGTTTTATATTCGATAACCTTTCTTGTCTATTGAGAAATAAAAATTTTAATGTAACTTGCTCTACAAAATGCAAGAGGGAAGATATTTCCTCACAGCTTTCCTCTGAGACATTTCTCAATTTCACCCCTTCTTCCATGGAAATGATTAATTGCTTCTCTGTCTCCCAACAATTGGTTCTTTAGGTCACCTACAAAGTGCACATCATAACCTTTTGAGAACTCAGATATAGAGTTACCACAAAGGAAAATTGGATAGCATTTTTTTCTGTTACAACAATACTGTATTTGCAATAAATACAGTCAAGAGAAGGAAAGAAAACATTGTCCTCGTTACAGAGAGTGATTCCAACACAGGCAGGAGGTGGCTATTATATTGCTTAATTGGTAATTGTCACTGAACAAAATTTGTTGTAAGCAAGGAAACAGATCCTTGCAGTATTGTTAGATTGTCCATCTTCTAATTGTCACAGAGATAGTCTATTTGTACAGTACTTAAATTTATTCTAGGACAAGTTTTACTTAAAAATGTTTAAATATGTTATTGGATATTATAAGTAGGGAAAGGAACACCCAAGAACAACTTGTTTGTTCATTAATTTACAAGTGGGCACTGTTGCCAGGCAATATCTACCTCCGATGTTACCAGAAAATTTGATGGATCGGATCAAAATTAGATTTCCAAGACAGGGATTCTGTTCGGTTGAAAATCATGGTGCTAAGTGAGAGGGCAGAACCTCTGCTTCTTTGCTGATGGGATAGGACTCCTAAGCCCGCATGACTCATTTCAGTGCACTGGAGATGTCCTTGGCCTCATTTTCCACCTGCGCTCTCTTGACTGTTTCAGTTGAGAACTACTCACTCCTCCAATTTCACTCTTTGCCATTGCCAAATTTTACTTAGTAGGAATTCTATCTTTATAGGCAACAATCTCTACAGGTGGGTATAAGACGTCTTTGTTCTTGGGGCCCTGAACTTGACAAGTCAACAATAATGAACTTTCTTTCAGTCTAGGGACTTCCGGATTGTCACTACTTTATTTTGCCTGGTAGAGCATTGGGGACCTGGAATGAATTATTTATATCACCTTTTTAGGTGAGTGAACTCATCTGTTCAATGTAACTCTAAGGAAACCCTTAAATTTACAAAAAAAATCTCATTAGAGCAGAAATAATTTTATACTTATAATATCTTTTGTTGCCAGTGAAATTAGTAAAGAAATACTAATTAAAATGGTGGGAAATCATTCTATTTATCTAACAAAATTCTGTTGAAAGCCTATTATGTGCTAGATTCTGTGTGGGTTTCTTTCAAAGCAAGATCCTGGCTTAGAAGAACTAATGATTTATTGAATGAGGTATAAGTCAGAAAAGTATAGGTCAGAGTAGTTTGTTCAGTAGAGTAGAGGTGAGGGATCTGAGAAGAACCCTTAACTCTGTTTTGCCTAAGTTTCTATCCTGTGTCATGATCTCCTGGATATTTTACACATATTACCTCACTGCTAGAAGATCCTAATGTAACCAAGGAATCACTGAGGATGATAATGACTTTTAAAATAGGTAAGGCCTAAGAAAGACCACTCACATGTGATATTCTAAAGCACTTGAGTAATGGGTGACTCATATAAGAGTAAATGCTTGCTCTTTATCCAAATGGATGAAGAATAACCAAATGAGAAGGTAAGTAGAAGGACACGGAGAGCTAGAGACAAATACCTTGAGAAAGGAGTTGCTGAGAACTCAGGTTAATACAAAAGCTGGAGGATTTTCACTTATTTATTTGTTCATATATTATGGTCCTATGTAATATACTTAATTTTTAAAAAGACATGAAGCCAGGCCAAAAGGATACTGGTTAACAATTGTTTCTTTTTCATATAAATTTGGGGAGTTAAAGAACAAGATAAACTTGAGGAAAATTTCTACATCTACTTTTATTGTGACAGTCTACTATTTATTGGGCACCAGCTGTATGTGAGGCAATAAAGCTAGATGTGTTGGGTACCTTAATTGGATTCCACAACATCTTATGAGGCATGCATGCATTGTTTATTTCTCCTATTAACGTGGATGCTGGGCCTCCAAGCGTTAAAGGATTTGTCTAAACTGACTTTTGGTGGCAGAGCTGGAGTATGAACTCCAATCTGTCAGGTCTGCCCAATCCCATTACTTATATTCGTACTCTCCCCACCCCCAATTTAGCATTAAATAGTAGGAGCAAAAGAATTTGCTAAGTCTGGATTTTAAAGGGGAAATGCATAAAGATGCTCCCTAGAAAAAATTTAGGATGAAGGCAGACTTGACTTCATCAGAGATGAAGACGTCCATCAGAGATGGACGATAAAACCTCAGGTGCTCATGTCCGCTTGTTTTCTTTGTCTGCTCATTTCTGGGAACATATTTGGTAATATAAAAATTGTTGATGCTGTAACATGGAGTTAATGAGATCAAAAAAGCAAAGACTATAAACAATTAGAGCCAGGTTTCATTTAATACTCTCATGTGAAATATATAGGTAATAAAATAAAATGGCAGATATATTTTAAAACAGAGCTTTTGCAAATAAACAAATAAAAAATATTTTGTATATTGATAATATAGCAAATGTGTCTTTTATGGATAATCATGGAAATTTTGAAAATCCATTTTCTTCTTCCTCTCCTTGTCTTACAATCTCTTACCTTGATTTTATAATCTGCTTCTAATTGCTAGTTCCTCTAATTGGAAAGTGAAATTATCAGTAAACTTAGGCTCACAGTGACACTCTTTAAAATTAGGGACTCCCTTTCCTTGGCAATGATACTATGTCACTTCAATCTTCTGAATTTTTTAGACTTTTAATAATATTTGTCTCTCTGTAGTCTTTGTCAATAAATAATTTTTGACTTTTCTTTTTTAAATATGGCATCTTATAAAGCATCTATCTAGACCAGTTATTTACTCTGGGGAATTTGTAAGATCTCTGCACAGTGCAATTTTACTTTCTGGTTTTTTTGTTTGTTTGTTTTGTTTTGTTTTTCATTCAAAACATGATGTCCTTATAGACAAGCAATAGTCTTGACTGGAGCCATGTAAGGTGGCACATGCCTGTAATCCTAGCACTTGGTGACCTGGGGTTAAAGGCTCTCAAGTCCAAGGTCAACCTGGGTTACATAGTGAGACCCTGTCTCCAAAAAGTCTTGATCAGGATTGTAGATGTAGTTCAGTGGTAGAGCACTTCCTAGCGGGCATGAGGCCCTGGGTTCAATACCTCCACAAAGTCTTCGCCTTCTTGATTGTGATATAATTTAAAGCTACAGTTAGACTAGCCATGGTGATACAGTATCGGAGGCGAAAGTAGGAGAAGAAGAATCCAGCTTCTTGTTTCAATGATCAGGACTTTTGGTACCTCATGGAAATCCTCTTACTTTTTGGCAGGAGTAGACGACTAAAGATTTTTCAAAGTCATACATCCACATGATATGAATCACCAAAAACACTTCTAGAAATGGGTTCTTGCAATGTAAATCAAGCCTCTCTCCCCTTTATAGATAAATTGATTCCCAAAGATTCCCACTGCCACTGCCTATTAGGAATCCTGGGCATGTGGTCAGCCAGGTGGGTGCTCTGCCGAGCCTACTCAGCATTCCGCTTTCACTGGGGTCGCCCTGGTGCTGGTGCTGTTCTCTGATGGGCTGAGGTAACGTCAGAGGCTTGTTAGTGCCAAATATGAGAAGATGGGGGAAAGCCAAACTTTTCATCAACCTCCAAACCAGGAGGGTAGAGTCCTGGAAGGTTCGCGTCTCCAGCATTCCTGAAGTAGGAGGAAAGGACGACAGCTCTCAGTGGCAGTTCAGATACTGTGAATGGCTATTCATCTGCACTCAGATGGGTGTTGCAGGTCCACAGTGATCTCTGACTTGGGCACACAGCTGGAGTGCTCCCAGGGGAATTCAGAGTCCCAGAGGTGGTTGAACAGTGAATACAGGGGCTGTCTTACTTAGGTGCGCAGTTCTCAAAACAGCAACTTGTAACAAGCACATGAGAGTCGCATTTGTGTTCAGGTAGACGCCTACCTCCGAGAAGAGCTCTGTACAAATAGCTGCAGAGGGCTGCACGGTACCATCGGCTCCCAGGATCTCTGGTGGAGACCATCAGGCACTGTGACACCGGTGTGGGTGCAACACCTAGACAAATAAATCCTCCATGCAAGAATAGAATAGATTCGTCAGGGGTTTTGAATCATTGTGGAAATTTAGGGGTTTATATCTATCAGGAACTGAGACAGGGGTTAATTCTTGAGATACTGGAAACTTTAAAAATTCCTTACTATGTGCTTTTATAACACAAAAAGGTGGAAGCAGAGCAAAAGAGGGTTGAGGTTAGGTAATCAAAGAAACTATTTTAAAGCCAGTTCCACAGATGGTAGTAGATGAAAATAAAGGCAGGACTTAGCTCTGATTGCCAAGAGAATTAGGGGGAAAAAGAAACACCCATGCATCACCCCATGTCAACCGCAAGAGTAAGAAGCAGAACTGTCTGGGAGACACAAGCATTTTTTCAACACTTGGTTCCTAGTTTGCTTAATACCTAGCCACTTACATAAGAACTTTGATCTTTGTAAATAGCCTTATTAAGACACGAGCAAAAGCATTTTTGAGATGCTCAAAATGGTGGGACTACGAGGTGGAAGTGGGAGAACAGACTTTATGTATTTTATGTGGTTTCCAGCCACTTGATTTTTCAATTAATTCTGATAACCAAAAGCAACCAATATATACTTAGGGGCATAGTGTTAGAATGCGTTGCATTTTGATTAATCAATAAGATGTCAGTTTGAGAACTTATCTTTAATAATTCAGACCTCATGATGTCTACATGAGTGTTGGTCAATAAATCATACAGAACACTAGTAACCCATGTTTTATTTTACATATTTTGATGCTAGGATTGTGTGAATGGGTTTTTGTGTTTATTGGTATGAATCAAAGAAAATGGATAATCAAATTTTTCAAAAGGCAGGTAGAAGCACAGGGAAAAAAGAAGATTAAATGGTATAGCACTGCAAGACAGCCTCCTTTAACTTCTGATGCTGGTATATAAAATATACATAAAGTACATGTCTGGGAAACATGCCAGAGGAAAAATATTGAGCATATTTTCAAGTTTATTTTTCTTTTTTTTAAAGGTTGGATTGAGGTTTATAAGAAAATATCCCAATAAAATAGGAAAAGTCAAACAGTCATATGGATGTTGTGTCTTCAAAATGCAAAAGCATCCAGGCTTGGATAAATGACTAATTTTCACACTTCCCACCCACTCTTATCTACCCAATATTTGGAATTGTTCAGATAGAGCTGAACTGATTAATTACATAGGATTGACATAATCAAATGGAAGGAGAGATAATGTATTTGAAATGACCACAGAGATATAAATGTTGCGTTTAGCTATTGATCCTCTCAACGACTTTATAAACAAAAGTGTATTATTCAGCTTTTGTGTTTCTAGACATAATGCCTGACACCCACAAATGAAAAGAGAAGGGCTTTAATTTGGCTCACAGTTTTGGGGGATTCAGTCCATGGTAAGCTATGTTCAAGGAAGGAACATCATGGCAGAAGAGCATGGAAGAGAAAAGCTGCTCTCAGTTCATGGCCACCAGGAAGCAGAGAGGGGAAAATGCCAGAGAGGAAGGGGTGAAGGGCCAGACATAGACCCAAAGGTCAAGCTTCATGATCCACCCAGACAACTCCAAAATATATTCCACTAGTCCCCTGGCTGGATCCCAAAGCCAATCAAGTTGACTCTCTACCCTAATCACCTCAAATAAGGTAGAACAGGGGTCCTCAACCCCTGGTGCTCCTGACTGGTACAAGTCTGTGGCCTGTTAGGAACCAGCCTGCAGAGCAGGATGGGAGTGGCAGGCAAGAAAACTAAGCTTCATCTATATTATTGCCATTCCCACTGTTTGCGTGACCATCTGAGCTCTGCCGCCTGTCAGATCAGAGCAGCATTAGATTCTCATAGGGGTAGGAACACTACTGTGAACTGCACATGCCAGGGATCTGGGATGCATGTTCCTTATAAGAATCCAGTGCCTGAAACCATACCCCCAACCCCATCTGTGGAAAAGTTGTCTTCCATGAAAACGGCCTCTGGTGCCAAAAATGTTGGGGAGCAGTGGTCAGAAGATAGGCAGCAGTTTTGCTGGGAATGGTTTCTAGTTGATTCATTACTTTGTTCTGTCATTACCTGCTGGACCCATGCCAGTAGGGATGAGGGAGCATGCAGAAGCCAAGACTCTGAGACTGACTCTTTCATAGAGGACCCTGAATTTCTTCATGAAATGTTTCTTTTGTGCTAAATTCTTTTGAGTAGACATCGGGCATAATGATTAAGCTCCTGAAGTTGGAATCAAGAAAACAAAACAGTCTTTTGTGAGAAGTGAGACCCCCCACAAGCTATATAACCCAACTGGACCTATTTCCTCACTTGTAAGATGCGGGATAACAGCAGTTACTACTATGTATTTTCTTTATAGTGTTATGCTGGTGTTTTCTTACAGTCATGCTTATTCTTTAGTATTTTTAAGCAGTATTCCATAAAAGACTTATCATCTTGGCAGCACACAGTATCCTTTTATCCACATAATAATGATTGCATTTAAAAAAAAATACAGCCAATGACTCTAATACAATTGCAGTTCCTTAAAATATAGCAAATCACGCCACATGTAATGAATATTCAAGGAAAATCTTCTTGTTCTACTTTCAGGCTCATCTCTCCAACCTGTCAGCATAACAGCAAGAGTAACAGCAGGAATAATATGAAGTCAGGTGAACAAAATCCATATGTCTAATCTTTCAAAAGTGTCCACCTGCAAGACAGCCAGACCTGGGTGTTCTGGGAAATCTCCATACCTGCCATCGTGATCACACATCTCCTGCTCCAGCTGCCTTTCCCTTCCCTGGTGCTGGGCCTCTTCACTCACACTCTTGCCATCTATCTGCCTGCTCACCCCATCAAGAGCAGCTGTAGCTTGAAAATCTTACCTCCCACATCTGTGGCTATTCTCAGAGTGCCTCCAACACATATGCTTGGTCCATGCCTTACTTCTGAAGGTTTCCAGGAGGGAAGAAAGGGCCACCTTTGTAACCACTCTGTCCTTAAGAGTCTCACTCACCTCTATGAGAGGCCTTTACATGAAGTACAAAATGCTTACTTAAACAGTCTGAGAAATAAGCATTTGGATCGCTTCTTCCACATTTTTGCTTCCTCAACAGTGTTAAGTGACTTGGGGTGATTCTGGGCCCTTACTAAAAAAAAATATGCATGCTTCAAGGTAACTTGCAGTCCTAAATTGGCAGTAACCTCTGCCAGCAGTTTTAGTGCAAGTGTTTCAAGAATCATTGCAAATGTATGGCAAGGCAGACAGAAGATACCTGAAGAGGCAAATCTGGGACTACACAGATAGGGTATATGGTTATAGATCCCAAAGCATAGTCATGGCTAGAGAAAAAGTTCTAGATTGTCTGCTGCTTCATGATTTGTGGGCTAAATCAGTATGAAGAACGCTGCAATATAAATCAAGGAACAGCTACGAGGGTGAACTCTTAGCATGGTCCTGGGGTAATCATTTGAATGTGGCTACAGAAACTGAATTTTGTTGGTTAGAACTGTTCTTTGGACTGGGTTTGTCATTCAAAATATTAATGAATCATTCTAATAGTAGCCAAGCCTAGGAATGAGAATAGATCGGCTGTGTACGGAGGACACATGAGTGACCACACACAGGCACGGGATAAGGGAAACAGCAAAAGAATGTTTCTCACAAAAATATTTGCACCAGGGCCTGTGATATTGCTCAGCAGCCTAAGCGCTTGCTTGGCAAGCGTGGGGTCCTGAGGTTGACTCCCGTACCCACATTAAAAAAAAAAATTTGCTCCAATCTAATATAACCCGTGTGTATTCTAAGGATACATATATCTCAAGGACATTTTGGGTCACTGTGGGACAACGTCAATGGGTCATTTTAGCTCCAGGGCACTGTGTGGTGTCAAATGAGGCTGACAATGGGGTGACATTGCTCTTTGACCTTTTCTTCTGCTCCATGTGGCTCCTAAGTAAACAAAAGCTAGCCTCTGTGCTTTTTATTTGTCTTTCGTTCATACTTCTTTGCTGTATCTAATCCCCTTTAATTGCAATCTGTTCTATTTTCTCTATAATTTTGTTCACTTTGAACACTGTTGCTATTAAAACATGGAACCTCAAAATTCATAACTTAAAAATCAAACTTCTTAGTTAAGATAGTTATACTGCTAGTTCATTGAAAAGAAAGCTTTTCTTAGTTCATTGAAAAGAAAGCTTTGTGCTAATATTGTTTGGATGAGATGTCATGCCTATATCTTGTACCCTGAGTAACTACTCTAAAGATAACAATACGCACTGCATTAATTATTATTACTCTCCTATTATCTTGTTTTGAAATTCTGATTCTTTTTTTTCTTCTTTTTAAAATTAAAAAAAAAAAATCAATCTTCCCCACAGGTATCATCATGGAAGTTTGGAGTCAAATCGGATTATGCTAGTAACTTGACTATTGCAACTATTCATTTGACAGTCATGGACTTTGAGCTTCTTGAACATGGTATGTGAATCTAGGCAAAAACATTTGACTGGGTGTTTTTCATTTTGATTATTAAAACAGAGCATGTTGAATGTAGAACTCTAATGATGGTTGCCCATAAAGGAGAAAATGAACCAAGTGCTGATGGACTAGACAGAGATTCTAAAACCAAAAGTGAAGAGGTTAACTCAAGGTTGGAAAGCACATTTGTTGAAGGGCTGAGAATAGGCTGTCACCTAACTCTTTGGCCAGCATCCTATATAATAGATTCCTCTGGTCAATATTTTTTATCTTGCCATGAAGTGCAATAAACACATCTCTTTAACATAACAAATAGAAACCTGACGCCTTGGCTGTTTGCTTGAATTTACTTCTGTCCTTAAAATCCCCTTTTTAATCCATTCTCAGGACAACACAGTAAAACTTATTGCTATTTTCTAAATTATATAAATTTGTGAACTTTAAAGAAGTAGAGTCAGGTGGACTTCATTGAATCAATTAATTTCGTATGTGAAATTTCATGTGATTGTTGAATAATCCTTGCTAATCTTATTTCAACATGTCCAAATTAGTTATTCTAGTCTCCAAAATCCCATAATGCTTATTGTATATAATTATAATTATAATTACTGGTTATACTTAGATAGCTAAAATATAAATTAATTTATTAATTTTGACATTTGAATAAATTTTGATTTATATTCATATTTTACTTCACAGTACTTAGTAGGTTCTTGGCATATAGTATACGTATTAAATACTAAGAGAAAAATATTCATATGCAACTTTAATGATATTTTTGTTCTACTTTCCAATATAAATAGTCAGTGGTTAAGTATAATGGTTTGTTCCAATATAAATAGTAAATGGTTACTTACAATAGTAAGTGACTTACAATGGTTTGACAATTTTTCAGCTTTATGATGGTACAAAAGTGATCTGCCTTTGGTGGAAACCATACTTTCTATTTTGAATTTTGATCTTTTCCTGAGAAGTAATGTGTGGTGATCCTCTCGCAAGGCTGTGCAGTACCATCTAGCCACAGCTCCCAGTCAACCAGGTAGAAACAAAGGATACATTATAGTACATGTGCTGCTAAACTACGCTGTTTGGTAGGTTAGGTACATTGCATGCATTTTTGACTTAAAATATTTTCAACTTAAGATGTGTTTATCAAGATGTAATTCCATTATAAGTCAAGGAGCATCTATGTATTTTCAAGAATAATAGAAAGAAATGGAAATTCAACATGGAAACAAATTACAAATGTGACACTAAGGGTTTCCCAGGGCTCACTTTGTGTGATATTTTTCTCTTTTGACTGTATACCAGGAAAGGAAATGGTCCATTGGCTCTGCCAGAAATAGAGTGGGAAGAGGTGTGGTAGACAATAAGGGAGAGGAATAGAGATGCCTCTATGATTTGACTATTTTTTTTAATAAGAAATGCAATAGAATCCTTTATTCACTTGATACCCATTGCTTTTCCTTGGAATGCTGGAAATCTGGCAGCATTCAGAGGAGTAGGTGGACATGGAGGGCAAGGAAAGGAACTCAGATGGGCACTAAAATTTCAGGATTGAGACTCTCCAGGAGGGGTACAATGTGCTCAGCTTAGTTCTAAGATTTACATGGCACGGGGACACTATTGTGTAGTTCCTAATGCCTCTTCACCTCTGTGAGGGCCATTATATGATGACAAATTGTGACTCATGTCTGATAAGGGAGCTGGAATCTGTGGCCAAAATTTCCAATCAGAGCTGAGAGGCGTAGGAAGGGCTAGGAAAGAGAAAAGTCAGGAAGTCAAAGCCAGGTTGGCAGATTGGATTATAAGGAGGAGAATAATTTGGAACAAAGGAACGTGAAAGTGAGCAAATTTGGCTTCATATTTAATACAAATTGAAACAACACTGAGATTTCATCTTACTCCAGAAAGAATGGCCATCATCAAGAAATCAAATAATAACAAATGCTAGCAAGGCTGTGGGGAAAAAAGAACCCTTCTACATTGTTGGTGAGAATGTAAACTAGTACAGCCATATAGAAATCAGTATGGAGATTGTTCAAAAAGCTAAAACTAGAAATCCCATTTCACCAAGCTGTTCCTCTTGCAGGCATCTTCCCGAAAGATAGAATATTGCAGTGATACATGTATACCCCTGTTTATAGCAGCACAATTCATAACAGCTACAGCTTGAAAGTAATCTGTGTGTTCATCAACACATGAATGTATAAAAAACAATGTGGTGTTTACACATGATGGAATATTCCATCATAAAGAAGGATAAACTTGAGTCATTTATAGGAAAATGGACGCACCTTGAGATCATAATGTTAAGTAAAATAAATCAGATACACAAGCTTAAATATCATGTAGTTTCTCTTCTATGAAAAAAAATGATACAGATAAGGAGCAAAGAGGGAGTGATGGCGAAGGTGAGGAAGAAGGAAGGAAGGTGTGCTATGTGCATGGCCCAACTCCCCACGAGGAATATGATCATTGTGTCCTGCAAATGTGCTAATAAAAATAAAAATGGAAAATATGAGCAAAGTTGGCTGTATATTTTATTAAAAATGAATATTGATCAATGTGTCTCTGGGGGGAGAGTGGTTTTTGAGACTTAGTGAGCTACCTATAAACACATATGTTAGGACATTAATTATTGCCGGATTAGAAATTGTCACTTCCAAAAGCGTGGTGCTTTACGCCTTTTGCTTTTTTTTTTTTTGGTATATTTAATTTAGTGAGAGATTCCTTAATCTTTAAAATAAAATTGCTATTGGATAAAATTGTGTCTCAATTATGCAATTTTGATTTGGCAACTTTCAAGTCAGTGTGATTGATGGGTAGATTGATTGATCATTTGATATGTTGCTGAGCCTCCCAACAGAGAAACAGGGACAGCAAATCTGGCAAGAAATAAATCACTGTTGAGCTACTGGGATGTGGGGTTGCAGAGGACATAGGGTTCAGATACCCTCTCTGGGTAAGGAGATTGCATTCCTGGTCAGCCACCCTTCAGCTTTGCCACCTTCCACTAAAAAAATAGCCAGTTTCTTTGTAGGGTTCATCTTCATCAGTCCTTTGAAACTTTTCCAGGGTCATGGGTCACAGCACATTTTTAGAGAGCATGAAGCAATCAACTCTTCTCTTCCCTATTTCTCCTGACAGCTGGCTGCAGACGTCTAGTTAAGATAACCTGAGTCACTGGTGTAGTCCGGAGGTCCACATTCATCGACCCCTTCTTCTCTCCTTGCTCACTTTCTGGGCCCTTAGGACACTTCCTCCGTCTTTATCCCTCAGTGGATATAAAGCTCACCTGATAGGGAGCCTTTTCCTCCCTGAGCCCCTTTTATATATTTGAGTCTTCAGTTTGAAGAGAGGAAAGTGCAGCTGGAAGCAGAGTTTTAAAGGGGAGTGGCAGCGTGGCCTCCTGGGGCTGGTTTGGTGGTAGAAGGGCCAACACCTGGGAGAGACCAGGGAGATTTTCTAGACCATGTCTCCCACTCAGAGTTATCCCTCCTGTCCTGCGTCCATTCTGACTCTAAAAGGTTTTTGGTTTGCTTGATTATTTTTAAATGGGATTATTTTCTCTCCCTAGAAGTCTCTTTTATTTTAATCAAGAAGTTTTTATTTAAGGATAAAATCAATACCCCTGTTTTTGTTTATGCTTTCATTAAAATTCCCCACGCAGTTTGCCATGTCTGGTCTGAGAGTTGGAATTCCCCCTTTTCTTTTCTTGAATATCACACAAGCATCACAAGTAGAACATGAAACAGAAACACAATTTCCAGATGAGATCTGGAACTATAAAGTAAGTAAGAGGACTGCCAAGACAAGTGGAAATTGAGCAGGGAGGGTGCGAGGAGGGAGACAGAGAGAGGACTTTGTGAAATATCAGAAATATCGGAAAGTGCTGAATCATAACACTTCTCTGAAGGAAAGAACAGAACAAACCCTGCATCTGCAGGAACAGGAGTATGTTGGTCCCTGGCTGCAGCTGGAGTCTCCCTGAAGACAAAAAGTAGTATCTGCAAGAAGCAGAAGCCCCGCGTCTGTGGAAGAAAAAAATCTTTCTATTATCAACAGCTCCACAGCTGCTTATTTTCATATATATATGATACGTATATTATATATATATATATATATATATATATATATATATATATAGTGCAGAAATACCCCTACACTTGTTTTTGAATTTTGAACTGTCATATAGGATGGTGTCTAAGACCTTTCTTTTTGCTTTTGTTTTTCTCTGTAGTCTCTCTTCTCCTAAAAGTGTTCTCTTTCTTCTATGCTGCCCAGGTTTTCTGTTACCTGTTGCTGATCCCCTTAATTTAATTTGTCTTTAAGTTTTGCTCAACCACAGCAGGATGTAGTTTTGCAAAGTCGGTCTTCTCAACCCAAAGCAGATAAATTCCTTAAAAGACAATTCAGCAAGAAAATTTACTTAAATGACAATTCTTCAATATACAGAAATAACTGTTTTATGTAAGACTGTCTAAAATAGAAAACATTTCTTAAATGTATGCAAAGGATAGGAATATATTCTTCTCCTAAAATGTTAATGAATATATTATTCTTGAAAATATTAAATGAATATATGAATATATCTCTCTTTAAATATGTCTGTGAAACACTTTAAATATATTAAATACATTTTTCTTACACATACATTTCAATTTTTAGCATTTTACTTTGATATTTTCTGTTTCAACTATTCTTTTTGGAAATCCTTTAAAGTCACTTTGTCTTATAAATACTTTGGCCATTTTAGAGTTAAGTTTTTATAATGACTAAATTTACCACATTAACAAAAATAATTCTTTTAACTATTTAAAAAGTTTATAACTACTAGTAGGGCATATAATGATGATTTTTCATGACTTTGGTATGGTTACTCTGGATTGAATTATAACACGGACATAGTAAAATGCATTAAAAAAGAAAGAGAATCAAAAGATGGGGAAAGGGAAGGGATGGAAGGGGATGACAAAATGAATTAAAGTGTATTACCTACACGGACCAATTCCCCACAGTGAATGTAAACATTACGTACTACAAACTTTTACTAATAAAAAAAAAACCTAGATGTGTATCTCAATGAATTGTAACATATGTATGTGCCCGCTGAACCTCAACAGCACACAGAACATTTTCAGTATCCTGCAAACCCCTTCTGCTGTGGCTGCTCTCCAGTTCATTGTATCCCAGACATCTCTATGTCTTCCATGCTTGTAGATTAGTTTTATCTGCTCATAAAAGCTTTTAAAAAACATTCAACTTGTATCTGTCCTGCCTCCTTCTTGCCTCAGCTGTTGGAATTTAGTCAAACAAAGGAACTTCCTACTAGTGGAAAGGTGGAGGCTTCCAATGCCAAGAGAAGAGACTGAGAGTAGAGGAGGAGAAATGGAGGCAGACAGTGTGAAATCTACAGAATAATATGATAAGCATTATGAAGAATTAAAATAATGTATGGATAAATAACTATGGGACATTGATCATTTAATGAATTGATCTTTTAGTGCACTGTGTCTCAGTGAGTTATCCAGTGGCTGCAGATTCAGGGTAAGACCTTCTGAGTCCACTGTACCCTTTCTTCTTGTAGCCACCAACTTACTATCCTTATTCTAAGTCATTGTTTGTGAGGGAGTAGATCAAACTTGGCAATTTGGAAAACAAATCATACGGTTCTCAGTTGAGCTCCTACATTCATCCAGAGATAATGGCAGAAACAGACTCAGGACGATATGAGAGAAGAACATGCTAACTCTTGACCCATGGGAAAGTCGGGCAGACCTTGCTCTTTGCTACTCTCTGAAGACAGTGAAAGGAAGCTGCTGTTGAGTAACTCTGGATAAGAAGTGAAAGTCTGACCTCAGAACGCAGTTTCACAATGGCCTGAGGCAGTGTCACTTGCCAATTAATAAAGTAAAGATTTGTGAGCAAAATATAGACCTCAATTGTTAAGTCACATTTTCATTTCTTATAAAATGACCATCAGGCAGTTGGATTTATAAGTCTGGAGCTAAGAAGAGTGATAAATTTAGGAATCTTTAGCCTGCAGATCGTATTTAAAGTCATGGGAAGAGCAGTGTTTTTATAACTGTGAATCACAATCCATTGGTGTTATTACATAATTTTAGTGGGTTAAAGCAAATATTTAAAAATGAGTAGAAATGAATATGGTATAGTGCAGTAGAAAGTATCAGAAAGAACCAGACAGACCCATAAGCTATTATAAACTATTACTTTGTGAAACTGTTAATTTCACATATATATATGTGAACACACACACACATACATACATATACATATATAATGTAAACTATATGTGTGTAGGTGTGTGCATGACTTTATATGTATAGAGGTACATATATGCATACATATGTAGCTGACATACACTTGGCATCAGGAAGAGAGTGAAAAGAGATGAGAAGAAAACCTAGGACTAACTTGGGAATGATAGGAACAATTTGAGGTCTTGGAAATGAGGAAGTGGGAAATAATATTGAGTAGCTGGTGTTGTGTGATAGTTAATTCTATGTGTCAACTTGACTGGGACACAGGCTGCCCAGATAGTTGGGTAAACATTATTTTGGTTGTTTCTGTTACAGTGTTTCTTGATGAGATTAACAATTAAATCAGTAAAGTTAATAAATTAAATTGCCCTCTCCAAGTGGGTGGGGCTCATTATTTTTATTGGAGGCCTAAATGGAACAAAAGCCTGGGCAAGAGATAATTTTCTCTGTCTGCCTGTCTTTGAACTGAGACACTGGTCCACTCCTATCTTCCAATGCAGACCTTAAGCTCCCCTGGTTCTCAGGATTTTTGATTGAGACTGGAATTATGTCATTGGTTCTCCTGGGTATCCAGCTTATAGATCTTGGGACTTCTTACCCTCCATAAATACAAGAGCCAATACTTCCTAAGTAATCCCTTTAACTTTCCATTACATGGGTGTAATTTACGAATTAAGATTGAGAGTCTTATCCTATTTCTTATGTTTTTCTGGAGAATCATGACTATCATATGTAGTGTAAGGAAACTGGAAACAGTTGTAGTCTATTTTGATCACAGAGTTCAAAAGAGACACTGCAAGTAGTAGAGAATGGTCAGCTGTGTCTAGTAATGGGGGCAGGAAGGAGGGAGGAGAAAAGGAATCTGCCTACTGGACTTAGTTTCCAGGAAATTACTGGTTATCTTGGGAAAGATTCTACTGAGTGGATTAGTAGGGGAAAAGTCAGATTAGTGTGAATTGATGAGAGGAAGTAGAGAAAAAATGAATATATATACCTATATATGTATATATATCTCTATGAAATTATTGCAGTAACAATTTCATTGATTGAACAAAAATGTTATACAAACATAGAAACGTAGAAACACACATAGAAGATGATATTTTGTTATCATATTATCGAGGAACATATAATAAAGGTGGGAAGGCAAGGTATATACATTCAAAAATAATCTTTTATTTAGCCTAAATGATTGGTGTAGAATTTCTATACACTGACTATTTGTGTTACCTCAAATTTGATATATAGAAACAACCTGCAAGGTAAGAGCGATGGGGCCTTTTGAGGTGATCAGGTCATGAGGGTGGTGTCCTCATGAATGAGATTAGGGCCTTCAAAACAATCCCAAGGGAGTTCGCTCACACTTCCCTCATGTGAAGTCATAGTGGGAAGACAGCTACCTATGAACCAGGATACAGCATCTCCCTAGACGTCCAGATCTGCCAGCACGTTGATCTTAGACTTCCCAGCCTCTAGAACTGTTGTTTGTAAGCCCCCTACACTGTGGCATTGTTTTACAGCAGTACAGGCTACTCAGATGGAGCAAATATGGACAACCAGGGAGAGTTTTGTGAACAATGCTAAAGAATGCTTCCCTGTGGAGAACCTTCTTTTCAGATGCAGTTGTAAAACCATGCTTTTCATACTCAGAAGTATTTTCAACTACAATGTGTCTTCTACTGTAGTAAAAATGTTTTGGGAGATAGGGGTATAGCTCACTGGTGGAGTACCTACTTAGCATGTGTGAGGCCCTAGGTTCAAAATCCAACACAAAACTAAACAAACAAACAAATAAATAAAATTAATGTATCAAAGGTAAAGAAAGCATATGGTTTTTTTTTTTTGTTTTGTTTTGTTTTGTTTTTTAGAAAAGTCTTTCTGTTAGAAGCAGGTAGAATTAATAAAATATGAAATCTGATTGAACAAAATTATTTCCAAGTTTATTAACTATTCTATGGAAAGGCAATGGAAAAAGTAGACACCTTTTGAAGAAACACAAATACTCCCAAGCATTTCTGGTCAAGAACTGGTTTTGAGTAGACGGGAGTGCTTATATATTTCCATTAATTTCATCATGTGAGGTAGTTATTTTTTCCTTTTTTTACAGGAAGAAAGAATGTCTGGACACATTTACTATAACTTGATCGAGATTAGATAGGTAATAGGAAGGCAGGTCTTCTGAGTAATTCCAGGATTCTTCTCCTGGGTTTCACTTACTTCCTATGGAAACACAAGCATCATAGGTACTCATTGGTTGAGTGATGGGATCAATTCGTTGAATTTTTGTCAAGAAGCTTTGTGGCCGAGGGTAATTCTCTTTTAGCCATAGTTTGAAAATAGGTGGCACCCAAAAGTTTGTGCTATGATCAATATTTGGAAAACTGGTAATGTTAAGACATTTCAGTCTATGGTGCCAACTTGGTCCTAACAAATATCTACTGTGGAATATCAATCTTTTGGGATTTATTCTTACCACATAATGAGGTATATTTTATCTTTATAGTTTTCCCCATTTTTACTTCAGTCTACCCAATCAAACACCCTCACTCTTAATCCGCAAAACACTCTAAAATATAGAAAAATCACCCCTTTCCAGTAGTTCAAGCCCTTTGTTGGCACAACAAAGCAGTCCCCTCCTGTATGACACAGAATGTGGGCAAATCTGAGAACTAGTGAAGCTCATCTGCACGCCAACTTCTGAAGTTCTTTATTTTGCCTTTTAAGCATCATTATTTACAACACCTAACGAGTTCTGTTGCTGCCAAAAATATAATGCTTTGTTTCATTTTATAGGAATATACACTTCAGCCTATAGTAGATGATGTCACCCCATATGAGATTTCTCTAATTATTAATACAATGTTCTCCTCATTTAGAGGCACTAATGATGTGGTAGTAAAAATCCTGCCAACATTTCCCTGTGGCTATGAGTACCTTCCCACGTGTAGTGTACATGAAAATACATTAGGAATTAATTTTTCCTATTGGTTTTAGCAATATGAAACTTGCACTTTATTCGTGAGAGGTTGTGTAAAGAATATCGTATAGAAATGAAATGTGTTGAGCAAATATCCCTTGGCTTTAAGACAAACTGGGTGAGGCTAGGAGGAGAAATGTATTTTTTTCCCTTTGGCAGTGCCAGGGCATCACACTTTCTAGACAAGTGCTCTATCTCTGAGCTACTTCCTCAGCCCAGAAATAGGTTTTTAAAATGCTTGCCTACATCCCCATTTCTATAGTACTGTATACCCAGGAGTTACACAAAGTTGAAATCCTCCAAGAATTGAAAGGAAAAAAATTGAATTCATTAGGTAGTAAGACTCAGAACTAGGGAACAGAGTAGGTGTTAACTGTAGATTTCATAATATAGAATAATGCAAAATGGTATTCTCTCAGTGCAGGATTATTACATTCTCATTAAGATATATTAAATCATCAACCTTTTCTTTTTCTGGCATTTTTTTGTGGATTCTGAATCTGCTAACCAGAGATAAAAACTCAATTAAGGGGATTTCTATGCCAATGATATGGCCTGTCTCATCACGTCGAATGGAATGAGCTTCATCTTCTGCATGTTTATACCCACACGTCAGAACTGTGAAGCTGCCCACTTTTTGGTTCTAGACAGAAATGATATGAATGTTTATGAATTTGAACAATTCTTCCCTGGGACCACCAATCTCTGGCAATGTTCTTGATTCCTTTTTTTTTTCTTTTCTTCTTCTTTTTTTTTTTTTTCTCTTTTTTTCTACTTCTTGATTCTTATTGACTGACAAGTTTGAGTTCCTCTAATTTGAGCACCTTCTTTTCCTATCATATTCATCTGAAGATGCCTAGTTAATATTGATAACCAGTTTTTCTTTTCTTCTTTCTCAAGTTAGACTTGTTTCCTTTCCCCCAAAGACCTGTGGCATACCTTGCTCCTTGCTGCATCTCTCTTTCAGATATTTCTGGGCTCAATTCACTGGCTCCATTTCTCCTAAGATGTATCAATGTGGGGTTTCCCAGTAGCTTTTTCTTATAGCTTTCCTCTCTCTTGTCTTATCCTCTTTAAGGTATCTCTTATCTCATGATTTATCTCTTCACTTCTGTGCATGTAGTTTCCATATTTATTCCCAGCTTTACACATTCATTTAGTATATTCCTCTATATTTCCTTTTAAAAAAAACTATTTTAATGAAAAATATCATATACACCCTATTATGGCTTATATCCAGATACCCTCCCAAAGCCTCATGCTCTCATAGGTGGGGCTTTTCAGAGGTGGCTGGATCTAGGATGTGTGAAAAATGGATTAGTTCACTGATTGGCTTAGCATAGTTCTGGGTGGGGATAATGGGAAGCTCCACCCTGCATGTGAGTAGAACTAATTTGTAGGCTTGTAGCCTGTATGGAATAAAAAGGAAGGCAGAAGGAAGGCTACTTCCTGCCTGCCCTGCCATGGACTATTTCTCCTCTGCAATGCCCCTCTGCCACACCACCCTATCTTGGAGCCAGCAGACTATGGACTAAAACCTCTACAAACTGTGAGGAAATGAACCTTTCCTCCTTCACTTGTGGGTGTCGAGTATTTTGTCTCAGCAATGAGGAACTAAGACACACACACAAAAGAGAGAATGAAAGTAATGAATACGCATGTTCACATCACCTCACTTAAACAATCCCACTTCAATATTTAAATAATCCCAGTCATATATAACAGATTCAGATTCAAGTTTTTAAGGAAAGAATTTGTCATACACAGGTAATAGTGTGTATTTTCTAATTAATCACTTTATTAGACACATAACATTGTCTTGTGTTATTATTGCTATTGATCATTGAGTTCTGTTGATGTCAATCTGATTTATTCATTGTAAAGTTCCCATCAGCCTAATGATTTTAACACCTGTTGATAATCCTTCTTTAGATCCACTATGTCATTCAGAGCTGGAAAATTCTACTTGTATCAATTTCTTTTTTTATTTGGATTCTTCTGAAGAAATTTCTTTGATCAACTATTTAGTTACCCTGAAGTATAATTCACAAAAGCGAGCATGCACATTTGATTTATTCCCTTTATTTATTATTTTTTGCTTAATTAATTGATGGGTTAGCAACCCTCAATGTTAATAAATGAGATCTTTTATTTTGCTTTGGTTTTTGAAAGGGTCAATTTGTTTATAATCTTATGTTTTTCAAAAATCAGATACCCTTCATTTTTTTCAGTCATTATTCCTTTTGTTGCTCATACTTCTGCACATTAGACAGAAGGAGCCCCTTTAAATGGGCTTTTGTGCCCTTTTGCAATGATCTAGCATATTTTTGTTAGCTTTCTTGCTTTCTAGAGTGATAGGATATGCCAAACATTTCTTAATTCAACACTAGAGACAGTGTTTTACTAAGAAGCTCTACTCTCTTTGAGAGAGAAATGGTATTCTGAGGCTATGATATGGCTCTAGGAGAACTCTTTTGTGACTCAATTTTCAATGGAAAGAGCTAGGAAACACTCCCTTCCCTGCCATTCTTGTAAAGAGAGCAAAATAATACACCACACTAATGCTTCCAATTTATTTTATTTTATTTATTTATTTTTTTTTTTTTTGTGGGTACTGGGGGTTGACCTCAGGACCTTGCGTGCCACCAGGCACCCATGCCGCTGAGCGATATCACCGGCCCCTTTTTTCGTATGTGGTTTCCTGGAGTCGAACTCGGGCCCTCGCGCTTGCCAGGCAGGTGCTTACGCCACTGACCCATCTCACCAGCCCCCAATGCTTCCAATTTAAATATAAGATTACATAAATTTTTCTCAAGTTCTTGGCTGGTTTGAATTTATTTTTCTGTGAATTGTTCATTCATGAATTTTAACTTGTTGTGTTACTTAAAAACAATAAATCCCTCAAAATTTAGACATTCTTCATATATTAAGGATAATGGTCTTTTATCTATAAGTTGCCACAATGTTATATTAAATATGTTGTCTTTCTCTGTGTTATGCCTTGCCTTTCAAAAGTTTTCATGGCCATATTCTCCAAGTTATTAATATTTTAAATTGGCTCTGGGTTTGAATTATCTTTGTTATTTATCAGTATTTGTCTCCTTTTTTTTTACATTTAGATCTCTAATTCCTTTCACCTCTATATTTCTAATTCAAAATCAATACATATTTAAAAAAATCGATTTGTCCTCTTTACCTTCTCTCTAGACACTTTTTTCTCTTGACTTCCTTACTTCTGTTATTGGTTCCCTCTGATCTCCTTGTCACATGGACCAAAATCTCCAAGTCTTAGTTGATGTTTTTGTCTCCCATTGTCACCCATAAATAGATTTCTAAAATTTCAGTTTGTGATCTTCTGGTAAAGGAGAATCTACTTAACATTGTTAAGAGCACAGAAAAATGTCATAAAATGCAGACATAACTAGCATTTGATATTGAATCTATTTTGGCTTAAAATATAATAAATCAAGTATGGTATTCACTCAGTCATTAGTAATATTAACTGGAAGAATATGTTGATTTTTCTTAACTATGATACATCAGTTGAACTGAGAAATAATACATCTCAAATTCTCTGAATGAGTATGTGGGGGAGAAACAAAGGCAACTAAAATAGCTTTAGTTAAGAGAGAAAATTGCTTCTGGCAATTGGTTCACTCAGGAGGGGGCAACTGAGTAGCAATCTTGTTTGTTCTAAGACCAAACATCCCTAATAAAAGTGGTCCAGCAGTTACCAGATCATAGTGCAGGAGGACTCATGAACATCTATCTGTTTACGGTTATATCCTCTTGTAGAACACCAGAAAAGAAAGTCTCTTGGAGCAAAAATAAGTACAGTTTTTTGTGTAGGTGCTGTTTCCATACTTTTTCATTTTTTCCAATAAGTATGTTTACTTTTTTCTTTAATTGTTATTTTGCATTTCCATGTGGAAGGCCTGTGATCAACTCACATATGCTATTTCTTAATTTCTAAAAGAAATCCATATGTGCAGTGGCACTTAGTAACACTGATATTTTTTCAAGGCAAAATAAATCTTGGAGAGAGCAGATCATGAAATATTAATTGTTTGTATAGATGATAAAAATTATTTGCCAAGAGATCCAAAATTTCACTTTTATGAGTATTCCAGATAGCTCTCATTGTGTAGGGTTACTAATATGCTCAAAACTTGTGAACAGATTAATCAGAAGGCCATCAAGAGAGTATTAAGTTTCTTTCATGTTAAAAGACCAACTTAAACCAAGTACTTGATTTTAAAGATCCTTACATTTAAAAGGAAGCATTTAATATTTGTGAGTAGTTGCTTTAAGTGAGGATAATTTTAAACAAATGAAAAGTGAACAGTACTGGTAATAAATTTCTTAATAACTGATATTTTAAAATATAGCTACAAATTTTTAGAATTAAAAATTTATAATTAAAATTGGCCATTGATTCATAAAACATATGAAACTAAAAGACTTTTTATTTGTATAACCTCGCAAGTAATGGATCAATAATAAATACCCAAGGGTACAAGGACACAGTGTAAACCAAATTAAGTAAATTCACTATCAATGGCATCTACTTAAATTTGCTTGACTGCCTATTTCTGTCTATTACTCTACTCCAAATCATTTCATGCCAGTCAGTTCTGTAGCAATTTGCATATGCTTTGTGGCTGACAAGTGATGTGCATAAAATCAATTTTAGTCTGGTCTTGCACTATGTGTAATGAAGAATCAATGATACTGTTCTCTCACTTTTCTAGTTTTTAGTTTCTCACTTGGCTCTTTTTTCTGTATGTTATTGTGTAGAAGGCATCAGTTTATGCATATTATATAATGCAAATAAAAGCAGAGTAGGATAATCATGAATTCTATTATTTGAAATTGCATAATCAAGCTGCAGAACTTTCCTATAAACCAAAATGAGAGCCTAAAAATAAATCTAAAGATTTTATCTCTCAGAGATTTCAGTTTCCATCAACACAGAAATTTAGATACCTTGATGACTTTCATGATTAGAACGAATAAAATTCGGGTAATATATATTTTGAAAAGCTTCTTAAACACACTGATATAAAAGGAAGAATATATTGAGGCAAAGTCACATTAAGTGGAATGCTGTGGCCCAATTAACTATTATTACTAGCATTTACTCCAGGGTTACCTGCATTGAAATGCTGAGTTTTCCTTCTGTAGCAGCTTTTTCATTGTGGGAGAAAAGCCTGACTTATACAACTTAAAGGAGGAAGGGTTTGTTTGGCATTACAGTTTCACAGGTTTCAGTCCATGGCTGACTCCCACCATGATGGAAGAGCATAGCAGAGGAAAGCTGTTAACCCTTGGCAGCCATGAAGCAGAGCACAAGGAGGAGCCAGAGAGGAAGGAGCCAAGGACCAGATAGACTCCTGAAAGTCACGCACCCCTAGTCCATTCTGAAGTGTGTTTTACCACCGTCTTAGGCTCTCTCAATCCAATCAAGTTGACTATCTCAATTAACCATCACATGTTCTGAAGGCTGTACAAGCAATGGTAATGTAACTACAGAAAATGAAGAACCTAACGGAAGACTTACAGATAAAGCCAAGACCTTAGACAATGACATATTTATATTCTTTACATCTGTAGTCAAAGAAAGCAAGAAAATGTAGCTATCTTTTATCTATATGTGGAGTGGGGGAAAAATAATCTCACTTGAGAATTTGTAACTAAATTCAGGCTTCATGAAGATATTTCATCTTTATTCATTCTATCTACATGTTCTGCAAAATCTTCAGCAGCTAATTTAAATTAGACTCTTTGGCAGTAACCCTGGGCTAGTGACACAAACAAATACAAATCACCCCTGGAGGAGCTTAAAGTTAACTCAGGCCTCAATTAGTCACTCAGACAGAATTCTAAGGGAAGTAAGCAGCTCAAAATAAAAATGTCACAAAGGACACAGGTTTTGTGAGAATAGGTGAGACTAGAGACTAAAATGGACACACGAAGACTTCAGAAACTGAATGCAAATAAAATATGTACTGTGACATTGTAGAATATGTCTAAATAAATTCAAAATGAGCTTGAAAATTTGAGGAAACATATATTTAAGAAAGCTAGTGCACTGTAAAAAGAATGCAACTTCTAAAAATTAAAGCTGTACAAAGTAAAATGTAATAATCTGTGAGTAGGTTTCACAGCAGATAAGACACAGCTGTAGGAACTCAAAGATAGATCTGAAAAATATTCAATCTGTATGGTTCTGGATCCAGATGACAAGGGACAAGATGAAAGAAATTATAAAAGGCAGGTTAACTCCCATGCTTATGGGACATTAAAGTGATAATATCTAAATATATTTATTATTTTATACATGTGTAAAACATTGCAGAACTAATTAACAAATGAAATGGAAGAGGAAATATCTAAAAAATAGCAGGAGAGAATTTACTAAAATTGTTGAAAGGCAAAAATCCTCTGATACAGGGAATCTTGTGAATTAGAAGCATGAAAAATTTTATACATAAATACATCATCATGAAATTACTGAACAGCTGTATATTAAGCAAAAGAATAGTTTTAAAGCAGACAGAAAAAAAATAACACATCATTTACAGAGGAACAGAAATTATGCTAATTTCAAACTTCCCTGATACAACAATAGAGGCCAGAACACAGAGAATAATATTTGCAACATATGAAGATCATTGAACAACTTAGTTGTTTTCTGGAAAGCTATCTGTCACTGATGAAGGTAAATGAAGACATTTCAAAGCCAAAGAAAAGCTGGGGCTTTAGTGTAAATATGAAGTGTGCCCAAGTGCTCATGCATTGTAAGCTGGCTTGCCAATGCTGCAATGTTCAGAGGTGGGGGACCAAGAGAGATGAATGGATCATGAGGGTGCTGATGTTGTCTGGACATGGTGCCCAGTGGGAGGGAGTTGGTCACAGGGGCTGTGCCTTTGAAGGTTATATCTTGTCCCTACCCCTTTCCTCTACCTCCTTCTGCTTCCCCACTGCCATGAGGTAAATAACTTTCCTCCACCATGATGTTTCTGCCTTGCCGCAGGCCTAAAAGCAATGGAGCCAGCTGATTATGGACTAAACCCTCTGAATCCATTAGCCAAAATAAACCTTTTCTCTTTTAAATTGTCTTTCTCTGGTATTTTATCAGGGAAAGCTCTCTAACACAGCTGGTCAGTTCTGATGAAAAGATCTCACTAGAGGAAATTCTAAAAGATAAGTTAAAGTAGAAGAAAAATACTCCAGGTGGAGTATTTGATATGAATGTATGAAGGATAAATAAATATACTGTCAAATATGTGGATAAGCTTAAACAAAAATGATACAATAATAACTTAAACTAAAAAGCTGCAAGGCATTAATATATAAGTGAAAATAGGATTGATGATAGTAAATATTTAAAGTTGTTTGGATGGTTTTTAGGGGCACATATACATATTGGTAATTTGGAGTGTTCATTAATATGTCAAAGAGCTAGGATCTAAATGTGATAACTAGCACTGGATCCTGGAACATAGAAACAAAAACTAAGTTAATGAAATCTAAAATCTGGAGCTTATTTAATTGTAATATTCCAATATTGGTTCCTTAGTTTTGATAAAAGTACTGTGGTAACAAAAAATGCTAATATGAACCACTGGGTAAGGGCTACACAGGACTTTCTGTACTATGTTTGCATTTTTAAATTTTAAAAACATAAGACTACTAGTTTTATGCAAACATAAAACTACTTAAAATTTAAAAATTTATTTTTTAAAAAAATAGCTTACTTGGCTAATAAAAGAATAGCAAACATCCACAGCATATCTAAGAAATTAGATTTTGCTACAATTTAACTGTGATTGAAGGCTTTATTGTGGTTAAAGCTGTAGTCCCCAGAATGGTGCTATCAGGAGTTAACACAACATTTAAAATCAGAGTGTATAATAAGTAGCACGACATGATCAAAATACATCATACACATTGAAACCCACCCCTCAAAAATTTGAAACTAAGAGGAAGGGTTGGGCATGGAGGTTGATGGAGGAATGGGGTGATGAAAATATGTTATGTGCATTTTAGGAAATATTTAGGGTTTATTCAATAAATGTGAGTACACATATAGCCTCTGACATAACTATTTTACTCCTAAGTATATACTTATTAAAAACACCATTTATCTAGACACAAGGTGCACTTCTGAGAGCAAATGTGTACTTTTTCCCCTTACAACAAGCAGTTGTTTGACTCTTTGGATAACCAGCTGGGCGTTCTACAATTTAATACAAATAGGACACCATGTACCTGGTGAGTCAGATTCTATGGGTTAAGGAGCTCAGTCCTACAAGACTGCCCCTACTTCAGATGCCAAACACAAGAATGTGCCCTAGGGCAAGATGTGTGTGTGTGTGTGTGTGTGTGTTCAGAGGTAGCAGTAAAGAATTTCCACCTTCTCCCCATGCCCATGACTTTCCTAACATTCTTTTTTTTTACTTTTTTTATATATGTGGGTACCGGGAGTCGAACTCAGGACCTCGCGCTTGCCAGGCAGGCGCTTATGCCGCTGAGCTATATCACCGGCCCCCTAACATTCTTGATGTATTAATGAAAGCAGTAGCTATCATAATTTTCAGGATTTTTTGTAGAGCTTAATCTCCACCCTGCTCCTTTCTGGTGGTCAGTAGGTAGGACTGATGCAACCCTCTAATCAACTAGCTTTTCTGTTGAGCAGACCCTTGCTAATGCAATGTAAGGGCCTCACCTGAGTCACCTTGTTATCATAAAGTCAGGTCTGATTAAAAGGGGCACATTTTCAACAACAAAAGACAGCATCTTCTCATTCAGAAAACTCCAAGGGCTTTAACTTGCATTTCTTATTGTATCACAATACCTTGGACATTGGAAAACTTCTCACATACAAGCACTTGAAGAAATATATAAAGTCTTCATGGCAACATAGTTTGTAATAGCAAAACCTAGAAACAATTCAAATGTTCCTTTCCCAGAAAATGGTTAAATACTTTCCATCTCCCCTATAAAATGAAATACTATATGGCAATAAAATTAATTAAAACCATACATACTGATGTAGATGATTTCAGAGACACAGTGAGTCATGAAACTGGTCAAAGAGGAATACGTACAATGTGATTCCATTTATTGAGAGTTCAAATATAAAAAAGAAAATAAAACAACATATTTTTTGGAAATGGCAGAACTGTGAAGAAAATCTCCGGAAATATAACCAATTTTTGGTATAGTGATCATCTAAGGGAAAAATTACATTAGAACATGCCATAGGAGGCTTTAAAGATAATGGTAATGTTAGATTATTTTTGGTGCTTGTATATTCATTTGATTATTATTCCCCTGTGGAAGTTATCAATATCAGAATGCAGTCACTTATGTCAAATCCTAACAAAGTAGAACTCAGAGGCCACGAAGAAGAAATACTCATGCACATGTAACTGGGAGAATCACAAGAAACTCGTGCACACACGCCTGCGATGGGAGCCGTGGAAGGGATGCCTCACGGGGTACTCTTCCAGGTAAGCCCTTGAATAAAGACACTCACCTGATACGGCTGCCTCCACCAATGAGCTAACACCAACTCTTGCAGCAAGCCCCTGTATTTAATGGTCTTGTTCCAAAGCAGCTTATATGGACTTTTTTTCTGTCTTTAGAAGTTCCCCCTTTGCCCAATGCCCTTGAGTGGGCCTGTAGTCTGCAACAACCCACATATCCCAGACTGCAGTCTCCTGCTACTTTTGAAGAAACTCTTTCTTTGCACAGCCTGTCTCTCTGCTGTTATTTTAGATTGACACTTTTAAAATACACACTGAGGTTTTATATACTGTTATTTGTATGCTGTGTCTCACAATATAAAGGATTAAAACATTTTATTTCAATGGGCATTAAATTAAAGAGAAATTGTTTAAAGGTCAAAACATAGATTAAAAAGTTCATTTTTAATACTTTTGGCCAATGGATAGTTCATGGTTTTCAATTTGAAATTTTTAGAAAATAATTTCTCATTCCTTCATCCTGTCAGTAGATACTTACTGAGTCCCGTCATGTGCTACAATTTTTCAATTTAGATTATTACTTGATTAAAGCATAAACAAGCTTTGTTTTCATTATCTAAGATTCAGTATCTTAAAAAGATTGTATATTAATCATGCTTTATTAATGAAAATAGAGTGGATTGAAAGATATTGGAAAGAAATTGCATGACAGTGAAAGAAAATAATCTTACAAGTTATTATAGAGTCTGTAACTATCCAAGGATGATGTCTGCAATGAAATGATAACCTAAATTTAAAAACTAACTTCTGGCCAACATCCTCATTATCTTCCACTGTTTTATAAGATAATTCTCCCATCCCCAGGTACTCCACTATATCTCACTATATTACAAAAATACAAGTATTTGGCTTTTCATAATGCTGCAGGCAGCACACTGAAAGTATATAATGAGTTGCACTGTTTCCAGTATTCTCTTTTTTTTTTTTTTTTTTTTGTGGGTACCAGGGGGTCAACCTCAGGACTTCGCGCGCCAGCAGGCGCCCGTGCCGCTGAGCGATATCACCGGCCCCTTTTTTGTATGTGGGATCCGGGAGTTGAACTCGGGCCCTCGCGCTTGCAAGGCAGGCGCTTAAGCCGCTGAGCCATCTCACCGGCCCTGTTTCCAGTATTCTTATAGTGCCACAACCTTCAGAGCAGTTTCTAAAGTAGACACCTGTGTCAAGTGGCAATGCTGGATATCACATACAGAGATCAAAGACTTGGGGGTGACTGAGAAAAGCAAAAATGGCAAAATCCTGCTGTAGAGGAGCAGCCTGTGGATAAGCGCCATCCGCAGAATGATTATTTTATTATATTCACGGCTGACACAGAACCCCAGGAGAGTCAGCTGGTAGGAAGCCCTAAGCAATGAATGTGCTGTGCCTTACATTGTCTCTTAGTACAGTCAGTTAATATATTAATATTCCAGCTAGGGACATTTAAAGGGTAGGGAGCATTTGGGGACCCATGAATTATAGGCACAGACCCTTAGGATTGATCAAATTCTCAAAAACAGGTAATTTTTAACAACAATTACAGTACAGTAAAGAAAGATTTAACATTAGCTATATGTCCGTATTAGGAGCCACTCTGCCAGGAACATTTTATGTAGAGGAATATGACCGCTGGCATTAGTCCTATGGAGGGAGCCAGGCAATCATTTCTCAAATAGATGTTGTTTGCTGCCCAGCATCCCTCCCTGCTTTTTCTCATGATACTACCTGAATTTATGAGAACATCGCTTGCCCTTACATGGTTTGAGAGACAGCGACTCCCACTCCAGCTCTTAGGGTGGGCTCTGATTTGGTTTAGTTAACTCAAGTGTTAGTTCTAAGGGTAGCACTTGCTCTGGATAGTTTAGTTGGTGTGTTCTCTGAACAGTTATGGCGAAGGCTGGGACATAAGGTGGGACGTGAGGTCCTTCTCTTCCATGACTTGTCTCCCCCGAAGGCCAGTGGTCTGGAACTGTGGCAGTGTGGGATGCTACTAGGGGAGCTAGCATCAAAAAAACCACAGGAAAACAATGCAGAACTTCTGGTCACTTAAAACTTTGGACAATGTGTCCTGAGACTAGATTCGCGTTTTTCTTTCTTCAAAGCACGTTGGGTAAAGTTTTCTGTTGCTTTAATCTGAAATATTCTGAACTAATATTAACAAGTGCTTAAAAATGAGACAGAATAAATTTAACAGAGTTTAAGAAAAGAATGCTTCGTGCATTGGGCAGCACTCAAGACCAGAAGAGGTTTGAAGAGTTATGCTGTAGCACAGATTTTATGTGGTGATGTCAAAGGAAATAATTGATTAGAGTGTAAACAGTGTAGGTAGAGGCTATCTGGTAGTGTGAAATTTTATTTTATTGCTTATATTGGGCTTTGGCTTTCTGACATAGGAATTTAAGAACTAGAGCCATTCTAATCTTATGAACTCAAAGTAAAAAAGAAAATTAAAACAATTCCTTCCTTTTGCTCAGCCTCTCATCTAGAAGAGATGGACTAAAACTTGAGCACAAGTATCATTCATTCCTCATCCCCATCATGGATGACTTGTCTTTGCCTCATTCATGCATTCAGCATACCAGAAACATTGCTTTTGTTGTTTGTCTCATTTTTTTCCTCTAATCATAGTGAAGCCATCTGACATATCAGCCAAGTATGGATTGAATGTCTGAAACCATGAGCCAAATTAAACCTTTTCTAAATAGTAGGCGTGGGGTATTGTGCCCCATTGCTAGGACAGCTGACTGATGCAAAAAGTTGGAAACAGAGAAATGGGGTTGTTTTGTGACTATATCTGATTACGTGGTTCAGAAACATTGGGAACTAGTTTGCAGGAAAATTTTAGAAAGGTTTGGAGATGTGGGCTGGAGAAGGCCTAGAATATTGTGAGCAAAGCTTAATGGGTGATTCTAGCCAGAGTTCAGAAAAGCCAGATGCTGATAGGAACATAGATAGTGAAGGCCAGGCTCAGGGGCTTCAAATAGACTCTGTTGGGGATTTGTCTTGAGGCCATGCATGTTACATTCTGGCAAAGAACTTGTCTATATTTTGCCAATGTCCTGAGACTTTGCAGAAGGCTAAGTTTAAAGGCTGTGGACTAACTGGTCTGGCAGAAGAAATCTGAATGCAGAACAACATGCAGGCTGTTTCATGAGTATTTCCAGCTGCATTTAGCCAGAGGTGTAGTGAGAATTGGGAGCAAAAAGATTTGAAAATCTTAAATTTTGGCCCCAGTGCAACCACATGTAAAGTTGGCATCAAACATAAGTGCTTGCTAAAGAGAGTTTAGTGTACAAAAAGGAAACCAAGTACTTTGGGGACAAAAAGAAAGATTCCCTGAGAATATCTCTGGAATCCACCCATGGCAGGCTCATGGGTGTAAAAGTATAAATCATTCATTTGAGAAGAAAGCCCCTGGGATCCCTGCTCAGGGACTGTCTAGGGAATTGGTTCCCCAGAATTCATCTCACCATGCTTGGCTACCCAGTCACTCAGAGTCCACTGAAGCCTTGGTCCAAGGAGACCTGGCTACTGGTCACACTGGCAGCAGACCTTGATGTTATCCATGTGATGCTAGTTTTTCAGGCACTCAGAGTGCAAGAATGTGGGGTTATGGAACCTTCCACCCAGATTTCAAAAGGGAATGTGGTATAAGCGGCAAAGTGCCCTGGGTAGGGTGCATGAAAGCTGTGGGAATGGAGCCAATGGTGCAGTGAAAACCCCAGGAAGTTGGAGATGCCAGGAACATGAACCTCTTGCCATGGAGAGCCACAGGAGATGAGTGCAGCCAGCCCAAGGGAGAGGCCTTGTGGGCTGCAGACCATAAGGCCATAGAGGCAGGGCTGTCCAAGACTTTTGGAATTCACATCTCACCACCATGTGCCCTGGATACCGGAAGGGAAGCTACAGGATTTATTGTCTGCTCTGCTGGGTTTTGGTCTTACTTTGATCCTATCTTTTTTTATCCTTTACTCCTCACTTTCTCAACAATAATGTTTACCGTGTGCCATTGTATTTTGGGATTATGTAACTTGCTTTTTAAATTTTCAAGTGTTTTCAGCTAAGAGTTTGCCTTAATCTCAGAAGAGACTTTGAATTGAACTTTTGAGCAATGCTGGAACTGTTAAGACTCTTAGGAGGGCATCAGTGCATTTTCAGTTGTACACAGGGTAGTAATATCATATTAGGTGAAATTATAAACTTGTGTTTACTTGGATATTAAGTATAGTTTGAAGAAATGCCCTTGACTGTTAAGTTGACAAGTACTGGAATGTAATGGTTGATCTTATTTGTCAACTTGATTGTCTTAGGATCTACCAACAAGATTAGTGAAGCACACTTCTGGATGAGTCAGCATGGGTCACGGAAGTGTGACCTTCGGGTCTGTATCTGGTCTTTGATTCCTTCCTTTCTGACTCTATTCCACTCCTCTGCTTCCTGGCTGCCATGGCTTCAGTAGCTTTCCTCCACCAGGTCCTTCTGCCATGATGTTCCTGCCTTGGGATGAAACAACCATGGACTAACACCTCTAAAACTGTGAGCCAAATAATCATCTCCTCCTTTAACTTCCAGGTATTAGGCATTTTGTCCCATTAATGGCAAAGCTGACTAATACACATATGAACTTGAAAAGAATTTGGGATAGTTTCTGCACTTCCAAGGATTTAAGAAATATGTCTTTTTCAAGCATTTATTTTTCTTTAAATCAATAAATAGAGATCTTTTAAATATTAATTTTATTGGTACCATTTGAGGTAGAAAAGTACACACCTGCATAACATATATGCATAGTTGTATAAAAACATACATACAGGTGGAGAGATCATATATATTTTATTTTAAAATTTCTGTCATGTTCCATGTACAGTAACACAAAACTCAACAGCTGATTATCTGGTTCAGAATTGTATTTCTAGATAATGAAACAAGATTATCAGAGTAGAAGGCTAAAACATTTTATTAGTATTTGTAAAAATAACTTTTAAAATTTTTCATTTGGCATTTTCCACTTTGAATTTTCCCTTTTCTCACCAATGAGTCAATTCCTCTAAATCTGAATTCTTAAAGGGATAGCTGTTTGGTAAGATAAGGTGGAAAACTTACAACTCAAATGCACAGAGCTTTGACTTAAGGCTTAAAAACCACTATTTGCTGAAACAAAGAAAGGTATATGTTAAAGATTCAATTAAAATACAACGGGCAGGATACCACAGCAAAGACAATAAAGCTTATTATGTAGAATTAAGCCAATACCTTCCTTTTATTTTTTTACATTTTGTTATTAGTACATGTTCACAGTACTTTCATCATGAGGGATTTGTACATGTACATAACACAACTTAACTTTTTGTCCCCCTTCTCTCCCCTCCCTTCAACCCTTCTTTCCTACTCCATATACAAAAGCTGTTTCCATATTTTTCATTCAGTTCTTTTTTTCTTTAAATCCCAGTTCCCTTCCTTCCCTTCCCCTCATCTCTTGTTCCCCTTCTGTCTTGGTTACTTTTTTCTGATTGCTGAGACAAAATACCCAACACCCAAAACTAAGGAAGGAAAGGTTTATTTAGCTCACAGTTTGTGGAGGTTTCAGTCCATAATCAGCTGGCTCCAATGAAGAGTGGCATGGCACAGGGGCAACACTTCAAGGCAGCAGAAGACAGCAGAAGCAGAAAGAGCAAAAGAAGAGGAAAGCAAGCCTCTTTTCCTCCCTTATATTGTAAGCAGGCTACCACCCCCTAGGGCAGGTGTAGCACTCACACCATCTCCCTGCCCTCCTCCTGCACAGGCTCAGGATGTTTACAAAGTGATGACCCTGGCCCCCTGCTGAGTCACTTAGTTAAACTTCTAAACTTCTCAAGTTGACACAATGAATCAACCATTACACCTTCCCCTTTGAAAAAGATTTTTCTATTTTGATATTAATCTATCTTTCATTTTGGTATTTATTTATATGTTGGATTTCTCACACAAGAGAAACAATGCAATATTTAAACTTGTGTGTCTAATTTATTTCACTTAAAATTATGATCTCAAGGTTCATTCATTTACCTAAAAATGCCTTAAGTTTATGCTTCTGTATGGTGGAGTAGTACTCCATTATATATAAAAACCACATTTTTCTTATCCATTCCTCTACTGTGGGGCATATGGGCTGGTCTCTTTCATAAGAGATTTTAGTGACCTAGTTGTTCTTTCTCTGGTGCACAGAGGGAAACACTGTTACAAATGAATATTTCCTTTATAAATGTTATTTTTTCTTATAAAAGTTTCTCAAAATAACTATCTAATATACTCATTTTGCTAAAAATGCACATTTTGGAAAGTCAGTAGGCTAGATAGATGAGTTCTTCACTTAATTTATGTTTTTTAACTTGGTTACTCAGTTCAGGGTGGAGCCAATTAACAAATATGGCAGACAAAGCATTTTATATGCCTGGGTGCATTGTGGATAGATAAGAATATTTTCCATTAATGCTTCCAGTATTGCTATACAACCAGAAACTGGTTCATATTTTTTTCTGTTTACAAGATTGAATGAAAGGGGCCGGTGAGATGGCTCAGCGGCGTAAGCGCCTGCCTGGCAAGTGCGAGGGCCCGAGTTCGACTACCGGAACCCACATACGAAAAAAGGGCTGGTGATATCGCTCAGCAGCACGGGCGCCTACTGGCGCACGAGGTCCTGAGGTCGACCCTGGTACCCACAAAAAAAAAAAAAAAACGATTGAATGAGAGACCAGTTTGTTTGTTTGCTTATTCTGAGGAAATACTCTGGAGATGGAGCCTAAGAGATTGCTATTTTATAGGCCTTTTTTGTTCCATAATTAAAAGATTGATTTGATCTTCCTGTTTGGATGCAGCCACGCATTTATAGGCTTTACCAGGTCCCAGTAAGACACAGCAAACTAGTTAAGATCATGGATACTGAATCATGTATGCTAACGAGAATTCTAAACTCCTTGTCAAATTCCTGGGAATTTCCTTTGGGATAGGAAAATGTTTCACTGTAGTTCTGGGCCAGGCTATGCCTGTTTGACCAAGATATAAAAAGCAGTTAAAAAGGAGAGAGCTGGTTTGTGTGAAGGTCTGAATTTCTAAGGCTTTTTATACTTTTCGTTTCTGCCTTTTTGGTGAACAGACAACTAAACAAAAAGGTGAGTAGACTCAGAGTAGGAAATGCAGACAGGAAGGACAGAAGGCACGGCTGGAGTTGTTAGCTGATATGAAATTCTTACTGATCAATTAGTTGCTTAAACTTTTCATTTGCTTTTAGTACGGACTATTTGAGAAATACCATATTTCGACTCAATCTTTGACAGGATGCCAATGAAAAATATTGTTTCTGAGGCATTTGAAATCCTTTTTCCTTTATTGCACCTTGCAAGTAAAGTTTTATACAGGTTAAGATTTCTGCTCTGTGGCTACTGTAACAATAAATTACCTTTGATAAGCTTTGCCCATTTCTCTAGAAGAGCAGAGGTTCTGGGTCTATTGCTTTTATACAGGAAACTTCATTCCAAATGAAGGGATTCTATGTTTCTTGGATCCCAGATGAACCCCTAATTTCCTCTTTTTATAACATTATCTACGGAGTGCTCCCTAGTGGACACAGTTCAATTTCTATAATGCCCTACAAACCTAGTATGGATTAAAAGTGTTGAAATAAGTTTAGAGAAATTAACACTAGTTATGGAACTTAAGTCAAAGAGCCTCCAAGTATTCAGTGAGAAGTAGTGAGTGCAAGAGGTCAGCAGGGTGCTCTGCCTGTTTGCTCATTGCTTCCTGGGTTTTCATTTGATTCCATTTAGGACACCAGAACTTCAGACCAGATTTTGTTGTCCAACTCATTGCCCTGGACAGCTAGTGCAGCCCTGGACAGCTAGTGATGCAGCCCCACAAGATCATTGACTTTTAACATTATTACGTGATTTTAGTGATACTTTTCACGGCTTGATTTCATAGTGTTCTAGAGTGGACTGCACTGGCATCAGAATGCTGCATAGGAGAAGGCACATTGCAGGGCTCACCCTACCTCCAGTGCCCATCACATACAATCAGTTGGAACCAAAACCTGTGCACATCAGATATTATATGTGTTTATGCCACTTGTTGAGTAAAACACGGTGAGTACCAATGATTATGTTTCAACCTACTTACAAGTGTGTACCTGTGAAGTGTTTACTGTTGTTTAGCAGACATGCAAGCTCTATCATATAATTATTATACTTGGGCTTGTGTTATTTGTGAAATAATTTAATAAGCTAAAATAGTTTTTTAGCAGCTGTGGTATAGGGAGTAAAAAAGTATCAAATAATTTTTGCTCATGAGATTGTTATAATACACACAATACTGCTAATACTAGACAAGTTAATGATTGCTTATTTATCAATTTTTTGTATTCCAGCATGGCTTCAATGTCATCTAAAAAGAACAACAAAGCCCTAAACAAGGAAATAATGTGGATGAATGTTTAACAGAATGTTTAACAAAAAATGGATGAATGAGTACTTTGTTTCATAACAAATAATAAGGCACTATGCTTACTTGTAGGAAAATCATGTTAGTTTTCAAAGATTAAATTTGAAAAAGCATTATATGCTAACATACGCTGCCAAATTCAATGTGTACCAAGGAATGTTTTGTAGAAACAAACAAAAAAAAAAGTGGAAATGAAAAATGTCTATCATCTCAACAAATGTTTAAAGTTATGACTCTTACAGACTCTATTTTAAAAGCTAGTTATGGTAGCAAATCTAATTACAAAAAATATCTAAACAATTTACTGGTGGTGAGTTTATTAATTAACTTATGGAAAACACAGACATAATTTGTTCTGATTAAAAATGGAATTTCCTAAGATCAGTTTGCCTCACCAGATTATAGCCAAGCAAGTTGAAGAAATAGGAAAATCTACAGAAAGAGATTTGGAGAGTGCAGCTCCTATGCTTTGGTGATAGATAAAAGTAATGATGCTATATGTCTGGCTCAACTTACAACTTTTGCTAGCGATATTGGTAACTATATAATGTTACGAGGAAATGGCTTCTTTGCTACAATTAGAAGACACAACTAAGTCTCTTGATTTGTATGAAACAGTAAAATTACATTAAAGGAATTTTCTTTCACATTTTTCAACATATCTGGTTTAATTACTGATGGTAACCTGGTGATGGTTGGAAAGACAAGGGGACTTCTCAAGTTAATAGAGGATGGTGTGATTACCAGTGGCAACTCACATTTGGTGAAATATCACTGAATCTTACATCAAGAAAATTTATGTGCAGAAGTTTTAAAAATGAATGATGTCAAATCAAATACAAATGTGATACAAATCACAAATGATGATACAAATCATCATCAAAGCTGTGATTTTCATAAGGTCCAAGGGGATGAATCATTAAGAGCTCCTTAAAGGTATGGATGCTAATTATGGGGATACCATTTACTTTTCTGAAATAAGGTGGCTAAGTCAGGTTACAATGTTGAAAAGGTTTTGTGATTTGAGAAATGAAATCATTTATGGAGTCCAAAGGAAATCAGAAATTGCATATGAAAAATATCTCACAGATACAGCATTTTTGGTTGATTTGACCATTTATTTAAGTGAAGTAACATGTGTCTTCAAGGTGATAATCAACTTATCTGTGTTATGTTTCAAGTCATAATAGTGCTCAAAATGAAATTTGCATTAGGGCAAACTCAAGTTATGGCAAATAATTTTTTGAATTGTGGTTCATTGATTAAACTCAGTCCTATGAACTGTGAAAAATATGTAGCTTTGGTTTCCATTTTCATAGAAGATTTTGAGACTAGGTCCCAACATTTCAAAAAAAGTCTTTTTTGGGTGTATTTGCAACTCCTTTTTCAGTTGACATAAATACACTCTCTGCAAATTTTCAAAAGGAATCTATACAGTTGCAGTCAGATATTCAACTCAAAGAAAAATTTGATCATGTCTCTATCAGATTTTTATAAAATCCATCTTCTCAGATAGATGAAGACTTTTTTTTTTTTTTTTTTTTTTTGAGACAGGGTTTTGCTATGTTGTTCAGGCTGGCCTTAAACTCACTTTGTAGCCCAGGCTGGCCTCAAATTCGCAGGGGTCCTCCTGCCTCAGCCTCCCAAGTACTAGGATTACAGGCATGTGCCACCATGCCCAGCTTCAGTGACAAATTGTTAATAAACAGTATATTGAGTTTTAACAATTTTTTTTTTTCACTTAATGATCAGGACCGTCAGAGCAAAATGTTAGTTAAAACCTATGTTTTGAGAATGGCTTTACAGTCATACCTTTTCATGTTAACGCTTTTTGGCAGTATGTACATTCATGAACAACTATGCTCAAGGACAAAGAACATGAAGAGTAAAATCAGATAAAAAGTTTCTGAAGAGCACCTTGAAAACTCAGTGGCACAAGCGCCTGCCTGGCAAGTCCAAGGTCCCGAGTTTGATTCCTGGTACCAAAAAAAAAAGAAAGTGTAGGTACAGAGTTAAAGTATCCATTCAGATTAGAAGAAGCTGGTAAGGCACACTACATAATGAGTTAGTCAGGTATATATTGGTACCTTCACTGAAATTTGGGTCTAATATTGGTGTTTCCTCTGCCCTGGAATTCATCTCAACTTTAGACATTTATAGGCCATCGAAGGGAGGGGCAAAAGAAGCCCATAAAGTAGACAGAAGTGTCCATATGCAGGAGTGTCCTAAGGAAATGAATTGGATTTGGGGCCATAGCACTTGGTTAACTAGTTAGAATCATCTTTGAATAGAGCAAATAGGTAAAGCACTTCTGCTAGGAAGTTACTTTCATTTGATGATTAATGCCCTCAGATTAAATGAGGGGTGTGTGTGTGTGTGTGTGTGTGTGTGTGTGTGTGAAAGTTTGTATATAGATGTGTGTTGAAAATTAGCCCTTGGATATAGAGAATTTTAAGGTGTATGGAGACCATGTTCACACTGGTTTCCACAGCAACAGGATTATTTCCTTTGAGCTTAGGCCAATTTGCTACTTTCACTCTAAATTACAAAACCATGTCTTAGTACTAATGCCATTTATAATTTTTAAGATTTCAGTGAGCCATAAATAACCATAGGCCTCTGTGAGGTTAAAAAAAAATACACGATTTGTTCTTTAGTTAGTTTTGAAAACATAACTAAAGGTAAAAAGATGAAATCTATTTTGTTGCTATTTTCTTTTTAAATCTGCTTTACTTTCCTCCAAGAGTATAATAGAGCATTGAGTTAAGAATATGGTGGCGTAGAAATGTGCCTGACAGTACGATAATGGAGACATTTCTTAATTGTTCATGCTTTACCGGGTCTTGATGATTTGGATTTAGTCACATGCTTTCTTGGGTTGGGTAATTTCTAGTAAAATCACAAATCTAATTCTGTGAGGTGTCAAGGAAGCCCTAAAAATATAAGTGTTAAAGTAGTCCTCCTTATTTTAACATCATACCTTATATATTTTTAAATATCAAATTTTGGCCACCCACTGCACATATAACCATTTTTCAAAGTTTTCTGGGAACTTCACTGTCATTTATACTTGACATTCAAAACTTTTAGAAGACTTTCTTCCACACTCTACAAGGTGATGCGGTAAGGAAGATCTGTCTTTTATATCTCTTCTAAATCTCAAGAAGAGAGGAACACTAGTCATAAAAAGCCAGACAGAAAAGACTGGCATTCCTTACCACCGAAATACCAAATTCTCAAAGAAGGAGTGATGCACCTCAATAGCTCTCCATAGGAATTTCTGTAAACAATTGAAAATGCCAGAATATTAAAGCTGGGAGCCAGGACAACCGCGTAACAGCATGTAGCTAATGGCTCCATTCAAAGGAATTGTCAGTTCTCTATTGTCCTTTCCATTAGTCGCTGCCACTGTTCTGTTTTGGCAGTTTCATTTTTCCTCCAGGCAAACATCCTGTAAGGCATAAGAAAGAGGGTGGGAGACTAATTAGTGTGTCAAGGGGAACTAGAAGGTATGGTGAGAAATTCAGAATCTCATTTTCTTTTTCCCCCCTTAGAATTGATTTTGCTGTCTCCACTTAAAAAAATAACAAATGGTTGTACTCCTGTTATTTGATGGAGATAAAGTACTTCTTCCGCTCCAAATACAATTTGCAGCAAATTTATTAACCAAGTATTTATTTTAGCTTGAAAATGTTTAAAAATTCTGAACAAGTTTTAAATAGTTTAATTAATTGACAGTATGTAATGGATTCACATTTGTTTATACACATAATTAGGCTAAATGCAAATAGAAGCAAGTTAAAAGATACATAATCAGATCAGAGTGCTTGCCAGAATAGTGGTGATTTCTTTAAAAAGCTATGCATCATGGGGAAAACTGCAATCTGCTATTAAAGGTGCTTTGTTTGTGCAGTTTATTTTAGCTGTGAATTGAATCAGAGGTAATATTTTGCTGTTGCTGTTTGTCTTTTAATCCACTTCTAGCTTTTTTCCTGGGAAGAAAGTCTTGTTTATAGTGTGGTCAGTGAATGTTGATGGGTTAGCTCTTACTTACACCATTGTTTTTCTAAGTAAGGGAGTGGGGAAACACTAGTTTTCTCTATAAGCTTCCTTTATTTAATAATCAGAGTAGCTAAAATTTGATTCCTTTCTATTGTTTCCTTGTTTTGATTGATACTCACATCCTCCTCAATTGTGACTTGTAGAGATGGAAATCTTAGTCTCCTTTGCTAGAGGCATCATTAATCTGTGTTACTAGGTATTGATTAGGTGGATATTAACCCTACACTGCAGTTTCATTACTTTGTAAGCTTTGCTGGTTTCCACCCTTTCTTCCTGTCTGGCTTCCAAAGTGATCAATTTCTGTTGTAGCCCTCTTTGTTTCCAACATGACTGTTTTCAATACAGTTTGATTCAAAGAGATTGATTAATGCCCCCAACTGTCCTCTGGAATGGTATCTTGATCATATTTTGCATATGTGTTTCATTTATTTTACTTTGTATTTATTTGTTTCCTTCATTAATCTGGTGGCAAAATTTCATATTCTTCTGTGCCCCACCTTACTTTTTTATAGAAAGTTGTATTCATGGATGAGGGGATTTTCAAACTCCTATCAGATGTGGCCAGTGCGTTCTGAGATAGAGAGCAGTCATGGTCTTCTGCATTCCTAAGTCTTATGATCTGGTGATTTCTAATTTCTAGCTGCAGTGACTTGATTCTGTGAAGATGTACTCACATGGTGAGACTAGTTGGTGTCCTGCTTCTCCCCATTCTTATTTTTTAATTTTTTTATTTTGGTGGGTACTGAGGGCCGAACTCAGGACCTCGCACTTGTGCCACTGAGCGATAGCACCAGCCCTTTTTTCCTTTGTATGTGGGCACCGGGAGTCGAACTCAGGACCTCGCGCTTGCCAGGCAGGCGCTTATGCCGCTGAGCCACCTCACTGGCCCTGTTCTCCCCATTCTTGCCTGGAACATGCATCATAATCGAGTGAAGACCAACCAGCCACCTGTGCTATTCTTTTTTTTTCCAGTACTGAGGATTGAACCTAGGGCTTTTGCACTGAGATACATCCCCAGAACTTTTTTATTTTGAGACAGAGTCTTGCTAAATCACCAAGTTGCTCAGGCTGGGCTTGAACTTGTGATCTTACTACCTCATTCTCCCACGCTGCTGGGACTACAGGTGTGCACCACCACACCTGGCTGATGTGTGGTATGTTTGTTGACCAATGTAATTGTAGCAGCCAATTTTCTGTAATTTACAGTCTATAAAACCAGACCCCTCAGATGCTGTTTTGGAGCAACTAGAATATGTGTTTTCCTAGGCAGCCTCCTTCACTTTGGTACAAATAAACCTGTACTCACTCGCACTGTGCTTCAGTTTGCCTTTCAGGTTGATAAATGTTAACAACTTTAGAAGCACACTTGCAGGATACATACATAAATGCATTTCATGCTTCTTTCTATGGGAAAGGTAGCCTTCCTTTGTCCTTACTGTCTCCTTCATTATTTCTTCTCCTCCTCCTTTTCCTCCTTCTCCTCCTTCCTCTCTTTTTCTTTTTTTCTTTCCTTTATCTTTCTTTTCTTTTCTTTTCTTTATCTCTCTCTTTTTTTTTCTCTTCCTTCCTTCCCTCCTTCCTTCCTTACTTCCCTCCTCTCTTTCTCCTTCCTTCTTCTGGCCTATTATAATCCAGCTCTTTTTCAGTTCTTCATAATGAGGCCAGAAATGTGCCACAAGGTGTGGAGCATTGGGTTAGGAATTGGGGTCTAATCCCCTCAGCCACAAACCTCAAAGAGACCTAAAGAAAATTAGGCAGAAATGAGTATTCTTTTCTCTGTGTCCCTTCAAGATCTGGTTTTCACGATCATCTGCGGAAAGGTGGATAAACAAGTCTTATTCTCTTCAAAGGTCTGCCAACAGTTTGGTCGGAAATCAAAGCACTTATCAATGAGAAATAATTGCCTTCTCCTAAAGGGAAAAGTGAAGGGAGATTGTTAGGAGTTGTACAAACAGAGAAACGATGGGGAGGTATTCTAGGATGAGGGTGGGATGGGGGGGAATCCGGAGGCTGAATGCTGCTGGAGAAGCTAAGGGCCTTGTTTCTGGCTCAGCTTTATCTGTGCCTCCCTGGCTGTGTTTGGGTGAGCATATTCCCTAGCCTTTCTATTATTTTTTTTTGTGTGTGTGGGTACCAGGGGTCGACCTCAGGACCTTGTGCGCCAGCAGGCGTCCATGCTGCTGAGCGATATCACCAGCCCTTTTTTCGTATGTGGGTTCTGGGAGTTGAACTCGGCCCTCGCGCTTGCCAGGCAGGCACTTACGCCGCTGAGCCATCTCACCGGCCCTCCCTAGCCTTTCTGTGAACAGGAAAATCATATAAACCTCTTAGAGTTCTTATGAGGAGTCAGCAGGATAGCATTTACCCTTGGCTGTGTGTGTTGGTTATTTTTCTCCCATTGCTGAGACAAAATACCTGATGCCCAAAATTAAGGAAGGAAAGGTTTATTTAGCTCACAGTTTGTGGAGGTTTCAGTCCATAATCAGCTGGCTCCAAGGCAGGGTGGTGTGGCACAAGGGCAACCATTCATGGTGGCAGAAGACAGCAAAAACAACAAGAGCAAAAAGGGAGGAAAGTGAAAGAAGACTCTTTCTGTCCCTTATATTGTATGTAGGCTGCCCACCCTAGGGTGGGTGTAACACTCACACCCATAATACCAGCATTGGACCATGAATCAGTCGCAAACTCTAGAAGCCTGCCCCCATGACTGCGTGAGGCTTTGCGGGGACATCTAGACACAAACTGTAACACTGTGTCTCCTTACAGTCAGGGATCTTATATGTTGCACCTTTCTGTGCCCCAGAATCTAAGGCAGTATCTGGCACCTGTTAAGTGCTTAGTAGACATCTAGTTGAAAGGAAGGAAAAGGCAAGGAACCTAAATGGGCAAAACGTTTTAAAAAGTAAAGCTAGTTGGGGGTGGGGTAGGAAGAAGAAAAAGGGGTAGTTGAGGGATGGAGATCTGGTCAACCTCGAGGGGAAAATGTGCACTGACCTGCAGCCACTGTCTTTCCTCCTCATGTCTCCTCGGTTAGGGCTTTTCTGCTAGCTTTTGCTAAACCCACCAAAGTCTAAATTGGAAATGTAGGATAAAAGCATGTGGTGCTCCTATGCTTAGGGTAAGGTTTCTTTTTAATGATGTTATAAGCCAGATCCCACTTCCCCACCCCATCAAACATTGGTGGTAATTTGTTCAAGCATCACCATTTCAACTTACAGATTTACGAGGACTGCAAGTTCACTACCCCTACCCACAATGCTGAAACAGCGCAATGTGTCAGTGTTTTATTTAAACTAACAAGCACTGAAAAATTGGGGTGAGTGTTGCCTCTTCTTTGTGTGTGTGTGTGTGTGATTTTTATTAATCTGCATTTGACACTGAGAAATGCTCACAGGGCATAGATGGCAGTTAAGAAAGGTCGCGGAATGTCAGCTCAGCCAATGCTGCATTGCAAATGAGCCTGATTACTGT
The DNA here is from genome assembly GCA_028451465.1 of Erethizon dorsatum. NCBI lineage: Eukaryota > Metazoa > Chordata > Mammalia > Rodentia > Erethizontidae > Erethizon > Erethizon dorsatum. Next base: position 149,325,608 of record CM051823.1, read on the forward strand.
GCGGTGGCATTTTGTTGCCTTATTTGTCTAAAGTTTTGAAAAGTATTCTCACATTTTACCCCACAACATGCAAAATGTCATGGTGGATTTTGGGGTTCATTGGCCTCTGTTTACATCAAGATGAAGAATTCGATGTTTTCCTGAATTTTCTATGACGAATTACTTCTACTTTTGATGTTTATTAGTGACTCAAAACTCAAAATAATAAAATCATATATGATAAAAAAAGGCAGTAATATAGACATAGATGGACATTTCATAAACCATTAGTGTAAGAGAAGGCACCCAATTAAAACACAACTAAACAATAACAAAAGCTTCAAAATAAAATCAAGATATATATTTTAAGAATGATATTTTTGTGTGTGGTGCTGGGACTCAAACTCAGGACCTTTGCACTAAACTATATCTCCAGCCCTTTTTATTTTGAGACAGGGTCTTGCTAGTTGGCTGTTTCCCCAGCTGAGCTTGACCTTATGATCCTCCTGCCTCAGCCTCCCAGCATGCTGTGATTACAGGTGTGTGCCACCAAGCCCAGATCAAAAATACAATGTTCTAAACTAAATGAAAGACCTAGGCCTCTCTTGGAAAGAGGATTGTTGAATGAGGACTAGAACCTTCCTTGCCCTGCCCAGAGGCCTTTGCTTCCTCTGTTTTGGAACTATCCTCACAGCAGGTCCTCAGTCACTGTGCTAGGGATGGCCAGGGACAGTGGCCTCCGGGTTCTGAACAAATCACAACTGTGCTGCTTCCTGGTTCTTCCACGTGAGGTCGAAGCACAGGAGCGATGAAAGTGATCCAGTTCACATCTCTGCTCTCCATAACATGTAATGTCTATGTTTGTGTCTTAGCATGTCCTGTGTTGCTGTTACAAAATACCTGATGCAGGATAATGGCTAAAGAAAAGAGTTTACTTGGCTCCTGATTATGGTGGCTACTAAGTCCAAAGAGCATGGTGTCAGTGTCTGGAGAGGGCCCCTTGTTCTGTGTCATCACATGGTGAAGAAGTAGGAAGGGAAAGGGATGCATGCAGGAGAGACCAAGCACAGGTACTGGCCTTGCTTTATCATGACCCGCTGCTGTGCAAACCAACTCGGTCCTACAGGAACTATGGTAACTGTTGAGGGGTTACCTCTTGACTGTATCACCTTCTCAGAGGCCCTGCCTCCTCCTCATCCACCCCCTCTGTCCTGTAACATTGGAAACCAGGCTGCCAGCACACATACCTTTGGGGCACACCCAAGCCATGTTGCAAACCATAGCGATGCCCTTCCTACATATTACATAGGAAAGTTTCTAATGCGTGAAAAGTTCTTAGGATGAGCAATTAAATTCTTCAGAATGGACATTCAACGCAGGAAGATCACTGAAGGAAGCAGAAGATACTAGGTGCAGGACTAGTGAGTTTTAATTGAGCACATACTGTGTCCCAGCATTGTGCTGAGCATTTTCAAATGGAATAGAGCACATGGTAGCTACAGAGAGTGCACGCATAGCTCTGCATCTTAGTTACTGTCAAGGGGTTAGTGGGCACGATAATAAACTATGTCCACGTAGCTCCTCACACAGTAGGATCTTCCTTACTTGTTGTCTGTCTTGTGTGTTTTGTAGCCTTCTGGAAATGGCTGTGGGAAGCTCTGTCTTGGGGGATAATTCACTTACTCTATTACAGTGATAAGTGGTAAACCTCTGCTGAGGCAGACAGAGCACACAGTACTGCTGAAAATAAAATGTCCTTGGCTTCTTTCATTACTCATATACTGTGACACTATTTCCTCTCCCTTCTTCATACTATTAGAAAGGCTGGAAGGTCATTTCGCCTCTGGTTTATTACTCAGAGCCCACAGAGAAGAGTTCAGCATGTTTAACAGCATCGCCCACACTACATTGGAAGTATATCAGATTGCAAAAGTCAGCTGAGGATGGACAAAAGTGTTTCCTTTACCCCTGATAGGCAGCACATTTTCCAACACTGACAATCTTGCAGAACATGGGCAGTTGGAATATTTATTCGGAAGGATACTGTGTTTTCAAATAGTCTCCTATTCATCTTTACAATAGCTTTTAGGGTAAGAGAATGGAGGAAATATTACAGGTGTGGCGACTGGGACTCAGGAAGGCTGACTGTCCTGTTCAAGGTCATTCAAGAGTTTGTTAGCTCAACTAATATTTGTTATTCACAGAATAACTACAATTTCATTTTCCAGCCCCAGGTTTTCCCACTAAGTTAGGCTCCTCCTAATCTGAATCTTACAACCAGATTCAAAGTGTTAACTTGTAAAAAACCGTCTGCTTGGGATCTCAAAAAGTTTACGAGGAAGAGAATTATTCTTAGTTCAGAACTTACCTTTTGTTATGGTTTAGATCTAGAATGTCCCCCAAAAGGCTCACGTGTTCAGAGGTGGGGCTTTAAAAGGCTACTGGTTCAAGGAGTCACTGTGCTCACCAGTGCATTCATCCACTGAAGAGTACAGAGCTAAATGTGCTATTAGAAAATGGGGTCTGGATGGAAGAAATGGGTGGCGGGTGTGACCCGGAAGGGTTTATCTCCCTTCCTCCTCCACCTCTCTCTGCTTCCTGGCTGCCATGACATGAGCAGCTCTCCTCTGCCAGACCCTTCCTCCATGCCCTTCCTGCCTTGGGACCAGCCACTATGGACTAAATCCTCTAAAAACCACAAGCCAAAATAAACATTTCTTCCTGTAAATTGTGGGTGTTAGCTACTTTGTCCCAGGGATGGGAAAGTGACTTATACGCCTTCTTAGATACTGAAAGCCTAGACCGAGTATGAGGTGACCCCCTTTCTTTGGAAATTCCTTTCTTTTTTCTTTTTTTGTCGGTTGTGCTGGGAATTGAACCAGGGCTTTGTGTATGTTGGACAAACTCTACAACTGAGCCATACCACTAGTCCCTCAGTAAATTTTTGAAATGATATTCATTATTCCTCACATATGGAAATTGACAATGAAATGATAATAGATCAGTATTCTTGGGTTATTTACAAACAACCTCAGAACACATTTTCTTTGTTGCTTCTATTATTCTTGGCCTTTTGTCTTTTATTTTTCTCTGAGCTTTGCAGATGTCAGCTCATTACTGGTGATAGCTGGTGGGTCGAGTGGCTGGCTCATCTCAACCTTGGTTCAACAGCAGGGTAGCATTTATTCATGGATGACAACCATCCTTGGAGAGATGAAACTGGGTCAGTGAGACCAGGTAGGATGTGCTGCATTCAATTAACAGGATGGCAGGGCACCAAACTGAGACACTTCTCTTGCTCTCCTTTCCATGCAAGCACCTGTTCATCAAATCTGTTCATCTTCCCTTCCCACTCTTGGGGAGGTTAACATGAGGGACTAGAAGCGAAAGAATGGCAGTGTATGTCTTTGAAGAAAATGCCTGTTAGTGACAGTGTTTAAAACATTGCTTACACATTGCAAATTTAAGCCCAGCCTTGTCAGCTTAGTGATTTAGTGAGTCCCTGTCTCAAAATAAAAAATAGCAAAGGCCCTGGGTTCGATCCTCAGCTCTGCCAAAGCAACATTTCTTGCAATTTCTATCACCTTACTCTAGAGTAAACAGTTTTTTCGTAAACTAAGCTCTTTTTGCAACTGATCACAGCTTCCACAAGAAGAAGAGTGAGGAATAACAAGAAAGGAAACCAGACAGGATAGAATGAGATAAAGAGGAATTCAAACGTTTCAAGCCCTTATAAACAGAAACTAGTATTTGTATAGTGCTTTTCAGGTACAAAAGACTTCTCGGTGAAGAATGACACTATTATTCTAATATTCCATTTGTTGTGAATGGAAAAACTGAGGCTCAGAAATATCAGGTCAGTTGTCCTAATCTGCCTGGCCCATAAATAGTGGGGGAGGGACTCCTCTTTATCACCACGTCACAGCCACACTTTCCTTCCTTCTATTTTCCCTTTATCATTGCAGCAAGGGCACCAGGCAAGGGCTGTGTCTTCCATAGTGTGACCTCTCTCCCAGCGTATTTGGCAGTCTTGACACAGCGGCGTGGCGGTGAGTGCTGCCGTCTGTCTGGTGGGTAAGCGTCTTTTGTGAATTCCTGAAAGGGTGCTTTTCCAACCCGGCATAGTGTCGCTGAGCAGTCTCATCCACCGTGTCGACGCTCTTCCTGTCATCATGGCACTAACCCCTGGCTGGAGGGCCAGCTTTTGTTCAGAAAGCCATCTTTCAGTCTCCCTGACACATGTGGCTTTCAACGGAATTGCTGATTTTCAAGGATTTTAGAGAACGACAAAATTTCATAGCCGCGGAAACAAGACACCAAGTGCTCTGGCAAGCAGGCTTCGTAATTCCGCTAAGTTTAGTCTTTAGGATGAGTCATCTAGAGACTGTTACTTGCTCTGGGCTGTTGGCTATTTTATATTTAGAAAATCTGAGTTTCAGTGAAATCCATTTGGCGGTACATAATCTGTGTGAATCCAGTCCAAACGAGGTAATTAGGGGTCAGCTGGAGGTGATTATCTCCATCTATGAGCTGGCCCCGGGATAAGTCGCTCCATGCAAAGCTTTTAAAGCTACATTTTCTTCTTTGTGACCAATTTAGTATAAATGAAAGCCTTAAAGGCTTTTCTTGCGTCGTTGAAGCTAGGTTTGTTGTCTTTCCGCCTCTTCTTGGAGAAAATTGATCTTCTGGCCAAGATCCTATGAGAAACAGTGAGAAAAATGAGTGTGGTTGTGCTGAGCTGATACCCAGAGGTTTGTTGGCTGTGGCTGGGCCATTTTTATTGTGGGGTCTCTTTTTGAGGTTATTTCCAAGGTTTTCCAGGATGATTTCCATCTACCCTCCCTAATTAGAGAAGAGGTTTCACAGGGGTACTCCTTCTCTTTAAATTTAGATTTTGTAGTTCCTAAAGGAACTACTAAAGAAAGATTAGCAATGCACTTTTTAAGTAGCCATTAACAGGAGAGAGCAAATGTAACTGTATTAAATAAGCTAAGTCTCCGGGCTGATTTTGTCTCTAATGGGAAGGGGAGTGCTTGGTATGATAATTAGGATTTCTTTCCTCCCGTTGAGTTCTTCTCCCCATGTACCAGTTGTTTTTCTGTTGTTGAACAGCTGGCAGCTCCCTCATCTTGTTGAATCCAAATTGAGCTTCTGCTTCCTGGGCATCTTGCCTCAATGCCTTGTGATGAAGTCCAAGAGGTCCTAAGAAATATATCATGAACATCACACGCTTTAGATTGTCTAGTTTTCAACACCCACTTAGGACTCTAGGCAGGAAAATGCAACAACATCTATCATTTAGAGTCTGATCAAAATAAGCCCTTTCCCCCAGTGGTAGATATATATTATTTCAGAAAAAAAAATGTTTGGAAACCCCTTTGATAGCCAGTGGAAATTCATTGGCTTCCTCCACTGATCACTGGCCACAGACATAATTTGTGACTTCTAATAACCTGGAAGTACATCTTCCATGTCTCTTTCTTCTTTGAACCTTGTCTTAGTTACTTTTTCTCATTGTTGAGACAAAATACCTGACATCTAAAGTTAAAAGAGGAAAGGTTTGTTTTGGCTTACAGTTTGTAGAGGTTTCAGTCCCGAGTTGGCTGGCTCCAAGGTAGGGTGGTGTGGCAAAGGAGTATTGCAGAGGAGAAATGGTTTATAGTGTGGCAAGCAAGAAGCACCAAGCACCAAGCAGCAAGAGCAATAGCAGCAGCCTGCCTCCCCCTTTTACCCCTTTTAGGTTACCCACCTTATAGATGGTGCCACCCACACCCAGGGTGAGCCTTCCCATTGTCACACCCAGAACTATGCTAAACCAATCAGCAGACTAATTTAGCAATCACACACCTTTAATTCCAGCATCAAACCCTTAATCCCAGCATCACACACCCTAGATCCAGACACCTCCAAAAAGCCCCACCTATGACCGACCCTACGAGGCTTTTGGAAGACATCTAGATACCAGCCATAACAAACCTAAAGTATTGTATGCTTATGCCACTGAGAAAGACTGTGTTATGGTGAAAGAAAATTAGTTTGTTAAATTAGAGGAATACGATTCAGCAAATGGAACAGCCACTCATTAATGGAGTGATCTGGGCATGTTTTTTTAAATCTTTCTGCATCTCAATTTCTTTATTTAAATAATAGACTAATAATATGTACTCCATAGGATTATACAACTCATCAGATATGGTTTATAAACCAATAAGTATTTCTGAAATTAATGATTGTTAGCCTACTACCAACTCATACATTCATGCGGTCTAGTTTTGCTACACGTATATGCAGCAGAATTCAGTGTATTGTGTTGGCACGTATCTTAGAATTCCTAGGGTCTGTGATCACAGTATATGTGACTACTTCTAGTACTAGCAGAGTGACAGAAGGGGATCACAATTGAATATGCCTTCTGAACGGGAGGGGATGATCTAATCACAGAAAAAAGCCCTAAATAATGAAAACACTGTGGAGGTTTAGAATCATATAGCTTGAAGAGACCTAAAAGATGATGTAATGTTTACTGATTAATGGGAAAATAAGGTCCATAGACATTCTAGGAGCTGCTCAAGATTCTTCAGGCTCATTGGTCTCAGACTTGGGCCTCGCCCCAAGTGTCTTACCCAATCCCTCAGCCTTTACCCTGTTGCACACACTAGCATCTTAGCATGCTCTGCTTAAGCTCTACATACAAGCACATTGGGAAAATCCGAAAAGTTTTGCAGTAGAAGAGAGGATAACTTTAATCTAAGGTTGCTTTGCCGTGTCAACAAAATATTCCAATGGAATTGTACAGTACCATCATTTCTGTCCTGCCCACCTCCTCCCAAAAGGAGGGAATCTTTAACTCATGTTGTTTCTCCAGCTTTTGCCTCTGAGACCTTAGATATATTCCTCATTCTGTAAAATGAGAAGAAATACCAGAGGCTCTTTTTTTTTTCTTTCCCTCACTGGATGAGAAATGTGTTCATACACTATTAGACCTCTGATATTCATTTTAAAGCTTTTAAACCTAAGTGTTTACAGTGTGTCCTCATTTGACTGAACAGTCCCAATGGACAATCAGTGAAGAATAAGCCAAGTTTCAGGTAGCTCCCTCATCCAACTTGCCAAGGATATGATAAGGGGTCAACTATACTTAGCTGAACTATCTCAAATAAGAAATAAGCTAGAGGCTGGTGAGATGGCTCAGCGGCTTAAGCGCCTGCGCGGCAAGTGGGAGGGCCCGAGTTCGACTCCCGGAACCCACATACGAAAAAGGGGCCGGTGATATTGCTCAGCGGCACGGGCACCTGCTGGCGCGTGAGGTCCTGAGGTCGACCGCACGGTACCCACAAAAAAAAAAAAAAAAGAAATAAGCTAGATATTAGCAACTTAGAGCTTGTTTTATAAGTGGGAAGTATTAAAAATAATTTTTACTTGTTAAAATTTTAGTTGAGTATTATTCAAACTGATGTTTAGGTTCAGGCAATAAAGCCTGAATCCAAATGTCCCTCCCCTCTGTCCCTCCCCTCTGGCATGGCTAAAGTTCTCCATTCTGAGTGACTGATTTTTGGGAAGGACTTGTTCAATATGGCACTGGCATTGGAGAATGGTATCATGGTTTGAATGCGTTCGCCCAAAGAAGCTTAATCATCAATGCTACAGTGCTGGGAGAACCCTGTGCCAGGTGTTCATGTCAAGAGGACTCCACCGCTAGAAGTGGGTTACTGCCAGTTATAATCACATGGTTCGAGTTTGACCCACTTGCTCTCTCACACTATCTTGCCCTTCAGCCATCTGCCACGGGAAGATGCAGGGAGAAGATCCCTCACCAGGAGGCAGCATCTTGACATTGGACTTCTCCATCTCCAAAACTGTAAGAAATAAAGTTTTTTCTTTATAAATTAGTCTGTAGTATTCTGTCATAGAAACACAAAACAAAGCCAAATGGCAAAAGGAAGAAATGTAGAAAGTCTGTAAATTTCATTTCGCTCATTATCTTGTGTCCCAACTTGATTTCAATTTTAACAGATAAAATACAGTACTAAATATAAAAATAGCAGAGTATATGGGTGGGTATTTAGAAAAAAAACAAGCTAGAAATGACATAAATTTTTACAGTTTATCAAATTTTTATAAACTGCCATTCCTAACCATTATTTTGCATACACCCACTTTATTATTAGTACATGTTTGCAGTACTTAATGATCACATTCATCATGGGGGATTTTTACATGTACATAACACATCTTAATTCTTTTTTTTTTTTTTTGTCCCTTTCTCCTCCCCTCCCTCCAAGCCTCCTTCCACTCCCTACTTGCAAAAGCTCTATTTCCACTTTTCCTTCAATTCTTTTTTCTTTAGATCCCTTTTCCCTTCTTCCCTCCCCCCTCGTCTTCCATTTTATCTGACTCATTTTAAATTAGTAGGCGTCACTTTTAAGAAAAACAGATTTCATCATTAAAGAATCTGAATTCATAGTTTTCTGAAAATAATATGGAATGAAAATATATTTAAACTGAGGAAGTTTTAGTGTATTGACTTACAGAACTGTACTGCCTAAAAACATGATTGCATTCATCTCAGATTATGCAAATTTGAGTGGAGAGGAGTGACAGCTTTGAACTAATTTTCTAAACAGCTAGAAAAAAAATAAGATTTTATTGCTCTGTTTTGTTTTCCTCCCATACCATAGTCACACTTTTTCTTTTACAAGATATTATGATGCTCAAAAAATGTTCTTTGGAGATTTTTTAAATATTTCTTTCAGTTTTTGCTCTATTAATAAACAGTTGAATTTTTCTGTTGGCTGATCATTTTGTCCAAGTATTTTAGGTCATTGTTTAAATTACAAATTTTAAAACATAAAATCATCCATCTGTTTATCTCATAACCATTTATTGAGTGCTTATTATTTCCCTGTTAGGAAAATATAAATTGGAGTGAAACCTATTTTTGCAGTCAAGGAGCTCATTTACTTTTTTTTTTTTGTGGGTACTGGGGGGTCGACCTCAGGACCTCACGTGCCAGCAGGCGCCCGTGCCGCTGAGCGATATCACCGGCCCCTTTTTCGTATGTGGGTTCCGGGAGTCGAACTCGGGCCCTCACGCTTGCTGGGCAGGCGCTTAAGCCGCTGAGCCATCTCACTGGCCCCTCATTTACTTTTGATCATTGATCATTGTCCATTTCACCCAGGGACACTTTGGGTATTTCAGTGTCACAGTTTTAAGGTGTAATGGTTGATTATCTTTTGCTTCTGCCATCATGACCCTTGACTCTTGCTGTTGATATTTTGATGCCTTCTTTCTATTTACCCAACTGAAAATTAATTTCTAAGTTAGTCAAGATTATTATTTTTTAAACAAATGTGATATCTTGCCAAAAGCATGAGACATTGTTTCCCCAGTGATTAAACCGTGGAATCCTTTTTTTCTCATTCTACTACTAATTCTTTGTATAACCCCATCAATTTATTCCACTGCAAATTTCTATTAAGTCTGCTGAGAGCAGTTGACTGATTTTCCAAAACTAAGAACAGCTATAAAAATTTCAGCTTTTGAACAAAGTAGCACAACTAGGTTTATTACAGCAGGGTGACTTATAATTTTCTGTAAATTATCTGATATAGACACTTCATTTTGTCAAAATCAAGTCAACCATTAATTTATTAGCAAATAACACACATAAATATGTGAACGTATGCTTCCCTCCCTTTCTTCTTCTCTTCTTCCATTTCTCCCCCTCCCTCTCTCTCCTTCTCTTCCCCCTCCTTTCTTCTCTCTCTCCTTCTCCCTCCCCTACCCATTCCTCCTCTCCCTCACCCACCTCTTCTTCTTTCCCTTCTTCTTCTACTCCCCGCCCCCACAAGACCAGCACCTCACTGGTATTAGGTGATCACCTCATTTTTTATAGTTGATGTTATCCCTGATTTTTATATGTATATGTAACTAAATATATTTCCTGTTGGAAATTACTTATTTCCACTTTCTACATAGGAAGACATTCCTTGAGGACAGAGTAAATTCAATGCCCCCTCCTAACATATGACACATGACCTTCTAACGAGCATTTAATTTTACTTGCTTTTAAGATATACAGTTTTCAAGTTTATCCTTGTTTATGGCTGAGTAGCACTCCATTATATAAAAAAACCCCACATCTTTCTTATCCATTCCTCGGTTGATGGGCATTTGGGTTGTTTCCAAGATTTAGCTATTACAAATTGTGCTGCTATAAACATGGGTGCACATATATCACTGTGGTATGATGTTTTTAATTCTTCTGGGAAGATACCCAGAAAAGGAATAACTGGGTGGAATGAGACTCTAATCCTAGCTTTTTGAGGAATCTCTATACTGATTTCCACAGTGGTTGCACCAGTCTACACTCCCACCAACAGTGGAGAAGGGTTCCTTTTTCACCACAGCCCCTCCAGCATTTGTTATTGATTGATTTCTTGATAACAGCCATTCTTTCTGGGGTGAGATGGAATCTCAGTGTTGTTTTAATTTGCATCTCTCAAGTGAGCAATGATGTTGAACATTTTTTCATGTACTTATTTGCCATTTGTATTTCTTAATCTGAGAAGTATGTATTCATCTCAGATGCCCATTTTTGGATTGGGTCTTTGAATATGGGGGGCCTGATTTTTTAAAATTCTTTATATGTTCTAGATGTAAGTCTTTTAGGTCTGAGGGACAACTGGCTATAATTTTTTCACACTCTGTTGGTTTTCTTTTCACTCTGTTGGTATTTTCTTCTGTTGTGCAAAAACTTTTTTTTTTTTTTTCTTTCTTGTGGGTACCAGGAGTCAACCTCAGGACCTCGCATTTGCCAGCAAGCGCTTGTGCCACCTAGCGATATCACCAGCCCTTTTTTTTCCTTTATGTGGGTTCCGGGAGTCGAACTCAGGACCTCGCGCTTGCCAGGCAGGCACTTATGCTGCTGAGCCATCTCACCGGCCCCAAAAGCTTTTTAATAAGGTGAGATCCCATTTGTTGATTCTTTGTAGTATTTCTTGTGCTGTCTGGGTTTTGTTCATGAACTCTCTGCCTATACCTATGTCTTCAAGATTTCTGCCTATTTTCTCTTCCAGCAAAATTAGTGTTTCTGTTGTAATATTTAGATCTTTGATCCATTTTGACTTTAGTTTAGTGTGTGGTGATAGACATGGGTCTAGTTTTAGTCTTCGGCAGGTGTGGATGCAACTTGAGAGCATACTCATAAGTGAAATAAACTGGACGCACATGTGTAAACATCGTATTGTCTCACTAGTGTGAGAAGCTGAACAAGTACATAACATCCATAATGTACAATAGGTATTGTGAATTGGGAAGAAACTGTTCAAAAGAAAAGAGAAACTGGGATGGGGGAAAGGGGAAAGGAAGGGAAAAGGAAAAAATATATGTATACACAAGATAGTTAAGATAGTTACACAGCTAGTTTCTCTTAGTTCATTGAAAAGAAAGGTTTGTGCTAATATTGTTTGGACAATATTTCTTGCCTATATCTTGTACTGTGAATAACTATTATGAAGATAACAATATGCAATGTATTAATTATTGTTACTGTCCTACTAGCCTGTTTTGAAACTGTTTTATTTTTATTTTATTTATTTTTTTTCTCTCTTTAAAATACAAAAAAGAAAAAAGAAAAAAAAGAAAATTTTGGTGAAATACAAAAAAAAAAAGATACAATTTTCCGGTTCTTTTTTAAGTACAAACTATGTTTATGCGATTTTGTAATGCCTTTGCAAGAAGGTAGGCAAATGGCTAAGCTATTGAAATGAAGTTTGCGTACTCATTCAGTATGGGAAATTTATTTAAATGAAGCACAGAATTCCTCCATTCTTAAGAGTCTTCACTGACTTGGGATGAGAATATTCCAGCAGTCAATCTGGTTATGGCATTCCTTAGTTAGGTACCAGTATCAAAGCCACCGGAGATATGATTTAAGCAGCTCACCCATAGCAAACATTCTATAAAGAATGTGCAATAACTCTAAAAGGAATAGATTTATAGAATTATATTTTTGGCCTGAACTTTTAAAAGACACTTCAAAAGATAATCATCTAGCTACTGTTTAAATATGTCAGGGAATTGAAGACTTGCTACTAGTTTGTGGAACATTCCATTTTAATATTGGATAGTGCAAAGTCTTTTACAAATCTGCTAGTTATCTTTCACAGATGCTTTTAAATATTTGAGGAGAGCTTTGGGTGAGTCCAAGCTTCTGGCCTATTATTGTTTCTATCTAGACTTTTCCAATATTTGGACCAGCTATTCAGAAATACTGGCTGAGAAAGTTTAAATAACCTGGAGTTTTCCAGTCCAGTTTACACTGAGTTCAGGACAAGGTGCAAGGCAAGGGAGAGTTGTCGAGGATGTGGTAGATCACTGTGAAAGCCAGTAGTTGATCCTGGGTAGAAAGGTACAAGCATAGTAGAAGAGAGGATTTGAAAACAAGGAATTAACGCATCTGATCCCAAAGGCTCTGACAAAGTTTTCACACAACTCTCTGAACATCTGTAATTGAATCTTGAATTACTGTTGTGGATTTCACAGCTGCTACAAGAGAAAAGAAGTTATTAATCAACTGGGTGGGTGTTACGGTCCAGATATTTGTGTCCCCCCTCAAATCCAGGTATGGGAGTCATGGTCATTGGCAGGTAATCAGTTCCTAATAATGAGGCTAATGCCCTTCAAAAAAGGCCTGAGAAGATCCCTTGATCCTCCCACCATGTGAAGTGAGAGTGAGGAGATGGCTGTTATGCAAAAGCAGGCTTCAACCCACACCAAAACTGCTGGTCCCTTGATTAGAATTCCCAGCCTCCAGAACTGTAAGAGATAAATGTCTGTTGTTTATCAGCCACACAGTTCATAGTATGTTGTTATTGTATTGCAAGTAGACTAAGAGAGTTGGAGAAAATTAGGTTTAAATAAAATCAAACAAGTTACTTTATTAGTGACTTTTTGTCAGTCTTCAATACAACTACACAAGTGTGTAGCACACAGTCTTTAAACCTGAAAGCCCTTTCTTGGGACCTCTTCAGTCTTTTAATTCTCATTCTGTATGACTAGCTTTTCTAAGGTTAAATTTCTCCGTAAGTTCTCAAATAATTAAAATTATCTCAAATTGAAAGGGTAGAGTTATTCTACTCCAGCTCATTGGAAATATAAATTTGTGTTACCTATAAAATTGTTACCAGAACTAGCTGGGTATCAGAATCACCAACAGAACTGTTGAATGACATAACATATCTGGGCCCCATCTCACATCAGAATCTCCAGCACAGTAAAGGGAATCTGTAAGTTTCACAAACTTACAGATTCAGTGGTTCTATCGCTAGGCAAATCAGCAAGACCCCGAACAGGTCATGTGACCCATCTTGAAATAACAGTGAACTATGAAACAGAATTGGAAGCTGGGGCTTTGAAGGCAGACCCAAGTTGCATTTTGCCTATTACCTGCAGTATGGTCTTGGTTCAGCTTTTTAAACTTTCCAAACTTTGACCTCTTTATCTGTACAATGATCATTTTAATCCTACCAACCTTGTGGTGTTTTTCTAAGGATAAAATAAAACAAGAACAAAACATAGTACTCATGGACCATACTAAGTCCATGACAATACCTGAGAACTGTTGTTGTTAGTCTTTTTACAGCTGTGGAACAGCTAATTAAATATAGCCGAAGATGATGAAATTATTGAACATAACTTCAAAGTATTTCTGGATAAAAGTGTGGTGGTCCTCTTAAAAGCTAGGCCTCTTTAACCTCCTTTTACAGCTGCCGCTCGAAACGGGAAGCAGAACAATGTTCCAGACAGTAGGCTCAAAGCTTTCTTTCCTTTCCTTTAGAAGTCAGGCTTTGACTTTGGGAGTGGTACTGGTTTAATACCATTTGAAAAAAAAAAATCTGTACGTTATGGGATGTTTCATTTAACAAAAACTGAAAAGAGTAACTATGAATGTGTTCCACCCACAAACCCAGATCCTGACTAGAGCTTCAGCACCCTGCGGAACTCAGCATTTACTTATTTCCATGACAAATGGCTGGGATCTGACACACCTGTTCTGGGGTATAAATGGTGGTAAACACCATTCCTGGGAAACAATGGTGGGGAGAAGTATCTCTTACATTGGGAACCTGGGGAATCCTGGGTCCTGAAAGTATTCCTTTCCAGAGACAAAATTCTGCCTGAATTGATGGGTGGAGTTTTCTGTAGCCACCTTTCCAGGATGATGCAGCCCCTCGGGGTTTCTGCTTTACGCAAGTCCTGTCCTGACTACTTGGCTCCCTGGAGTCCAAGAAGATGTTAAATTTTAAGATTACCTTAATGTCAAAGCCATTGGCCACGAGGGCCAATTTCTGAGTCCAATAACCCCTCTCCTCTAACCTGTCTCAACCCCACCTGAGCTTGCATTCTTTTCTTTATTTCTGGCCTTTGGAGATTTTCCTTTCTTTCTCGTAAGCTCAGTTATACTCAACTTTTCTCTAGTTGTGCATAGTAGGAGCAGCGATGTGCTATCTCAGTCCTGTATGTTGTAAGAACTGAGAGTGAGTGATCACGATTTTTACCTGCTGTTTTTCTGTTCTATTCCGATAGCATCCAGAAAATATTGTTCCTTTTTATAACAGCTCTTTACATACTTTCAGATACATTGTTTGATTTCCTTTCCATAGTTTAACAATCATAATTACTCAGTGCAGGCAGACCGTGGTTCCTTCCTTTAGATGTCTTTAACTTTCTCAATTTACCTTAATGTCACAGGTACAAACCTAATGTTTCAGGTGTGTTTCAACCAATGTAAATGGACTAGATCAGTGGTGGCAAACCTATGACACGCATGCACAGCAAGCTATCTGTATCATTGAAAACTCTGTTATTGTGTTTTTTTAATGTATGAGTTTTTTTTTTTTCTAAACTCAAATCTCACTATTCAAGCTTAGTTGCAGTGTTGGCACTTTAGGTTAAATAAGTGAGTTTTGGGTTGCTATTGGGACACTCAGTCTCTAAGAGGTTCGCCATCACTGGACTAGACTGTCCCATCCTTTGTTCTGAATGCTTTTTTTCTGTTAATGGTATCTGTAATTACACTGGTCCATTTTGACAGCCTGGAATCTGTTTGTTTGCCCAGATTAAACTCAAAGAAAGTTTTTTAAATTTTTAAAAAAATTTTTAATGTGATGCTTCAATACAGAGTAGAATTGAAGCTTAATTTTGTTTATAGGTTCTAGTCACTTTAAAGAGATCGAGGATGTACATGTATTTTTGGCAGATTCAGTGGTTTCTGTTATCCATTTAAAATGGATGGACTATGGAGAAACAGAATATATACAAGTGAAATCTGAAATTAATTCAAAGAGCTCATAATTTATCAAGTATAGAAAGAAAAAACTTTACTGAAATGTATTTAACATGTAGCTGATTTGGCCTTTTCACTCTTATTGGCTCAATTTATGGACCCCCCCCCACCCAAAAGTCAGTGTTTTGTGTTTTTTATTTTGGTATTTATTTTGAATTTTTTCTTTATCATTGGTCTTGAGGCTGTATTTTTAATTTAACATATAAACTATTCAGCCTACCTTTTTCATGTAAATATTTCCCCTGCCAATGAAAATTTAACCTTAAAAATTCTTGGTGATAAATTTGTTATCATTCAGCAGGTTTTTGCCATTTTTCAAATAATAGCTGGTGCATTTACTGCCATCTGGTGGTAGATTTTGGAGGAAAGAGTGATAACTAGATTAGTAAATTAAAAATAACAAGGTAAAATTTCTTCACTGAATCAGTTTAACTAGAGTCATGCAAAATTAATCTGGACCCACATAAAACAAATTAATGTGAACCAAAAGAGAACGTCATCTTTGATCATATTCCCTTTTTTAGTTATTAATTTATAGTCCCACATAGATGGCAGGACTTATCTAATTATAATTCCAATTTTATTGCTTAGGTATGGAAGCAAAAGACAGGAAAACCTGAACTACAGTGGGAAATGGATGTTACAAAAAAGGAGGAACAAGTCGTAAGGGAACACATGGAAGGAGCCTTTAACTCAGAATGATTCAGGGAAGATGATTACTGGTAAATTATGAGATGGAATGACTGTAGGATGAAGTCAAAACCAGCAAAAGAATAAAAATTCCAGGTGGAGAACTTGGCACTTTCAGGGTATAATAAGTAATGTAGTATTTCTGCAAGGTGCAATTTGAGGATGAGGTTGACTACATATTAAGGACCAAGGCAAGTCAAAAAATTTCTGTGAGCTAGTATAGTTTAGACAAAGCTTTCTGATCATAATATAATTAATTAGAAAGTAGTAACTTACTTTACTACTCCATAGGAATGGACATTCAAAACCCAGATGTTTAAATAATTCATAAGTCAAAAAATTTTGAAAAAAACTTAAAATGACAAAATTAACTCATAATGAAAAAACTACTACTGGAATTTGTGAGTAAAAGTTATAATAGTATTAAGAGAAAAATTGGAGCCTCAAAACACACATTAAAACAGTAGAAATGTTGAAAGCTAAAGAAAATTGAAGGAAAGAAATGATGAAAACGTTAGTGACTGAAAGTACAAACCAAAAATGGCATAACCAAAACAGGATTATTGTATCAAGTTACACTTTCCATAATTAAAATGCATGCCCACATACATATGCACACACTCATTTCAATTGATGAGTTATTTAAACATGTAAGTTTTTAATCCTTTAAATTTTGAATTGAACCTATGGATTATTTAAACATATAGGGTTTAAATTTTCAGGCATATGAAGTTTAAAAGATAAGCTTTATAGTTATGAATTTCTAATACAAGGTCTAGTTTGGTACAGCATGGTAATCCACCAAAATGTGATTCTAGCTAAAATCGAGAATGAATACCTTCTTTCCTGAAATAGCTTTTCATGGAATAAAGTATCAGACAAGCGAATACATCGTTAGTTAAGCTATCGCTCTCAATGCGATGCATGAGATGACTACAGTTTTCATGTCGCTGATCAGAGAATGGATCACTATCAGGGCTGCAGATAGTACCTAATCCTATAGGTATGTATCATATAAGTATCTTTCTTCATTGTAGGTCAATAAGGCAAAAACAAAACAAATTATTTCTGAAATAGTTGACTTTGCAAGTAAATTAATCAAAGTGTTATTTTGTCTAAATCTTCAACCTTAGATGGTTAGATATTATTTTATTTCCAATAGCACCTATGAAAACAAACATATTCTGATAATCAATACAAATGAGACAGTGACTACCTAATCAAAATATTCTTCTTGAATACCAAGTATGAATCTATTGCAGTAAGCCATATCTTTCTTAAAATCCTGTCTCTAACACAGTGACACATGAAGAAAAATATCTGCAACAATTTATGAGTCCTGAAAATTTTGTAGAAGGCTGGAATTATAATGCCAAAAAACAGTGCTGATAATCCTGGACATGATACATTTTCCTTCCTTTTCATTGCAGCCATTGGGAATTTTGGAGAATTTTGAGTGCATAAAAAGCTTGAAGATGACTATGCAGAAAAGAATTAATGTAGCAGGCCTGGTACTGCTTTTCTCAGAAAGGCTTGCTACAAGCCTGAGTCTTGTGATATCTGGGAACTTCATTGGGAAACAGCTCTTTACATGGACAGGAAACTTTCCCTAAATGAATGAGTGACTCACCTTGCTGAAAGGTCAAGCTGTTTACATGAACAATATGGTTTATTTCAAACACCTGCTTTCTTTACGGAAGTCTGGAATTTTGGTACGTGCTATACAGAGGGGGACCTGTATTACCAGGCTACCATGAAGAGCTTGGGCACTGACTCTCCAATGAAATGCGGATAATGAAATGGTCGATAACACTTCATACGTTGTCCAGTTCCAAGGTAAGAGAATTAAGTGTGTCCTGCATGACTTTAGTTTTGGAAGCTTGCATTTGATTCCATCTGGATTTTGCCCCTATGCTTTTCTCCTTTGCTGGTTTTGCTTTATACCCCTTTACTATAATAAGCGAGAGATATGAGTGTGCCTAAGAAATCATCAAACCTGAGTATGGTCTTAGGGACCCTCACCACTGTGATATACAGCGAAGTTTGAGTGCCATTGTCATGTTCTGCTTGAAAGTGGAAGACAAAGGGAATACGCATAGATTTGGCCAACTTGAGCTTTATCTGGACTAATAGACATTTCTTAAACTGTAAAAGTATTAAGGGGTTCATCAGTTACATATACATGAGCAATAACACTGACAGCTACTATCATATGGCTATTCTTGTCCTTGGCATGGTGCAAATTTCTTTAAATGGATAATGTTATTCAATCCTCACATTGTTTTCTAAAGCAATTGTTCTTACTTTACAAATAGAGACACTGGGACCCAGAGTGATTAAGGAAGTGGCCCAGTCACATATCTCGTAAGAATCAGTCAGAATGGGGCACAAGGGCTTGGCTCCAGAGCTTAAATTTTTAACCTCTTCTTGGCCATATGTATTTGATCCACATTTTATCTCTTCCCATTGGAACAGGGAAGGGAGAGGGTGGTTTTGGCATATAGAAAGATGTCTGAATCCTCAAATATCTGATTATCGGTGATTATAGGTGTATAAAAAAGTATTCACTGACTGACGGAAAGATAGGGTAGCACTGTTAGCTCAAAAGCCTGAAAAGAAGGGGCTGGAAGTATAAGGGAGATCAGAAAATGAATTAAGAAAGTGACAAAGATAAATGTAGCCTATTTTATAAAATGTGCCTAGAGCTCAGTAGTCACAATGAAGGAAGAGGAACGAGCTCAGTGTTTGGAAATCAAGGAAGCTGGAATTGTGGAGCAGAGGATCAGAGAGAAAAGCAATCTCTTTCCCTCCTTCCGAGCCAACATCCCACTACCTCTACCTTTACCTCTACCTTTACGGCTGTGTAACAGATACCTAGATCTATGTATCTAGCTGTCTATCTATAGACCTACTCAAAGATCTGCAAAAGGTCCTCTCAAGCCTTGAGTGGAATAAGGATCCAGGTTGGCACGTGAGGAAACTTCCCAGTTCAGGAGAAAGAGTACAGAATCATGAGAAGGAGCAGACAGAATGATCCCCAGTGCTCATATAGGGTTAGGAACAGTTGCTGTTTCCATCAGCCAGAGTGGAAAAGTATTTTCACAGGGGATTTGGTAGAATTCTTGGGAAGTTACTGGCTTAGTAGCAGGGCCAAACAAAGCACAAATTATTCCAAGCAGAATCAGCATGAAGAATCCATCACCCCGTAATAAAATTGTTGAAATCAGTGATAGAATTTAAAAATCAGCCAGAGGAAAAAAGACAAGTCATGTACAAAGGAATGACAGTAGACTGTCAGGAACCACTTGGATCAGAAAAAAACGGCAGAATATCTTTTACTTTACTGACATGACACAGTTAAAGTCAACTTGGAATTTTATATTCAGACAATGTATTCTTCAAAACTAAAATAAAAATAAAGACTTCCTCAGGCATAAAAAGTCTAAGGAACGTATTGCCATCAGAACTTGACTATAAAAAATGTTGATGTAAATCTTCCAAGAAGAAGGAAAATATTAGAAGCTTGACTCTTTTACATAAAGGAATGAAGAGAGTCAGAAACAGTAGATATCAGAAATAGTAAATGTATGAGTAAATTTAAAAGCTTTTAAAATGTTTAAAAAATTTAATTGACAATAGACTTTCAAGAGGGAAAATAATGGTTATTTTTGGAAGCTGTAACATATGTGGAAATAAAATTGTGACAAAATATCACAGGGTCAAAAGCAGGGAAAAGGAAGTATACAATTGTAAAGTTCTCATACTATACTTGGGACCATATGAGTTAAAGGTTTGGATTGTGAACCTTCCAACCACACTCAAAAAGCCCAAAAGAGACAGCTAATAAGCTAACAATAGAAACAAAGTGGAATAATAAGACACTTAGTTAATACAAAAAAGGCAAGAAAAGAGTAAACAAGTAACAAAATTAGAACAGATAGAAAAGAAATAGGTTAAGTCCTACTCTATCAATAACTGGTTAAAATGTAGAGTTAGCAGTACAATCACAAGACAGAGATCATCAGACTGATATAAAATCAAGATATGTTGCCTAAAACCCGCAACACAAGTAATAGGTTAATGGAGAAAAGAAGAAATGATGGGCAATAAAATAAGGATCAAAAGTAAAACTCTAGTGGTTATATTAATATCAAATAAAGTAGATTTCAAAAGAAGAATTAGTATAAGAAATAACTAAGGTCATTTCTTATGGATAAAGGCTATCAAATTACCAAGATATAACAATCTAAAATGTGTGTGTGCCTCAAAATCAGCAGGAATGCACTAGTATTGAACAATCTCAAACTATTAAATACAATAAACATTCGCAGAATATTTCACCAAAACAGCAGCAAGCGCTTTCTTTCCAAGTACACATGGAACATTTATGAAGCTACATCATATTCTGAGACCTAAAATATGTCTCCAGAAAGTTCAAGGGATCAAAGTCTTAAAAAGTATGGTTTCTGATCACAAAATGATTAAATAATAAATCAACATGAGAAATATATCTGGAAAAATCTCCAGATAATTGCCAATTAAACAACACGCTTCTAAATAAAACATGAATCAAAGAAAAAAATTCACAAAAAAATGGAAAACATTTTGTGCCAGATGAAAATAAAAATGCTGCATATTGACATTTGTAAGATGCAGCTATGCAGCTATAGCAGTGGCTAGAGAAAAATTCACTGCAATAAATGCTTTTGTTTGTAAGGTCTCAAATCAGTGATAGAAGTTTCTACCTTGAGAAAAAGAAGAGCAAATTAATCCTCAAGTAAGCAAAAAGAAGGAAATAATAATTATGAGACATAATCAATGAAAAGGAAAACATGAAAACAATATAGTGCATAAATTTAAAAGTAGTTATTTGGAAGTTCATTAAAATTGAAAATGCTACAGTCAAACTGGTAAAGAAAAAAAAAAAAAAAAAGAGAATAGGCTACCAAAAACAACGCTGAGAGAAATATATCACTGCATATCATGCAAACATAAGGAATAAATGAATAAAATGAACAATTTTACAGGAATAAATTTGCTTTTCATATGAAATGAAAAAGTTTCTTATAAGGCACAAATGACAAAAGTTCATTCTAGCTCAGATAGCTTCAATAGTGAATTCTAACAAACTTAAAGGAGAAATAGTATCAATATCCACACTAACTTTTTTCCTGATAATAGAAGACTCTTCCTATTGCTCTCTGTGAGGCTAGAATTACATGATGACCAAACCAAAGCCCATACAAAAAAAAAAAAAAAAGAAAGAAAAAAAAGAAAATAATATCTCTCATAATGATAGGTGCAAAGAATTCTTTAAAAATTTTTAGCAAAGTAAATACAGTAATATATAAAAGGAAGGTAGATTATGACCATGTGGGATATAGCCCAACAAGACAGGCTTACCATTGGAAAAGCAATGTAATTTACATCAGCAGACTGAAAAATAGAACATCCCAACAGATGCAAAAAAATCATTTAACAAACTTGAACACCTCTCCAGAAAAACAAAACAAAACAAACAACAACAACAAACCTTCTTAGCAAATCTAGGAATGAAAGAAAGAACAGGAAAATATGTAGATTGTAAAGAAAGAAAAAAATGCCTTTATTTACAAACAGTATGGTAAAATACAAAGGATATATTAAAAAAAAACCCCAAAACTACAAAATAATAGTGAATTTAGACAAGTTGTAGGATACACAACTGCTATGTGAGAACAAATTGTATTTCTATTTCACAAAAAGGGCATCCATATTTAAAGAAATAAAAATAAAAATAAAATACTTATAAATTACATAAGTTATGCAGAAGACTTGTACTCAGTAGCTATAAAACACTTTTAAAAGAAATTAAATAACTGGAATTATGCTTTGTTCGTGCATTAGAAGATTCAATCTTTATTAAATTATCAATTTTCTTCATATTGCTCAACAAGCTTTTTTGTAGAAAAATGAAAAGCAGATTCTAAAGTTTGCACGGAGGGCCAGTGAGATAGCTCAGCAGCATAAGCACCTGCCTGGCAAGCGCAAGGTCCTGAGTTCGACTTCCGGTACCCACATAAGAAGAAAGGGCTGGTGATATCGCTCAGTGGCATGGGTGCCTGCTGGCGTGCGAGGTCCTGAGTTTGACCCCCGGTACCCACCAAAAAAAACAAAAAGTTTGCATGGAAGCACTAACAACTGTGATTAGCCACAGCAACTTTTAAAAAGAAACTCAAAATTGGAGGATTTAAACTACCTGAATTCACTTACCTTAAACCTGCAGTGATCAAGACAGGTTTTTGAATAAAGACAGAGGTGTATAGATGCTCCTCAACACGTGGTAGGGTTACATGTCAGTAAACCCAGTACAAGTTCAAAGACTCTAAGTCGAAAATGCATCCACTATACCCAGCCTATCAGAGCAAGACAGGTGTGTTGATTGTTCACCCTCATGATCGTGTGGCTGGCTGGAGACTGGCCAGCATCTGGACAGAGGATTGTACCACGTACCACTAGGCCAGGAAAACACCAAGTTCAAAAATGGAAGCATGGTTCTTTTGAATGCATATCACTCTTACATCATTGTAAAATTGAACCATCGTTAATTTGGAGAACATTTGTATACATCAACAGAACAGGATGGAGTGTGCATGTAGACCTAATTAGTCTCCAGCAAAATTGCCAACAGATTATTTTAAAAAGTGCCAAGATAATTCAAAGGGGGAAAAGATGATCTTTTCCACAAATGTAGAAATATTGGACGAATAAAAAAAGTTGGGGGGATTGCACCTCAGTCCTTGGCTCTTATCATACACTAACCACAAAATTTGGCAGAAAATTGATGGGGAACCTAAATAAGAGAGCTAAGCATACAAAATGTCTACCTGGAAACAGGATAGGGTCTTAAAGCTGGATGTACACCTGCCACCCCAGCCGCTCAGGAGACTGCAATAGAAGGATTGCTTGAGCTCAGGAGTTGCAGATGAGCCTGGGCAACACAGGGAGACATCATCTTAGGAAGACACAAAGCTTGTGTCAGAAAAAATATCTGAACTTCATCAAAGTTCTAAGGTTGGCTCTTCAAAAAAGACTGTTACAGAAATGAAAAGAAAGGCAGACACTGAGAAAACATAATGCACATACACACACCGTGTATTAAAAATATATAATTTTTACTACTCGAAAGCAGATAGATAACTCAGAAAAGGGTTGAAAGATTTGAACTCTTTCACAAAAGATGGGCAAATGAAAACATTTTCAATATCGTTAGTTTTGAGTCAATACCAAACCATAATGAGATAGCGCTAACACTGCTAATATTAGAAAGACTGACAGTAAATGGGTGTATAACATTGGCAGAAGCCAGTGAACTGAAAATTGGAGGTATTTTCCTTTGTTGCATGTAAATATATCTCAATTTAAAAATGGCTACATAGGGGCCTGTGAGATGGCTCAGCGGCTTAAGCGCCTGCCTGGCAAGCGCGAGGGCCCGAGTTCCACTCCCGGAACCCACATACGAAAAAGGGGCCGGTGATATCGCTCAGCGGCACGGGTGCCTACTGGTGTGCGAGGTCCTGAGGTCGACCCCCCGGGTACCCACAAAAAAAAAAAATGGCTACATAAGAATTTTATAATCACTGAGATGTTACATGTAAAAAGCTGCTTTTGTAATTCATGTTTGAAATGAGAACTTTTACTGTTTACATTTAAGTGCATGCCAGGGTTTCTATGCAATATTCATATTAATCTAACATTAATATTTAATCACAGTAGTAGTAATCACAAATAGTGAAAAGGAGGTGCTGTGGTTACATATAAAATATATCTTCCCTTTGCTGATTTTATAAGCTCAGTTGCTGAATTGTACAGAAGTGGAATATTCTTGTTTTCATTAAGATAGTGGATGCTTCTAGGGTGGACATGATCGATACGGGGATCTTTACGCTGCTATTAAGTTAAAATGTCTATTCCTATTATAAAATGATGTCACAAGGGAGAAGCAATGTTAATTTTCAGTCTTCTTTCCAAGGTGAATAAGTTTCCCATTCAAGAGAAAAAAAATTAAATTAAATGAACAAAACAGAAAACTCAATTTTTGTGACATATTCAGGTAGAGTTTTTAAAATAGATTTTCTTGTCTTCTGGAATATAAAATGGGTGAAGTAGAAAGTGTAGAACTAGTGAAATGAGTCCGTGACGCCCAGGGACTGTAACTTTTACTTTTCCACTCATGGAGACTCTTCGTGTGTGTCTCCTCAAGGTGGAAAACTGGCTGCTCCAATCCCTGAATGAAAACTAGAAAAGACAAAGAGCCATAGCTGTTTGTGAACTGGCTTTAATGAGTTTTCTGAGAAGCCACACTTCTTCAGGTAGGAGGGATTTATAGGCCATGCCCACTTGCAGAAGAGGCTGGGATTTTTTTAAGGTCAGGAAACATGATCACAGCTACAATTGGGATTCTGATGAAAGGAATAAATGGACACAGATATTTAGCAGGCAACAGAGTGTCTGCCACATGCCGTCCTCCCTGGAACCAGTGGAAGGCTTTTGCTGCCTAGCTATTTTATATGCAAGACATGATATCTGAGAGTTTTTAACCTAGTTAGCTATGTTATCTTCAAAAACCTAGAGAATAAGCCTGTAATCCTAGCTGCTTAGGAGGCTGAGGCAGGAGATTCCCAAGTTCGAGGTCAGTATGGGCAACTTAGCAAGACACTGTCTCTTGGAAAAAAATTAAATAAATAATTGAGTGTTTGAATTATTTGATAATGAGGATCCGTTGGAGTCTTTGAACAGGGTGTAGATTAATTAATGCCTAGCTTTAGAGAGATGACCCATCAGTTGCCTAGGAAATACCTTAAGCACGGAGGGGGAAAGTGGGATGCAGAAGACTTAATTAAAGATGAATGGAACCCTAATCCGTGGGCTCATGCAAATACCTGAGATACACAAATGCTTTCCTCTGCTGAACCCCCCAAGGAGGAATTTGCATTTTGTTTTTTAGACAATGATAATAATTTTAATGAATAATCCTAGCATTTTCTGAGTGTTTATTTTTCTACCAGACCTTATTCTAAGTGCCTTATATACATTTCCTGAATTAGCCACCACAAAGTAGATACAGTTGGTCTTATTTGACAGGAATGGAAACTCAGGCTTGAACAGATTAGGGAAACTGCCCAAGGTCACGTGATTGATAAGTGCTGGTAGTGGCACTGTGCTCAACTGTTCCCATCCACTGAGATACTGAAAAATAAAGAGCAAGCCAACAAAAGCAGGGTTTTGCCATTTTGGGGAAAATAATTCCTTCCATTTAAGTGAAATTGAAATATTGGCTTGAAAGAGCCAGATGGTAAATCGGCTAACACGTAATTTTAAGAGCATTCCTGATATTAATCAGAATACTGGAGATAACCCTTTAAGTAGAGAGATCCCACTAATGGGGCCCCAAAAGAAAGAAAAAACATTCAAAATTCCATTTTAAAGAGATCCGGTACAAGTTGTTTTGAGAATAGGAAGCAGGGCCAAAGGTATCAGTGAGGCACATAAAATACCCACTGTGCTCCAGAAATTAAGATCTGTTGCAAGAGCTGAGGAAAATTATGGAGGAATCTCAGGACTAACAGCAGGGTATACAGCAATAGGGCAAGATAAGACGAGAATATGTCGGAAGGTCTGACTCATACAACTCCTTGGTGCAGCTATTCTGAGTTTAAAGATAAAGTCTAATCATTGAACTCAGTTTGCTGTTAAGGTGACTTGTCAAGAGGTGAGGATAACTGCAACTGGACCTCAAGCCTTATGCTACATAGCCTCTTAAATGGCAATATCCTCAGTGCCTGTGGTTGCGTGGATACCCATGGAGGAGGCCAGACTATTCCCACTGTCATTTCCATGCCTGAGAAAGACCATAGGGTTGTTTCAGGTGGCCTTATTGGGGTATGAGGTCTGGCATTGTGGTGAATTCGCCACTGGTCTGATATCTAGACATATAACACTGAAAAGCAGCCTGTCATTAGGATAAATCTCGGGAGAATTTATTCATTCTGTCCAAATGCACAGGAGGCAGATTTATAAAGGAGCATTCAATTATTAGTTTTAAAACCACAAGTCCTTTTTTGGAATGATTTAGAATATAAATAATAGGAGGCTGGGTGGTAAGATGGAAAGACCATATGGTCTAGATTTAGACAAAACTGTTCTGAGACCCTCATTTATCTAGATAACCTTGAGTAACTTCTTAACAGCTTGGAGCTGCAGTTTCCTCTGAGAAATGGAGATGATATTACGTCATGAGGTTAATTTGACTCTGGAATACTCAGCTCAAGGGCAAGGGCACTCATTGGAAAAGGCATCAAAGGCTACTAAGGTGGCCCCAGAAATCACAACTGAGTTTTTCGAGACACATGGTCTCAGAGGAGTAACTGTACATGTGAGTCAGGCTAAGGGCATCACCACTAGCACCATAGCAGTGTCAGAAGGACTCTCTATAGCAGAAAATCCTACAGTATAGTTTCCATTATCCTAAAGTATGAAACTGTCAAGACATTAAATCATGGCTCTGACCAAATAACATTGGGTTCAAGGCCTAGCTCCAGCGATGGAAGAGTGACAGCATGCAACATGGCAGCCAGGGTAATTTCAGATGGATTTCTGTGCACCGGGCCATCTTCTAATAGGGGGAGAGTCCCTGATGCATGCAATCCAAGCCTAACATTCAATTCCAGTTCTTTTCGTGTGACGGAAACGAAGTTGTTTCCCTTCTTGCCCATGGGTATAGCTAACTGAGAAATTGTCCAAGTGTATCAATCACCTTTCCTGTTGCTGGAACAAAATACTCGACACCTTCAAATTTAAAGAGGAGAGGTTTATTTGGTTCATGGCTTCAGAGAATTCAGTCCCTCGTCAGCTAGCTCCTAGGCAGAAATGTCATAGCAGAGAGGTGTAGTAGAGCAAAACTGCTCGTTTCGGGTGGCCAGGAAGCGTTGCGAAAGAGTCCAAGCCAGAGGTACACGCTCCAGAGGCCCTGCCCGGCCACCTGCCTCCTCAAACTGTGTCTCACCTCCTAACAGCACCTTCGGCTGCAGCACCTGCATGGCCCAATCATGTCTCCTGAGTCTTTTAATCCAGGACAAGATCGACTGGCACAAACATCAAAGTAGAAAGGCAATCCGGGACCTATCAGCATCAAAGGAAGAGACATTGCATAACAATGAGGTTTTAGAGAAATTTAGGAAAGTACAACAATTTAACAAAGATACTTTTGTCTCTAGTGCCAGTGGAGCATCTGATAGGCTGCCCATTTCCGGAGATCCATAAAATTGGCCCAGGACCCTCTCCCATTTCTCAGCCTATGGAAGTCATGCGCTATGATTTCTCTGAATTCTTTTTTTTTTTTTTTTTTTTTTTTCCTGCTTTCAAGGGTATTCACCTCTTCTTTTTTCCTTTTTGGTCCTCCCCTTCCTTCTTTCCCTTTTCTCTTTCTTTCTTCCTTTCTCTTTTCCCATGTTCTCAACATCTGTTGTGCAAACTGACGGCCAAGGTATGAAATTCAGTATCTTCTTCATGTTTAAAGCCCACCCACCCATAACACCACACACTCACAAACCAAGTGATGATAACACTGACGGACTTTACTATACTAATGACTTCTGGAAATGGAAGAAGTTCAACAATAACATTGGCCAGAAGTGGTGCGATGGATATTTAGCCCATCCCATCCCTGGAGATTTCATTGCTCTTCTCTTCCTTCCTTCTCACTTTTCCATCTTTCCAATTTCCTTTAAGGCACAAATCCCACAAATTAGTCTTTTCTCAGGCAAATCAATTACAGTGTCCTTTGCTAATACATGTCCTCTGATGATAGCTTTCTTAAGAAAATACAGTTTTTTGAAGACTATTTTTCCCTAAGAGAAATTGTGATGTGATCAGTAATGACAGCAAAACAAATTTGACATCACGTACTGGTGAGTAGAACACTGGTTCTTAGAAGATTCAGAATCTTTCTTGAATGATGCTAAGTAAGTAGTTAACTAGTATTCACTTGGTCAACACCCTTCTTTTCCTCATTTTAGCGAAAGATTCCATTAGTCCAATGTTGTCTAACGTCAGTCAGGTTTTCAGTATTTAAGTTTAGCTTTCCTTACATTCATTGCATTTTAGATGGAAGGTTCAGCATATGCTTTTTAGGAGATATCTTATTCTTAGCAGCAATACCTTTAATGAAGTATTTCTTGGATAAGATTCTTTTTAGAAAGAATTCCACAGAAGACTAACATCCATTTTTTCTTGTCCTTTATCAAGTTCGGGCTTCTGAAGATGACTCTTTAACTTTCTTCTTTGATTCTAGGGGTGATTTTTACCTAAGGTTGAGGTTACCTTGTACTCTGTATATTTCTTCCAAGAAGCATTTTTTCAAGTTAATTGTTGCTGTTAGTCCAAATGGAAGCACGGTTGACAGGGACTGAGAAATATCGTTTCCAATTTTGTTGTGCAGAAAATAGTGATTAGTTTAACCAAAATTTCTGATTAAACTTTGTCAAAAATATTCTATTACGGAGTGACAGGAAAGTCTACCTCATCATCATGGTGGTCAATTGTAAATTTTTAAAGTAGTAGTTACTTTATTTGAGAATATTAACAACAAAAATATACCAGAACTCATAGCTGAATTAATATTATGAATTTTAAAACTAGGAAAAATGAGATAAAAAATAAATACAATAGCTAGAAGCCCAAAGAAAGGTAAGGTCTAATAGGTAGTAAATTTTACATTATAAGTAAAAGTTTAAGTATAAAACTGAAATTTTGTATGAACCTAGCAGAAGAGTTTTATAGACAATTTAAAATTTCTTATAGAGACCTTTTTGAGTATTTTGCTGATCTCAAATAATCTGCATATGATTTTGTATTCATATTCCTTGCAGTTGGAAGACTTGTATGGAGCAAGTAAACATCACGAAAAGAAAGATGAATATGAAACTAAAGCTGCTCAAGCATATTTTATTCAGAGTCCCAGCAACTTTGCCAGGGCAAAAGCAATTCTTCATTATTGTCACTTGGTTTGAATTATCAATTTACTGTCCCAGAACACCACAGATCTTTTGTAAAATATCTGAGCATGTTTAATAGATGACTAAGTTAATTATTTGGTGGTACATTATTGTTAATGATGTAAGCCATATTTGGTGGCTTACAATGCTTAATCATGTACATCTTACCTACTTTATCCCCTAAAACAATAAAAATGAGCAATAATAAAATAGCTTCAAAACACATAACTAAAGCACTAATTTCCATATACCAAATAGATCCCTATTCTTTATTCTAATAGTAGGGTCCCTGCTGAACTGCATTACAGGAGCTCCTCCAGGGAGGAAATGAGCAAGACAGGTCCAGACTCTGGGCTGGAGCAGAATGATGACTGAGACAGTAAAGCTACTTGCTTTCTTTGTCCCTGTGGGAAGGGACCAGGATACCCAGGCTATGAGTGTGTGGCAACCTGGAATTCCCACTCAGGTGTCCTCACTCTGGGAGCTGGGGTATTGCATGGCTCGATTCTCTTGGGGAAGAATTTGCAGGCCATGTGGGGCCTGGCTGGATGCTAATAAGGAAAGATGGTGCATGCTGGTACAGATAACTATGAAAGAGTTCTGAAAGAGACAGGCAGGAGGACGAAAGAACCCTCAGTCCCAAAAATTTGCTCAGTCCTTAGGCCTGGTTTCTCATCCTTCAGAGAGCTAAACAGTCGTAGAAAACCCACAGTCTTAGTAGAAAGGTCACTGAGGTTGGTTCTGCCTTTAATGCTGGGGTAGATGTCCTGGGATGTCTAGTCTGCTGCTGCTGTGACATGAATGTGACCTCCGGAGTGGATGTGTTGGAACCCATATGCCCAATGCAACAGTGCCGAGAAGGGCATGTGGCACTAATAAGAGGGATTCGGTCATGTGGGTTCTGTCTTAAATGGATTAATGTCGCGATTGCTGGAGGGGTTATTATCATTTCGGTGGGTTTGTTATAAAAATGAATTCAGCCTCCCTCCCACGCCCTTGCCCTCTGTGCTCTTGCCCTTCAGTCTTCCAGCCTGGGATGACACAGCAAAAGGCACACACCAGAGGCGGCCCCTTGACCTTGGGCTTTTCAACCCAAACACATCTCTGCCCTTTACAAACTGCCCAGTCTTGCGGTTTTTTGTTGTTGTCGTTTTATAGACGCAGAAAACAGACTGAAACAAGTGCTCATTGGATAAAATTCCGTTCCCAGGCCTTGAGAATATTTCCAGAGCCACGGTGCTCACTTAAAGGCCTCTGGTAGACTAAGAGTCCGCACTCCGTTAGCCCAGAGCCTAAGGAACAGAGAGCTGTGCAAAATTAAAAGCATCTCCATGGGAGCGTGAGGCCCTCCGCTCTTGTCTGAGGTCAAGACTACAGCTGACAGAGAACTACACCTTTGATAAAGATATTATGGAGTGAATTGTATGTATTACAAATTAAATTCTATACCTCTCTTTAAAAACTGAATGTAGAAAGTGAAATATGAGAGTTAACCTAGTTTACAATAGGATCATCTTTATTACAATGTTTTTGTTCTTACTTCTTTTAATCTTAAAAGAGTAGTAATGAACAAACACATCTTCCTTTCCATGCTCCCTGGTTGGATTTCTTTTTTTTTTTTTTTTTTGTGGGTACTAGGGATCGACCTCAGGACCTTGTGCGCCAGCAGGCGCCGGTGCCGCTGAGCAATATCACTGGCCCTTTTTTCGTATGTGGGTTCCAGGAGTCGAACTCAGGACCTTGCGCTTGCCAGGCAGATGCTTACACCGCTCAGCCATCTCACCGGCCCCCTGGTTGGATTTTTTAAGACCTGAATATGCAGCAGTTAAATAAGAAAGACTTTTATTATTATAGCCAATTCATATTGCCCTGGTAACCCAGGCTGCTAAATAAAGATGTATTTTTTTAGTGTTCAAATGAGATGATGTTGAACTCTTACCCTACTCATTGTAATAGTATCTCTTTTTCCTTATCTGGGATAACTGTCATATAACTGCAAAAATTCTAGGGATGCTTTTTTAGTTTAGGTTATTTCAAATATCAGCCTTGTTTCCTACTCTTTTTTTTACTTCACTGCTGCCATGTGGGATCACTAAAATTCAGTTGGTTTTGACATCCTGCTATCTACCTTGTTTGCTGAAGAGTGATTTGCTTCAAGCACAGAATGTGCCTCAAGATGGACTTGGTAATCCAGTAAAGCAGTACAATTCTTGGTCTCTCTTGAAGTTCACTGTCTACTCAGGCACTTCCCAAAATAGGAATGAGGTCTGACGTGTACTTTGGTGTATTAGTCCCCACAGCTGTCAAAATTCCTGCAAACTAGGTAGTTTATTTTTTTAAATTTAATTTAATTATTTTTTTGTGGGTACTGGGGGTCGAACTCAGGACCTCAGGTGCCAGCAGGCACCCATGCCGCTGAGCGATATCACTGGCCCTTTTTTCGTATGTGGGTACCGGAAGTCGAATTCAGGACCTCTCGCTTGCCAGGCAGGCACTTATGCCACTGAGCCATCTCACTGGCCCACTAGGTAGTTTAGAATAACAGAGATCTGCTGATTCACAGTCCTGGATGCTGGAAGTCTGAAATCAAAGTGTTGGCTCCAGGGAGGATCTTTCCTTGACTCTTCCTAGCTTCTGGTAGTTGCTAATAATCTGCCATGTCACTCAGCAAAATACATTTACCCCATCCCAATGTTCTTCACAGTCTTAGCATTTCCAGCCCTGGGTAACTTGGTTTCCTCTTTCTGTGTAGAATACTGATGGATGCATCAGTGTCCCTGACTCACTTCTCCTTTACTTAAGGGCTTTGACCCTAAACATGGACACTCTGAGAGCTTTTTCCAGATGTTTTATTTGTGTGTTTGTTTTGGTGTAGATTGGCACCCACAAAATGGGTCTCTTTCTATTTCTTTTGTTTCTTAACTTCCTGCATCAGACTCTGAAGTAGAGACAGGGGTCTTTTCCCTTCACGGTTTCAAGGCTACTCTTATTTCTTGACCCATCATGAGTGACTGTTTTTAGGAGATACCCCTAGCTTGTAATGCCACATACTTATAACATGAATTTGTATTTTTATGGCTAAGTTTTATCTCTTATACCTTAGTTGCTTACTAATTGGTTTATTTGATGACTGTTTATGATAACTTCTTATATGCAAGAAATTGTTTCAGTGTCATGAAGGATATAAAGATGAGTAGGACATAGATCTGCTCTAATATAAACAAAGTGTCATAAGTGACAGATGAAATCTCAGGACAGCCTTAGACCAGGACAGTAGGTATAGAAATTAACTTAATTAGCTTAGAACCCTCAGGTCTCTCTGACCTTTTCCTTCTTGGTCCTTCCAGGGCAGCACATTGACTTTCAGCTTCTTTAGGTCATCTCTCAATTTCTGCAAGAATCCAGTGAAGTGCCTGGGTAAAGGAGTTCATGTCTTGTTCTCATGTTCGTGCCTGCCTGTTCTTCAGTTTTTGGGGATGGATGCAAAGTATGCTGATCAAGGTGCAAGGGGGAGATGAGGTGACTTTTTCTGCAATCGGGATGGGGGAGATAGTGTTCCCATAGGTGCTTGCCAATGAAATAAGAGACATAAAAGTGAGGGTAGACACAAAGTATGGCGTTGTGGGAGGAGGAGGTGGGGGTGGGGGTGGGACCTCAGAACCACATAACCAGTGGCATGAAGCTGTGAAACAGAAGACCATGCACTGGCATCAACTCCTGGGAGAGGAGCACGTGCACTGTTAGGCAGTCCCAATGGAGGACTCTAAACACCTTGCCAATTTCTGCTAATCAGACACTGTACCAGCGTAATCCCTGGAAAGAGAGTGCCATGCACCAGTTACCAATCCTGTTAGAGGACTCTAAGCACCTTCCCCATTTCTGCTAAGATTCCTAAATATAGCAGGTCCCTAAGCACGGCAGGAGGTTTTGTATAAACCGAGCTACCATATCATGAGCCTGCTGAAGCAGAACACAAGTCAGGCAGAGCAGTGTTACTACTCACAGTAAGAATCAATAGAAACTTAGGATCCATGGAAAGTCAGTTCCTCAGGGCTCAGGGGAGCCGCCAGGACAGATGGAGTGTTCCCTGCTTATGCCCTGCTTCCCACTTCAGCTAAAGGACCTGAAAGAAATCCACTCCAAGTTTTATATCCCAGGCACCACTGAGATTGCTGAGTTCCAGTGTTGCAGGAACTAGAATAGGATGTCCTATTCTAGCAGAGATGAGATCAGAGCCTGGGTTGTTCGTGACATTTCCTCCTCATCTCAGAATGATGCATTCTTGCTATTTTCTGCTGGAGAAATATAAGCAAGAAGAAGAGCTAATTTAGTCAAGGTCATTTGGGGACCTGTCCTCCTGCAGAAAGCCGATGAAATATAAGGTCCTAAAGAGAGAAGGAAAATTGAATAAGGCATGTGGGAGTAGTTTCAAAATCCCACCAGGACATATAATGTAAAAAATAGGCTTAGCTTAAAGAATGATTGGTTCCTTTGATTAAAGTTGAGAAGTGTGGTGAAGAGCTAGGAAAGATAGTGAAAAAAGTAGAAATAGTCCAGAAAATGGGAAGAAAGCAGGATTTTTGGAGTCCTGTAACTCACTCAGAGCCTAGGGTTTTTTTTTGTGTGTTTAGGCTGGTTCTTCATGAATCTGACATTTCTGTTTCTTTTTCATCTGGGCGGCTCTCCTTTTAGTTTCGTTTCGTGTACACAGAAATACATAGTAAATTTTTTTGGCTGTGAGAAAAGCTCTTAAAAATGTTGCAAGTAGTTATAAGTCTTGAAGTCTTGATTTGAAGGTTGAGGAACCTGAAATATTGATATGTATGCTAAAGAGAAAGAACAAAAATTATTCTTTAAAGAGAAAATCTTTTAATTTAGAATTATAGTTGGGAAACCAATGGGAACTGCTTAAAAAAGTACTGTAATCCAACAACCATTAGGCTGAGATAGCTCCCGTGTCTTGGGTTCCTACTCCAGCAAATTGGAACCCCAAACTGTAGTACAAACCCAGAATGAAACTTAAGGTTAACCAATCAAAAGTACTAAACATCTAACTAGAAACTTTTTACTTTAACCAAATATATCTTCTTTCTTGCTTCTGTGAGCACACTGTCGAAGTCTTCCCCTTACATCCCCTTGGTACAGCAGACCCCTCTTCATGAATCATTGTGTGCTTGAATAAACTCTTTAAATTTTAATGTGCCTAAGTTTATCTTTTAACCGAACCAAAGAAACACTGAGTGAGATGCCTTCTACTTTTATTTTGTTCAACACCCAAGGGCAAAATGCAAAATTGCTGAGAAAAGAGCAAAAGCACAACAGCTCCTGAACCAACGCCAGTACTAAGTGTTATGTCAACATAGATTTTCTGTGACTGCCCAATGTAAGCCGAGCATTTACAACTTTATATGTGTGTATAAAATTCTCACTGACTGAAACACTTGAGGTAACTGTTCCCCTTCCTCTCAGGTACATAGACTTAAATATTGAAGTTCACAACTAGTAATTAGTAAAAAGAGACTGTGAAGAGAGAGAGAGAGAGAGTCCAGGAAGGTCTTCTCATCACAGGTAGCATGATCTTTGGTTTTTTAATATGCTTACTCCAGGCAATTCCTAGCTCAAGATGACTGTAGTCATTTGAACCAAGGAGTGGCATGAAAATAAATCCCAAAAGGTGACAGAGCTCTCCTACATGAGCTGCACAACACAACTTGTCTTTCTATTTACTCAGTTTCCTCCTCCCTGGAACACTGAGTTCCAACTCTTAACCGTGAATCCTTTGTCCTCTTTTGCCAGCAGCTACCTTAGGGCTTTAACTTTCTTCCTAATCTGAATCCAGCTCTCAAATTCTCTTCTGACTTGTACCCTGACTTCAGTTTCGAAAAGCAAACCTTCTGACAACCTGATTTCCTGCCTCTTCCATGTAGACACTCCTGTCCAGCTGTTCTTCCTGCATAGTATCCTCTTTCTAGACCACTCAGGTAGCCTGATAAACTTTTCTATGAAAATTGAGTCAACCTCTCAAGGCCACTACTCTAGATATGTGCTTGTGAGAGCCTGCCTTTATTCTAAAGAAGTTGAGAAGTAAACAAAACAAAACAAAACAAAAAAACTAAAAAGAATCTGAGCCCAGTTGAATTGATGAGCTAATTAATCTCTTTAATCATTCACTACAACATTTTCTAATGTAACTTTCTTTGAAAATGGAAATTTGTTGTTTCTTTATTGGCCAATTCAATAGCCACCGGCCATTTGTGGTTGTTGAGCACTTTGAAGGATCTGAATTTTTTTTTTTTTTTTTTGTGGGTACCAGGGGTTGACCTCAGGATCTCGCGCGCCAGCTGGCGCGAGTGCCGCTGAGCGATATCACCAGCCCTTTTTTAGTATGTGGGTTCTGGGAGTTGAACTCGGGCCCTCACACTTGCCAGTCAGGCGCTTATGCCGCTGACCCATCTCACCGGCCCCAGGATCTGAATTTTTAATTTAATTTTATTTTTTAATTAATTTAAATTTAATTAGCAACATATACCTGGTGGCTACTGGGTTGGGTAACACAAGTCTACTCTACAAGTTTATATTCTGCAACAGAACAATATTTAAAAGCATCAGAAGCAAATGATCAAACTGAAAGATTGAATTCATTTGTTATGGTAAGAATTTTGTAGGATTATTTTTTCTCTTTTGGAGACAGGGTCTAGCTAAATTGCCCAGGATAGCCTCAAACTTGCAACCCTTCTGACTCAGCCTCCCAGGTAGCTGGAATTGCAGGCATGAGCCACCAATCCCTGTTAAATTTTGTAGGGTCTTAAGTGTGGGAGAAAAAACACATGTTGGACAGGAGTACATCCAATGCAGCTCCAGGGTAACATGTGTGAAGTTCATCATCACTGATATATTGTTGGAGAATGGATTTTTCATCTTTCTCACTCCAAGCACCTTTCAAGAATTATGGAAAGTCAGACAATGGCAAGAACATTTAAAGGTTACTTGATCAAGTTTTCTAGAAGCTGGGTGAGATTCTGGAAAAGATGAAGGCCTTACTGATGTCACTTGATAAAAGTCACTTGGCGCTCATGTTAAGCTATTATAGCAGTAGGAGATAGATTAAAGAATTATTTTGGCATTTTCAAATTGTCTCTTTTAATTTCTCTGAGTCCAATTTAGTGTTTGCTTCAGATAAATTGCTTCATTAGCATTCATATGAAGCATGTTTTGCAAATTTTAAAAATAGAAGATGTCAAAGTTGAGGTAATGATTGGGAAATTATTTCACCCTAGCACTGGAAATCCAGAGAACCAAAGATAAGAGGGCTGTTAGAGAGACATGTCATTGCCCCCAGAGAATACTTCCCTTGTAAAGCCTGAAGGAAATATTTTCTTATGGCACAGAAAGATAAGTGAATATGTGAGAAGTTTAATCAGTTCAATTCAACTGTAAGATTTTAGGGCTCTGGGTTCCATAGGCTTCTGTGGTCATTAAGGAATCCTTTTACAAAAGAGTTTGAATTAAAGTTAGCTAAATCTGGGATTAGTACCCTTTATTTCCCTATCTGATGGAGGGGACTCTGGAGAAGATGGAGTGTACAGAGTAGATGGGAAAAAAAAGGGTAAGTTGAGAAATAATTTACTATATTCAAATGCAACTGAAAATAAGCTAATATAGGCACAAAACTTTCAGGACTCTTTCCAAATTCTCCTTCAAGTACCTAAGTAATCTCTAGCTAGTGTGGTTTTTAATGTCTTTACATTTACGTAATGGCTTTCTAGTTATTCTCCAATTTAGTTAGAATAGTCTTGTAATTTCCTCTCTTTCATTAGAGAGGTATCAGCTTCACTGAAACATAAATCTTGGGCAACTTGCTTTCTTTAATAGAATGTTGAGTCTGCATGTCTGTGTTTCAGTGGAAACAAGACCTTCCCTCCCTCCCTCTTTTCCTCCTTCCCTCCTTCCCTCCCTTCCTTTCTTTCTGTGATACTGCTTGCTGGATGAAAAAAAAATGACTGAAAAAACACAGTATTTTAAAATCTTGGCCTTCAAATGTTTGTGAAACCTCTGTTTCCAAATCAGGCTTTAATAGAAGCACTGCATGATTTCCATGTGGTTATGAAACCCTCTCCTAGATTACCCATTCCTCCTGCGTCGCTCAAAGACAGCAAAGGTTGCTTATTTTATTCTCAAGTACTTTCCTATTTATCTTATTAAGTCCTTTATTTTTGCTTAGAGATGAGGAGATATTTTACTGTTCATATTACTGTCACTTACCAGGCAACTTATTATCATATGTGACCCCAGAAAAAACAAAACACTTATTTATATTCACGAAGTTCTCATCTATGCACTCTAAGCAGATCTAATACAATCTGGCTAACCTCCCTAAGAAGTTCTAGAACCCTGTCATTTTGTGACATTTTCTCCCTAGTGTGAGAGAAAAACAGTACATGAAAGGTAAAAAGAAATTACCAATAAATTGATTTGCGTATTTCTCAGATAAATGAAAATTAGAAGAAATTACTAAGTGATATAGTTCCTAAACTTCATTTCATAGTACCTCAAAAGGTAGAACAGAAAATGTGAGTCTAAAACTTGAGATTTATCACTATATATCTCACATGTACAAATTAATATCCATTTTAGCAATAAGCAAATAAAAATCAAGACACTCGTCAGTAGAAACCGGGCACATTCAGTTCGAGAAACTCGTATGTGGAGCTTTGCCTGGGCATTGATATCTTGCCAAACTTTGCCCTTTTTCCTTAGATAACCTGTAAACTTTTACCATATCACACATCTCAACCAAACCAAGCCTAAAGAAAAAGATGACACTTATCTTCTTTTTATCTTTTTAAAATTTCATTCTCTCAGTTAATGCAGACCTCCTATGAAGACAGAATCAAGGAGTTTCAAGTCTCAGATTAAAAGTCATTTACTTAGGGTAAGTTCCCCAAATTTGCAGGTTTGTCTACATTCTCCTTTTAGATACTTTTGCAGCTCTCTGGATTTCTCCTCCATATAACTTTGTATAGTTGCAATGTAGGCAATTATCTTACGCATATTTTTTTTCTGGATGCCTATCATTAGATTAAGCTCCATGATGAATACACTGCATTGGTTCTTTTTTTCCAGTGTACTTAGGGCTGGACACAAGCCCTCTCTAGGATGTATACAGTAATTGCATAAAATACACATTGAATTCATGATTAATGATTTTCATAATTCTCTTTGAAGTACTTATGGCATTTAAAGTTTGCATAAGAACTGCCATGAGTTGGATTGCTCTCTTTGGAGGGAATTGGCTTTGGGGTAAACTTAATGAATTGGTTCAGTGCATCCCAATATTAGATTTTATTAAGGGCTCAGGGATGAATGTTCCCATGTATTTGCAACTTACATAATAGAAATGAAAACAGAGAGTAATGTGAGGTTCTATATCTTTGATACTTCCTCATTGCCAAGACAAAATATCCAACACCCACAGTTTAAAGAAGGAAAGGCTTATTTTAGCTCACAGTTTATAGAGGTTTCAGTCTATAGTTGGCTAGCTCCACAGCAGAGTGGCATGGCAGAGGGGCATTGCAGAGGAGAAACAGTCCATGGTAGGGCAGCCAAGAAGCAGTGAGCAGCAAGCAGCAACATCCTGCCATCTTTCTCTTTTATTCCATCCAGGCTATAAGCCTATTGGTTGGCACCACTTGCACGCAGGCTGGGTCTTCCTATTATCAACATCCAGAATGATGCTAAACCAAATTAGTTATCACACACCCTTAATCCATAACCACACACCCTGGATCCACCCACCTCCAAAAAGTCTTACCTATGAGCACATGAGGCTTTGTAGAGACATCTATATACAAGCCATCTAGTATATGTTTGATGAACCATCACTGACTGGAGAGGTGAGCAGGAGATGCTTCAGAGTTGGAATCCAATACTAAACAATTTCCCCTCTCAGCAGGGCAGAGCCAAACAATTGAAATCGTGTAAGAAACTTTTGTGAAAGATAAAGTTGGAAAACGGCTTGTTGATAAAGGTACCAAGGAAGTCACTGATGTGTCTAATTGTTTCACAGTGCTGAATCCTGGTTCCTTGAAAAACCACCAGTACAATATGTGCTGATAAAGTGAAGGTAAATTTATCGCTCACAGAGCCACAGAGAAGGGAGAGTGAAGATGGATATTTATGAGGCTTTAAGGTCTTGATCTAAGGGGTAAAACTGGACAAAGTTCATGATATTACAGAATAAAATTAGTGTATACAGAGAGAAACAGTTTCATGGTGAGGTTTCTAATTCAGAATATTAACTGCCACTTGATGCTTTCTATTGAAAAGTCAAACAATTTGAAATTAGTAGCTTAAATGGGATTTTCTAAAATGAACAATGAAATAATTTGCACCTTTGTTCTTCACAGGCAAGAGTTCCTTGGACTAGTAAAGCCTTGTTGATGAAGTCAATGGAATAGTAAGTTTCTGCTGAGAGTAGACCGTACCTCACGTGGGTCTGGATGTTTTTGGATTTCTGTCTTCTTCATCTACAACGTTTTTCTGTGTTAGGAAAGGAGACCTCTTGGAGGAACATAGGGTAGATTATGGCTACTTTAACATAGAATCACAAAAGTCAGCACTGGGAAAGATAACATGATATCTTCCAATCTACCTGTTCTATCATGAACAAGACTTATTCCTTAACCTCTCTTTTATAATGGCTATTGGAACTTTGGAGTCTAAGTTCCTTCACTCCTAGATTCCTAATAAAATAAACATAAAACAATAAACAGGGTGCTAGAGCAAGTAAAAGATAGCAAAATGGCAGATGCTGCATACTTGTCTAATTTATTTGCTTAGAGACTTTAAGAAATATTTGTTAGGGGAAACTTTGTAGTGGGGTTGGATAGCATAAATTTATAAGGTTAGTCATTAATGTGTTATGCATGCTACAATAGTAGCATGAGCAGTATAACATTTCTGATAGGTATGTGGGGAAATGCTATTAAATGGGTCAGCTATAATTTGTTTTGTCTTATTATATGCCTGGTTAAAAATGGCCAATCTCATAATCAAATGAATACTAAATGAAGTGAAGTTGTGATTCAATTTTAAAACATGAAAAACGTTTCTAATAAAATGCTTATTTAATTTATTTTGGAAAAAATATTGCAACTTGACAAAATGCATTAAAATGTTAAGTAGAATTCTGGAAAGGAGACAGCATGTCGGAGACCCTCAAGAGAATGGAAGACCACCAAATCTTCCTAATCTGACTGAGAAGACAAGAAAATCACATTAAAATTTTCATAATTACAAATCTCTGCATGAACACACACCTGACCAACAGGGCTGAGATAATACCAACAGCATCTTCACTGTTTTAAATGATTTCAGGAGAACCAAGTGGACTGGGATCCTGGTGCCTTAAGTATCTTCTCTGTACCCTTATGGGACTCCGTGGCTCCCGCATACGCTTCCCTAAGATGTGATGGTGCTGAATCCATATAAATCATAAGTTACAAACACAAATGCCTGTAGAGACCAGAAACTCGTGTGTGTGTGTGTGTGTGTGTGTGTGTGTGTGTGTGTATTATGTGGTACAGGAGATTGAGTTTAGGACCTCCACACTAACCTACATTATCAACCTTTTAAAATTTTTTTGAGGCAGGGTTTCACTAAGTCACTAAGTTGTCCAGGCTGGGCTGGCACTTACAATCTTTTTGCCTCAACCTCATAGAGCATCAGGATTGCAGGAGTGTGCCATGACACCTGGTTAAAAGAACTTACTCTAAGACACTGTAATGGGCCAGAATAAGATGAGAGGGAAGCTAGCGAGTGGTGATGACTGGGGTGAATCAAAAAAAGGAGCAACAGGGCCGGTGAGATGGCTCAGCGGCATAAGTGCCTGCCTGGCAAGTGCGAGGACCCGAGTTCAACTCCCAGTACCCACATACGAAAAGAGGACTGGTGATATTGCTCAGCGGCACGGGTGCCTGCTGGCGAGCGAGGTCCTGAGGTCGAGCCCCGGTACCCACAAAAAAAAAAAAAGGAGCAACAATTCCAAGCCAGTTACTGTTAACTTAGAGGAATACATGCACAGTGCGACCAGAGGATCCAGTGTTTCAGGAAATACCAACAATTCAAATTTTCATATGTTGTTTTCCTATTTATAATGTTTTAATCTTTAAAAATCCCACAGATCTGCAGGATGAATTTTGCCTGTGGGTCTCATCTTTTTTTAAGAGTTAAATTCTAAAGATATAATAGCCATTACATACACCACTTTTCTTCTTATGCCTCCAATTGGGTCAGATAGGAAGCCACAGAGGCTGTTTAATTTAAGGAAATCCCCACCCCAGCCTCAAAGCATCCTCTGCTGCCTGTAATAGGAGCAGAACCATTCCTTCATCAGTAGTTATTTGAATTTGAGGACAGAGGGTCCTCTAGTTTCCTTTAAACATTATGACTTCCTTGAGATAATAAAACAACTAATCAACTGGAGACTTCTGCTGAGCCTAATCAACTAATAGGTGATAAAAAGAGAGCAGAGCTCCCTGGAAATGGCTCTTCTGTGTTAAAGAATCCATTGTTTGTAGTCCAAAATTTTTCCCTGGGTGCAAAAATACCAAGTCTAAGCACTGGTTTTCAAACTGTAGAATGCTTCATGATCACTGCAGGGCTTATTAGAATGCAGATTGCTGGTTCCCACCTTCAGAGTCTCTGATTCCACGGGTCTGGGATAGGGTGAGAATTTCCATTTCTAGCAAGTTCCCAGGTGGTGCTGCTGCTGTTGCTGGTCCTAGAACTAGACTTTGAGAACCACTACTGCAAGGTAACCATATAAGGGCTCCAGAGTGAGCCGTGAGGCCCAAGTCAGCTGTGCAGGAGCTCAAAGTGAGGACGAGAGAGACTGAACACCTTCATCTGCTTCATAGCTGCAGATCTGCCTTCAGTCTGGTGCTGGAGCCAGACACTTAACTGCACGGCAGATCTTGCTACTGGTTCATTCACTCATAAAGCATTTACTGATACTTGTCATGTGCTAGACACAGTGCTAGGAACAGGCCCATAAATGAATTAGCTATTAAATCATCACATAGTCATTTCAACAAATATTTACTGAACATCTACCATTTGTCAGGCCATGGGCTAGTGGCTTGTAAGGGTTCTGTTTCAGCTGCCCTCTGAAGCCCTGATCCTTGGATTCTCTGCTGTCATTCACATTCAGAAGATGGCTTGATGAAATCTTGGCTCTTCCTGTGTAAACTAAGCAAAACACAATAGAGCCAATTGGTTGTGTTATTCTAGGGGCATGACATTCTGCACACATGCCTGGGGTTCAGAGGGGGAGCCCCTTCTGTCTGCACCTTGCTGACAGCTGGGTTCTTCGGGGTGAAAGGGGGACTGGGAACATTTTCCTGTCACAAGCAACCAGGCTTCCCGTGGTGCCTCTGTGCTCGGCAGCAGGAACCCAGACACTCTTTTCCTAGAAAAAGTGCCTTTCCAGGAAAGACAATAAATGCATGTAAGGCAGGTTGTCAAAGGCTGCCCCAGCACAGCCTTCCTGCGAAGTTTCGTGGAAAACATCCTGTACACCCCACAGGAGACCCGCCCTTTCCCTGTGTCTGCGGACAGTGGTTAATAGAGGGCACAGAGTCCAAAATACAAGTATTTCCCGAGTTATACAGACTGCTCCATATTATAGCTGATGACAAGTATTAAATCTTTTGTTTTTTGTTTTTGTTTTGTTTTGTTTTAATGTAAAAACAAAGATCAGAGGAGAACTGGGAGTCTCCATTGCTTTCTTGGACTCAGACTTCTTTTATAAATGCAGTAAAATGAAAATGAAGACAAAGAAGGATTCTTGGCCTTGTCTGCCCTTCCCCATTTGGTTTCCTGAATCTTTCATTTTTAAAAAGCCTAAAAAGTAAATTGCTATCTAAGGAAAAATATTGACAATTTTGAATGTATTTAGATGAAATGATTACTTTGACTTCAAAGTAGAGATTATTTTGAGATATCACTGAGGTTTTTAATTATTATATTAATTTTTAAAATTGGGATGTTGAGTTTGAAGTACTTAAACTAAAAACTGCTGGGTATCTGGACCTGGCTAATTTAGCTATGTATGTCTCCAAGACTTGCAAACAGTGGACACTCAAGGTCTGTTTGTTGAATACATGCATGAATGAGAAAGTCAGGGAACCTTGAGTGTCTAACTCATCCCTTTCATTTCCGGATGAGGAAACCATCCCTGGAGAGAGTGGTGATGTGTGTCTTCAAGGTCTCCTTGCTAGAGAGTAGGTAAGAAACCTCTTCCTGCCTTTGAGAGTGGTTCTTATCCCACTACACCTGCTAGAACCCCACTGAGTATAATTGAAATTTGAAGAATGCAAGGAAAAGCAAGTCAAATTTAGAAGAAAATATATTTTAATATAGCAAGGTGAAATTAAAAATAACTATTAGAACAGAGTGCCTTCCCCAGGAGACAAATATCAAGGGAAAAATTGATAGAAATTTTAATCTATTATCCTAGACTCAGGTAAAGTTTTCCATAAAAACTCCAAAACTTATTAAAGTAGTTTCAGGAAAACACATGCACACCTTTTAGAACAGTTATTTTAATGGACTTGGTAAATTGAGTTCACTACTAGGTGGTAAAATCTCTGTTCAGCTGGAAGGAGGACCATTTAATCTCCATATGTGCTCAGGAAACTATTTAAGCTCTATCTGTTATCTTTGTTGCTTAATAATAAGGATTATTTGGCACCACCGAGTATAGAAATTTAATTGATTTGAATAATTTTTCTGTGTTTATCTCCTGTGGAATCACAGTGAGGAGACCAGTCAGGTCTCAACCTGCAATGGCCTTGTCTAGTTCTGCCAGGAACATCCCACATACTCCCAACCTGGCCCTCTTTTCCATTCCCTTTGGCCAATTCAGGCACTCATCATCCCACTCCTTTCTATCCTTCACCCTGCTGTTGCTTATCACTTTGAAACGCAAGACAAATTATGTCACTCCTAAGACCCTAAAGTAATTCTCTACTGCCTGGTGAGTCAAGTCTTACCTTGAGAGCAAAGTGCTCAAAGCCCCGACAGCTCTTTCCTGTGACTTTTTCTAGAATCATCTTTTACCATCTCCCTTCACACCAACTCTGTTCCAGCCATGCTAGACTCCTCACATGCCCTCTTCAAACAGTAAGCTAGACTGCCAATAGATACCGTGCAGCAGAATTAGCGCTCACATTGCTTGTTCCAAAAGCCAAATGTCCCGTGAACTCAGTGGCCTTGAGTAAGTCATGCCATTTCTCTGAGTCTCACTTTCCTCTTCTGTGAACCAAGTAATGATAAACCTGCTCCAGTTCAGAGTTCATTTGAGATGACACACGCGATGTGCTTACACAGTGCTCCCAGACGGGGAGCTCCTGCTCCACTCTCCAAGCCCATGGGGTCACACTCAGCCTGCAGGGAGCTGTGTACTCACCACTGTGGGAGCTCGTGGAGCAT
Source organism: Erethizon dorsatum (assembly GCA_028451465.1). Lineage (NCBI taxonomy): Eukaryota > Metazoa > Chordata > Mammalia > Rodentia > Erethizontidae > Erethizon > Erethizon dorsatum. Next base: position 149,370,152 of record CM051823.1, read on the forward strand.
TTTTCCACATTCATCCAGCACCTCGTCCTGATCTTTGTGAGTCTTGAGTTTTATTTGGTGTAATGCTGTTTCCCTGTCCCACTGGAGAAGATGAAATCCTTGAAAGCAGGAGCCTTATCTGATTTGTCTTTCCATCTGCTTTGCCGGCGCAGTGCTTAGCACCTGAGAAGTGCTCAAGAAATGTCTGCTGAAACAGAGGAAATGTATCGTGAGTCATCCAAAACACTTAATGTTTAAATTCACACATCCTGTGAAATAAGTCTGATTTGAAATGACTACTCTTCTACCCCCATGTAAAAGCTAATTTCACTTGGCCCACACATATTTATTGACTATCTACTATTACCAGTCATTCTTCTAGGTACCAGGGATATAGTCATAAAAAAGAACAATCCAGATACATTTCCTTCCTCAAAGGTCTTCTATTCTAGTGGATGGAAATAGTTTAAAAAGATTTAGAAGATGAGTAATGACATAAAGAAAGCAAGGAAGATGGATAGATGCAAGGATGCTGTTACATTTGCAGGGTCCAAGTAGCCTTCCTTAAGCAAAGACATGAGGGGAAGTTGCAGCTAGACAGAGAGAGCGAGCTTCCCAGGCAGAGGAAATGGCTATGTGGTAGAGCTTGCTAGGAGAGTTTGAGGACCAGAAATGTGGCTTTTGTGGCTGAAGCAGTGTGATGTCAAGAAAGAGTGGTAGGAGTGTGTCACTAATGTGTGGGGCTGGATCTTATACACCCTGTGGGGTTCATGCCATTTGACTGTACAAACCCCCAGCCCCTCCATCTGCCTCCATTGCAGGTCACCCCCAGGATAAGTCTCTTACTCTCCAGCAAAGAAAATTTGCAGGCTCTGTTCATCTTTTGCCAGTAGTTCTAGATGTCCTCAGCACTTGTGTGGACAAAGTATTCACTGGTGCAGGAACACTATTCCTGGTCTTCCTGTCTCAAGGAGCCTTTCATCTCTTCTCCAGTCAGCCACTCTCAACCTGGACCATGTCATCACCTGGAATATGATCCATCATACATTTTTTACCATCCAATACACACCCCACAAACCTCACCCCCACTGGAGTAGTATTTTGATATTTTAGAGAACTTTAGCTGCTGCCACTGCCATTTCAATTCATTCCATCTGTCCCCTTAAAATGTCTTTTTGATCTGTTCAGGCCAGGTTGCAAACTTAACCATCTGAGCTATTTCTCACATCAGCATTCTCAATTTTTTAGCACTTCATCTTTTGGCTGCTTCTACCCTTTAAAATTCCAACTGTATATTAAATGCTGAAAGTGTACTTTTTTTCATTCTTTTTTTTTTTTTTTTTTTTGGTACCGGGGTTCGAACTCATGAGTTCACACTTGCCAGGCAGGTGCTGCGCCACTGAGCTATGGCTCTGGCCCCCTTTTTTTCATTCTTAATGACAGGATTCCTCAGCAATGCTGGAAATCAACAAAAACAAAAACAAAACAAAAGAAGCACATCTAACTGTGTTGACTGACATCTATTAATGTTTGTGGTCTCCCAGCCTGAGAGGATCATTAAACTTGCACATTAATTCACTTTTAGTTTTCCTTTTTCAATTCTGTTTTGTTCTTCTTCTCAGCTGCCATTCACAACATAGATGTAGCTTTCAATCAAAACAGAGGCTGTTGTGCTTTATATGGTTATTTTCATTAAAAATTTTAAGTATATTTTCAAGTCAAGATTCAAAGGTAAAAAGAGTATATAATGAAACAAGAAGTCTTCTTGGAACTCTATCTTCAAGAACAAGTTTTTTTTTTGAAAGACAATCAGTTCTCAATTTTTTATATATCCATCTAGAGATAGGTCATAAAATACAAGTGCATACATTTGTGTGTGTGTGTGCCTACAAGTGCAGTGTGTAAATGTTTGCGTATGCACACATTTGGTGGGACATATAGATGCCACCTTGTAGCTTACTTTTCCCTTCACACTACAATTTGGAGACCATCTGCATCAGCACATATGGACCTGTCTTGATTTTTATGATGTCTATATAATATTCCTTTGTATGCTTGTACAGTAAGTCCCTGACTTACAAATGAGTTCTGTCCCAGAAGAACATTCGTAAATTGGATTTGTTCTTAAGTCCAACAAAGCGAGTCTTATACATGTTTGACACAAATATACAATGTAAAGAATAGAAAAACTAAACACACACACAAATATTGTAAATAGACTATTTTTACTTTTACAGTTACCTTTAAGTGGTGGTACAGTACAGTACCACAACTATAAATAAATTATTTTTACTTTTGTTTCCATGGTTATTGCTTTGCTCTTCTTAGAAGTCCCCTCCTCATCACCACTGCTTTTCCTCCCGCTTGTGGACATCCGGGGCTCTGACTGAGCGCTGCACTACTGTGCACTGCCGCACTGTACAGGAACAGCAGCCCAGCTGTGACGACATCCGGTGGACACGTGAGCTACCTCCGCAATTTGTTAGCATCTAGGAATGTTCATGATGAGAGGTCCATTCCTATCTGTGAAAATTTGCAAATCTGATAGTCGTAAATTGGGGACTTAGTGTATCACCTCTAAGCTGAGGAAACTCTGGCTATCACAGACAATCTTTGCTTTAAAACTGTCTAAATGTGTCATTCTTCACAGATATTAGATAAAATACATAGAAGTCTTGCAGACATAGGTGTAAGCAAGGATTTTCTGAATAGAACCCTGGTTGCACAGGGAATAGTACCAAGAATCAACAAATAGGGTCTTATCAGGTACAAAAACTTCTGCACACCAAGAGAAACAACCAAAAAAGTGAAGAGCTAACCTACAGATGAAAAAATTTTACCAGCTGTTCCTGAGACAGAGGACTAACATCTAGAATATGTATATAGTGAACACAAATAAATTACACCCCCAAATAAAAGACCCAATCAAACAATGGGCAACCGAAATGAATAGACACTTCTCAGAAAACAAAGAAGTACAAATGGCCAATAAATACATGAAAAAATGTTTAAGCTTACTGGCCAATAGAGAAATGCAAATTAAAACAATACCGAGATTCCATATTGCTCCAGAAAGAATGGTTATCATCAAGAAATCAAATAATAATAAATGCTGGTGAAGCTGCAGGGCAAAAGGAACACTTCTACATTGTTCGTGGGAACGTAAACAAACACAACCACTGTGAAAGCGTGAAGATTCATCACACATACACACTGAACTAGAAACTCCATTTGATTCAGGCATTCCAGAAAGAGTTAAGGACATCATGTTACAGTGATACACACATACCCCTGTTTACAGTGGCTGACTCATAATAGCTTAATCATGGAAGCAGCGTATATGTCCATCAACACATAAATGGTTAAAGAAAATATGGTATTTACACACAAGGGAACACTACTCTGCCATAAGAAGGATAAACTTGAGTCATTTGTAGGAAAATTGATGCGTTTTGGGACCATAATGTTAAGTGAAACGAACGAGACAAAGCTTAAATATTGCATGTTTTCCCTTATATGAGAAACCTAAAACATGAAGAGCAAAATAAAAAATAGATAATAGGAAGTAGGAAGACAAATCTCTCTCAAATGATCAAGAGATGGAGAGAGACATGAGGGAGGGGATGAAAAAAAGGTTAAGATGTATCATGTGCGTGTACCAACTCTCCATGAGGAATGTGATCAATGTACTGAAACATGGACTAATAAGAGAAAGTTCTATGAAATTCAAGTTTCAAATGTCAACAAATAAAGTTTTATTGGAACATTAAAAAAAAGAGTATTGGTTGCCTGTAGGATATTCCTAGAAATAGAACTGCTGATTTGAAATGTTTGAACATTTATAATTTTAAAAAACATTTTAGGGGCTGGTGAGATGGCTCAGCGGCGTAAGCGCCTGCCTTGCAAGCGCGAGGGCCCGAGTTCGACTCCCAGATCCCACATAGGAGAAAAGGGGCCGGTGATATCGCTCAGAGGCACTGGTGCCTGTTGGCGTGCGAGGTCCTGAGGTCGACCCCCCGGTACCCACAAAAAAAAAAAACATTTTAAATCTGGATAAATACTACAAATTGCCTTCCACAAAGTTTGTGCCAATTTATACTACTAACAGTAATTATTTATGAGGATACTTATTTATCCACTAAGTCAAAATAGGGATTTCACTCGAGTTTTAGTTTGCATTTCTCTGATCTTGAGTAGGGTTAACTATCTTTTCATGTTTTTATGAGTTATTTGTATTCCTATTTTCTATGAGCAATCTGCTCATGTTGGAATCTATTTTGGACTCTGCTTAATTGTCAGATGCTTAAAGTCAAAACTGTTCTAATTAATATTTCTTCTGCATTGTGTCCCCCAGATAAACAATGGCATAGCCTCTATCTTCTTGCTGCATATCTACCAAACATCTCTACCTAAATATTTTCCCTAAACTCTCCCTTGGTCAATATTTATGCATCACAAATGTGAGCCTGGGGAGAGTGGGGTCAAGTGTAGTGTTAGACTTAGCTCAGATTCTCAGGTCAATGGCCTGTGAAATTGCCCACTTATCCCTGTCCCTCTTGCTCTCCTGGAGTCTGGGATGATGGGAGGGGCCTCATCTCCAAGTCCTCTTGCTTCCTTTTCCTGGCTCTCATATTCTCTCTTTCCCCTCAACTCTCCCTGGCTTCATTGTCAAGAGTAAGATCTTTTCCTTAATACACACACACACACACACACACACACACACACACACACACACACACACACACTTTATGAATTCTGTGTGACCCCATGGCCTCATTCTCCATACAAAGTGACATATCTGAGTATTTTTTTTCCCAAATGCCCGCATTTATTTCTCTAATGTTTTAAGCTACCATTCTCTGGGTTAATTTTAATTTCCTGTTGTACCTCCTCTTCACTGCAAATCAACTTGAAAGTTTTATTTTCTAAGTATTTGTGCACTCTTCCCTTTTCACTGCAACTCTACCACCACTACCCTGGATAGGAGGGCTGGTTTTCTCTTTCACCTATCATATTTCAACAGCTTCCCAGCGAGCCTTCTTCTAGCCTCTTGAGTCTCATCATTCACCAGTTATTCAGTATTTACTACAGTTCTGTTTCTATAATGTACATATGACATTTCGTTCATCTTTAAATTCTTGCTGTCTCCCCACCTCCTTTCTTATTGCTCCCTTCTTCGCGATACCATTTTTTTACATGATGTGCTCCCTGCACCATTCCCTTCTATACCTAACGCCATCCCCTCATCACCCTCTGATTAGCAACCTCCACAGAGAAAGCCAAGCACTTCTTTTGTAGAGATTCAGCTCAGCTGTCACATCTTCAGCAAGCTTTCTCTGATGAATGTTTTCTGCCTACATCTAGTTTAGATCTAGTCTTGTGTTGACCTGGAACTATGTAGTTGCTCTTTATTGGGGTTATCTGGCACATTTTATTGGGTTTTCTGTCTACACAACTGAATCTCACTCTAGATTTCAATCCTTGAAAACAAAACTCTTCATCGTACACTTACGTATTTCTAGTGATGAGGGCAGCCCTTGTCACATGATCTCTGCTTAATAATGCCACTGAATAAATGCATGAGAGAATGGTTTAGATTAAGAAATGTGTGTTTCAAAATTGAGCTGAAACTAGGACAATATAATTATTTCACTTTCTTAGTTTTATTCTCCTTATGGTAAAATGAGAACAATGTTAGTAATTACCTTATAGGGACTTGGTGATGATTAAATGGGGATATGAGATATAGCACTTGCCATAGTATTTGACATAGTAATTGCTCACTAAATATGACAATATAATACTAACCATCAGCTCTACTATTTCTAGTAATACTATTGATTCTCATCAAGAGAGCAGTCTGTAAAGTCTATTACTTTCACTTACTACTATTAATGGCTTTAACAGTGAAGAAATTGGCCTTAAGGAGGGTCATTTTCTCAACAAATGAACTTAAAGAGCATGTTGGCTCTATTACTAATTTTTAGTTATGAAGCTATTGTATTTTATTTCTCAATCAGAGAACAGAATGGAAGGAATGTCCAAAAATCACTCAAAGGAAATTCGTTATCCAAACACAATTGTTCCCACTTACATATTTTTTCCGGAGGGTGCTTTTCCAATGTGCACCTGGAGGGGGTGGCAGGTAGTTGTTGTTGTTGAAGTGACCCTGATTTTAAATCCATTACTTATGCAGATCACATGCACTGAGAAAGTGCGAATTTAAGGGGTCTTCCCAGAAAGGAGGCAGGCTTAACTTGAGTCCAGGGCTGAACAGGAGCCCAAAATGAAAGCACGAGTCTGGGTCAGAGCTTGAAAAGGGCACAAAAAGTCCAAGATTTAGGGTTGGTGTCTCTAAGCAACAATGGAAACATACTACTTGCTCAGCTAATAAGGATTTCAGCAACACCTAAATTCCAAATGCCTTTTACACAGGCATTACACAGTATTTTCTTACACAGTATTGTAATTTCTCAGCATGTTTCAGTTACTATTATATCAACAGCCACATGTTGTCGCCCTCTGAGAGTGAACACCTACCACTCTGAAACAACTCATCACAAATCTACCACATATTTACCTGCAGATCTTGAGCAGTAGCAACGGACATTGTTTTCAGTTTACTGTGTCATGCTAAGTCTAAAACTGAAAGGAAAAAGGACTTATTCGTGCATCAGTTCTTTAATGAATTCTCTTTTTTTTTTTTTTTTGTGGGTACCGGGGGTTGAACTCAGGACCTCATATGCCAGCAGGCATCTGTGCTGCTGAGCGATATCACCGGCCCTTTTTTCGTACATGGGTACCGGGAGTCAAACTCAGGACCTCGCGCTTGCCAGGCAGGCACTCATGCTGCTGAGCCATCTCAGCGGCCCCTCTTTAATGAATTCTACAGTTATCTATTTCCTGGCTTGCATGTGCTGGGCATTGTCCTGGGCTCTGGTTAAGCCATAATAAAAAAGCAACATGTTTGATGACTTCAGAGTACTCCAGCTAGCCTGCAAACCATAGTCAACAAGAAGACAAAAAATACAAAGTTTAGGATTTTGATAAGCAGATTGAAAGAAGGAACAGGTGTCACGAAACTAGAATAAGGCTGAAGGGAATTGGCTGTAGGAACCCCATCTCAGTACTTAAGGAAGATGTGTTTGAGGATGGAATGTTTCAACTGAGACCTAGTGGAAGGTAAGGGTCAGCCAAGCAGCAAATTGCTAGAAGAGTATTCTGGTTTGGTGGCTGGAAGACGCTTGCTCCTGGGGGCCTGAAAGAAGACCAGCATGGCAAGGAGTGAGAAGCCCTGATGATGCCAGCCAGCCAGGCCTGATCACGCAGGGTGTGCAGGCTATGCTATAGGGTTTGGGCACCTTTGGCTTCAGCTTCCGCTTCCTGTTTGGAAGCTCTTGCTTCTCCCTTAGATGCTCTGTTCTAGATGATTGCTGTAATCATTGTCTGTTGAGCACATCTGTGACTAATGTTACCTTGGTGCCTTGGTGCACACACCTATTCCTGCAGCCTGGTATGGAAATAGAATCAGGTTGAATTAGAATGTCTGCTCAGAGACCTGCAAGCAATAAAATCCTGAGCAAGTTATGAAACCCTGCTGGGCCTCACATCTTATAAAATTATGAAAAGATATATCTCAATATTTGAGGTAAGAAACAAATGATATACTGTATGTGAAATTATCTACCAAGGAGCCTGATAAAAAGAACTGCTCGGCAAATGTTATTTCCCCTGTATCTCTCCACCTATTGAGTTTCTATCCACTGCTTCCCATTGCCACCGTCTAAATCAAGAAAGGATCTTTGATTCTGTACCACTTATTTGCTCTGACCCAGTGATTCACTGGAGCGTTCATTCTTTATGCGTCAATGTCTAACTTCCTGCAATTGGTAAGAGCTCAAATTTCACAGTGATCAACAGGATTGAGCACAGAGGTGTCATTAAGGGTTGTGTTTGTGTCATTATAATGCAGTAAAGCAAAGCAAATTTTGTGTGGCAAAGTCATGGAATGTTGAAGGTAACAAAATGGGCAACTAAAATAGATTCCATGAGTGCAGCGAAGGTAAGAGCCTGTACAGGAAGCTTAGGGTTCAGAGGAGAGAAAAAGGGTCCTTTACGGACAATTTAGAGATACTTGTGATTATGCTTGAAATCCCAAATTGTGTGCTATTGACCTCAGAGGTGATTTAAACCGTTTATTTGAATTTCTCATTATTTAATTAATTTAAACAATTCTTTAATGTTTACTCTTTATGATGTTATACCTTAGGTTGGATATTGGTTCAATATTTTAAGTAAGTAATTTAATTTTGACACACTGAATACTGTTATATTGTTCAATCCAGCTGCATTTGTGAGTGACTTTAAAGTAGTGAGCATAGATTTCTTATATCATACTGTTTTGTATTCAATATTATGAGATTTCATTTAACATATTATCAAATATATTTGTCTCTGACACTACATTTAATTAAGCAATAAGATTTTCAACTACAAAGCATGGTAAACTATATACTTTTGTAAATAAGTAGTATTTTCTAAATTTTTCTTTCAATATTACTTTTGCTGGCATGATTGCTGGTGTCTTGATGAATTTTGATAGTCAATATAAGTATGTTTTCTTTCAGGTTTTTCAAGACGAAGACTTTAAAAGCATTGTAATTTATAAATGGAATAGTTCCTTGACTATTTTTACTTTCCATTTTTTGCGGGGGCAGTGTTCCCCTTAGTCTCCCAGAGCTGCCCAAATGAACCAATTAATACATAGTATAATATTTCCAATAAGCAAATTTTTCAGACATATGATCACTTGATTTAGAGATTCTACATTGATAAGTTTCACCTTCAAAATTGATGAAAGACCTTTATTTCATTAGTCGGCCTGTCTCTCCTAGTATTAAATTTCACTTCAAGTCTGTGGTCCTGGTTCCAAGAAATGCCTATAATTAGATGTAATTACATGTCATATTAATCAACCAGTGGTGTTTCAGGTCACAATTCTGCTACTATCCTCTCTACACTTTTCATATATTCTCCTTCCTCCTCCCTTTCTAGACCCTCTGTTAAAATCCCTACCAAGAAAATGTGTCTAAATTACATCCCACTTCTAAAGCTCTCGTGAGAGCCTGTAATCAAGTGTGATAACAGGGGCCACAACACTGTTAAAATGTCTGTTTTCCCCCAAGGAATACAGCTTTAACTTCCAGCTTCAACTCTCTGTTAAAAAAAAAAAAAACGAAAAAACCCTTAAAATAGGCAGGTGCAGTAGACCTTCGAGACTTGCTCTAAAGTAGCTTTCTCTGCTTTTGTATTTACTGTATGTCTTGGGGTGCACAACACAATTTTCCTGATTTCTTTTTTCTTGTAGTTCCTTGGACAGGCAAAATAACGGGATGGTTTCTCACAGGTGTCAGAGCCAGCCCAGTTAGCCTCCTTTGCTTTTTCTAGAATTTGGTCACAAGTAGAAGCTGCAAGTTCTGTCCCAGGTGCTCTGGGTGGTGTGTGAGAACCAGGCAGGTGTGTGGTTGTGGTTGGTGAGAGTGCTCGAGAGATTTGGTTCCATTCAGCTCTCAAGGCCGTGGAATTCGTCAGGGTCTTCTCCTAAGGGATTACGAGGGGCAAGGGTGCTGGCAAGTCCAGTTTTCATTTTCCTCCTCTTTTTTTTCTTGCTACAAATTTTGCTTCTCATTTCTGTTTTCCAGTGTTACATTTTTTTCCCTAGTGGAATGTTTGGAGCTGCTCAAACAAACCAATTAATAAATAGTATAAATAGCAATTTGCTTGTTTGTTAACCCAGATAGGATCCAATTTACAATCCCTCTATATCCCCTTCCCCAATGCACTAAGTTGTCCTCAGCTTTGCTGAGCAGACCCAATTTGGTAGCCTCCCATTATCACAGAAAAGGATGGGCAGATATGCTGTTGCCATGGAAACCAGGTAATTGCTCAGAGGATTCATCCTGCATGGGTAAAATTGAACTAACTGCTGTACAGTTTCTCATTTATTACAAAACATTTACAGGGAAAATCTGATGTGTTTTATGACGTTAACGTGTTTGCCTCTTTTCAGGAAGCAGCTGAATAAAAATATCCGATTAGAATAAATGCCAAATGGGATGGAAACTTTTCAAGGAGAAGTGAATGTAAAATATCCAGAAGTAATTGATGACAGAAAGTCCACTGGTGGGTCCCAGGGCTTGACTGGATAGAGGACAGCAGTGCGTCCGCACTTTTGTCCTCGGGTGGTTGATTCTGTTGAATTTTACATGACTGTCATTGAGGCTACCTTGAATAATGACAAATCAGCGGGATACATGTTCTCTGTCATGCATTTTTGGACACAATTTCGTATTTCTTCTTTTTTCATTTTCTGCATTTCACATAATGGCCTGACCATCTTTTCCTGTCTGAACTTTCTTTCCTTTTTTCTAATTGCCCATACACGCACCTGCAATAACTTTCTTTAAAAAGGAGGGTAAGTCTTCCTCTCTCTGCCCTTGGACAGAAAGGATTTAACCACATATTTTAATACCAGTCTGTAAGATGCCACTTTGCATGTAGTCAGAGCACAACATGTTTTCACTGAAAATGCTTTCTGAGAACACATTTAATGGCCTTTGGTTCTAATCTTCTTATTCATAAAAGCAAGTCTAGATCAGAGTTTCTTACTTCTTGTCCTCAACTTACAAGTGCTTCATAGATGGCATGATTTCTGGTTCAGTGTAATTTTCTTTTCCAGTTGAAGAACAATTCTACATCAATTCTCTAGCTTGAGAACAGCCTGGAATGCGCTTTCTAAGACTGCCTGTGCCTCCTCATACAGTTCTCACTCTCACCTAGTTGACAGGGAGACTCATGGTACTGTTACTAGATGATCTCCGAATTCACCTTCTGTTCTGACACTAAGAATGTCAGTGATACTATTCCTGATCACCTCATTGAGGAAACTTTCCATGACTGGGCTGGGTAGGTATATCTCCTAGGAGCTTACAAATAACCTAAGCATATCTTTATTGCTCTCCTCACCACATGTATTGATGTTAGCTCTTAGATGCTGTCCTCCTGCAGTAGACTTGAACTCCTGGAGATGAGACTGTTTTTTATTTACCGTTGTTTGTATTAGCCTAGCACAAGGGATAACAATAAATCTTCAGTACGTATTTGATGGACACGTTGGTTGGTTGATTGAGTTGATGTCATGTTATTATGTTATCCAGATTAAAGCTTTGCCAGTGAATTAAACTACATCTCAAGTAAGAGGACTTCATGACCCTTCACTAAGGTGGCTGCCACATCTCCCAAAGTGCATTCAAATTCCACAAGGACAAAGAAAGGTTGAAAGACTATTTGGGGTGTTCATTGAGAGGAGATAAAATTTAAAAACACAATTTGGGGATTTTTTTGTGTGTGTTCTTATTGGTATAGTGTCTTCCTTATGCCATGTTGATGGCTTTGCTGAGGTCGTGCATTGTTAATATGCATACTTCACAAATGCCTAATTAGTTCTTTACCCATGGGGTTAATTAGATGGCTACTTTGTCACTGCTTTAAAAGGCCATAAAATGCAGCCAAATCATGACACCTGTATTTCCTCTTGAGTTGTTATAGAATCTGATTTCAGTTTCATGCAAATAAATAAAAATAAGATACGTGGATTCATGTGGCATGTCATATGGCACATCAACTAAAACAAATAGTTATCTATTTCTCTTAGAGTGCAAGCTAGACCTAACCAATCAATTAGCAGTAAGCTTGTCAAAATGCACAGGACAGAGGTGGCTAGGGGCTTTATCATAATTTTATCTGCCCAGAGCATCTGAATAAATGAGGTGAAATGTTGCCTCAGGTCTGAATCTTTGATAGATAATTTCTGGACCTCGTGCTGAAATACTGTTGGCTAATTTTCTGTAGTAAATTTTCCCTGTGATTGTCACAGCCTGTAGTGATAAATGACTTTTTCTCCCATATGTTTCTATGCCTGCATGCAGAGCGATGACATGCAGGCTGTGTGTTTATCTGTGAGAATGCAGCTGTGTGTGCATATTTTTTTTTTTATGAAGAGAAATAACTTTCTCCAAGACTTTGCTGAGAATTCCATTCCTCCTCCTAAATAGCAGGCATCCAATAAATATTCATTGAGTTGCATTTCATTTTTTGCTGCCTATTGGTATTCCTTCTTTCTGGAAGATTGGTGGAGCAGAGTATAAGAGGTGATGAACATAGGAAGAAAAGGCTAGTAGGGCTCTGCACCAATATAGTCCTGGAGGTCCGAACTGACAATAGGACTCGCAGTGTGCCAATAAGCCTCAGTGCTGCAGTCCCCTGGCTTCATAAAGGGGCAGGAGCTTCAGCAGGACAGCATCGTCCCACAGGGGCACAGCGGCAACCCAAGTGCACAGATCTTGCTTCCTCCCCCACTGAGTACAAATGCAGCTGCTGCAGACTGGAGCCAAGCTTCCCACAGATCTTTTATACTGTCCAGTCACATAAGCCCACGGCCGGCCAGCTTCCATCTCCCACAGCCCAAGTGCAGTTTTACAGATCAGGCATAAATACAACAAAGCAGGTACAACATCCCAAATTTACTTAGCACTGCAGTTTCCAAGGATGCAGTACTGTGGGGAGACAGACTTGTCCTGCATCCTCCCGAACCTCACAAAAACCTTGCTTGACATAGGGGTTCATTTACATATCACTTGAATTGCAAAATAGAAAGAATGATTTTTTAAAAAATCTGTCTTCCACTGCCTTTCATTGTCCCAGGTGAGGAGCTCATTGGGGTGGGGGTTACTCCACTGAAGTGAAATGACGACTTCATCCTATAGGAGCAGAAGACACTGATCCGTCTGTTAGTGATGGCTACTCCTCGCACTTGGCAGAGGAGACCTGTCGGGTGTTTGAATTAAAACTCAAAAATTCCTTCTTTGTTGTATTTTTCAACATTTCCCTTGGTTCTGGACACCTCAGTATCTCTCTAAATCAGAGAAATTTCTATTCTGCCTAGGAACCCATTTACTCTCCATGTATCTTTCATAATTTTGCACTTATTCTAGCTTAAAAGAGAATCAAAAAGACATGTCTGGAGGCACCAACTTCCAAGTGGGTTGAAAATCCCTCAACTTCCTTGCTTCATTCAGAAACTGTATTCTACTTTACATAAGTTCATTAGGTACATAAGTACATAGGTCCACTTACCCAAGTTGGGTGTGATTTGAACTTTTTTTTCTTTGGAATGAAAGCATTCTATAAATACTAAAAAAAAAAAAAAATCCTATTCCTACTTAAAACTAAAATAATTCATCTGATAACCAAGTTTGCAGTTTTTTTCAGGACTAAAAATTCTCTACCATTAACACTCTGATAATCAGAACAACTATTACTTCCAAGGGTGAGTGTCAGACATGCTTTTCCAAAAAAGGACAGAATTGCATATTATATCTTTGTATGTAGATCTCTCACAAGAGTGAAAGAAAGTTCATTCTAACTTGCCTGTTTATTTCTCCTGTAAATTAAGTACCACTATCTTTAGGAAAAAATCACTACCTGAAAATTTACATATCTAGCATAGTTCATGAAAAATGAGAAACTAAATAAAATGTTCATGTAGGTCAAAATTTTAGGCACAAAGAACAATGGATAAAACTGATTAAAGCCTTATAAAAAACAGAATAGCACTATGTTCAAATTTAAACTGCTCACGATTTTATATACTTTATATACTAAGCTCTCCAAGAGACACTGTTAACTGTTATGAATACCTTTGAGGAGAAGTGCAATTTGGGTGCATTGCTGACATAGGTCAAATTATTTGAAGTTGAGCACTCACTAAAAATAAAATATTATGAATCACAGGAACATAACACAATAAGAATTAATTTGTGTGATGCTATTAATCATTTCTAAAAGTGCAAACCTGCATGATCCTTCTATTAGTCAGCTTTCCTGTCAGAGGGACACAATACAAGACACCCACAACTGATAGTAGAAAAGGTTTAATTTGGCTCAGAGTTTTAGAAGTTTTGATCGATGGTCCACTGGCGCCAAGGCAGAAACACTGTGGTGAAAGGGCTTGGCAGGTGAAACATGCTCACCTGGTGTCATCCAGGAAACAGAAAGAAAGGGGAGGTGGGATAAGAATAAATCCTTCTACATCACGCTCTCAGAGACCCACCTCTTCTGACCAGACTCCACCTCCTGATGACACATTTAGCTATAAACTCATCAGTGAGTAACCCACTGATGAGGATAGCACCCCATGATCCAATCACTTTCCAAAAGCCTCACCCCTGAACATGAGATTTTCAGATGGCATTTTAGATATAAAGTGCAACAATCTGCCCCTGGCCTTTGAAAAGCTCATGTTCATCTTGTTATGTAAAATGTATTTAGTTCATCTTTAAGAGTCATCAAAGTCCTGACAGTTTCAGCATTGCTGAGAAGTTGAAGTCCAAAGTCTCCTCTGAGACTCAAGACAAATCTCTCAGCTGTAAACCCCTGTAAAAAAAAAAAAAAAAAGGACAGTGAAATATTCCCTAGATACAATGGTACAGAGTAAACATTCCCACTCCAAAAGTGAGGAATTGGGGAATAGAAAGGAATCAGACCAAAACTCAGCAGAGCAAACATTAAATCCTGTAGCTCTATATCCAGCCCCTGGGCTAGGTTGTGGTGAGGTGTGAGTTCCAAAAACTTGGTCAGCGCCCACCATTATGGTCTGTTAGTTGTAGCCCACATGGCCTCTCTCTCGAGCTGGCTCCACTCACTTCCTGTGGGTTTCCTCAGCAGATGTTCCATGTTCCTGGAATCCCCAACTTCCTGGGTCTCCACTGTACCTTCAGCATCACTCTTATAGCTTACACATCTCTCTTTCAAGAACATGTTGCTTAACCTCACAGGATTTCCTTTGAAATCTAGGTGGAAGCTTCCATGACCCCACAATTCTTGTGTTCTACAAAGGCAGCACCATGTGGATAATGCCAAATTCTGCCCCTAGCTCAAGCAGTAGTCTGGCTCCTTTGGACAATGGCTGCATAGGCCTCTGCATGCCTGGACGGCTCAACTGAGGGAGATAATTCTTCAGTTAGCCCTGAATGAGCAGGATGCCCTGGAACTCTCCTTTCACCTCAAGGACTTTCAAAGAAATTTACCCCTTTATACCCTCAAGCCTGTGGTGGATGGGAATTGGCCATTGTCTGAGATGTCCTCAAGTTGTCTTCTATCTTCTGATGTAAAATGCTTGGCTTTTTTTAAGTGGTGCTAATCTCTGCAGCAACCATGTCTACTTTTCCTCCAGTTTTATACATGGTTAATTTTGGGCCAAAATTTATGTTGTTCAAATTTTTCTACTCCGCCTTTTGTCTGCAATTTTTACTATGAATCTGTATAAAAGCAACCAGCAATACCCAAGCCGCAGGCTGAATGTTGGACTGTCTTTTGCTTATCTCCACCAGGTTAATTAGCCAATCACCCTTAATCTCAGTTTCTTGCAAATTCTCAGGATATGAGCAAAATATAAACAAGTTCTTTGACTGAATGTAACACACACGGGCTCTAGTCTATGTTTCAATAGAGTTCTTATTCCCAGCTGAAACCATATGAGCCTGACTTTTATTGTATGCATTCCTGTCAATATTCTGGTCTTCTTATCCCTGACTAGGATAACCCATCAAGCTCTGTTTACCACATTATCTAGCCCACATCCAGCCCAAACTTTTCCAAACTCTGTAAAGCAGTTCCAAGGGCATCTAAAACACAGGTTCAATCACAGCAACAACTCTGTTTCTCCACTACCAATTTTCTGAATTAGTCTGCTTTTCCATCACTAGGACCCAACACCTGACAGCCACAATTTAAAGGAGGGAAGGTTTAATTTGGTTCTTGGTTTCAGAGAATTTCAGTCCATATCAGCTGGCTCCAATGCAGAGACATCATGGTGGAAAGTCCTGGTAGAGGAAGGCTGCCTAGTGCATGGCAGCACAGAGGGGAGGGAGGAGCTAGAAAGTAGAAAAAACCCTTGCAGATCCACTGATGAGTATTGCTTCCCATGATCCAACCACCTTTCAAAAGTGCTGCCTCTAAACAAGGGATGTTGGGGAAATATGTTAAATCTCAACCATAAAAATTTCCCTCAAACCCATAGCTAAGATTCTAGTCACAATACATTATCATAATTTCTACACATCTAGTTTTGCTTTCTATATATAAATATTATGTTCCCCTTTAGCTAAAGCATCTATCATTTCTTTTTTAAAAACTTAATGCTATTCTTATCACATCTTCAACTTTCTTCATTTAGATACATTACATACAGTAATTCATACCTGACTGATATCCATATAGGGAGTTGGATTTCTCTATTTAAATAATTTTTTTCTTGCAATTGGATTGTTAAATTAATTCATTTTGACCTATCTTTTGTATTTGTTTTTTAATAAAACATTTTGTTTGGCACACAGGACCAAATAAACCTGTTGTTTGGGCATTGTCAGTGTGATGATCAGCATTAAGGAATACCTAGAGCACTAGAGCATTGTTTCCGTGAGTCTGTGACGATGCCTCCAGAGGAGATTGGTGTGTGAGTCTGAATGGCCTCAGTGGGAAAGATCCACCTTCAGGGGTGCGACACCATCCCACTGCTGGGAACCTGCACAGAACAGAAACAGAGGGAAGGTGAATTGTCTCTCTCTACTGGAGCTGGGATTCACTCTTCTGCTGCTGCCACTGGATATTGGAACCCCAGGACTCTCTGATTGAATTTAAGACTCACACCAACACCCATTTCCCGGAATTCTCAGGCCTTCTGCCTCAGACTGAGAGTTATACCCTTGGCATCCTTGGTTCCATGGCTTTGGAACTTGGACTGAACCACACCACCAGCATTCCAGAGTCTCAACGGCAGGAAGCTTGCTCAAGACTTTTCAGCATACACAATTACACAAGCTAATTTCTCTCTCATGTCTACTATCTCGCCAAAAACCCTGAACAATAAAAACAGTAAGTCTTAGATTCACCAAATGTGCTACAAGGGGAGAAGTACAGTGCATTTTTGTGGTCACAGAAAGATAATGTTTAGGAAGAGAGTGTCTTCAAACAGGACCACCTACTTAAAATCTTGTCACAGCCCATCATGTTTGACCCAGTGGCCTTCCTTTCCAATGAGGAAAGACTGACTCTTCTTCCAAGTAGGCCCAACTGCTGTGCTCCAGGATAATTCAGTAACATACTTGATCCTACAAGACACACTTTCTGATACCCTGTCATCACTGTCAGAGAATGAATCAATTGGGTCCCAGTGAGTTCCAGTTTTGTATGGCTTATATAATAGCTAAATCTTTTTTTTTTTTTTTTTTTTTTTTTTTTGTGGGTACCGGGGGGTCGACCTCAGGACCTCGCGCACCAGCAGGCGCCTGTGCCTCTGAGCGATATCACCGGCCCCTTTTCCGTATGTGGGATCCGGGAGTCGAACTCGGGCCCTCGCGCTTGCAAGGCAGGCGCTTATGCCGCTGAGCCATCTCACCGGCCCTATAATAGCTAAATCTTAAGCCTGTGTGTCCATCAACACATGAATGGATAAAGAAAATGTGACATTCACACATAGTGGAGTACTACTCTGCCATAAAGAAGGGTAAACTTGAGTCATTTGTAGGAAAATGGATGTACCTTGAGACCACAATGTTAAGCAAAATAAATCAGACACACTAGCTTAAATATCACATGGTATCTCTTATAGGAGAAACCCAGAATAAAAATAAAGAGCAAAATAAAAGATAGATAATATGAAGTATGTAGATAAAGCTTTCTCAAAGAGGAAGAGGATCAAGAGATGGAGGGATATGGGAGAGAGGAGAGGGACAGAGGACAAAAAAAAAAAGAATTAAGATGTGTTATGCACATGTACCAACTCCACGCAAGTAAAGTAAACATTATATACTACAAACATGTACTAATAAAAATTGTGTTAAACACAGAGGGATACATTTCTGTTACTATAACCCCATTTCTGACAGGGAGGATGGGTGGGAATGAAAAATTTGTTTCAGAACTCACTGGCTTCAAGCATACATTATGTTTTCGTAAATGTTCCCCTAACCAGCAAATTGCAATCTAGTTCATATCTCCTACTGACCTTTATCATTTGAGAGCCTCTGACTCAGCAAGCTTTGAAAAGGAGGGAGACAATTTTTAGGTGCCAAATTCTGTTGTAGCTAATTTGTTAATATGTATGGCCTCAACCCACAAGATGAGTTATGCGAGTGCCCAGCAATTTCCATTAGAAAATTTATGAAAGAATGAGGTTTGGAATAGGAAAAGATATCGTTGCAAGGAGAGAGAGAGAGAGAGAGGGAGAGAGAAAAAGATCACAGGTAGAAAAATTTAAAGATTACTTTGACTCTAAAGTAATATGATGTCTATTTTGCATAACAAATAAAAATTGGAAATACACAAACACATCTATTTAATTCAGGCACTCATACATATTTATCGCCCTCTTAGATCATTTTTCTATGGCACACTGAGTTTCTAGATACCTAAGAGCATAAACTACTTTTTAAATTAGGACACTAAAAGGAAAATGAAAGTTTATTTCCATTTTACGCTTAAATTTGGTTTGTATCACATCAAGGAAAATTGCCGTTTTTCGATATGAAGAGCCTGTACATCTCAAGTCATTACAAAATCATGGAACACCCTTGAAAGTCTGAAAAAATAGCAAAATTTAATAATACAAATACTAAATAAAATTAGTGTTTATATAGAAATGTATAATAAAGCCATTGTAAATCTCCTTCCAACGCCACAGATTTTGGGGTGCTATGACTTAATTCATATGTGATGAATGCTGTATGTTTTTAAATATAACATGGGAAATGTGTGCTGTGAGTATAGTCCTTGTTCTGTGGCATTGTTTTGTAGAAAGATTTATATATACTGTGAATAATTTGCTGTTTAAATTCATGTTTGGTCAAGGTGCAATAAAAGTGAGCATATTGATTTCAAAATGCCCTTGTGTTGTCAATGAAAACAAGATTAGATATCTGCTGTGGATTCTATGTGTTTTAAGGCACAAGAGACTAGGATTCATATCAAGGTTATGACATTATCCATTTAAGTAAGGAACAAGCCAAATACCAGTTTCATGGACGACACCATTCAGAAAACTAAGAGCTTATCCTAAAATATATTTCTAACTGATACCATAGTAGAAACAAAAATGATTATTTAAAGAGGAAAATAATAGTCTTTCCTTGAGAACCAATATCTAAACGGTGTTTCAATTTATCATTAAATGAGTAGTGGAAATTCATCTCCAAGATTATTTTATGTGAAAGTAAATTACCGAATAAC
Source organism: Erethizon dorsatum (assembly GCA_028451465.1). Lineage (NCBI taxonomy): Eukaryota > Metazoa > Chordata > Mammalia > Rodentia > Erethizontidae > Erethizon > Erethizon dorsatum. Next base: position 149,389,475 of record CM051823.1, read on the forward strand.
TTTTTTTTAAAAGCAATGCATATTTAACATTTCATGAAGAAAATGTCTTCCACAGTGCCAACTAAATTTTGTTGTCCTTGGGAAAGGAAATGCTACAGTCATCAACATTGCAAATGTTATCTTGATTTTGTAATCCACATTTAATTTTCTGGCTCTCTATAGACTACAGCACTGAGAATGGAAAATCCCCACAGGGTATAGGAGAGATTCATTTTCATCATATGTACCTAATTATTACATAAATTCCTCTCTGCCTGGATCTGATTAATAAATGCGACAGTCATGCATATCCAATCTCAGATAGCTTTTTAGTCCAATTTTACTGATACCTTTGGAAAGATGGATACCAGATAGAGGAAAAAAAGCCATGGCAGACCTGTACTATTTTGATGACATTGAGCGTAACCTTATGGAGAGAGGAGTTAAGATGTGTGGGACAGATTGAAAGTGGATTATTTCTCATACCAATGGACAGGTTTGGTCCTCCTCCTAGTTTGCGCATCATGGGGAATATCAATGCAATTTCTAGCTTCCCTATCTGGTAAATACTCTTGCATCTGCTGGCAGAATATTGATATTTCACTGAATTTCCATGAGAAATATGTTTAGAAGTGTATTTCATACCCAAAATACCTTTACATTTAGAATTGTTGAATTTTAGATCGGAAAGAGAAGAGAACGTTTACTCCAAACCATCACTGAACGGATGAAGGCAGTGAAATTCAAAAGGCAAAGTGGTTTTTCTAAAGCCGTAAGGTTTTAAAATTTTTTGTGACAAAGATAAACATTTTCAGTGTTGGTTCTGAATTCCTTCATTTCCACTTTAAAATGATTCTTCTTAAATAGCTTATAGTATTAGAATCTATGTTAAAAGGCTGATATCTTTCTACATAGGCTTTTAAAAAAGTTAAGCATTAGAGTTTATCTTATTTATACTCAATATCTATTGAAAGATACTATGCAGATAATAAGCAAGTAGGGCTTTAACTAGATTAATAAGTTTGCCATTTCAGAGCTTGGATATTACTTATCGGTTATGTGCAACAAAAGAAAACACACATTAATATTTCTGGGAGGCTGTAAATTCAAAGAAAGCAGGAACCACATCTAATGACTCTCCACATTTCTGTGCCTAGCAACTTATCAGGCACGTAGCATATACTTTATTTGTTGAATGACTGACTAAAGAGAAGATTTTTGTGATGAAGAATTAGAAGGAATTAGAAGTATGCTTTTAATATTGTGGTTTATATCTAGACAGCCCCAAAGTTGCATGTGCTCATAGTTGGGGCTTTTGAAAGGTGATTCGATTAAGGAGGTGTTCTATCTCTCTCGCTGTTGGAGGTGGAGCCTTGGGACAAGAGCCAGGTCACTGGGGGTGTGACCTAGAAGGGTACATCTCCCTTCCATACTCCTTCCTTCTCTCTCTGCTTCTTGGCTGCCATGATGTGAGCAACTTTCCTCCACCCAGGCTCTTCTGCCATGCCTTTCTGCCTCGGTGCCAGTCAACCATGGACTAAAAATGTGAGCCAAAATAAACCTCTCCTCCTTAAATTGTGGGTGTCAGGTATTGTGTCTCAGAGATGAGGACACTGACTAAGATAATTCTAAGATAATTTACTAAATAACTCTGTGGTGTAAAATTGCAATAGTGGCTTCCTAGAAGTCCACATACCACAGGGGTACATCATCAAAGAATAGCTTGGGATGATCAAAGCTGGTGACTGGATCTTGGGAAAGCTTTTATCATTTGGGAAACACAGTGAACTTTTGGTGTAATTGCAACCCAGAAGACTATTTCTCTGGGATTACTTCCTGTAGAAAGAAATAGGAATTCCAGAGCAGGAAGAAGCAGAGTTAAACAGAGGAGTAGAGGGAACTGCAAACTCTTTAAGTGGAGATACATGGGTGACACTTGCCTAGATTGTAATGAAGTCTGGAAAATGACTGGTTTCATTTTGCTTCCCAAACTGACAACTCTATGCAGCAGTAATCGACTCTTGGGAGAGTCAACACCAGAGGAAGTTGTAAACCCTTTTATCTGAGGGCCTCAGATGTGCACAATTTTAAATTTAACTTTATTTTTTATGGGGCAAGTAAACAAAATAGCTTTTTAATCACTTTTATAGAAAAAACATATTCTGGAAACTAGAACTGGACCTAAAATTACATGAAAGGTGATGAGGTCAAAACTGAAAAAGAACAATCATGCTTGAAGAACTCTCGTGTTAGGAATGAGGTTAAATATCCTGTGATGTGTGAGCAAGGTAAATTTTTTAAAATTTGGAAATTAAAACCATACTGTGCATGTATATTATATATGGAAGGGGTGTATAAGGACAAACGTATGGAATTTGGTGATCTTAAAGCATAGAATATCAGACAGGAAGTGATTGGAGAATGTGAGACCCTCACTCTTGATGAGCCCTACTTAATGTGAGGATAAACAGTTCCCAACCCCCTTACTAATAGCTAGACTGAGTGTTAACAGAAAAAAATGAATGAAAGCAAGTAGAGGGAATTGTGTCAGCCCCCAGGTGAGCCTGATGTGAGCTTTTGGAGATTTGATTTTTTTTTTTTTTTGTGGGTACCGGGGGTCGACCTCAGGACCTCACGCGCCAGCAGGCGCCCGTGCCGCTGAGCGATATCACCGGCCCTTTTTTCTATGTGGGTTCCGAGAGTCAACTCGGGCCCTCGCGCTTGCCAGTCAGGTGCTTACGCCGCCGAGCCATCTCACCGGCCCGGTTTTGGAGATTTGGGTGTCTGTGCCTTGGGAACCTCGCCTCTGAGCCTGAACTACCCACCCCCCTCCCAGGCAGTGAGTCTTTTACATAGTCAGTGGTTTGGGGGAGAGTAAGGGTTTTCTTAGTGGATGCTGCTAGGATGGCTTCTAGAGACTAGAGAAAAAAAAACCTACATTTTGCTTTATTTTCCTATCCCAGATCTGTGCTGATAGTAAAAATTTCCTAAAGAAACAGTAAGTCCTAGGGAAACATGCTAAGTCTACCTAACGTCTATGAAACATGGGCTTTTCACTGTGTTTTGGTTCTGCGTGTAAATACTAAATGAAATGGTTGAGATTTTCATGAAATGTAACCTCAGAAAGCAGTGAAATTCTTCAGAAGTCTTTGAGACCGACCATGAGATAAAATGCTAAAAATATATTGGAACTAAATTAAAAGGAAGGTCAGGACACAGCCATGTCTGAATGGATGATATAAAGCACAATGAATACAAATTGATAATGCTGAGGCGAGAGATCATTTATTGCTCTTCCATTTTTCTTTCAGGGAACAAGCAATAAAATTGAAATGAATGAGACAATTTTAGACCTAATTTTCATACAGCATCATTTCTCTTGAAGGTTCACCAAAGGTAGAAACCAAAGAGAAAAATAAAGAGAAAACCAACTTACTTCATCTCATTGAGGGGTGAGGGCTCAATATCTTGCCTCGGGAATACTCTTTTAAAATATAAATTCTGGGCCGGTGAGATGGCTCAGCAGCATAAGCACTTGCCTGGCAAGCTAGAGGGCCCGAGTTCGACTCCCGGAACCCACATACGAAAAAGGGGCCGGTGATATCGCTCAGCGGCACAGGCGCCTCCTGGCGCGCGAGGTCCTGAGGTCGACCCCCGGTACCCACAAAAAAAAAAAAAAAAAAAAAAAAAAAAAAAATATATATATATATATATATATAAATTCTAAACTACAAGTTGATTGCTCCCTTATTTGCATATGCTCTTAACTTATATATTAATGCAGAGCTCGTTATCCATAAATAAACAGGAAAACACATATACACACACAGATATGCATTCTATTTTCTGCCTCTCTGTCATCCATCTGCCTGTCTGTCTGTCTTCCTTTATAAGTCATTTAAAATATGATTTTGGTTCAGTGCTTGATAGCTTTTTAAAATTTTTTTCCTCATGCTCGTATCTGTGTTTTTCACACAGACATATATGTCTGCTTTGTCTCCTAGTGGATAAAAAGTTGTTTTCAGAGAGTTTATAAAAAGAATTGATGGGAGTCTCTTTCAAAAGTTGCAGACTATCAGAAAGATCTGACATTTTACTCTACTTGAAGCTAAAAAAAGTAGGCTGCCAGGTTCATGGATGTCAGCAGTAGCCACGAGACTCTCGGATCAGAGACAAAGGACTTTATTACTCAGCTCAGCAGGCCTCACAGGCTTTCTGTTCTCCTTGGTCCTCGTGGTACCCTATTCCCCCCAGGGCTGCTGCCTACAGAGTGGATTTGTGGCCCTGATGAACCTGAGCTGGGGAAACCCTTTCTGTTATAAAGATTGTTAGCAAACTTGCTCAACCTTTGCCCCAGAAAGTTTATCTGTGTTGTTATCATTGAACCCAAAGTTACGTAAAAGTGATGAGGTGAAAAGTGAACCAGAACAATTTTGAAAAACCTGCCCTCCACTCCAGAGAGAGAGACACCCTCTCTATCTTCCCAAATTGCTTGCTTTACAAACATCCTTGAAAAGATGGTTCAGAACAAAAGACTGTCAGTGCCTTTCAGCAGAAACATGAGAGAAATGATAAAAATCGTCTTCCAATACAGACTTGCTTCTGTAGTTCTAAACACATAGACTCCTTCATATTCAGGGTGTTAACAACCCAAGAAAACAATACTTAGTTATCCTGTCAGTTTCCACAAAGTTCTCTTGTCAGACAACACTGTTTTTCTCTTTTTTCCATCAGTCCGGTGCCAAGGCATCCATCCGTCTTTTGCTTCTGTGTTTTGTCCTTAACACTCTTAGTTGTTTTTATTCACACATGTGCCATTATTTGGACCATCTTTTTCTATCTTTCCTTGTGTCTTAGGCTGCAGCTGTATGCTGTTTGGTCAAATATTCTAGCTTTGGTTTTTATGTTGCCAACATCTGCCTCAATTGATGAATCGCTTGTCTGTGTTTTTGACAATATCTCAGTAGCTGGGGATTATAAAAGCATCTGACTGTTTCCTCTTTGGATCTATACATATTGCATAGTGCTCAGTTCTACTATCTCAAGATCCTTCTGAATATAGTTTTCTTAATCGCATAGCAGTTTCACACTGACAGATGCCACACCACAGGAAAGCAATGATCCCAGTACCTTTGAAAACCATGTCCAGCTTTCTAAATTTGGGAAATAAGAATTTTTTTTAAAAAATGTTGTAGTTAAGAAATGCTATTACTTAGGTAATGAAAAGGATAACAAACGTGGCTTGCTTTTGCATTCAGAGATTGTTGAGCCCCTTCAAAACAAACGCCTTGGAAATTTAGGCTTATCTCAATTTTTTCTACCCATGCTCTAATATTATTGGAGGTATCTTCAGAATCACACACTTTCTGGATTTCTTTCATAATATACAGCATTTATCCTTTAACAATGTATTCCAGGTTTAGAAATAGCTAAAGTTGATTTGGAACTCAACAAAAAAGTAGATAAACAAGCTGGGTTGAGAAAAATGTGTGAATATTCACAATGAAATAGATATCCCATGTTGTTGATAAATTGCCCCTGAACATAATTATAATAGAGGAGTTTCAAACGTTCCAGGTGTTCACAGCTTTGGGTGTAATTAAAAGTAGCCTCTCTTCCTAAAACAACTGGGAGCATATTCACTAAAAGTAAAAATGATAAAGATTTTTTGTTAATGTGCACTCTTTTCTGTGTTGTTTCTTTAATAAAATCTTTTTTTTTTAATATGCAGGTACTGGGAGTTGAACTCAGGACCTCGTGCTTGCCAGACAGGTGCTTATGCTGCTGAGCTATATCACCAGCTCAAAAGAATCATTTTTAAAACAAAGGGATTTTAGCAAAATGGAGATATTTTTGTCAGTGAATATCATCTACACACATTGCAAGGGTCTATGAAATCACTCGAGGAGTTGCCTACAATGCCAGTAAAATGATCATTAATTTCTTCTTCTTTTATGTAATTCAAAACCTCCTTTTCTTTATCTTGCTCTTAAAATATACTGTGTTTGCTTAGAAGTAATAATGGACATCTGTGAGTGAATCTCATCATTCACACAGCGTTGAGATAAATCTACAAGTTACTTGACAAGTAAGTCTAGGTTCACTCATGTACAGAAAAGGAAATATCAATAGCTATTTTACAGGGTATGTTTTAGATTAATGAGATGATATACTCGAATACTAATTGCAAAATTGAAAGGGATTTGTTGCTTAACAATTCTCTCCCCAATCTCCCTTTTTCCCAATTACCTTGCTCCCAACTGTACTTTATGTATCATTTCAGTATTTCCTCTAGAACAAAAGAGAGGGTTGAAACTTCTAGGTTTATGAAGATGGAGCTGCCTGGTTCAAATTCTCAAGATTCATATCTACGCAAGACAAAGAGTCAACACACAGGAGGGGCCTATTCCTGCTAACATCTGCCCAGGGTTGGGCAAATGGGTGAATGAAACCACCCTGAATCCACACCAAAATGACTGGGCTTGTTTTCAATCCTATAATCTTAGTCATAGAAACTGTTTGAAATGGCTTTTCTCAATAGCTAACCCTTTCAGTGCAGGAACCATCATGGGAAAGGTAAGGGTAAGAGGAGCTAAGAGTACAGTGGAGTCTTCCACTGATGAAGTAGTTGCATTCTCCTTCTCTGTATTTATAATCTCACTTCTCCAAAGGGTGGCAATTGGAGACCCTGTATTGAAGAAATTGGGGCTCCTCAGCTCAGAAGCATCTTGGGGGCTTGGGAAGTAAGGAATGTGAGAGTTAAGCCTTTGGATGAAGAAAGTTTTGAAGATTCTATGTCTCTTTTTTCCCCAGGCTATTGAAAAATGTGAAATTTTGAAATATTGAAATTCTGTGGAGTATCACTAACATTGCTTAAAATCTCCTTTTTACATTTTAAAAAATATGATTAGTACACATTTGCAGTACATAATGATTACAATCACTATGGGGAGTTGGTACATGTACATAACACATCTTCTAAAGTGTCCCTTTGGCTGGGGCTTTGCTGAAATCCTATCTTTCAGTAATCTAGGAGACTGCAGGAAGGATCTGGAGGTTCAATAATAGCACATCCTCCAACAGAAGCAAAGGAAGCAGCACCCTAAAAATTTTAAATCCCAGATGTGGTCATTTCTTAGTGATTCTTACATTCTATTATTGAACGTCCAGATTATCTTCAGCTGTATGGTAGGGGTGGGGCATTTAAATGCTGCTTTACATACCGTGCTCTTCACTGACCCCTGACTTTGTGGAAAAGGAAAAGGGAAGTTGGGTGCTGTTTTGGTTTGTGGTTGCCACCTTTGTTTTGGCCACGTTTTGGTATTCTAAGATTGGTCCGCATGATAGCTTCTGTCCCGTGAGAGCAACTCCGAAGCTTTAAATGGAAAGGAAAAATGTGCATGTGAAGCTGAAATGGGGACGTGAAAAGGAAAGCTAAGGATCAAGCATGCAACCCACATCCAGTCTCCACTATAGGACAGGTAACTGAAGCTCGACTAATGTTCCGGTGGATGCTACAGGGGCCTTCCCTTTTAAAAGATTTAAGGCAACGAACAGCATGAAGAAATTAGTACGAGAATCTGGGGTAAAGAGGAAGGCTCTAATGATTGCTAACATACATATTTATGATTGCTAACACAGCCATGTGCTGCATAACCTTGATGTAGTCAATGACAGACTGCATACACGAAGATGGTGCTGTAAGAGTATGAGACAGAGAGGAGAAACACCTGACTCTCCCCTCTCTCCCCTATAAGAATGAAGAGGGGTGTGGCTTAGCTTTGTTCCTCCTCAGTACCCCCTAAGGAATTCTGGGTAAACGTGCCTCAGCGTCTGCAGCAGTGCGCTTCCAGCCCCCCGCCTCTCCAGATGCTACTGCTGCCTCTCTGGTGAAGCTGCAGGGAAACTACCTGCGACATGGTTATCTTAGTTACTTTGCCTTGTTGCTGAGACAAAATACCTGACACCAAACTTAAAGGAGGAAAGTTTATTTAGCTCACAGTTTGTTGAGGTTTCAGTCCATAATTGGCTGGCTCCAAGGCAGGGTGGCATGGTAGAGAAGAACAGTTCCTGGTGGCAGAAGACAGCAAAAGCAACAAGAGAAGAAGAAAACAAGCCTCTTTCTGTCCCTTATATATTCTGTCCTGGTATCCAATCTGCTGGGATAAGGGCGATGCCACACAATTAGTGGACTGATCCAGCAATCACCCACCCTTGATCCCAGCACCCTTAACCCCAGCATTGCACCATGAATCAATCACACACTCTAGATTCAGCCACCTCTGAAAAAGCCCCATCTAAAACTGCATGAGGCTTTGGGGGGGACATCTAGACACAAACCATAACAATGGCACATATTGGGGAGGTTGCAAAGCCCATTATTAACATCCCCAACCTCCCCAAACACCAGTAAGCTGTGATTAACACAGCTAACCCTCCTGAGGTTTCCCCCAGTTTTAGCTCCACCATTCTTTTGTGGATATGTGAAGCTGCGGCTGTCCTGGATGCATGGCATGTACTTCGGGAGGTGTCTACCCTGACTGTGGTGGACTTGAATTTGAACAAAGCAGTAGAATTAAATGTCAATGAATCATCAGGCTCAGATCTGAAGGCTTGAGTTTAGATTAATTTGGACGAAGCAGTGGGCTCAAATTTGGACCAATCAGTGGGCTTGACTTTGGATCCACCCCAGGCCTGCAGCTGCTATATAAGCGGCATGCTCCTCACACTTTTTTGTTGGTCTAGGAAGGTTCCCTGTAGGTTACTGATGCCACTGTGCTGTAGCTCCGGTCCTGTTTAGATGAAACCTTGCTTTGGTGTTCCTGCTTGTGATTTATTTCTCAGGTAGTATGGGCTTGAAAGGTCCTATAAATCAACTCAGGATTCTTATACTGAGTAGTGTAAACAGAGTAGTCACTTTACAAGAGAGAGCTATATAAACTACAGGATATTAGCCCTGGAAAGCTCCAGAGCAGCAGCAAAGTTCAGTAACAGAGACTACCAAATGGCAGAGCCCACTGATGGTGTCTGCCAAAAGCCAGTGTCAACTGGCAGCAGCTGGCAGCAGCAGAGACCAGCAACCAGTAGAGTTTACTACTGATACCTGGCATGGACTGACAGTGGCTGGCACTGGCAGAAAGCTGCAATTGGCAGTGTTTATCAATAGCAACCAATATTAACTAGTGTCAACTAGCAACATCAGGGCTCAGAGCTGTAGCACCAAGGGCTGAGGGTGTTTAGTGCTCAAAACCTGGAGCTGTTAGCAGCACTGCACTTTTCTGACTCGTGATTTCTATTCGAATTGGGCAAAAGAACCCTCAACTGATGGGCAGCAGTCAGGGAGTAAGAAAATCCTATTACCTAGTGACATGGTAGCCACCATGATGTCACAGCTAAATGTGTTTATAGTAATGCATGTGTGAACAGACCTGCTATGCAGCCAGTCACATAAAATATAGTACATTATGATTTACAATTCATAATACCTGATAATGGCATTAAATGGCTAAGTTGCTGTTTTATGTATTTACTTTACCATACTTGTTTTCTCTTGTGGTACTGCAAATTGGATCCAGGGGTGCTCTACCAATGAGTTGTATCCCCAGCCCTTTTAAATTTGAGACAAGGTATCACTGAGTGGCCCAGGCTGGCCTCAAAATTTCAGTCCTCCTGCCTCACCCTCCCTAATGGCTTGTATAGGAATGTGAGACACCATACCTGGCTTTTACTATCCATTCACTGTTATTTTAGAATTTAGTCTTTCTACTTATAAAAAATAATTTACTATAAAATAGTCTGCCTCGTTGCTGGCAGCATCCTCATACACCTTGTGTTAGCCACGTCTGTCGACTGCCTCAGGAGGCTAGCTGAGTGACTGACTTGTACCTTCTGGGTTTGTGTAAGTATACTCTGTGATGTTTTCACAAAGATGAAATCACCTAGCAACCCATTTCTCTGAATGTTCCTGCATTATTAATTAATGCATGAGGACTGTATGAGAGAGACTGTTGAGAAAACTTTGTGTTGGTCCCTTTGCCTGTGATGTGGGAGTGCAGTGAAATAATCTACTTGATAATGCATGTGGCCTCCTACCTCCAGCATAGCAGAAGTGAAAATTAGAGGCAGAGGTGAATAAGTAGTGTACAATTCTTAGCCTCATTATTTTCTGTCTGGGACATCAGGGGATCTCCTAGTCTGGCAGACTGGTGGTGTTGTGCATGCTGGCTGCATGGGGCTGCTGGTTTATATCCTCGGTCTGCCCCTGGTGTTTATAATGAAGGCTCATTTCTTTGGGAGAGCTGTGAAGAATTCTTAATGCTTTATTCCCATACCACCCAGGGCTCTAAATCATCTTTTCAGGTCTTGGCTTTCCTTTGCTTTCTGGCCAGCCTGGCTGATGGTAGAGGGGAAGAGGCACATAGGATGGGAGGATGTAATTGCTTTGCAGGCTGTCTCTGAAACTCAACACATCTTGGGGACTTTCTTTCACTTTTACCATTTTAAAGCAGCATTCCAAAGTCACTAGGATACCAATGAACAGCTCTTGATGTGCATTAATAAGTAATGTGGAAAATCAATATCTGGGTCAGGGGAGTGCTTTATTTCACAAGGCTTTCTTGCTGGGTGTTTGGAGTTCATAGTGCTGGGTAGGGAATTTTTATTTTCCATAATGCTCAGAAAGACCAATAATATTTTGTTGCTGTTTTTATTTTTATCAATGAAATTCCAATGGCTGTCAGAACTTTTCATAACCAACGTTTAAGAGTTAAACCAAAAAAAATGTTGAGACAGGTGTTGAATTAAAGATTCAATTTTATTCTACTCAGTGCAACCACCATGTATTATTATGCACCTATGTTATGTACAAATCCACTGTAGTACACATGGCAGGTACTAAGAGACATAGCCATCACCTCCTCTCTCTCACATCTAAACTCCCCCAAGTCCTCATTCTATGTTTGTACCAGTCAGGATCCTTCAGGAAACATCTATATCCTATTAGTTTATAGGATATAGATATATATCCTATCTATCTATCATCTATCTATTTATCTACCTATATCATCTATAGCTATTGGAGAGGGAGACAGAGATAGAGAGACAGACAGACAGACTTATTTTAAGGACTTGACTCACATAATTGTGGGGCTGGCAATAGAGTGGATCAGGGGCCTGGAAATTCAGGCAGAATTTTCATGTCATATTCTTGAGGTAGGAAACTTTCTTCTCAGGTGAGCTTCATAGTTTTGCTTTGTGAACCTTCAACTGACTGCATGAGGAGTACCTCCATCGTGTTGGGTTGTCTGCCTTACTTAAAGCCAACTGATTATTGATATTAATTACATCTGTAAATATTGTCAAAGCAATATCACAGCAAGTATTTAACCAAACAACTGGCCACCTTAGCTGAGCCAAGGCAACACATATAATTAACCATTACAACATGCAAAATATCTCAAGTCTCTCCAGTCCTCTTTTTGAAAATGTTTTCATTAGTACATGTTTGCAGTACATAGTGACTACAATTATCGTGAGGCGGTAGTATATGTCCACAACACATGTACATATGTCCTCTTTACCTTTAGTGTTACTGTTTCTTATTTAATCCACCAGTTTCCCTCACCTTGTCAAATGCAGCAGTCTCCTAACTACTCTATATCTGTTAGCACACTTCAAGATGTGCTATAGTAATAAGCAATCCCTAAATCTCAGCGGCTTACTTTGGTAAGAATTTATTGTTTGCATATTTATGTGATGGGTACTGGTCTATTCCAGGCATCTTTTTACTAAAGGACCTTGACTGAAGGAGACCTCCTGTTTTGGACATCTTGCTCTCAAAACCAAGGGAAAAGAGTAATGGTAAAACTTTTGGTTTTTTGGACCCTTTGCTTTTCCATTCTAATGTGACATAAGTTATTCTCTTCATACTTTATTGGCTAAGGCAAGTCACATAGCCAAGGTTGATTCCAATACATGTGAGGTTTATCCTTTCACAAGGAGGGCCAAGTAATGTCTATGAACAATAATGTGCGTACCACAACCCCCTCTACTACTCTCCACAATGTAATCAGAGATATTCTTAAAATAGAATTGAATCATATCATCCTCTTGCTTTAAAACACCTTCAAACATTTAATTACACCTTAGTCAATACTAGCCAGAGAAACAGGACCAATGAAACACACACACTAGTATGCACACACATTCACACACCCACACCCACCCACCCACCCCCACACACACACACACATACACAAATACAAATGGATTTGTTGTAGGAGTTGGCTCACGTGTTCATGGAATTTGCCAAATCTCAAGACCTGCAAGTCCGTAGGAAAGCTGGAGACCCAGTGGAGCCCATGGTTTAGTGCCCGTGTGAGTCTGAAGGTCTGTGAATCAGGAAAGCCCATGTGCAGTTCTAGTCTGAAGGCCGGCAGAATCAGGATCCACAAATATCTGATGTTTTAGTTCATGTCTGAGGCAGGAAAATAATCAATGCTCCAATTCAAATGTAGACAGGAAAGAAGAATCCTCTTTTAATTGAGGAAAAAGTTGGCCTTTTCTTTCTCTTAGGACTTTCACTGACTGAATGAGAGTCATCCACATTGTAGGGGGCAGTCCAGTTTATTAAATTTATTGATTCAAATGTTGATCTCAGAAAAAAACACTTCACAGAAATAGAGTAATGATTGATTTAGCAAATATCTGGGTACTCTGTGGCCTAGTCAGGTTAAAATTAACCATTACACTGTATTTGAAATATGATCTAAACTTTTCTCCATGACTCACATGGCCCCACATATTCTGGCTTTTCTACCCTCCTTGCTTGTTCTATTGTAATCACAGGGTCAACTGACTGCTTCTCAAAGTAACTAAAGGCTTAGCTGCTGCAATACTTTCAAAATTGCTGCTCTCCTAGGCTATGTTCACTCATTTAAAATAGCCATTCTTAATTATCTAAAAATTTTAAATTATTTTCTGCTATAGTTCAGATAAATGTTCAAAGGCCAGTAATTTAAAGGTTTGGTCTCCTGCCTGTGGCATCACTGGGAGGTGGCAAGACCTTTAGGAGGTAGAGCCTAGTGGAAGGAAATTAAGCCAGTGGGCGCTTATCTGTGGAAGAGATATTGGGATGGGGGATCCTCCCTTTCTTCTCTTTGCACTTCCCAGCCACCGTGGTGTGATCAGCTTTTTCTATACCATGATGCGCTGCCTCACCACAGGCCTAAAAGCATATGGTCAACTGACCATGGACTGAAACCTCTGAAACTGTGAGAAAAAAAATGTCCCTTAATTTAAATAGATTATTTTAGGTATCTTACTAAAACAATGGAAGGTGAGCAAAACATTGTCTCTCTCCTATGTTAAATTTTAGGGCCACAAGGATTATAATTACACCTGTTTCCCTCAGTGTTGCCCATTTAGCCCAACACAGATCATGGAATATCATAGCCATTCCATAAATATATACTAAATAATTAAATAATTGAATGGACCATGAGAACACAGAAATGAGTAAGCTAAACTTGTTGGTCCTAAATATGATGGTAACTCAGTCCAAATAAAGGATTTTTCCAAATAGAAAATAATTAAGTACCCCAGTGTTCTCCACTAAAAACACTTTAAAAATACTCGGTGCCAAGAGTTCTTGAGGTCTGTTTGACTATTTCTTCTTCAGTAATAACACAAATCCAGAGAGTCTGAATGGCTATCCAGTAATAACTCAAAGGTATACTTACTTCTGACTAAGTATGTACAGCTAGTAGATTGATCTCATTTTGATAGAGGGACCAAAGTTCTAACTTTCATATTGTAGTTTATTTTGCGTTGTGCTGGCTTGGGTTAGAAGTGTTTCAAAGCTCTTGAACTTTTCTGAGTTATAGTCATCCAAAAACAAGCCTGTGTCATATACAAGGATTGGTCTCCAAGTCTACTTCCTCCTGATACAAAACGACAATCTCTCCCTGCCGATGTCCCTGGCACAGGTCCCAGCCCACAGAAAATCTCAATGAGGTGTAGCCCATCTTAGCATGTAGGTGGTAAGATAGGAAGTCCTGCTAAGTGCTGTGGTTTGAATGTAAGTTTCAGTGCCCTAATGGCCCACTGTGATTGAAGGCTTGATCCACAGGGTGGTGCTATCAGGAGATGGAGGAGCCTTTGGAATATGGGCCCCAGTGGGACGTCCTAAGCTATGATGTAGTTCTTCGTTCTTGCGTGACCTGTTGAGCTCTTGCAGGAAGGTTGTTATAAAAGGGGTGAGTCTACCCTGCCCATCTTCTTTATTTCTGCTCCCGTTGAAGATGTGACTGCTTGCTCCTTCTGCCAGGATGCACTGTTATCTGCCACCCTTAAAAGAGACCAAACAAATGGGTCACCTGATTTTGGACTTAGAATCTCTAAAACTGTGATCTAAACATTATTTTTTCATTATAGCTTTACACCTCGGGTTTGTATTTTATTGTAGTGAAGCAAAGTTAATTAACACAGTAGGTTTCCCCAAAGACAAGGAAGACTTGGTTGGATGTTGGCTGGGAAGCCCGGATGCTGCAGTCTAGGACAGACAGAATTCAAGGCGATGTGGCCACATGGTTGCAGGCTCAGAGCTTTAGAACTTAAGAGAAGTGGAAAATAGTGCAAATACTGCAAAAGAGCTGGATTGGTGTTCTAAGCATGAGGAATAGGGAAAGAAGACCAGAACTCAGAAAACTAAGTTTTAAGTGAATAGCAGAATGTAGAAGTCTGATTTTACAGTGAATCACCAGTCTGAGTTTCCTTAAAACTTGTCTGATAAGAATCAGCTGGTCAGGCCGGGGATGTAGCTCAGTGGCACAAGTGTCTGCCCAGCAAGCACAAGGTCCTGAGATTCCCGGTACCAAAAAAAAAAGAAAGAAAAGAAAAAAAAAGAAGAATCAACTGGTCCAGGCTAATGGGCCCCTGGGATGGGAACGGAGGTTGCAGCTTGAGAACACAGAACTCATCAGAATTCTCTCTAGGGGAGACCAGCTTTTATGAGAATCTCTGTAAGTTGAAATCAGAATTTATCATTTAGGTAGTAATGCCATGACATTATAGCACTGACATAATTCTATTATTTAAAAAATAATAGTTTGACAAAATATGTAGCATGTACTCACAGTCATTTAAAGAATGTGACCACTGAGCTTAGAACGGTTCCTCCACAGAATTCACCCAAAAAGCTGTAGTGGGAGTGCTACATAGACCTTTTGATCTCCTGCCTCGAATTTCACCTTTTATAGTAGGGATGTATAATCAGCAAATATCAAAAGTATACAACATATACTTGCCAAATCTGCCTTCCGAGATCTGTGTCTATTTCAGTGGGATGCCTGTGTGTCCTTAAGGAGTGTGGTTAGGAAGCCAGCAATGACTCTGGAATGGATCCAACAATAAAACATATTTTCATAAATAAAATGGGTGCAATTTTCTTTTCCCTTTATCTTGTGTGTTTGAATGATGTTGGCTGTTCACTTTTCATCCCTACTTCCAGTTGTAAACTGATTCTGTTTTCTCTTTTATGACAAACTTTGTAATGATCTTCATGTGACGTATTGTTTCTCAAGCACAAGTGAAGTATAGCTGCCAATCAAGTACAATTGGAAAAGCTGGACAGTTCACTCCTCCTACCTTCTCACAGCTCTCACCTCGACTGACCAACCTAGATGCCAAAGGTAAGTGCTACTACCTTTAAGTAAACTTTAAGTAAAGATGTCACCTGGAAAAGATGTATGTTGAGTTATCATGAGTCAGATCAGTACATTGGTGAGGAAATCAGTGTGATGATATCTGTTTTTTATTTACTAACAATAAGTATTTGTATATTTAAGAATAAATATAAATGAAGAAGTTGCTATTAAATAAATATTAGATAAAAGTCTATCTTACAAGCTTTAGATTATGGTTCTCAACTTTTGTTGCATTTTAAAATAATCTGAGGGGATTTTAAAATCCTGTGCCATGACAATGTCTGAACCCCTTAAAGTGGGGTGTGGATCCAGTGCTTTTTACAAAGTTCCCAGGGTAATTCCACTGGCAGCCACGATTGAAGACCAGCACTCTAGGTGTCTCCAGCATGAATTAAACTAGTAACACTAACCATGATAATTTTCCTTCTAATAGAATGAAAAGATTGAATTATTGAAGATACAGAATTAAGGCTGAAAATATAGCTCAGTGGTAGAATATTTACCTAAAATGTACAAGACCCTGCAAAAAAAACTTTTTTGAAACAAAATAAAATTACTTTTTGATCCAAGATGGGGGTATGAAGTCATACCTGTATGTTACCACAGTGCTTTTCTAGCACTAAATTTTTAAGTGCTAGAAGAGATAAAAGACCAAAAGGAAAAGAAAAATGTGTGGTAGTGTAGATAAGAGGAAAAATTTTCAGCAATACTATCTTGTATTGAGTATTATTTTTCTCATTTGACTAAAATGTAAAACTGACAATGGAATGTCTACATTATATTTCTTCCCACTTTTTAAAGTGAAGGTATAATATACTTACACTATAAAATTCACTCTTTTTGGTGCACAGTTTTATGAGTTTTGACAACATAGTTTTGTAGCTACCTTATAGAACAACTTCATTACCTTGCAAAATTACTACCTTCTTTTTTGGCCTATCTCTTCAGACTTCCAGATCTTGGCAATCACTCTTTTTCTCTTCTTGTATTCTTGCCTTTCCTGAATGCATTATAGATGGACTATGTAGTTTCATTGCATTTTAGTGTATTATTTTTCGAGAACATAATTAGTATATAGATTTTATTCAATGATCTCTGAAATAATTGAGTACTCTTGTCTAATGCAGTGATATAACTCTTGTTCCTAACCATGAAGAATTTCTTTTGGGAACTCTGGGCATTATCAACAAATATATCATCCTTGAGGAGTTGAACTCCTTGGAAGGCCAGAATTTACCACTTTAAGCCAAATTCAGGGATAGAAATATTGAGACCAATTTAGAGATATTCCAGTCACATAATTAAACCTAAGAAAAGAAGCAATACAGATATATTTTAATTAATAAAAATAAATAACTGTTATTTCTTTTACAAAAGCAACATACAGTAGAAACAACAGTAAACAAATAGGAGAAACTCTCCCCAAACCACCACCACATTAAGAAATCATGATATTGATCCATAATTTAAAAATATTTCATGCACAATCATACACACGATCATGTAAATATAAAGATAATTTTTACTAACAAAACTGAGGTATTTTGCATGACATTTTATAAACTATCTCTTAGATCCCAACTAAATTATGAATTAAGAATACCTAGTCTATTAGTACCAATGGTATACGGTAGTGGTTAAAAGCACAGTAGCTAGAACAAGGGCTTTGAATTGACTGAACTGATTATTATCCCAGCTGTCTTCCTCCTCACGACTTGTGACCTTGGGCAAAAGTACTGAACTGTTGTGAGAATTAAGATACAGTGAGATAATATGTGCAAAGCATTTAGGACAGTACCTGTGGTGTGTTTTACTCCCACATTGTCCCAGCACCATTTTTCCATTCATGCCATGTTCTTCTTGCTACAGACCTGCCCTACTCACTTATTCCCGCAATCTTCAAAAGACACAGCTGCTTTTCTTTCACCGTTGGATGTACACTTGCAAATCTTTGCTTATCATACGCAAGAGCCTGGAATCTACTCTACCTGTTCGTTCTGTCAATGTATCGCCTGGAAAATAATAATTTCTCAGTTACCAAAGGAAGGGACGAGAAAAAGGTAGGATGTATTTAGACTTTTTTTGAGGAGGAAGTTGCTCCTGTTGTTGCTTCATAAAATTTATTCATATTTCTCACATGCCTGTTTGACTTTTCTGAAAAGTTTCAGTGAAAATGTTGGGATAACTTTTCAGTTTTTCTACTTTCATTTCCCTCCGTCCATTGGTTTAACACCCAGTTTTTGTGACTGCTCACATTGCAGTTGGGGAGACGGGGCAGTAAGTGTGTGCAAAGGTCTAGCTCGAGCTAGTTGTTGTGAGCAAGGCGCTGGGGCCAGTGGGCAGCTGTTCTCTTGGAGCTCTTTCAGTCTCTTCAATGTAGCCTGCCGGGCCCTCTGTCCTGTAGTCTCTTGACCCACTAGAAACATTTCCATTTTGGGAGACACTTAGATCTCCTTTACAGCCTCAAGAATTTGGCCTTCACCTCCATGTTCCGGCTGCTTTTGTTTCTCTCTTATAGAGTCATTTTGAGTAGGTTGATGATGCTACTTGTGTTAGTCACTAGACACATTTCCTGACACCAACAACTCAAAGGAGGCCTATTTTGACTCCCGGTTTCCGGAGGACTCAGTCCATGGTTGGCTAGTTCCAAGGCAGAAATGGCATGGTGAAAGCACATGGCAGAGGAAGGCTGTCCAATCCATGGCAGAACCCAGGAAGCAGAAAGAACAGAGGAGGAGGTAGGGACAGAAATACATCCTTCCAGGTCATGCCACTAGTAACCCACCTATAACCAGGCCTCACCTCCTAAAAGTACCCTTAGCTACTGAACTAATCTTTGGATAAGTCCACTGATGAGTACGGTGCCCCCATGATCCGTTCACCTTCCAAATACATGAGATTTCTGAGGAACATTTTTGATTTAAATCATAACAGTACTGCTTCAACACATGAAACCCTTCCTCTCTTCCTCTGGTCCATAGGAAACCTGGAGAACCCTTGATAAACATGGTGGAGTTCCAGGCCTTCTTAACTCAGTGACACTCCTGAAACCTCAATCAAAGCACTTAGTGATGAAGATAGAAAATCAGTGTTGTCACAGGAATGAGAAGATGAATCTTACATTACTACCCGTTTGTGGCCCAAATAAGTGAGAGGCCGACTAGGTTTTGCTACAAAACTACTCTGATTCCAAAGATCTATTTTCCCCTTCCTAAAAATGATGGTCAGTACTCAGTGGATACATGCTGAATCTGTATCTATGACCAGTTATGGAAATGGTTACAAGACTCCCCATAAAAAATAGGCAGGATTTATAAAATGAAGTAGCAAACAATTTTTCTCAAATATCTGAGAGAACCATTTGCTGTTTGAGCAAATTATAAATGGAATGATTTTTTTGAACACTAACCCAGACTACCTTGATAATTTTTTCTAATCTTTTTTTCCTCTCAAACACTGAGCACTCATTAGCTCTTACAGAGTAAATACTCTCACCATATTAAAAACAATTATTACATCCCAGCTACCTGAGTTGTGACAGTAAAGTACCACCTATCTTAATAGTAGTCCAGATAGCTGTACTTACACCACATAATTGTTCTGATTTAATTTTTTACCCCCCAGTCAATGTACCATGTAAATTATGATTCATTTGAGTGGTAACATTTTCATTCTATGTCTGTCACTCATTACTCCTGACTTGGTGTTTGATCATAATAGTTGGCCAGTGATGTATATACTGGTTTGGGAGTTTTCTTATCCCCCTTTTCTCATTAAAGAACCTCCTTAGGAAGGCATCTGAGAGACAGATTTGCAGATGTGCAGTGTCTTTCATCTGTCTTCAAGGTTTTTTTTTAACTTTGCCTACATATAAGCCTGGCTCACATCCAATGTTCCATACCCTCTGGCTGCTAAGAAGCCACATCCTTCTTGGAAAGGTGCCACGTCAGGTACATTTGAAATCAGGAGCTGAAAATGTAAAGATCAAAAAGTAAAATTGTGCCTGGCATATTCTTCTGACATACTAGAGGCTTTATTTCATGACCTTAGATAATAAACACACAAAAAAACAAAACACCGTATGCCCTCAGTGGAGCAAAACTATAAATGACTCTGCCGTATTAATGTCCTGGTAAAACCAAACTATTCTTTCTCATCGTTCCCTTCAGAAAGTTAACTTTCAGAGATTGTTGTACCTGGGGAAAAGTTTGACAGCTTTAGCAGGAATCTAAAACTGCTTTCCAAATATATTCAATAGATGCAATGAATAGCAAATATGCATATCTTTTCTAAATACAATGGTGTATTTCTCTAAACTGATTTGGATTATTTTAATTCCAAGTAATAGAAACACAACTGGAGCCAGGTGGAGGTGAAAGACAAATGATACCAGATGGGTATCCCAAAGGGCATATGGACACCAAAGTGGGTAAGGACACCAGAGGGCACAAAGTCTACTAGATTTTGTATACAGGACAAAGGGATGGAGCCCTTGTAGAAAACTTGAGAAACTTCAGTGCATTTTTGTTTGTTTTTTTGTTTTGTTTTGTTTTCTGCTGCTATGAGAGAATATCATAGACTGGGAAATTTGTTGTGAATACAAACTCATTTGGCTCACAGTTCTAGAGATGTAAAGTCCAAGTTCAAGATTCTGCACCTGGAGAGGGCCTTCTAGCTATGTCATAAGGTGGTGAAAGCAACACATGGCGAAAGATCATGCATGTGTGCACAAGAAAGGCAGGGGCCCTATCTCATTCCTTTTGTCAGGAGTCCACTCCAGCATGAATTCACTCATGTGGGCAGAGTCCTAAAGACCTAATCATTCTTTAGAGATCCCATATCTTGTTAGTGTGCACTGGGGAGTAAGTGTCTAACACATAAGCTTTGGAGGACACATTCAAACTACAGCACGTTTTTCTGTCTTTTGTTTTGGCTTTTCCCAGTGAATATCCTTCCTTTTTCCTCTCCATATAGTGCCACTTGAGTGGAATGAAATTTTCACAAAGCATCCACATTTTGTGTGTCATAATTGTGGAACTCAAGGGAGTTCAAACCCCAAACTCCCCAAACAGGGATTATTTGAATTAGCCTACCATGTGCCCATCCCAGGAAGAAACTGTGGTGCAGAATGTGTCATGCTGCAAGATTACCGCTCCAGTTCAACATCTGTGGATTGAGATGACTGGGGCAATTTCTAGAATACCTGAGATATTTTCCTTGAAAAGTTCTGTGAAATGGGGAGTTTACAGCAAACCCAAAATATTGGCTTCCTAGACTTTCAACCTTTCAGATAGTGAACTCAAAATTGCTGAAATTTTATACAAAGTTATAAAAGTAAGAAGGCATAAGAGTGAATTAAGATCAATTAAATGTGTATAGATAAAATATAATAAGTTAAAATGTTGATTGTACTTATTTGGAAAAGAGACATCACAACAAAAACGTTAAATGTTAAGTATGGAAATACTTTGCCTCAATTTAAGATCTGTATCCACTGTTTGCTAGCAATGAAACTTTTCTGTGTCCAAGTTTCCTCATATGTGTAAGAGGAATAACAGCATTACCCATCTTAATGAGCTGATATAAAAATAAATTAATGTACATTTAAAGTACTTTGAATACTTCCAGGCACATAGAAATGCTCAATAATGTTAAAAGCTCTTTTATTGTGGATGGTGAGTGTGAGAAATCAGTTCCACTTTTATCTCACCCCCTGAGTCATTGAGTCAAGACCAGATTTTGGCTGCATAAACTCGGACTCCATTCTTTACATGGTGATACTGATTTTGGTCGCCTTTTTTGGTGACATAGCAAACTACTCAGAGTTATAAAACTGTTTAAGGAAGTGAACAGCAAATAACTGAGTAATATTCAATGCCAAACTAGGTCTTACAGTCCTTTTTAACTTTATAACTCTGCATGAATTTGGATGATACTAGGGTCCTTCTCTTTCACTCATCATACAAGACAAATGTAAGTAAAAAATGTTACCTCTTAAAATTATGGTAATTTTATGCACGCATAAAATCAAGAGCCTGTAGGATAGGAAATAATAATATGCCATTGTTTTTAGCTTCATAAATATGCATATCTGTACATAACTCTTAAAGTTTCTGTAAGATGATAAATAAATCGTGCAATCCAAATGAATTTGGCCCATCAGCCTGGGCTACATAGCGAGTTCAAGGCCAGCCTGAAATACATAGTGAGATCTTGTCTCAAAAAGCTCCCCCAAAATTTTGGCCCATGTTCTTATTTAACATTTATATATTTGTCCATCTGTTGTATGATTGTCATATGATAGCAGAGCATCCATGTAGCTAAAAAAAAGACTTGTTTCTACTCCCAAATTTGTTTCACAAAACAATAGATCCATTTTCAAAGATTGTACGTAATGATGGAGTACTTCGTGGGACAGGTAACATACAAGAAGCAAATTTCTTCCCTGTTCTTCCAGAATTTTCTCTGGAAAATACACACACACACACACAATTAGAAGGCCTATGACTCTGGTTATTACTTGAAATTGAAGCAAATGGCCACATGGCAGGTTGAAATGGTAATTAGGTTTAGCTGTGTCTACAAAACTTACATGTTCACAAGACACTCCTGAATTCATTTTGATAATCTTGGAGACATATTCTGAAAAAAGAATATTAACAAGCTATACTTAGGCCAGTGAGGAAAAATTGTGCTATTACGGGGTCTGAAATTGTTTATTTGATAAATAATGGACTGAACCACAAATGCCTTAGGCCCTTATCACTCAGTGTAGCTAAATGATAAAACCTCCCCATGCTTGAAAAATTGCAAATCACTTGTCACATCTTTCTAGTACAAATATGCTTTAAAATTAGTTTTATTAACATGGTATATAATTTTAAACATATGTAGAGAGATATGAAATTAAAGACACATTTATTGTACTATTTAACAAGACACTGTGTTAGGAGCTGGGTGTTTTGGGTGCAGGTGCTAAGCTTAGCTTTGGATATGAAGCACTAGAGGGGTTGTCAGGAGAGTCACTGTAACAGGCAATTACATATATTCTGGTCTGCATCTGAATGACAAATCAAGGCTAAATGTGAATAGGTGTTTATGTAATCTAGACAGAAATTAAGACTAAAGCAATCACAACAGTGAGATGAAAAAGGACTCAGAAATGGAGATGAGGTCGAGGGATATAGTCAGGGCACAAGCTCCTGCCTGGCAAGCGCAAGGTCCCGAGTTCGATTCCCAGTACCAAAAAAAAAAAGAAAGAAATGGAGTTGGGGTGCTTAGGTTCTTATATTTAAAGGGGAGCTAAACCTCGCTGTCCTGCTTGCCCCTTACTCTAATATTTTAGCCTGACAGATGTGGCTCTAGTCATTTTCAGCTGAGGGCACAAGTAGACTTAGTATCACTTTTCAGTGGGTAGCTTTGGCACATGTGTGTGCATGTTTTTGCGCATTTGTGTATGCACCAGAAGGAGGGGAAACAGTAAGTTTCCCTGAGTGGAAAGCTATTAAAATTAGGAATGTGGAAACTACAGTCTGAACCAGAGAAGTAGAGCATTGTCATTGACACCACACTGAGGTTGAAGAAAATTTCAAAAGCAGAGAGTGAGCTGCAGTATCGGATGGTGTCAAGAGGCAGATAACAGTACGAAAAGCAGTTGACTTGGATAATTACTTTATTGAAGTCATTCTAAAAAACAAGATACGGTGCGGTGCAAAGACTGTTTTCAAAGCATTGGAAAGTAAATTAGAGTGGAGACTGTTATAAAGTGAAGTCTCTGAGCCTCACCTATTATTTTTAGAAGTCCCCTATTAAAGGGAAGAGATGAGAGAGTAGCTTAGTGCTGAGGCAGGATCAAAGGAGGGATTTGTTTTAGGATGGGAAATATATAAACATGTTTGTAATCAGAAGGGAAGAAATAAGAAGAAAGTGGTGGATTGAGGATGAAAGGATAGGGATGACTGATGGAGCAAAGTTTCAGGGGATGTAAGGATGAAAGCATCGAGATAACAAGTGAAATAATTATTTTACATAAAGACAAAGTAATTCTTCCTTTGAGACAGGACTAACAGAGCAAAGTATGTGCATCGATCCAGGGAAAACCTGAGGTGAAGAGGAGGATAATTACGTGGCCGATCCAAAGAATATCAAGGAAATGCGCACTGTATTTGTATTTCAGCATAGGCAGAAGGAGACACTAGCCTGAACAAAGACTCTGAAACTGTGGGTTTGATATAAATTATACCAAGCCATGTCAGCACAGAGTAGTACTCACATTACTGTGGAAGGCAATGGTTTTGTGACTCAGTGAGACCTAATGACCAGGTTGAGGTCTGAACCTTGCAGGTGTCACTGGACCAGTCTCGAGCCCATCTTCCCTCTCCTGAATGGGTATTGCAGGGCTTGTCATTTCTCCATTTGTGGCCACTTCCTGCTGACTTTCCAGGAGAAGTTCTGACCAAGCACTTCTGAGATAACTCTTGCTCTTCTTTAAAAGGCAGTAACACTTTTAAAATGCTGTATTCATCAGTGTATATAAACCGAGAAGGTAACTGGGGATGCAAAGCAAAAATAAAATCCAACTGGAGGGCCAGTGAGATAGCTCAGCGGCATAAGCGCCTGCCTGGCAAGCTCGAGGTCTTGAGTTTGATTCCCGGAACCCACATATGAGAAAAGGGCAGGTGATATCGCTCAGTGGCACGGGCGCCTGCTGGCGCGTGAGGTCCTGAGGTTGACACCCAGTACCCACAAAAATAAATAAATAAATAAATAAATAAATAAATAAAATCCAACTGGAGGGGCCGGTGAGATAGCTTAGTGGCATAAGTGCCTGCCTGATAAGCGCGAGGGCCCGAGTTCGACTCCTGGAACCCACATAAGAGAAAAGGGCCGGTGATATCACTCAGCGGCACGGGCGCCTGCTGGCCCGCGAGGTCCTGAGTTTGACCCCCGGTACCCACAAAAAAAAAAAATCCCAACTGGAGCAAGTTGGAATTGAAATTCATTTATACTTCAATGATGAAGGTAAGGAAAGTAAATATACTTGGTATATATTGCATAAATATGAATAAGTTACCTGTACCTAATTATATTGGATGTCAGAAAATATTGCCAAGGCAAATTATAAGAAACACATGCTAATAAATTAACCAATATTTAGATTTTCTTTCTAAGTTTTACTTTTCATTTTATGCAACACTTTATCATACAGATAGTCTAAGCTTTATCCTTGGTTTAAATTAGACCCACTGCAACTCGCATCTTATTCCCAAGAACCACTTTGACTACATTGTGCTTAGGTGTTTTGGATTGACATACTATGGAGAGATTTATGAAACATTCTCTTTGTACCTCCTGCAGGAATATTGTTGAAAGTACTGCTCACTGGAGCAGGTGGTGTCTCATTTGTAGAAATCTAGGAGAGTATTTTATCTTTGGCCTCAGGGCCAAAGCTGAATTTCTTTTGAGCAACTGGAACATTTTGATTCTTATGGGCAATGGAAACATTGTAATTGGCTATGATTCCTTTTATACTTTGGCTGTGTATCAATCAAGAATGCTTTTAGCCACAATTACTTGCAATAATTTAAGTGAAGTTTTCGGTTTCTTTTTACATAGCAAGACACCTGAAGGTAAGGGACTGGTAAGGCTGGTTCAATGTCTCATTTGGGAATGAATGTGTCTGGGTTTCTTTCAAACACGGGATAGCTATAGTTCTTTTTTTTTTTTTGTGGGTACTGGGGGTCGACCTCAGGACCTCGCATGCCAGCAGGCGCTTACACCACTGAGCCATCTCACCGGTCTGCTATAGTTCTTAAACACCGGTTTGTAATAGAATTGGCCATACTTCAAAAATTGATATACAGATTTAATGCAATCCCAATCAAAATATCAATACATACATGCTTTGCAGAATGAAAGAAAACAATCCTAAAATTCTTATGGAACCAGAAGAGACTCAGAATAGCAAAAGCAATCCTGGGTAAAAAGAATATCAGGAGTCATCACAATCCCAGATTTGAAGTTATATTACAAAGCTACAGTGATAAAAACAGCATGGTACTGGCATAAGGATCACTGGAACAGAAGAGAGAATGCAGAAACCAGCCCAAGCACATTCAACTATTTGATCACTGACAAAAGAGCAAAAACATATGCTGGAGGAAAGATCGCCACTTTAACAAATGGTGTAGGGAAAACTGGCTGTCAACATGTATAAGATTGAGTCTAGAACCATATATCTCACCATATACTATATTAAAATCAAAATGGATCACAGAAACAAAAGTTAAAATGGAAATACTTAGCCTGCTGGAAGAGAAAATTGAAGTTGTAGAAATGGGCATGGACTTTCTGAACAGAACACCCATAACAGGGAGTAAAACCAAGAACCAACAAAGGGGACCATATCAAATTAAAAAGTTTCAGCACAGCAAAAGCAACAAACAGTGTGAGGTCCTGAGTTCAATTCCAGGTACCAATAAATAAATAAATAAATAAATAAAAAATAAATAAATAAATAAATAAGCAACAAACAACAAAATGAAAAGAAAACCAACAGAATGGGAAAAAAATTTTGCCAGCTATTCCTCAGACAGAGGACCAATATCTAGAACTGTATAAAGAACTAAAAAATTAGACCCCCAAAAATAAAAGACCAAATCAAAAAATGGGCAAGTGAAATGAATAGACAATTTACAGAAGAAGTATGAGTGGGCAATAAATACATGCATCAACATTGCGGGCCACTAGGGAAATACAAATTAAAACAACACTGGGATTCTATCTTAACCTGGATAGAATGGCCATCATCAAGAAATCAAAGAATAACAAGTGCTGGGGGTGCTGTGGAGAAAAAAGAACCCTCCTATGTTGTTGGTGGGAATGTAACTAGTACAGCCACTATGGGAGTCAGTAAGGAGATTCCTAAAAAAAAGTAAAACTAGAAATTCCATTTGACCCAGCTATTCCCCTCTAAGTATCTTCCTGAAAGAGTCAAAGACATCATGTTATAGTGATCCATGCATACCCATGTTTATAGCAGCACAACTCATAATAACTCAATCTTGAAAGCAGAATATATGTCCATCAACAGATGAATGGGTAAAGAAAATGTGATCTTTACACACTCAAGTACTATTCCATCATAAAGAAAGATAAACTTGAGTCGTTTGTAGGAAAATGGATGCACCTTGAGACCGTAATGTTTTTAGTGAAATAAATCAGAAACGTAAGCTTAAATATTGCATGGTTTCTTTTATATGAGAATCCCAAATTATAAATAAAAAACAAAATGAAAGATAATAGGGAGTAGGCAGATGGATCTTTTTCAAAGAGGAAGAGGATCAAGAGATGGAGGGATGTGGGAGGGAGGGGAAGGATAGGGGATAAAGAAAGAAACTAAGATGTGTTGTGTACACTTACCAACTCCTCACAAGGAATGTAAACATTATGTACTACAAACATGTGCTAATAAGAAATTTTAAAAACAAATTGCCCTTGGGAGCTGATAAAGCACACAGAGACCCAGGCTCCTTGAATGATAATAGGGCCTTGGCCTCCTACACGTTTACCATATTCCCTAGGTGGTTCTGCTATAGACTGAGGATTTAGAACCACTGTTCTAATGCCTGCCCCTAAAGGCTACCGGAGATATCAAGGTAGAAGCCTTTCCCTGTGTCAGCAATGACTTCCAGATAGCTATCTAGAAAGATAAATTATCTCAGAGTCACCCCAGGTGACTTCCTTTTTCTTCTGCTCTAAGGAAGACTGGCAATGGACCTAACTGTCCAGAAACCATAGAACTCCACCACCAAAACCAAAATTTAGTAGTAAGGAAGAAGCAGAGGAATAAGTGTTGATGGGAGAAAGTCACTAGTTTGGGGCCAAAACTGCCTCTAATTATATTGGAACTTATTTTTTGTAATTAATTAAGTTTATTGGTACATTTTAGGTATACATAATGATCACATTTGTCATAGGGAATTTGTATCTGTACGTGATCTATCTAGATTCTCTTTTTCTCCCATTCTCCTCCCCTCCCTCAACCCCTCTTCCCCTCCCTATTTACAAAACCTTTGTTTCCATTATTTCCTTCTTTTCTCATTTATTTTATATATATTTTATGTGGTGAAGTTATTTTGAATCAACTTTGTTTTCCTTTGCTTCTCTAATTTTTATTTTAAAAAGATAAGCAATCTACATTCACTTGTTTCTAAAATATGATGGATGTGATAAAATTTTTGTACTCTCTGTTCCAGGATCACCACGCGCTTCATTGTCAACAAAATAACTCGGGCTGCTGCTGCTGTGCTGTCTGAGCTGCCAAGGGGCCACAGCGAGGAGAATGTGTGTATGCGTCGTCTTCCACTTTTTTATGTCCTGTGTTGTAAAGGAGGTGGACTGGAGGGTTCATAGAATCAAAGTAAAGCTGAGACTTTACCTTCATTAGCCAAACTTGTGATCTACTTCTGCCAATTCTCTTTCAGCCTAAGTGTGAACCTGGTTATATCTTTTCTTTAATGGAAAAAAGGTAAAAAAAAATTCATAACAAAATGATAGAACAACTATACTTAATACATTGCATATTGTTATCTTTAAAGTAGTTATTCAGAGTACAAGATATGGACATTAAAATTTTCTCCAATCGGTATTAACACAAACCTTCCTTTACAATGAGCTAAGAGACACTAATAGTGTAACTGACTTGTTTTTATTTCCTTTTCCCCTTTCACCTTTCCCCCATCCTAGTTCCTTTTTCCTTTTGAACAATTTCTTCCCATTTCACAATATCTATTTTACATTTTAGACCTTCTCTACTCTTTCAGTTTCTCACACCAGGGAGACAATATGAGGTTTACATATGTGGGTCTGATTTATTTCACTTATAAGTATGGCCTCAAGTTGCATCCATTTACTTATAAAAGTCTCCAGTTTATCTGTCTTTATGGTTGAGTAGTACTCCACTGTATAAAAATACCATATTTTTTTATCCATTCCTTTGTTGATGGGCATATGGGTTGTTTCCAAGATTTAGCTATTACAAATTATGCTGTTATAAACATGGGTGCACACATATCGCTGTGGTACGATGTTTTTAATTCTTCTGGGAAGATGCCCAAAAGGGAAATAGCTGGGTCAATTGGGACCTCTAATCCTAGTTTTCTGAGGAATCTCCACTGATTTCCATGGTGGTTGCACCACTCTACACTCCCACCAACAGTGGAGAAGGGTTCCTTTTTCCCCACAGCCCTCCAGCATTTGTTATTGGTTGATTTATTGATGATGGTCATTCTTTCTGGGATGAGGTGGAATCTCAGTGTTGTTTTAATTTGTATCTTTCGAATGACCAATGATGTTGAGCATATTTTTATGTATTTATTTGCCATTTGTATTTCTTCATCTGAGAAGTGTGTATTCATCTCAGATGCCCATTTTTGGAATGGGTCTTTGAATCTGGGGAGTCCAATTTTTTTCAATTCTTTATATGTTCTAGATAGAAGTCCTTTGTCTGAGGGACAATTGGCTAAAATTTTTTCCCACTCTGTGGGTTGTCTTTTCACTCTGTTGGTGATTTCTTTTGATGTGCAAAAGCTTTTTAATAAGATGAGATCCCAGTTATTGATTCTTTGAATTATTTCCCACTTGGTCTGGGTTTTGTTCATGAACTCTCAGCCTAAACTGATGTCGTCAAGATTTTTGCTTACTCTCTGTTCCAGCAGATTTAGTGTTTCTCTTTTAATATTTAGATCTTTGATCCATTTTTACTTTGGTTTGGTTCATGGTGATAGATATGGGTCTAGGTTTAGACTTTAGCATGTGGAAAGCCAGTTTTTCCAGCACCATTTATTAAAGAGGCTCTCTTTCTCCCAGTGAACATGTTTGGCCCCTTTGTCAAAGATAAGGTGGCTGAGTGTGTTTGGAGTTGCGTCTGCATCTTCTGTTCTGTTCCACTGACCCTCAGGTCTGCTTTTTGCCAGTACCATGCTGATTTTATCACAGCAGCTCTGTAGTATAATTTTTCAAGTCAGGGATTGTGATGCTGCCTCCCTTGCCTTTGTTACCCAGAGTTGTTTTTGCTATTCTAGGTCTCTTCTGTTTCCAAGTGAATTTTAGGAATGTTTTCTTAGTTCTGTGAGGTATGCTGATGGTACTTTAATTGGGATTGCATTAAATCTGTATAACAGTTTTGGGAGTATGATCATTTTCACTATGTTGGTTCTTCCTACCCATGAGCAAGGAATATCTTTCCATCTTCTGATATCCTCTTCAATCTCCTTTTTCAGAGTACTGTAATTTTCAATGTATAGATCTTTTACTTCCTTTGTTAGATTGATTCCTAGGTATTTCATTTTTTGGGGTGCTATTGTAAAGGGTGTGGTTTCCCTATTTTGTATCTCAATGAATTTGCTGTTTGTGTACAGGAATGCTATTTATTTTTGAGTGTTGACTTTGTATCCAGCTACATTATGGAATTTGGTTATTAAATCTACAAGTCTTTTGGTGGAATTTTTGGGGTATTCTATGTAGAGTGTTATGTCATCCACAAATAATGATAGTTTAACTTCTTCCTTTCCTATCTGTATTCCTTTATTTCTTTCTCCTGTCTAACTGTTCTGGCTAATGTTTCCAGAAGTATATTAAATAGGAGTGGTGATAGTGGACATCCTTGTCTTATTCCTGATTTTAGAGTGAAAGCTTTCGTTTTTTGACCATATAGTATGTTGTTAGCTGTTGGTTTGTCATAGATAGCTTTTATCAGATTGAGATAAAGACCATCTATTCCAATTTTCAGTAGGGTTTCATCATGAATGGGTGTTGGATTTTGTCAAATACTTTTTCTGCATCTATTGAGATGATCATGTGATTATTGTCTTTGGTTCTGTTAATATGGTGTATTACATTTATTGATGGGCATATGTTGAACCATCCCTGCATCCCTGGGATGAATCCTATTTGACCATGGTGTACAATTTTCTTGATGATTTGCTGCATTCTGTTTGCCAGTATCTTATTAAGGATTTTTGCATCTATGTTCATTAGGGAGATTGGCCTGTAGTTTTCCTTTTTGGTTGGATCCTTCTCTGGTTTTGGTATCAGGGTAATACATGCTTCCAGGAATGATTTTGGAAGTATTGCTTCTCTTTCAATTTCATTAAAGAGTTTGACCATTAGTGGAATTAGATCTTCTCTAAATTTCTTGTAGAATTCAGCAGTGAATCCATCATGGCCTGGACTTTTCTTTGTTGGTGTATTTTTAATTACATTTTCAATTTCATTGACTGATATTGGGTTATTTAGAATATTTATAACTTCTTGATTCAGTTTTGATAATTCATATGTGTCTAGGAATCTGTCCGTGTTTTCTGTGTTTGAACCTGGTTATTTCTTAACATTTTTTGGCTCCAGATCATAGCCATCATTATGTGTCACAATTGATTGAAAAATACTGATGCTTGGTCCACCTTCACTGGAGATAGGATCAAGTATCTATATTTTTACTTAAAATCTTCTCAGGTGATTCTAATTGGTAGCCAAGGTTGAGGAAATTCTTCCCTGACTATGGATTCTCTGGTCTCTTATTTTTCATGCTCTGACTTAGGCTTTGTTCATCTGATTCTATTCCTAGCTCCAATTTCTATTTCCGAGTCTCATTCCCAAAACTCTCTGCCCTTCTGTTCCCAGATGTTAAATTGATTTTTGTGACATTTGTTTGCATGCTGGATTGGTTTTCTTGACCCTGGACTATAATTGACCCTATTCTAGTATTTCAGCTGCAAAATCTGAGCTTCTCTTTCTGATACTTGGTGGTATTCCAGCTCATCTCACTGACAACCAAAAAGCATGGGGAAATCTTGGGGTTTATAAAGTATGTATTAGTGGACATTTATTGGCCCTAAATAGCAAAATTCCAATGTTCCATCTTCAGGAACGTTTTTTCTTCATCCATCTTCTTTCACCTGCAGGTCAACTTGCTTCTCCCTTGGTCCCAGTCAGTTTCTAGTTTAATGCCTTTCCCAAGCAGCCTCTTAGAGCTGCTGAGAGCTGGTCACTTTATCCTCTTAGTTTCTAAATACAGAAATCCTAACTATGTTCTTCCCTTCAGGTCTCCAATAGATCATCTTTATCCTGGGATTTTTTGTTTATTTAATACTTGCCCATGGAATAATGTTTTTTTTTCTTGAAATTTGTCCCATTTTTCTTATTATCTTTCTTTACATTTTCAGCCCTCTGGTTATACCCTGTAAACCAAGTTACCTGCAAACACTAAATATGGCTTGAATATAAGTAATAAAAGTCACTAAATACTCAGGCTTTGTAGGTGACCATCCTAGGCTCAAATCCTAAATCTGTGACTCCCAAATTTCTTTCTTCCCTTACAAAAAGGGCCAATAATAGGACCTAATTTATAATATAATTAGTAGAGGGAAATAAGGCAATGTAAATAAATATAATACATACTAAGTGCTCAAAAACTCTTAGGTGTTTATCATACATTGTGAGGTGGAAATTTCGATTATGTTAATTGATTGATTGATTGATTGATTGATTGATTAGACAGACTTGGGGTTTACTTCTTTTGCCAATTCTTTTACAGCCTAATTATGAACCTGGTTATTTCTTAACATTTGTGGCTCCAGGTCATCAGATCTTGGGCTTCATTATGTATCACAGTTGCTAGAAAATTACTGATGATTGTTCTACTCCATTGGAGATAGGGATAGTAGTATGACACATCAGCAAAGTGTTCATATTTTGGAGAAAGAGAAAGCTGGGTTTGAATCCTGACTCCTATGAAAGGAAGTGGGGGTGTTTAACTGAGATCCTGGCCATTCTTATTGTTTGAGTGAACGTGTTCTGTCAGAGGTATTCTGTGTTGAGTGGAAATGTCCAGGATTTTAGACCCTCACGTCATCAGTCACGGGATGTGGCAGCTCCAGAGAAGCTGCAGCCTCAGGTAAGGAGCTCTGCAGGTTACAGCAACCCTAAAGACACTGATAGAAGGAGACCGTTTGCCGACGTTTCTCCTGTGCTCTGCAACAAGTTCATCCTGGAGGGAGCAGGTGGTGCCTCTCTGTGCCCGCCACAGTATTTCCACTGCACTCGGGTTTGCAGGAGAGAAGCGCGTGTGGTAACATGGTGACTGCTTACCACCTGTGTTTAGAATTAATATGCTCGCTAAGATTCCTTATTGGTTTTATCTGATCAAACTGCTGTAACAAAATGCCATACACTAGGTGGCTTACAAACCCCAGAAAATTTCTTTCTCCTAGTGCCAGGGGCTAGAAAGTCCATACACACTGGGTGTCTCTGAGGGCTCATTTCCTGATTCGCATTTCACCACAGTTGGGAACTTCTTGCTGTCTTCCAGAGTGGAAAAAGCACAGCACTTCCCTGGGGTGTTTTTTATAAGGACACTAATCCCATTCATAAGGGCTCCACTCTCATGACCTTATCAACTCCCAAAGCCACCACCTCCTGATATTATCATCTTGGAGGTTAGCATTTCAGTGCAGGAATTCGGGGAGGAACACAAACAGGTATACCATTTCACCAGTCAACAAATCTGTGGACACAGGAGGCACTTGGAAGTCCAAGGATAGCACAACTTCAGGTAATTAGATTTCGAGACTACACTCTAGGCTTTTATTATCACAAATAAGAACAGAGAAATAAAAGATGTAAACAGGAGGTGAGAAATGGTTAATTTTAAGTGTGTATCAATTCTCTGCCAGCACAGACTGTGGGCAAACAGTATTTGTGCACAGAACTCCCAGGGCTCCACTTTCCAAAATCACTCAGACTATCACTTCATAATTTATAAAAAGACCAGTTATAATACCATGCAAGGAATTTTAAAAGAGAAACCTAAATACTGGTTTACAGCTTATTTTACACAAAGACAAAAACTCAAACCTGACTTACTTAAAAACGGCTTTCCCAGTCTTCATAAATGTTTTATTTCTTGGATACTGTGGTTTTTGTCTTCATTCTTTAAACCCAGAAAGAATTGGGTTAATTCCTGAAAAAAAAAAAAAAAAAAGGTAAAGTGTTTTTTTAGTACGTTTGTGTGCTTTCTAACTCCCTTTGGCTTGGAGGGTCGTAAATACAGAGCATAACTGACCGCAGTGGAGCCTCCAGCCTGAGGAATAGAAGAATGCTGAGCTTGGGCAGTTTACACAAGAACCATCTGCCCTGAGTTGTCCATGGCAGTTCCTCAGTGCATTCTTAAATCACATCAATCGGGCAGGAAATGCAGGCTTATAAATTAATTATGGCTCCAATGATCAGAAAGATGGAATTAGGTCCTTACCATCTAAGGTAGTCTAGTTCATCAGTGAAGAGTACATAGTTTGGAGAAAGAGAAATCTGGGTTTGAATCCTGACACTGTGAACATGGCTGTGGGACTTATGCATATCGTTTTGCTTCTCTACACCATATTTTTTCTGTTTTTTTTAATCTAAAAACTAGGATAATGCTTCCTAACTGGGAGACACCAATGTTTATTGTCATGCTTAGCACATTAAGCATTCAACAAAGAAGTGGTACCCACATGATACTTGCCAGTTTCTCTCTTTTCTTTCACTCTTGCAATGTCCAAGAAAATAATACAAATTATTTATTTATTTATTTATTTATACTGGGGGATTGAACCCAGGAGTGCCCTGCCACTGAGCTACATACCCAGCCTGTTTTCTTTTCTTTTTTGTTCCTTTTTTGTATTTCTCATTTGTTTTATTCTTTTTTTTTTTTTTTTTTTTTTTTTTTGTGGGTACCGGGGGGACGACCTCAGGACCTCGCGCACCAACAGGCACCCGTGCCACTGAGCGATATCACCGGCCCCTTTTTCGTATGTGGGTTCCGGGAGTCGAACTCCGGCCTTCGCGCTTGCAAGGCAGGCGCTTACGCCGCTGAGCCATCTCACCGGCCCCTCATTTGTTTTATTCTTAAAGGGATTTTATATTTTGATCTTTATAGCATCTGGCTTTTTTTTTCTTGTCATTTCTCTCTTGCATAAGTCATACCTTTGTCATTCCTAGTGTAGTTTCTTGGGAGAGGTTAACTCCATCTTAGCTGAAGCAGAAGCATGTCTCTTTAGAGCCCAGAGGTTTATACTAAAGACAATATAAATCTTTTGTGTACCGTAGAAGCATTTCCTAGACTAAATTTGGGTTGGGACCATTAGCAATTTGTCTCGCTCCCTTTGCTATCTTCTTACCTGTATCTTTACAATTCTTCTCCAAATTCTCTACCCATAAGTATTGTTGCCATATTTATACCTATAGGTTATATCAAGATAGAATCATGAATGTTTGAGTGGTAATGGCTTGTCACCGTGGTGGTTGGAAATGGGTCAAACAGATTTGTCAGTTGTGGACATCACAGGAAGGATGGTCTCCCGGTCCTTACGCTTCAGTCATCACACTTGGAAGCCCTGACCACAGAAAGGGCTAACACCTTTGTGTTTCCTGTCCTCCTCTTTGTGTCTCTGTTAATCTTATCTCAGTGCGGAGTAGCTTCAAGATGATATAGTGCAGGGCCAGGGATAGAACTCAGCGGCACGACGCCTGTCTGGCAAACTTGAAGTCATGAGTTTGATTCCTGGCACAAAAAAAAAAAAAAAAAAAAAAAAAAGATGATATACTCTAGAATCACACTACTTGGGTTCAAATCCTGGTTTCACTAATAAAAATTTAAAACATAAAAATATTTAAATACAAAAAGATAAAATCCTGCTGCCATGGAAAGTGCTTCACATGAAGAATTTGGTCCACATCCTTACTAAGACTGTGAACTGTATACCTTAAAATTTAGCCATGCGAACATGTGACCTTACCTTGTTGAATTTTGCCATAAATATAATTTGTATTCACTCCTCTATTTATAAACTGGTAAATTTACATAACTATTTATTTCTAACAACTTCATAGGCAAAATACAAATAAGTATTTCTTCAAACTATATACTGGTTTTCTAAAATCAGGGCAATTATAATACCTATTTCAGGAAGTTATTAAAGGGACTTGATATGGCAGTTCTAGTAACATGCTTATGATACAATCTGGCACAGTGAATATTGGCTGTTCATATTTTTTGGCTTAATTAAATTGAATCCCCTGAGCTCGGAATAGGTATCCCTGCCAGAATCCACTGAGATTTGGTTTCTTTTGAGTCACCAATTTATAGAACAATCATCTTCAGTTGAGGAAGGAAAGTTTCTACCAAAACATACATGACAAATCTTAGTCGTCCACATAGCATTATGCAAGATGTACAAATGAAATATCTTCCATAAAGTAACAGAGTATAGAAAAATACAATCCTGGTAATGGACCCCTTACCAAGCCCTGTGATTTTTTAACCTGATGCAGAATCACCATTCCTTCTCCCAGCTCTATCAGGATATTTTAAAGCAATAGTAGCTCAAGGGATCAAGTGCTCAGTAGAAAGCAGAAGAAAGTGTTAATGAAAATTGGCAAAATGTAAAAAGTTTGCTTTTCAGCAACTCTATTTGAGCAATTGCTAAGGTCCTTATTGACTGCTTCTTTAGCAAATGAACAGCACAGGTGTTCTAGAAAAATACACCCAAGGTGATCTAATTTAGCATAAAGATTTCTAAGAGTTAAAAAGACTTTGGAGAAAATAAACTAACTATAATTTCATAGGAAAAAATCACTAATAATACTGATGCATTAACTAGACACTTTGACCAATTAGTCCTTTGGTGTGTTAAAAAAAAAAAAAGATTAAAAAAGGAAAATCTGTCAAAATGGCTGTAAGTGTAAAGCACATACCTTACCATGATTGCCAAAATATTTAGCAGTAAAGTAGTTCTAATATAAGCTAAGTCCAATGTGTTCCATTTTCTGATTTTTTTTTTTTTGGTGGGTACCAGGGGTTGACCTCAGGACCTTGCACACCAGCGGGCGCCCGTGCCGCTGAGCAATATCATTGGCCCTTCTTTCGTATGTGCGTTCCAGGAGTCGAACTCAGGCCCTTGCGCTTGCCAGGCAGGCACGTACGCCGCTGAGCCATCTCACTGACCCCATTTTCTGATATTTAAAGATTGATGTCTTTCTTGGTTTTTAGGCATTTGATTTTAGCATGAACACTTCACTGTCCTCCTTACCTGCCAAAGCAGCCCAAAACTACAACTTTGTCTATATTATTAACCTGATTCCTCTTAATCCCCCCTTCTCAAACATAAAATAATTAAAATGTACACCCTACCCTTAATGCAAAATATTCTTTATCCATCTCTTGGATATCTGCACAAGATACACAAAATGCAAAATAAAATATAATCCTCCCAATTCACAGTAGACAAGATGACCACTAATGTTGAAGACATGCATAATTTAAATATATGCAGCTCGCATTTGCATTAAATAAACAAATCCTTAGAAATGCAGTGCACAACTTCTAGACCACAGAGAGGATTCTATTTTAATAAGAATCGAAAAATAGTAGAGAATAATTGTGATGTAAGTGGCTTCTCCTGCTAAAGTATGATAATTCTACAGTTATTTCACACATTGGTATTTTGATAATGGCATTTGGAAGAAAGGGCTGTATATGTCACTCTTAGTGAATTAAAACAAATGGTCTTGAAGTGCACTATTCTATAAATTATAGAAGTAAAATCCAGAGTATCTTAATGGAATAAGCTTAAATAACAAGATGTAAAATACATTGTAAATATTAAGCACATTGCCTAAAGGTATGAATGTATTTCCCCCATTAGTTTTACTTTTCTGTATAATGATTCATCTCTGATTGTATATCATACCATATGTTTCACACCAGCTAATAATTAATCTATACTGGGGAATGTAACCCTGGTATGACAGCATGGAGCTGCTAAGGATGTGTTGGGAAGACATGGTAATGATTTCCTCAGGTGTTGGAAGAAAAAAAAATATGGCAAGAATGAGATGACTCTGATAAGCACTAAACAGCACCGTTGCTTTTAGGAAGAAATAACATGAATTATTTATCAATGACACCAATCAATGTATTTGGCTGTGCACAATGAAGTGGGGTACACAAGCCATTTATTCATTTTGCACTACTGACTGGGGCTCACAACCACCACATTTGATCCCCAGCCTTTCTACGAGCTATTTGAAAAGAGACATGCATTTTTCCTAACATAGTAACTAAGAAATATTGAAAAGGTTTTGTTGCCTGAATTTGTAGACTTTACCCAAGGTATGTGTGGGGGTTCTTCCATTTAAAGATATGTCATAAAGAAGGCATATTGTATTCCTAAAGTCTATTTGTTCCATGACGAATTTGGGCCTTGTGAAAATGCACCCCCCCCCAACCGCCAGTTTACTTCAGTTGTCCGGGTGACAGTTCCTGCTGCTTCTGTTTCTTAGAATGGCTCGTCACTGTGATGCACAGTGTAAAAAACTAGCAAAGACAGCCAAGTACTCTACCTCTGTACCTCCCCTTTGCAGACCCCATAAAAACCTCCCTCCCTGAGCCTTCGAGGCCTGACATTTTTATAAGGATTGATTCCTTGTCGGTGCATGTCCAACGTTAAATAAATCTGCCTCCAAATCCTGGGTGTTGTTTCAGTGTTTCTGCTGCTGTAGCAAAATAACATCCTTGGTGCTCTGTAGTTCTTCGGTGTTCTCCTTCAGTAACCTGTTTCTGGCTCCTCTAGATGTCTATTTGTTCAAGAAGTGACAATAGGGCCGGTGAGATGGCTCAGCGGCGTAAGCGCCTGCCTTGCAAGCGCGAGGGCCCGAGTTCGACTCCCGGATCCCACATACGAAAAAGGGGCCGGTGATATCTCTCAGCGGCACGGGTGCCTGTTGGCGCGCGAGGTCCTGAGGTCGACCCCCGGTACCCACCAAAAAAAAAAAAAAAAAAGAAGTGACAATAATAGTAAGAACTGAAAAATACACTCCAAAGACAACAGAGCTATTGCTGCAACCTGTGGGATAGAAATTGTCTCATTCTGAATGTATGCTATTCAATCCTCTAATGAGTCACCCTGTGGGTCTTGAAAAGAAGATTGAAACCCTAACCTCAGCTACCTGTGAATATGACCTTATTTAGAAATAGTCTTTGCAGATATGATTAAGTTAGGATAGGATCATTACAGTGGATTCTGATCCATTATGACCAGTTTCCTTATAAGAGAAGAGACACAGGCACACAGGAAGAACTCTGACACTGGGGCTTTAAAAGCCAAGGAATGCCAAGCATGGCCACCAACACCAGAGGCAAAGAGAAAGGTGTGCAGCAAATGCTCCTCTACATCTTCAGAGAAAAAGGCCCTTGAGTTGAGACATCTAGCCTCCAGAACTACCAGAGATTTCATTCTCATTGTTCAAAGCCACTTAATTTTTGTTATTTTGTCATTGCAACCCTGGAAAATGAATACATGAAATTTCCAGAGTGAGAAGCAGTGAACATACCAAGACAAACTAATAATAAGTAATGCAGATGTGGACTCAGGGTACAAACGTCCCCACACATCTGCTAACAAAAGGGCACACTTAGAGATCAACAGATGTGCACGAGGTGCAGGCTGAGCTGTCTCCATTTGTCAGCCAGTGCTGGTTTCCACTCACTTTCTGGGCATGATGACTAATAGGACCTTTTTCACTTTCAAAAACTCCCAGTCTGGAGCTGGGTGTGGTGGTGCACACCTACAATCCCAGCATTTAGGAGGCTGAGGCAGGAGAATTGCTGGTAGTTTGAGGTCAGCTTGGGCTC
Source organism: Erethizon dorsatum (assembly GCA_028451465.1). Classification (NCBI taxonomy): domain Eukaryota; kingdom Metazoa; phylum Chordata; class Mammalia; order Rodentia; family Erethizontidae; genus Erethizon; species Erethizon dorsatum. The sequence goes on from CM051823.1 coordinate 149,428,889, forward strand.
CATAAGTCACTTCATAGCCTGCATGAACAAAGTGAGAATGAGAACGTGTCACAAAACAAAACAAAACAAATCCCAGTTCAGATGCTAAATTAAGACCACTCTACTTATGTGTGCACTACTAAACACTTGACTAAATGACAAAATTTCACCACTGGTCTTCAGTATTTTTAAATAAAAAATAATTTCCAGAATTACAGTCAAAATCACTACAGTGAATTGAAGATTTCAGATCCCACATTAGGCTTCATTCACTCTGAGACCCACAAATTCGCACCTCTTCTACCTGAGTCTACCGGAAATGTGTCCCAGACTGTTTAAACGAGTTGGAATCAACACAGCTAGTCGTTCCTAAGAGGGGAAGTGGTGGAGGGAACAGGAACCAAATCCACTAATTCCTCAGTTCTCATCTGGGATTGGCAATGTGAACTCAAGAAAAGAGTCCGAGATGTGGCCTTTCTCTCTTGCTCTGTCATAAAGCCTTCTCGACTGAATAAATGTGTCTATGCCCTCAGTTTTATCACTTGAAAAATGAGGGTGACAATGATTGGCTTTTAATTTTCTTGCTGTATGTTGATTAACTAAGGAATGCTGGTGAAATGCTTTGAACAGTTTGAGAACACCTTGTATGAGCTGTGCACAGAGTTATAACAGTCAGTGTCAGAGGGCAGATTAATTCCATTCCTTCGCAGCTACAGGCTTCCTATATTACCATGCCATTTTCTCGGTATATAGTAAGTGAAAAATGACTTTACACAGTGTCTACAATCTTTGTTCATTCTTTGTTTGCCTCATCCATATTCTGTAATATTTTGAAATAACACAATGGGCTTTGCTTTCTTCTAGTGACCAATTTTAGCCTCAACTCTGGCACCTGAAGATAAGATGAGGTTTACTGCTTTTTTTCTATAGTTGTGACAGTTAATCTAATGCCTATAGAAGACAGTAGGGGATGTGGCTGGCTGCTAAAAGCAGATTGAAAGTTGTTGGTATGGGGGGAGTGTGGTGTTTTCCTGGATGTTTGTAAATATAGACGTAGGCAAGGTGATCAAATGTAATTGCTAGTGCAATACTCTGCGCTGTTACCTTGTCTTTGTACAATGCCCCGTGAATAGCAACGACACTGCAATGACATAATTCTTTATTCTTACATTTGTTTCTTCCACTTGATGGTGAGTTCTTAAAGCTTGAAACTATACTTGTCCATATTTTTATCTCCATTTCTTTCCCAAATATTGGCTAGTAAGTGGCCAATTTGTTAAAAAACTCAGTAGTAACCAGCAATTGACTGGTTATTTACCCAGTGAACTATGTAATGGCTTTGTCATATGCCACCTTGGCTGGGATGCACCATGCTTACAAGATTTTCTTTTTCTGAATTTTTTTCCAGTAGTGATTCATGAGAGGCATTTTCTATATGATTTAGAGGGCAGATGCTAATTAGTAGCCGTGTTCCTTTCTAATGCTAGGAGGTTGGGGCAAACTCATCAGACGCTGGCTCACAAACACTGCTGCTTACCTGCTGGCTCCCTCCTTGGTGTGAGAGAGCAAACAGGACTGGCACTGCTTCACCTGCCACCAGAAACTCTTCGATTTTCTTCAACTCATATGCTGTATGTATATTTAGCTCCACAGCGAAAGACGTCCTGTATCATTTCTTCAAGGTGGAGTACTGAAAACTGAAGCTGGATCCAATCTGTCTTTCTGAATTCCAGCTGTGACTGTGGGTTCCAGCCTGTCCTTGTTTTCCCTCACCCTACATCCACCTTGCCTTCTGACAATCTGCCTGTCCTGTGGACTTCGAGCCCAAGCGTCACATGCATGCAAAGCCTGCAGCCCTACTAAGACTGCTTAGCTCCCAAAGCTGTATCAGGTCAAATCTCTGTAACGAATTCCTTTACACACATGCACACCTCCATAGTCATGCATGCATGCATGCAAATAGTGTACATTTGACTCCTGATTTTGACTTTTCTGATTGATGCTTCTGGTGTAGGGGACCTTGGAGGTAAGTCACTTCAGTGTATCTCTCTGTGTGTGTGAGTGCATGTATGTGTATAACTGAGACAAAAGCACTACTGTCAGGGTAATATAAGTTACTGAGACAATCATCTTTTTAAAAAAAACTCTCACCAATTTAACACAATAGAATAATTTTCTCATTTTACAAAGTCTAGTGTGTGTATTCCTGTTTGTTGAAGAAAGATACTTTGTTTTGGATACTTATCTAGAAACCCAAACTGAGGAGAATCTGCCATCTTAAAGTGGTTTCTGAGATCTTCCTGGGCACAAACATTCAACCAGCAGATAGGATAAGAGAGAGGACAGAACATGCCCACCTGCTTCCTATCCACTAGAGGTGAGAAGTGACACTGTTCTGCTTATTAGCCATTGCAGAAAACAAGTCCCATCACATCACTTATGAGTATGTGGCTGTGCTGAAAAATGGAATTTTTAATGAGGCAGTCTGATCCCAGCTACAGTGCATCATGGGAGGGCATCCAACAGTTTGGAAGAACAACTACCTATCACTTCCACACAGACTCTTAAGTAAAAGAAATGTGCTGATTGAATCAGGAAAATTCAGTCATCTTTTATTGCATTTCACCTGGTTCCCAGCTTGCCTGGAAGAAAAGAGTCAAAGCCCTCAGGGAGCCGGAGCCAGAGGATCTAGCCAACTTCGAGATGGTGTGTTCCATTGTATCTTTAGGCAAATGGGAGGCAGAACAGCTTGCAGCCACTTTAGAAGACACCCTGGCCATTGGAGATTAAGCTAAAATTGAAATAGCCATTCAGAAATTCAATGCTAACTACCAACACTACTAACATTCAAGTTCTATCTGAATATGTCCTGAAGTCAACTTCTGGATGCAGCATCCCCACCATGATTTGTTCCCCTTTTTGTTCTGCATTGGCTACAGTAACTGCAAGCAGACGTCACCAGTCTGGAGGAAGCAGTTATGTACCAGGTTTGGGTACCTCTTTTGGAATGGGCTGGTTGGCTGAGTTTAGACCCTTTCTCCTTCTGTTCCTCTAGATTTGGCAGTACTTGTGAAGAAACTGAAGTCAAATTCTACATATTTAAATTTTTTTTGTATTTTTAAAATATGCATCATATTAAGCATTTTGAGTTTCTTAAATAAATAAGTGGTTATAGATTTGCAGTATGGAAAAAACAACATCTAATTAAAAACTCACATATGTTATATTTTTCCTCCATTTACTCATCTGTATATAAAATTGTTTTTCATTCCATTTTTCCCTGTTTTGATTGTCTGTTTTGGCATTTTCCCTTCTGTTTGTTACACCAGCTAAAATTTTGTGATCTAATACAAATTAAAAACTATCAAAAAGGCAAGATTTACTAAGCTTTGTATAATAAGTCATATCCCCACTAAAAATCTCTTTCTCCTAAGGAAAGAATAATTTAAATTAATAAGATATTATTTTAATGTAAGATCTGGTATAAAAGTTAAATTAATCTACTATACTAGTAAAAATACTACTTAATAGCTATTCATATAAAAATACTTAGAGTTTTATATCTCTGTAAATTCAATATGAGAAGGCAGACTAAGAGGGTTTTCAAATAACCAATATAAATTTAGATTTTACTAATGAAAGGATAGAATTCTGATCATTGGAAATGAGGCTTATACTGCAGTTTGAACTTGTGAGCGCTAAAGTCTCTTATTTGTAAATAAATATATTGATTTTCTTGTTATTCAGATATAGCTAATCAAGTGGAAAGAATATCCCTCATACTCACACCCATTTGAATACTTTGGCCATGCCTTGATATATCAAGATCCTACAAACAAAAGTCATGAACTGAAGAAAGCTTGGAGTCTCGTAGAAAATTTCCCCTTGAAGCATTTTAATAAAACTAAGATACTAAGGATCTGATAGACAAGGAGCTGGGATCCTGAGATAAATTCAACAGTCTCAACTAACGCTAAAGCAAGGATGCTAAGACAGTCAAGACTTAAAAAATGAAGATCAAATAAAAAAAAGGAAAATTATAAGACTAGGGATGAAAAAGGAAACATTATAGGCATTTATGTATTAAAAGAATAATGAAAATGTAAATAACTTTATGCTAATAAATTTGAAAATTTAAAAATTCCCTAAAGAAAAATACAGCATATTATAAAGCACTAGTAAACCAATATTTAATCACAATAAATATATGTCTTAGTCATTGCTTCTTACAGGGACAAAATGCCCAACATCTGTAACTTAAAATAGGGTAGGTTTATTTTGGCTTATGGTTTTGGAGGATTCAGTCTAGATTTGGCCGGCTCCAAGGCCGGAAGGGCTTGGCAAAAGGGGTCTGATCAAAGAAAACTGTTCATATCATGGTAACCAAGAAGCAGAGAGAGAAGAGAGGATCTTGGAAAGGAGACATACCCTTCCAGGTCACACCTCCAGTGACCTCCTCTCACCAGGCCCCGCCTTCTAACAACACGTTCATCAGTGGACTAATCCATCACCAAGTGCTGCATCCCCATGATCTAATTACTTTCTAAAAGCCTCACCTCTGAACACAAGAGGCTTTGGGGGGTACATTCTAGATCTAAACCACAACAATATGTGACTAAAAGCCATTCAATGAAGTTCTCAGTGGCTTTAGCAATGAATTCTACAAAATTTCCAGGAAGAAATAACACAAAATACGTATAAATTCTTCTAGAAAATAAAAAAGTAAAGAACTGTTTCTCAACTCTATGAGTGCACCAACTTGGTACCAAAACTTACAAGACAAAAAAGAAAAATTGCGAATGTAAAAATCCTAAACAAAATATTAGCAAATCAAATTCAGAAATATGTGTAAAGGATAATATATCATAAAAAATTGGGTTTATTCCCAGAATGAAAGTTTTGCTAACATTAAGAAATCAGTTGACATAATTTAGCATAATGATGAAATAAGGGAGAGAACCATATGATAAGCTCATTACATGTGAAAATGTATTTGATAAAATTTCAACACACTTTATCCACAGTTACATAACCAATGTAATCTCAGTTTTAAGGATATTAAAATTATTTAAATAGAGAAGTCCTATTATAGAAAGGGAAGGTTGTAGGAAGTTTTGTCTTGTGAAATTATCTGTAGTGCATAGCTTTAGTGACACACCCATCTTTTGTCATAGGAACAATGGATTGTTCACGTAATGCCACATTCCTCTTGTCCTCCCATCAGACAGAGAAATCTGGTGTTTGTCATCTTTGTAGTACTCTATATGAGAAGAAACTTTTCTCCACAAAATTACAACTCTCCTACTTTTGTATTTCTTGAGATAGGAATGAAGCAATGAATTAACCCACTGATGCATCTTAGTTTATCTAAAGCAGTAGTTAAATATTTAGAAGTAGAAATTAGATCTTGAGAGAATGGGCCACAAGACTAGCACACATTTGCTATGGACTGAATGTTCGTACCATTCCAAAATTCATATGTGAAAGCTTTAATCTCTTACATGCTAGTATTAAGCAGTTGGGCCTCTGGCAAGGGATTCGTTCATGAGGATGGAGCCTGCATAAAAGGGATAAAAAGAGATAAGAAGAGCTCTTCTGTCTTCCTCCATGAGGACACAGTAAGGACAGCCATCTGCAAATCAAGAAAAGAACTCTCATGGGAAACTGGCTGCATGAGCCCCCTGATCACAGCCTCTGGAACTGTGAGGAATAAGTTTCTGTCGTTCAGACTCCTCAATCTATGGTGTTCTGTTACAAAAGCTGGAACGCATTGAAATATTAAAGCACAGCGAGAAGAGAGGGGAGGACACAGATCCCAGAGGCTGGTCCTTTTCCTGGGGATATCCGATTCTACTGAGGAATCAGGAGTGGGTCTCTGGCAGCAGTAGAGACAGATGTCTTACTAGAGTGGGGGACGATAATGGAGGAACAACAAAAGAAAATCTAAAAAAATTTACTAAGTTAGGATCAACACCTGGAAAAAGACTTTGGAAAACTTCTTCACCAAATGTGGGGCAATCAAAGACCTAAGGGTTGGACTGGCTTTGTGATAGCTGCAGAGGAAAAATAATTTGCTTTGCTTTTAAGCAGAATGCTTTTTCTCACCACATTAAAACAAAATCATTACTGCTTTCCATATTCATGTTTTTACACTAATTTGTCAGCTGTCCATCTACCCTGTGAATACAGAGAATATAATTCCTATTTTAAAAAGAAAATGAAGCCCTTGAAAGAGTGTTTAAATGTTTTGGTTACTTTTGCTAACAAATGCAAAAAAAGCAGCAATTTGGAGAGGCAGATAAAAAAAATGACAAACTGAATAATCATTCTACATCATCTTTCTCTTTTCTCTTAGACATCATGATCCTAACGAACATTTTGACTAATTTCTACTGATTTGTATTTCACTGTATAAGTGTTGGATGAATATAATAGTTATGCAATGAATGCTCATTAAATAAGTGAAGGAAAACTGTTTGCTTAAAAAAAATCTAATAACATTTTGTATTAGTTGGGATTCTCCAGAGAATAAAAAAAGACAGGATGTGCATTTGTATATATATAAGTACAGATCTACCTGTATTAGATAGAGACATATTTTAAGGAATTGGCCTACACAATCATGGACACTTAGGAAATTGAAAATCTGTAGATTAGGGAAAAAGGTCTTCAACTGATCAATCAAATCCCATCCATATTTGGAGAGTGATGTGGTTTATTTAAATCCACTGATTTAAATGTTCATCTTATCCAAAACACTTTATGGAAACATCCAGAATAAGTTTGTTGTTTGATTTTCCATACTGGGAATTGAACCCAGGACCTTCACACAGACCTACATCCCAAACCCTTTTGTTGTTGTTGCTGTTGTTTTTTCTTTTTGAAACTGGGTCTTGCTAAGTCACTAAGTTGCCCAGGTTGGGTTTGAACCTGTGATCCTCCTGTCTCAGTCTCCCGGAGTGCCAGGATTACAGGCATGCATCACCACACTCAGCCAGAATAAGTTTTGATCAAGTGTCCAAGTATCTGAGTCCTGGCACCTAGGTAAATTGACATGTATAAAAAAATAATAGATTTCTCTGTTTCTATCGCCACTTAATAGTGTGGGTTACAAATCCAGTCCAAACAAAAACTTTGACACCATATAGCCCCAACAATGCATTTGACAGCATGTAGATTATCCTCTCCTTCCTTAGTTAGAAACTGTTAGTTGTCACCTATGTGGTCCTGTACTGTAAGCAGGGGACTAAGTCCTCCTGTTGGGGTACTTAAGAACCACTCCAACGTGGCCGTGGAAATTACACTGGGAGAGGAGGAGCACATGAAATTAAAGGATACCTTAGCGTTGTCTGTTTGGGCTGCTGTAACAACATACTATAAACTGAGTAGCTTTATCAATGGTAGAAATTTATTTCTTATGGATCTGGAGGCTGAAGAGTCTAAGATCAATAAACCGGCAGATTTGGTATCTGGTGCAGCTCCAGTAAAGAGTCATACATGATGCCTTCTCACTGGGTCCTCACATGATATAAGGAAAAATGGGTGTCTCTCAGGCCACTTTTATAAGAATATTAATCCCATTCCTGACCTGATTACCTACTAAGAGCCCCCCCTTCTACCATCTCACCTCATGGGTTAAGATTTCAAAGTACGAATTTTAGTTTGACACAAATATACAGACATGGCAGTCTGCTCCTGACTCCCAAAATTCATGTCCTTTATGCATGCAACGTATACTTATTCTGTCCCAGTAGTCTCAAAATTGTTAATTTATTCCGACTTCAACTTTAAAGTTTACAAACTTACACACAAATATCATCTAAATCAGATAAGGGTCTGAATTCTCAGGGATGGCTTCATACTCAAGTTCAGGGGGATGAAGCCAGGCCCCCGCCACGGTTTGTACAGTCTCTGAACAGGCAGAGGTGGCATTGCATGGAGGTGGCCCACAATTGCCACTTTCCCCTCTGGAGTGGCAATCACCACCCTCACGCCACCCCTGGGCCTACTGAAGTCACGCCTATGGCAGCAAAGAGCATGTGGCAGAAGATGGAGCCTAGAAGCTTGAAATTATTGGGTCCCTAGTCCCGTGTACTTTGGGTTGTGATGGAAAGAGCAGCCCTGATGAGCCCTCAAAAACCTTAAATGTCGCTCTTTCATTGTCTTGATGAACATCTGGCTTCTACTGAGATGTCTCTAATCTTATCAAAGACTCATTGGCCACACCCTTGTATCCTCTCCCTCAAGATTTCTCAGTGTATCCAATTAGATGCACTGAGAGCTTTCTAAAAACTTTCAAAGTTAAGTTCTTTCCATCTGATTAACAATTCCATCTTTGTCATTTTTCTCTTCTTGAATTTTAGTACATACACCCAAGCAAGTCCAAGCAGCAAGTTCAACATTTTGCTGAGAAATTTCTTCAGTTAAACATACAATTTCATTGTTCACAATTTCTACTTTTCATAAACACCAGGACAGGAATTCAGTTTAGCCAGGATCTTTGCCATTTTGTAACTAGGGTGGCATTTCCTTCGGGTTCCTGTAACATGCTTCTATTTCCATCTGAGACCTCATCAGAATGCACTTTACTATCGCTATTTCTATCAACAGTCTATTCACCAGCACTTAGGAATTGTCTAAGAAAAGCGTGGTTTTCTCTACAACTCTCCTCATCCCGCGCCTGCATCAGAATTACTCTTAACTGTCTGTGTCTTACACCATTTTGTGTTTTTGTAACAAAATAACCAAGGCTGGTGGTTTATAAATAAAGCTCACAGCTCTGGAGTCTTAAGAGCGCGGTCCCAGCATCTGCTCCGCTCTGGTGAAGGTTTCTTAATAGCATCACATGGCAGGTGTGTGACAAAAGTGAGGGCTGGTAAGGTGAAGAGAGGAAGCAGGAGAGTGGGGAGAGACTGAGCTCACTTTTCAAAACAACAGTCCACCACAGGAAGTGATTCACTCCTGCAAGGCCCAACCCACTTTGCAAGACCAGCATTAATCCCTTCCTGAGGTCCAGTCATTTCCTAATTACCTCCCAATAGATTCCATATCAAAGATCCCACCACCTTTCAATATTGTTACATTTTGCAATTAAGCTTAACATGAGTTTTTTGATTTTGGTGCAAGGGGAGTCACATTCAAATAACAGCCATCCTCTTACGGTAATGTAGGCTTGTGCTCATGTGTGCCTCTAAACTTTTCCAGCTTATTCCCACTACCCAGGTCCAAAGCCTCTACATTTTTAGCCTATTTTTACATCAGCACCCCCCCGTACCAATTTTTTGTTTTATTCTTGGTGGACTGCTATAAAAATACCATCAGCTATGTAGCTTATAAACAACAGAAATCTCTTTCTTACAGTTGTGGAAACTATGAAACACAAGATCAAGATACCAATAGATTCGATGTCTTATGAGGACTCACTTTTTGGTTAAAAAATATCACCTTTGTTGTGCCTTCACATGGTGGAAGGGGCAAAGTAACTACTATGGTTTAAATTGTTGTTTTCCCCAAAACTCATGTTGAAATTTAATTTCCATTTTAACATTACTGAGAAATGGGACATTTAATAGGTGATTGGGTTGTTAGGTTTCCACCCTCATGTCTAGGTTTATTGCTTTAGTTTCAGGGCTTTTGTGCATGAGTTTTCTGTCTCTAGTTCTCTCACACTCTTGCTTTCTACCACTGAATGATGCAGTAAGAAGGTTCTTAGTGGAGAGATTAGCAATTTGATATTGGATTTTCCAGTCTCCAGAACTATAAGCCAATACATTTTTGTTATAGCAGTAAAAATGGGCAAAGACCAAACATTGGTATAGAGAAATGTATCAGATGCTAAACAAATACAAATGGAAATGTAGAAATGACTTTGGAACTGGGTAGTGAATAGAAGCTAAAAGACTTTTAGCTGGCAAAAGCCTATATTGCTGTAACTAGGGCACTAAGGGTGATTCTGATAAGGGCTCAGAAAAAGAAAAAAATTGTAGAGAAAACCTGAAAACCTGAAACTTGAATTATCATGATCATACTGTTGGTAGAAATATGGACAATAAAAGCCATTGTGATGAGGCCTCAGATGGAAATGAGGAATAAAGTATGAGAACCTGGAGGGAAGGCCACTCTTGATCAGAGAGGCAAAGAACTTGACAGAACTGTGCTAGTGTCCTATGACTTTATGGATGACAGAATTTAAGAGTGACGAACTAGGATATTTGGCAGAAGAATGATCTAAGCAGCACAGCATTCAGAGTGCTGCATGGCTTCTTTTAACAGCATGTACTAAAATGCAATAAACAGCAGAGAGAAATGATTTAAAGATAGAAGTCATAATTAAAAGGAAGCATAATATAAAGATTTGGAATATAGTACTCTCAGCCTGGCTGTGTAAAGAATAAAAAAGCATGTCTGGGAGAGAATACCAAGGCAGCTGCCAAGAGACGGCGTGATATGGGTAGAAGTACGGGCAGAAGGAAGCCAGGTGCTGCTCATCAAGACATCAGGAGAATGGCCCCCAAGGCATTTCAGAGATCTCTGAGGCTGGCCCTCCCATCAGGCCCAAGTTAAGACATTAAGGTCCGGGTTTCCAGAGAGGAACCTGAGGCACCCACCCATAGAATCTTGTAGTCTTGTACCACCTCAAGTCCCTGCTGTGGAAATTGTGGCCACCCCACCCCAACCATCACTCTTGTGGGCCTAGGTGTTGCTTGGAGTCTGCTCAGGAAAGTACTAACTGTGAATCTTGGTGATATCTTCATGGCAAATATTCTGCAGAGGAACAGAGTGGATGACCTGTGCATCGACCACGGCAGCCTCCACCTTTCAAAAGATGTCAAGGACGACCTGGTGGTTGGGGCAGAAATCTGCTGCAGTAACGGAGCCACCAAGAAAATTCCAACTAGGGCTGTGTCTAGGGAAACTTTGGGAGTGGGGCACCCTGCAGCCGCAGAACAGTAGGGCTATCACTGTGCAGTGACAGCCCTGGAACTCTGCAGGTCTGAGACTCCAGCCCCTGACAGCTGCTGCCTAGGGTGAGTCCAGCAAAGCTGTTGGGGTGCGGCCCAGCCACCAGCCCAGCGTACCCAGAAGGAAGGGCATGGAGTCAAGAAAGATTATTACAGGAACTTAAGATTTGATATTGCTTGCCCTGCTGAGTTGTGGATCTCTCTTAGGCATCTTTCATAAAGGTACTAATCTCATTTGTAAGAGCTTCACCCGCGTATACTACATCACCTCTCCAAAGCACCACTTCTTAATACCAACACCCAGGAAGTTAGGATTTCCATGTATGACTCGGGGACACCAATATTCAGACCATAACTTAGCTTGATTGATTCTGCCATGAATTTTTGATTCCATTTCTAAAATTATTTGATGTGTAGGGTCAGGATTTAGAGGGAAAGGAACTAAAACCCAAAGTTTCCTTATCTCATAAAATATTTGCATATAATGACTTAATTAACCTAGGCTGCTGTTTAAGTATGTCATATGAATTGATTTTCTAATTAGACTATCACTTTCTCTTGCTTCTCTTAGGGAAGTCCTTAAACTTGACCTCTTTTCTCATCGAGGGTATATTTTCTTCAGTTACTTACCTTCTTCATTCCACACTTTTCTGTTATGATAGTTACTGTAATTCTAATTCATTAAGTTTTAGGTAGTTATTTGTATATAGTCTCTGTCCTTTGCTAGACTGTAAGCTTCATGAGAGTAGAGATGTTTAATGCCCAGTTTTCACTACATTTTCAGTTCCTAGCAGACTGCCTGGCATATCATGCACTCTTAATAAATCTTTGCTGAATGAGCATTGATTGATAATGGTGAGCATATTCTAATAAATTGTAATCACGTTATCTTTCTATATCCACACACACTCTGAAAGGATAGTGCATCAGTAGCTTTAGAAGTGCACATTGGTACAATCACTTTGGAAATCTGGTAATATCTACACAAGTTGAATGTACACATACTTCATGGCCTAGCAATTACACAACAGAAATGTATACAGCCATTCCCCCCAGGACATACTACAATGTTCACGATAGTCCTAGTCATAACAATCTCAAACTGGAAATCATCCAAATACCCATTAAAAGCAGTGGATAAACAAATAGTGATATATTCATACAATGAAATGCTCTATAGCCGGGGGAATAAATGAACAGTGATATGCAACTCTATGGATGAATGTTATATAACTTCCTCTGGAGAGTTAAATATAAATCAGCACATAATGGATCACAGAGAAATATGAAAGCCATCCTGAGGTAGGAGGATGAGTCCAGAGCTGTAAGATTCAACTGGACTTTGATGTGGTTGGGAGGCAGGAGTTTAGTCAGCTCTGAAAGCAGAGAACTGGTCAGTCACAGGATGAAACAAAGCGGTGGCCAGAGATCACCTTGGATGTGGCGCATCAGGCACCCCATACTGTAACCAAAGCAGTGGAGGTACTGCGACATGACATCCTTACTTCTGAACATGAAACTATTAAAGTGACAACGTGCTTCTAGATTTCAGAATCTTGTGACATTGTTGTTAACAAGATTGAGCGTCTTCAAACTGAATATGTGTGTGCATTCGTTATTTCTTAAACATGTATTGACGCTGAAGAGTTCAGAACATTCCACCCTGGCATATTGATTACTTTGAGCAACAAGAAATTGAAAACCTGCTAACACAGAAAATGCTCTTCAATGCCCCCCCCAACCTCCCAAAATAAATGAAGCTCCTTGAAAGGAGAAATTTATATTTATGAGGGACATTTTCATTAGTAATATATCAGTGCCAAGAAGAGAGCTACTCTGAAACAACTCGTATCACCTGACTTTTAGCTGCTAACCAGGCAACCTTTATTCACCATGCATTTTCTCCCCGCCCCTTCCCACACTTTGTCTACATTTCCCTCTAAAAGTCCCAGACCCCTATATCTTTCCACAGCTCAGGATGGTATATCTGCTGTAATCCTTTGACCATTTCTCTGAGACTTAAATTGTTGTGGGTCTCCCATACACAAGTAATTAAACATATTAATCTTCTGTTAATCTGTTTTATGTCAAATTAGTTTGTAGACCAGCCAGGGAATGTACAAGGGTAGAGGGAAGCAGCATTTCCCTCCCCGCCAGCACCCAACTTTTAGAGAGCTAGAGAAAAATGGATAAGACCAGTTTCGCCATGAGAAGTCAGTAATTTGATAAGGAAGACAGACATGGATGTGAACAATAGGGAGCATTAAGTGCTTGAGTTAAACACAGAATCCTGTGGGAGTTCTGGAAATGGTATCTAATCTATGAGTTTGAATTTAGGGAAAGCTTCCTGGAAGGATAATATTAAGATACTGAAAAAGTCTTAGTATTTGAAATTTTAATCTACTGGACTAAGGGCTAGGTCTTTGGCCCTGGCAAATGTACCAGAGTAAAAATCACTTTGTAGCTCAGGAAGGGTTGCACCTTGAAGGCCGGCCTGGGCAACTTAGCAAGATCCTGTTTCAAAAAATATAAAAAGGTTTGGGCATGTAATTTAGTAAGAAGGCTCTGGGCTCAATTCTCAACACCTCCCACCCCACCTTAAAGTCACTTTGTGAAATTTCTTGGCTCCTGGCCACACAGCAGGTCTTGGTGTGACATATTTGTAGCCTTGTAGGTAGCAGTGTGGTATGGAATGGATGAAACCAGTCAGAGAAAGGAGGTAAAGCAGAAGCTAGTGACAAGTTTCTGACATGTCTTGTTTGTGTTGGTGGAGTTCTTATGAAGATTAATTGAATCTAATGTATTAAGTTCCTTATAAATCCTAAAAATCAGTTACACTGATTACATTCTCAAAAATGTTATGTCTTTGTTCACTAAAAATATTCACAGTATGTTTATTCTAATTGACTAACATAATTCAGCAAGCATTTTCTTAGTATATCTGAATGTCTCACTTTATTAGCCAGAGGGACACAGAAATGAAAATCGTCTGCCTAAAAAGGCTGATATACCTTTCAAATGGAAGATGTGACCAAACATATATAAATTTATAGCATGGCAATGGTAGCTTAAAGAGCTTTAGTGAGCCCTACTGCAAACTTTCCATCAGCTTCTCTAAATTACCCAAATGAGCATCCAATTTAAGAAAGTCAATGTATTTGTTAAGTAACCACAACCTAAAGGTAAATTACCATTGTCCCCAAATCACTTCTAATAAAAGCAGGTGTAATAGTACCTTCTCTTTCCATTCCGCTGGTTTGATATTTGAGTCTGAGAAACTCGGAGCAGGCAGATTAACAGTAGAAAAGACACACAAACTTATTACACGCACAGGGGCGTTACAAGAGAATGAATACTAACAACCCAGTGAGATTGAAAAGCTTCTGTGGAGCCAGTGAGATGGCTCCACGGCATAAGCGCCTGCCTTGCAAGCGCGAGGGCCTGAGTTCAACTCCCGGATCCCACATATGAAAAAAGGGACCGGTGATATCGCTCAGAGGCACGGGTGCCTGTTGGCGCACGAGGTCCTGAGGTCGACCCCCCGGTACCCACAAAAAAATAAAAATAAAAATGAAAAGCTGGCCGGTGAGATGGCTCAGCGGCTTAAGCGCCTGCCCGGCAAGCGTGGAGGGCCCGAGTTCGACTCCCGGATCCCACATACGAAAAAGGGGCCGGTGATATCGCTCAGCAGCACGGGCGCCTGCTGGCGCGCGAGGTCCTGAGGTCGACCCCCCGGTACCCACAAAAAAAAAAAAAAATGGAAAGCTTCTATGTTCTCTTCATAGAGGAAGGAAGTGAGGCATGCAATGCTGTGAGTGTGACGGTGATTTTGTCTCTTCTATGATACGAGTGGGATGTTTCTTGGCTGATAAAATAGCAGGGCCGGAGTAGAAGGCAGGTGTGCTCCCCTTTTACTCTTGAGATAGATACGGGAATTTCAGAGAAAAGCCCTCTCCTACTCTTGCTGCCCCCGGGTGCTCTCAGTTGGAAGTCCAAAGTGGTGTATATTGGGTTATCATTTTCTAAACCCCAACACATCTACTTTCCTAGATATCCTTTCCCTTTGGACCCAGCACAGAATGATGGCTGCAACAATAAATTTACAAGAGGATAAAAGACCCGAGAAGGAATCCTGGCAAAAGTTATCTCTGAATTTGGCTTAAAGGATAAAGAAAGATGTGCGTACTATCAGTAGGTAGAAGGGGCAGTCTATATTTCTCTCTCCAGAGATGCGGAGCAGCAGCAGGACTAGGGAGAGGTTGTCATCCAGAGGGACAGAAAGAAATCAGAGCACAGATCTACTGTGTGCAATGCTAACAAGTTTGGACTTCATCTGTACACAGGAGGGAAACATCTAATGGTAGTAATTAGCAATAATCTAAATAAGAACATTTTGGTGGCGGTGGAGATTAGACTGGCAGGAAGGCAGTGGAGGAAGGGGGAGCAGTCAAGCCAAGCCAGTGAAGGCCTCATTCAGAGTGCTCCTAAGCAGTGCTTTCGTTCACTAATGCCCTAAGCGCCTCGAGGCACAGCAAAGCTCTTCTTGTGCTGGAGCATTTGACACAGAGCACCTTGTGGATTCTTCTTACCATAATCGTTATTTTAGAGCTGTTTGTACCTTAGCAAAAAGCAGTTGGTGGTGTTGCATCTTCGCAGAAGTCTTAAAATTTGTCACAAACATTCCCAATTTGACAAAAGCAAGAGTTGAGCCCATCTTACTGGATTTGTTTTTTCAGATCAGTGTAGCTGTTTGAAGACAAGAGGTAGATCTTGTGCTCTTTTATGATGGAGCACAAAAACAACCACTTGTTTAATAAGATAATGCAGCCAGGGCCTTGGATGCTTCAGTGGTTAATGAATGTGTCAGGATTCTTTCCAAATCAGCAACTCTGAACAGGAGACAAACAGCAATGTTTAAACAATGAAGAACTCTGAATAAGAAATTAATGAGGTGAAGAATTGATGCTTTTAAGCCAAAAGAATCTTATAACCATCCCCACAATCAAACAATTTCTATTCAAAATGATTCTTTTTTCTGATTGAAGGGAATGGGACATTTTTTTCGTACAACTAATCTGTCCAAATTTAAGTATATCCTACCCTCCACCAATACTCTCTCTCTCTGTCTCTCTCTCACACACACACACACACACACACACACAAACACACACACACACCAATTGGGGGCTCACAGAAGCCAATTTCCAGGCAAGGAAGATGCAGTGTGTGTTCCAGAATTATTGATCGCAATGCAATTCAGTCCACCTCAAGCAATTTCTCATGTTTAATCTTCATTTCTCAAGCCTTGGCCCTAGACATAAGCAATATTTCCTCTTTATGCAATTTACTTCTTTCAGAACCTTGAAGAATGATGTAAACAAGTTCTCTGGTTTTTACGAAGCCTGAACATTAAACATCTCATCATGGGCTGGTGTTAATCAATATGTGTACATTGGAGACTTTTGTTCCTTAATTACCCTTAATTACGTTCTTTCACACTTTCTAAGAACTCAAAAGACAAAGTGAAGAGGCTAGTTTAAATAGACTCTGTACAAATCAAATACAATAAAAAATAAATCATAAAGCTTTTCATCCATAGGTGTGTGAAAGCATTAAGTTGCTTACACCAGCTGTATCAGAAAGGAAATGAAAGGAAAGGAAAGGAAAGGAAAGGAAAGGAAAGGAAAGGAAAGGAAAGGAAAGGAAAGGAAAGGAAAGGAAAGGAAAGGGAAGGAAGGGAAGGAAGGGAAGGAAGGGAAGGAACGGGACTGCCCCAGGAATTTATCAACTGTTAAGTACTTAAATGTTCCATTCCCGGTAGGTCTGTATCCATCAAAATCATCCATTCTCACTTCGAAGCAAAAACATAGACATAAAAAAGATTTATTGGAATAAAGCATATACAGTAAGTCCCCGAGTTACAAGCTTCTGAGCTGGAGCTTTCACAGGCGTACTGTGCCACATACCACAGCCTTCCCACCTCTACATTTATCTTTCATTTCCAAACGAGTGATAGATAGTTCTCAAAATACCAAGTTTTCTGTCATCTGACTCCACACTCAATTTATTGTATTCAGTAATGCGTTAGTTGCTCCTGAGATTAAAAACTTTGCTGCAACACATGAATTACACTGACTACTAAATTATTTTAATAACTTAATTGCCAACTGTTTGGTAATGGACACATTTCCGAAGAATATTTTCACATACCAAAGTTGGGTACTGCTTCTCAAATTATCTCCATCCGTGTCTCATCTTGACTCTCCACTTACTATGACAAATTTATGTCTAAAGATTTACTGTCGTCAAATGCATATGGGCACCCATAATGCTTGTGGTCACGGGGGCTCTGCACTGCAAAACTCAGCATGTCACTCTAGTGGATTGTAATGAATGCCCCTGAAGCTTTCAATATCACAGAAAAGTAGAAAAATGGCCCTCAACCATGTGCATGCACCTCACTGAAATTCAGTGTGTACAAGAGGTGTCAATAATGGAAGTCGACTGGTCCCATGAACAGAAAGGGAAGTAGAAGTAAATATTTGAGTACTGACCATCCCGAGCAGCTATGTTTGAGCCTACTGAATTCCTCAGATAATAGTCTATTTACCTCAGTTTCAGGTTGTGCTTAGTACGTATTTGAAACCCTTTTTTTCTTCCTTTTAATTGTCTTCTAAGGCTCAGTTTAGGAAACATTTTGAGAACCCAGTGTGCAATATAATGGACAGTAGTCTGGTTAAATTTAACTGACGATTATTAATTCCTGAGTGAATGCTAATGAGACGTACTTGACAATGAAGTATTTTGTCTTCAAGTTTCAAATATAAGGCTCATTATTCATGGTGCTCCAGAGGAGAGAACATAGGGAATGCTTTAGGACCCAAGCTGCAGCCCCATAGGATGAAATTTACCTTGAGAGAATTTCAGGGGCTGATCCTCAACTTTGCTGGAGCAAAGCTTAGACTTCTGTGAGTTCTTCTATTTTAGGAGTGGATTTGTATACCTGAATACTTATAATAATAGTTGTTAGTGACTGGCAGGTTGACCAGTTAATGCACATTGGCAAAGCCGTACATCCTTACCCCAGGCAGACTATGTTAAGCTGGCTTCATTTAAAGGCTGTTTGGCATGCAGTCGCCCAGGTCAAAGAGGATTAATATATGGCTTGATGAAAATAGCCCATTTCTGTAACACACGCACTTTCAGATGGACTGACCCCTGACCTTGCCTGTTTGGGAAGTGCATGAACCACTACTGGTATTAGAATTGTATTTTTCACCCTCAAGGAATGCATCTATTTATACAGCAAAATACAACTGAGTAGGCCTCAACTTTGCAAATTCCAACCCTGATTTCCTGTGTACTGGATTAGATATGGAAGAAGATCCTCTAGTCCTCAGAGGGCCTGCCACCCCCTTCTGAGATGTTCCATACACCCTAGAACATTTTTGTACTACACATTCCTGCTACCTTGGCTATAGCTGATTAGGACCAGGAGGAATGGGCTTGCAACTCAAAAGCAGGGATTTCTCTCCGGCCAGAGGCCTACGAAGTAGCTTGATCTGAGACTCTTGTCCAAGAGGATGCTTAGACAAGAGGTGCGCCAATGACTTTGCCAACCTAGTTGGACCTGCTCGTGTGGTGCATTTGAAGGAGTCTGACGGTGACATCAACAGAAGCAAATAGTGCTTTACAAGAAAGCAAAAGAAGGAATCTGAGGAGCAGGATGTCATGAGTTCCTTAAACAAGAAACCAGGTCCAAGGCAGAGCAAACTGAGTCAACAATGGTAGGAAATGAAGAAGCAGAAAAGCAGAACTGTAGATTCATGGTAATAGCAAAGCTGGTAGGATTGTTATGGCTTAGATCTGGAATGTCCTCCGAGATTCTCATGTGTGTGGAAGATGATTTGATCACGGGGGCAGCGCGGTACTCATCCGTGGATTAGTCCAGTAATGAGTTCAGTAGCTGACGTGATGTTAGGAGGCGGGGCCTGCTGGGAAGAGGCAGTCCCGGGGTGTGCAACCTGGAAGGCTGTGTCTCCCTCCAGGGGCCACCCTTCACGCTCCGTTGCTTGGCTGCAGTGGATAAACAGAAAAACAGCCTCTCATCCTTTAAACTGTGGGTATCAGAGTATTTTGTCGCAATAATGAGAAAAGTGGCAACTACAAGGACTAAACAATGGGAGCGTAATTCTCATGAGAATCTGCTGGATCACACCTCCAACTAATGCTTCTCTTCCCTCTGGAGTGGCCTCTCAGGGTCTCTAAACCCTGAGAATGTTTCCTTTCTCTGTTCCTTACCTGTGACTCCTTATAATAACTGTCCACTACTTGAGGTAACCTAAGTGGTTCATTGCTTTTAACCTTCTTAAAAGAGTCTAATTAATACTTCTGTTATTATCACTTGATCACATTTATAGAAGTGTCACAGTCCCCTCTATATCACCTATCAAAGCTTACTCCTGTAGTTAATCAATACCACCTGGGGATTTTGCATGTCAAGCTATCCAAGATAAAATAATATCCATAGTCTCCGGGGGCACCTAACTGCTGCCCTGGTGTACTAACTCAGTTAGGGACAGAAGCCATGTAGCTTCCCTCTTAACTGTTCAGTTTACAAACCGACTACGAAGTCCATAATATTTTTGCTACCATATTAATTTTTAGGACACCAATCTTGCCCTTTAAAGTGCAGTGGAAAGACTGCTTTCTATTACTAGAAATCATAACTTTTTTTCCTTTATGTGGGTACCGCCAACCGAACTCAGGACCTCGCGCTTGCCAGGCAGGCACTTACGCCGATGAGCTATATCACTGGCCCTAGAAATCATAATTTTAAAGAGTGACCTATACTTGAAGTAATATAACCTTGCTCTAATCATTAGTCATTTGAAGCCAAATTAAGCAGAGGTTGATTATGGGTGCAGTCAGTCTTCCAAGCAAAATGTAGCAGGTTGTTTATCTTTAAATTTAGACATCATTGCCTGATTATTCATGCATTTATAGCAACAAAATTGCACTTAAGCATTATCACACTTTTAATCATACGATTGCTATACAGAAATACCTGTGTCTTAACCTTTTTCACCCAATGTGATACCCAAATTCTAGAGCAGAAAACCCAATTGGAAAAGATGGACAATGTGCTAGAACTATCAGATAAACACATTGAGGAGTCATGGTTTTAGTTGCTCTAATTTTTCATCACAATAGAAATAAAACCAAGATAGATTGTGACTGTTGTCTCTTTTCAGTACCTGCCAGTTGCACACACTCTTCCCTTTGCTGTGTCATGCTTGAAATCTGGCCACATGTTGCCTATCTGTGTAAATATTGGGCTTAGCATGACTTCCAGTTGAAGTTATAGTCTGAGATGCAAGGGCTACAATGACACTAATTCAATTACAATGTTAAAAAGCCCAGTGGATTGGAGGAACCATTCCAAGGAGAAGGACTGAGAGTTACGTGTTAGGTAGATTTGGGGCAAGAGGATACTGGACTGCTGTAGCTCAGAGCTGCAGGACTGCCTTTCTGGTCACACGTCCAAAATGAGCTTCCTGTTGCTCTGGCCTCTGGAGGAACTGTAGTTTCTCCACCAGCAGGGGCTCTGAGCATCCCCAAGCCTGGGGCTTCTCTTCTGCCTTGGGTTAAAGGTGGTGGCACTGATGTGGTGCCTGGCTTGGGGGCTGCAATGAAAAAAAATGGGAAAAAGAGTTCATCAGCCCAGTTATTCACCCTAATTCAGTGAAGTATAGGGAAGACAGGGGAAAGTTTCAATGTGATAATTTATGAAACAAAACACAGTTCTGCATAAATGGAATGATGGACTTAAGTTTATTAATTTATAAGTGATTCAGTGAATTAATGATGCCAATGAACAACAAATATTTGTTAATTTAGAAATACAGAAAAACTGCCATTGGGTTTTGAAAGTACATATATAAGATAAACTTGATGCTACTTTCCTCTTATAAATAGTATTTCTAAATAAAAATAGCATCTGGCTGGGGTAATATGACTTCACAAGTGAGGAAATACAACTGAAAATAAGATAGCATTGAAAGACATCCAGAACATATCATTTTTTAGAATACCTTTGTTCTTCCTACTCCCATATATAATAATAAAAATCTATGAAAGGATTTCTTATTTGTTATGTATTTTACAGCAGTCTGTATTCTGTAGGGAATTCTGCTTCTCTTCAATTACCTGAATGACGGACAACATTTATTGTCATAAAAAAAATTTCGCAGAGTTTTAAATCAAATTTCTAAGCTACTTTCTCTTCAGACCTCAAATTACTCTGACCAGGGAATGAGCATCCTTGAGTGATTATTTCCCACGGCTACCACCATTGTAGACACAAATGATAATGCCAGGAATCCCAGGAATCTGACAAAAACCTCACAGATCTCAGCAGAAAGGGACCATGTTACTAAATCTTACTTGTGCCCAAGCTTGTGTGTGTGTGTGTGTAAGTTATGAGCTATGAGCTATGTCAAGAACAAACTACGATAGCTGAAAATATGTGGACAGGATTTCATATGGAAATGAAAAAAAAATGTAACAAAGACAATCTCACACATTAATCACCTCCATTACAATTGTGCAGTTTTCTCTCTTGCACATGCAGCCATGTGTAATGATTTTTCAGTGAGCAACAGACAAGACGTACAGCATTGGTCCCGTCAGATTGCAACACCTACTGATGTCAAAGTCAGCTTAGTTTGTGTAAATACACCCTATGCTCACACAGTGACAAAACACACTAGTGACACATTTCTCAGAACACAACCCCATCACTAACAGATGCATGGCTGTACAGGATAAGCCAGTCCTAGCAATGCCAAATATGTCCCACATGAGCAGCTACATTAAACACTTCTGAGATATAGTGAAGGAAAAAGGTAGTCAGAGGCAGCAGAGATGGGGATGAAAGGGGCAGCAGAGGTGGGGGAAGGGTGTGGGGAAGCCCCCCCTGGCCTCCAGCAGGAGTCATCCTTTGCTTTTCTCGCTCCTCCCCCTGGGGCTTCTTGGCAGGTGGGTGTTATTTAAACCAGCCCTGTGCCCTTGGTGACAGCTTATATCTTATATGTTACATTAAGCCTGTGCTTATATTTTACATTAAGCCGTGTGCAAAACTGTTCTCTGGGAGCTCCTGGGACACAGGCTATTGGCACCTCTGTGAAATTCTTTAAAAAAAAGAAAACAGAAAATACATACCTGGCTTTATGACTCATTACTACCAAATAAATTAGGTGATGCCTCTTTATTGTAAATGAGTCAATAGAAGAAAAACCTATCTATAGGAGGATTTTAATCCCCTGAAGTTGGTTGTTATTTTGGTTTGTTTTTGTTTTTTGAAACAGGGTCTCATTATGTAGTTCAGGCTGGCCTTGAGCTCATGGCAATCCTCCTGACTCAGCTTCCCCAGTGCTGGGATTATAGGTATGCACCACTACACTGGGCTTAAGATTTTTCTTCTTAAATGTGTCTGTTGAATGATGGTATCAGGCTATCCAAAGCAGCAAAGCACACTTGTGGCTGTCTCCAGCTCTGAGTTGAATATGGTTTAAGTCCAGTGAACCTGAGACCCAGTGCTCCTATCTCAGAGTTTAAGGACTATGAAATTAGTGTGAGTTCTCAGGAACACTTCCTAAATGTCCTTACTTTTTTCCTATTTACTTTTCTCATACATTCCACTTATTCTTGCACTGATCTTTTTCAAACAACCTAACTCTTCCCTCCAGCTCCCTTCTTTGTCCCATCCCCTCCCCATCTCCCCAAGCTGCATCAAGGCCAAATCTGAATCTTGTGGAAAGAGCCTTTCATGGAGGAGGAGGGCTCCAGAGAGACGGAGCTGGGGAGGGGAAAGTCCAAGAGAATCGTGTGCTATTTTTAATCCCAAGATGTTATGCAACCATGCTATTTTATAAACACCAGCACTAATGCAACAGAGTTTTGTAGGGGATCAAGAAAGAGAGAGAGGAAGAGGCAATGTTAGAAACATGTACCTCAGAAGTAATGAACTCTTAAGATCATATATCCTCATATATTTAAAATTCCAAGGATACAAAAGTGAATACTGCATTATGAATGAATCATAATTTGTTAACTAGTCCCTTTTTAATAGACACTTAAATCAATTCCAATTTTTTATTACAAAAATGTAAAAAATGAATATTCAAAAGTGAATAATGTTGTACATAGAAATTTCCATGCATATGAGATTATATCAGAATGATGGGATCCTGTGAAAAACTGCTGGATGAAAGAGTATATGCATGTAAAATTTTGCTCGATATTGCCAAATTGCCCTACATGGAAGTTATATCAGTCCGCTGAGAAATTTGGGAAATGCTGTATTTCAACACCCCCGATTCAGCATGTTGTATTCTTAAATTTTAAATAAGGCCTTTTAATTTTGCCAATCTAATATACAAAATGTGGTATCTTTAGTCTGTTTTATTTGCTTTTGCTTCTTATAAGTAGAATCAAGTACCTTCTTTACATTTAAGAATTCTTTTCATTTTTTAAAATGTGAATTGCCCTTTCATGTTAACTGTCCTTTTTCCTGCTGGATTGTTATAGGGTGTTCTTACACTAATTTATAGACATTTTTATATTTTAGAAAAAATTTGACTATGATACATTTAAAATCTCTTTTCCAGGTGGGTGTATTTTTTAATGTTACCTACAGAGATTTTGTCATGTTGAATGTATTTTCAGAGTAGTCTAATGTATCATACTTTTCTATTATACCTTTGGACTTCAGTGTCATTTTAGGCCTTCTCTGCTCTTAAGATTATTAAATATTTTTTTCCATGTTTCTTTAAGTACTTTTTAATTTCATTTTATTTATATTAACATCTTTGAACATTATGGGCTCATCCAACAGATAAGGATCCAACTGATTTCTTTTTCAGCCTGTGTGTGTGTGTGCGTGTGCACATGCATGTGCCCTGGGGCTTGAACCCAGGGCGTTACATACATTAAACTTGTCCACTACTATTGAGCTATGTCCCTGTCTTTAATCTATTTTTTCCTATCATGGATTTACCCAATATCATTTATTAACAAATCCTCATCTTTTAATACTTTTGAAATTCTTACTATTGAGCTATGTCCCTGTCTTTAATCTATTTTTTCCTATCATGGATTTACCCAATATCATTTATTAACAAATCCTCATCTTTTAATACTTTTGAAATTCTAACAGTTACTGATCACAGATTAATAGTGTCAGATAAATGAATGTGATTGAAACATGCAGATAAAACCTCCAAACCAGACACCGTCTATTTGACAATGTTGTTTCCTTGACACTTTAAGACATTAAAAAATTGATCTGGATCCAAATTCTTCCTCATCCCTATACCAGTTGTCCAACTCTAGGCAAGTAAACTTCTCTGATAATATAGCTTTGGATTTGTTGTGAGGATTATGTGGGAGAATATGGAAAGCTTGGTAAAATATGGTAATTATCATTAATTTACTGTTTAATTCTTATAAGGTTCTATTTTAGCTCATCTTCTGATCGTGAATAACTACTACCATTCCTCTCAAACTTATAAAACCTCAAAGAAGGGACCAAGATGTTTCAGAACTTTTCCATGGAGATGCTAGAGCAGAAATAGCTCTGCTCCACATTTCCTTGGGGCGTGTTTATGAGACTCACACGGTTGAGCTTGGATAGAGCTTCCATGGAAACTATGTTTAGTATTCTTATTTAAGACACAAACTCAGGAATAGAAACCCAACTTTTGGAGAAGTAAACCAGTGGGAAGGTGTTCTTTGTTGCTTATTAATTATACCAAAATCATTTGGAAGAGGGAGTCATGATATTGGAAAACTTAAAACAGAGTTGGTGAAATGTTGGTGTTGTCCTGTTTCTCATATAGGAATGGAAAGAAACTTAATTTCCTGTCTCATTTTCAAGTGGCCCTTCAACACAAACGCCCCAAATATATCTCTCTCTTTCTCAAATACATCTGAAACAAGAGGTTTGTCCATTTTTTAGTAACAAATTCTAGAGAGCAGTGAGGATTAGAATTTCTTCTTTTGGTAATTACAACCTTTCTTCCTGTTTTTGTGTCTCCCTCCCTTGTAGAAATGCAAAATTACTTATCACAATCTGTTGGTTCATATTGTAGGAAGTAATTATTAATGGTATCCAGCTTAACATTATCTTATATTATCAAAATATAAGGGCCTTTAATATTTTCCTCAAACGTTTTTAAAAATTGTTCAACCAGGGAAGAATAAAGGAATTAGAACCAATTATGACATTAAGACACAAAGTGAGTTAATCATGGCAAAACAAAAATAAATAATCATTAGTGATTGATGAGTGCACTCCATAAAGAATTCAATATTCAGAATTTTTAATTATTGTTAGATACTGAGTGGATAAAATGTAGCACTTGTACGCAATACCTGTAGATGTTGCATGGTGATTATGTAATATAATTTGATGTACTGTAGATTTTAGAATTTAAAAATGTATATTTGTGACAAAAGGCAAAATGTGTGTTTTGTTGTGATGATTAATAACAGTTTTCTCTTGGAAGAAATTCAGTGTTAATGGAAAAATGACTCAAGTGGAATCACAAAATCTAGAATGTCACCACTGAAATAAATTTAACAGATAATTCTGTTCTAAGAGACTGCTTTGCATATGAGGAAACTAAGTCAAAGTCATGGAGAAATTTGCCCAAGCCCTGCAGTGTGTTGATGGCTATGTTAGGAGTGTTATCTAGCCCTGATTCATAGCATAGCACTTGTTTCATGTCATGCACTTTTTAAAACACACACTTATTCGAGTGACAGTGGTATTGCATATATTTTGCATTTTGTTTTTGTCTTCTTTACTTATGACAACAGGTTCTGATAGCACTTTTTCTGGCACACAGGGTGGATATGCAAACATCATCTCACCCAGGGTTTTTCATTTTGAAATCTTCTGCTCTAAATAGAGTTTGGATACAGAATCAGCCTTTCCATTACCTTACATATAGTAGACAATCCATAAACTTCTCTTGACTGATGTCATAACATTGCTGACTGCCAGGAACAACCAACTTTTCCTATAAAAAAAATAAATCAGAGACATGAGCCATGCATGTGCTGAGTTTAGCATTCTTGTAAAAACCAGAAACATATGCTCTGTAAACAGCCACGAATCTGGTTTCTCAAAACAAGTCTTTAAATTACATTCCTCACATCAAGTTGGTATGAACTTTTGACACTGATTCCAGGCTATTGTTGCAGAAAGGAGCTTTTTAGTTAACTGCAGTTTGTCCATGACAGGTGGGAGGCGATTTAGCACACTGAAATAACAGAGACAAATACAGTGCCTTTCCTTCCTAGGTTTCAGTAGAGCTTCATTTTTCTGCTTGTCTG
Organism: Erethizon dorsatum; assembly: GCA_028451465.1. Classification (NCBI taxonomy): domain Eukaryota; kingdom Metazoa; phylum Chordata; class Mammalia; order Rodentia; family Erethizontidae; genus Erethizon; species Erethizon dorsatum. The sequence continues at coordinate 149,455,231 of CM051823.1, forward strand.
AAGACTTTAGTCTTCGCAGACCTGGTAGAGAAGTTGCAGGCGTCGGAGAAAATAACATATATAGTTTTGGTAAGTAAGGTAGGAATCATCTGGTGGATTTGAGTGGCAGTGTTGATACTGATTAATGACCTGTTCAGTGAAGTTCTCTTGTACGGAGTTCTATCTCTTCCCTGATAGACACCCAGACTTTCTTAAAAGCAATGTCAGCATTCTCCCTAGAAGGAATGAACAAAGGAGAATTCTAACTGCTGTCTCCCCATTACGGTCTTACTTGTGTCCAGGAAACTCTACTGGCTTCCCAGAGGCAGCAGTCATTAGGTTAGAAATGGGTCTGCTCTCTGCGATGCTCCAAAGTGGGAATGACTCCTCTCTCCGGGAACGTGCTCATCTCTATACCTCGTTTGCGATGCAGGCTTATGAATGAGGAATGTGGAAGTCGGGAACAAGTTGGCTTTCTCCATCCTACCCTCCCTCATATTTTTTATAGGAGGAAGCTGCTTATTGTTGAGTAATTTTGAACTAAAAGTTTGTCATAATGCAAGGCCACTGTAACTCTGCAGCATGGAATAAAGAAGGGTGTGATTTATATTCCATTAGAGAGGAATTGATTTGAGTCCGTGATTACAATGTATCTGGCTCTGAGACCTGCCTCGTTTGCCTTGGTGATCAGTCATCACAGTGACTCTTAAAAGGGACCGTGGCAGTTGCGTTCTTGTACTCCATGGTCAGACTGGTGATTGCTAAAGACTGTCTCTGTCCTGCAAACAGGGAATTTAGCCCTCTACCCTTTTTCTTACTTTTCTTGCATCTCTCTCTCTCTCTGTCTCTCTCTCTGTCTCTGTCTCTCTCTCTCTCTTGCACACACACACACAGGTGACAAACCTATAGTCGGCTGGACCCAGGGCAGGACAGCATGGCAGAGGGGCATGGTGGAGGAGACCTGCTCACAGCATGGAGAACAGAACGCTGAGTGTCAAGGGAGGAGTGAGGAAGGGCGATGTACCCTCCCAGGTCACATTCACAGTGACCTGCTTCCTCCAACCGGACCTGACCTCTAACAGCAAGTCAGCTCTAAGCCCCAATAATCCAACTGCCTTTCAAAGGTCCAGCCTGTGATTGCATAAGGCTTTAGGAGAACATCTAAATAAAACCATAACAGGTACAAATATTCTTTATTACAGAATATCTTTTAATAGCCAGAAATCTGCAAATGACCTTTTAGGCAAGATGTCATTTGATACATGGAAAGAGGTTATCAAAAATTTAGCAGAGCAAAGAAGGGCTGGAGAGTCCAGCTTCAGGTAAGTCTGGCTGCTTGTGGGATGAGCTTATGCACAATCCAGAAGGCAGGATAACCTTCCACTTTCTTGCATTGATAGATACCAGTGTTCAGGACCTAAGTGGGCCTCTTCCAGCGTTCAGTGTGGAAGGTGCTCCTGGTAAAGGTTTTCTGGACAAAATGCACAGTTCTGCCAATGCTACATGACTACACACAGATATAGACTCAACCATGTAGCATCTGTAACATAAATATGTCTGGATACATGACCCAAAGTCTGCAGGTTTGAGTTTTAGACACTAAACAATTATGCTTCCTATGTCTTTTTTTTTTTCTTTATTTGAGAAGATAAAGCACATGTGGAAAAGTTCTCTCCCAGATAACAACTTGCAAGAAAGAAGAATGGGCATGAGGCAAAGAGCCAGAAAGCAAGTCTGCCCCTGACTACCTCCCTCCCTTCCCAGTGCTAATCGCTCACCTCCCCGGGGCCCCTCTTCTTTCCCATCTTCCTCACTGACGCCTGGATCACTGATAGATGCAGGTCACACCCAGCTTTCAATTTCTGTTTCTGAATTCCTTGTCTTTCTTGGTGTGACAAGGTGTGTAAGTGTTGACAAAATCAATACATCATCTCGGTGTTTTTGAGCAGCATTTCGTGTCTGTTTTGTATAACTGCTGTAACAGTGACAACACTAACTGCTTGTAAGACTGTCCTGCTTCTTCATTATTTTAGTCAAGAAGTGTGTGGGTCTGAACTTCTCACTTGCTGCTTGAAGTTGATTTACTGCTTTTAATAGTTGGGAGCTAACTTTTTTCTAACTTTTCTGTGGGCAGAGAGGATGCAGAACCCAATTCTAGAGACTAGCACAATCTTCATTGAGGACCTAGCTCCATGGTTGGCCTGTTTCCTGTCTGTGAGCTTTTGTACTTTTTGGAATTTTGCAACATAATATGAGCATAGTTTTCTTATTCATGAGAAAGAAAATATTTTTAAAAGGACCTAAAGCAGTGATGGTGAACCTCTTAGAGACCAAATGCCAAACTGCAACCCCAAACCCACTTAGTTATTGCAAAGTGCCAACACTGCATTGAAACCTGAATACTGAGGTTTTAGTTTAGAAAAAACAACTCAAACATTAACATCTTTTGTCTTAAAAGAAAAACACAATAACACATGTTCCATAGGTTCCCCACCACTGATCTAAAGCAAATAGGTGTAATATACAGGAGGTACCAGAAAAGGAATTTGGAGGAGTTGTCTGAATGGCATCATAGTGAGAATAAGGAGGATGGAGTGGAAACCTCAGCCCAGGCTCTGAGAGTTGAAGGAAAGTAGGAATGTGTTCCAGCCGTGCTGGGACAGCTGGGCAAGCACTGTTTCTGGAAAGAGGTCCGCCCATCGGGCTTTCTCCTCTGTGACTCTTCAGCTTTCACTATTTTCCCCTCTTCCAGTTATGGTTTATATCTGATGTTCCCTTCAAATCTCAATACATTTGTGGACAGGGCTTGTGGAAGGTGATTGGATATGGAGGAGCCGTGACTGGCTCGGTGTCAGGGGATGGGATCTTGTCGGAAGAGGCAGGTCATTTAGGACTCTACCTGGATGGGTGTTTCTCCCTCCCTGGCTCCTCTCTTCACTCTCCTCTTCCTGGCCACCGTGACATGAGCAGCTTCCCTCTGCTATGTCCCTGTGCCATCCTGCCCTGCCTTGAACTAAAAACGTGAACCAAAATAAGCTTCACCTTCTTTAAGTTGTAAGTGTTGGGTGTTGTGTCCCAGGGGCAAGAAAATAACCAAGGCACTCCCATTTTCCCTTCTCTCCCCCTTACTACTTTCTTAGCTTCCTGATGAATTCCAAATGAGAACTTCTCCCTAATCTTATCTTTATATTCTCCATCTCACTAGAGACTTTCTAATGTGTGTTTATGACTTCTAGTACATTTCAAAGTTTTTTTTTTCTGCCAGAATTCCTCTCTTCCAGTGTGTGGAGTCCATCCCTCTGTCCTTTCTAGCCTTGTGCAGAGAGTGGTGACATTGTACAGAGGGTGGTGACAGCACTCAACCCTGTGTGCGTACCCCTACCACTCTGCTGTTTCTCCCATTGACTTGTAGTCTGTTTCCCCACACCTTGAATCCAAGCTGCCCTTGAGACTTGCTTTGGCTATAGAATGTGACATTAGAAGACTTCTGAACCTTCTACTGTCTCCTTGTGGAATGCTGGCCTGAGATTGCCGTGCTAAGAAGCCCAGACCAGGCACAGAAGAACCAGCCGCCCTGCCCATATCCCACACCAATTTCAAGAGGCACGAGAAGCGCCACAGCTGAGCTGCCAGGTGACTACAATGGCATGAATGACCCTAGCAAGTTGCTGAGCCACAGTTGCATGAGCAAGTGAAAAGCAGTTTATTTTAAGCAACTCAGTTTCGAGTGGTATGTTATGTAGCAATAGAAAACTGAGCCAAGCATTCTGATTAAATGTGGTGTGAGAACATTCCCTCAATTTTGTTGTTAGGTATAGCTGAGAATTCACCATGGGCAGGTGGCAGTCACCATACAGGGAGGAAATAGCAGCTGAGTGGGTAGCATCCCTGGGCCTGGCCCTCGTGGAACATTTCCCTCCCAGAAATAGCAGCATAATTGGAAGCAGCAGTTTTTTTTTTTTTTTCCCACTTACTGGTCAAATGTATCTAGCAAAGGTCACAATTTCATTCCTATCTGTAGTTTTTAGTGAATATCAACACTAGTGTATATGCTACTCTTCTATTTGAGGTCTTTTTCTGGGACAGTTCGAGAATATAGGAACTTTTGACAAAGTTTTCTGATCTGCAGAGACTGGGCACCTTGAATAAGAAGTGAAAGGATGTGAGCTGCTGTTACACCTGCTGGAAGGATATGGAAGAGTCAGGAGTAGAGCAGAGGGGACCCACACTGAACTGGTGTCACTGCAAAGGACCCTAAGTCTAGGACCAACCACAGCTGCCAGCAATGTGATTTGGGGTCATTACAGTGCTTGGTACAGAAACATAAACATCCACAAGGGTAAGGCTGGTCGTGTTAAAAGATGCAGTCCTTTTGGAGAGCAGTAATAATTGGAGGAGACAGAGAGCACTCTGGTGGACAGAGAGCCCACGCAGTGTCCAGTCCAGAGGGGACAGTGGTGTTTTGTGGTGTGCTTTATAGAATGAAAGCCCATGTGCCAGGACCTCCATTGCTTCAAAAGAGGCTATCAGTGTGGTTATTACAAGAAGCCATTGGAGCATTAATTCTGTGCCATAATTTTAGAGGAATGTGACATCCTGGGAGGCCTTCACAAATGATGTCTGAAGGACACTAGTTTGCGGCCTGTGAGAAATGTACAGTAAGTCTCTGACTTATGAACAAGTTCCTTTCCAGAAGAACGTTTGTAAATCAGATTCATTCATAAGTCTGACAAACTTATGAACCTTAGACACCTTTGACAAAAATATACAGTGGACATTGCTTTGCACTTCCTAGCTGTCCCTCCTCATCACCACTGCTTTTCCTCCTGCTTGCGGACATCTGGGGCTCTGACTGAGCACTGCACCACCGTGCACTACTGCACTGTACAGTAAGCACAGAGCAGCGCAACTGCAACAATGTCCTGTGGACACGTGAGCTACTTCTGTGATTTGTTCACATCTACGAATGTTCATAATGCGAGGTCTGTTTGTCACAACTCAAATGTTCAGAAGTCAGGGACTTACTGTAATCAGAAATGATATTCACTATATTGATGGTTGGTAGAGTCGTTTAACAGCTGTTATGCTAACCACAACCATAGTGCTGAGCCCTGTGTGACCAGGAAGGTATTAACCTTTATTTTCTGGATTATGAGAAGTTCTGGAAGGTATTGGGACAGTGGCTGGGCAGCTGGGGCCACGGGGTGGTACTCAGGGGGAATTATTTCTATACCTTAACAAATGGTAGAGTCTACTGTACCAGTTGATTATCAGCCCTGTAGCAAAGAGTAAATTCACAGAATCCAATAATATTTCCATATTTTATTTTCTTTTTTAGCATTAAAAACAGAAAGATTAATGAAGAATTTTGCCATTGACTATTATAGTAGTTCTTGCTGTTATTTTCAAATGGCTCCTCTAGTGCCCAGCAACTGTCTCCATGGCAACCGTTTATGTTTTTATAAATCTCAGATTGCGACGAGGTGGGGAGGAACACGAGTAAAGGCAGAATCTTCACAAGCCAAGATTTTCTTTTAAACATGAAAAGAACTTCTAACAAAAGCACAGATCCTTTGCATCCCAACTTATAGCCTATCCAGAGTGTGTACCATTTATGACCTAGACAAAGGAAATGTACAGCTTGATCAATCAAATACTATGCATTGAACATCCACCATGCATCTAGCACTTTGCTAAGTGCTCTTAGAGTTACAAAAGAAAAGCCAAGTTCTAAAAAGTCCCTCACAATTTCACGGGGAAACAAAAGGAGCATCAAAGAGATAGCTGAATCACCGTATAAAGACGAAGAGAGTGGATTGATCTTAGTGCAGGTGCAGGTTGAGGAATGAACCAATAAAGCGAGCTGAAGAAGGAAGAAAAATTAGAATTGTGAGCAGATAAAGCTTAGCTTCTGTATCTAAGTACTTTAGATTTAATTTAACCCAGTCACCCCTCCCTTTCTATTAGACAGCTATTCCCATCATGCTGCCTGGTGATTGTTAGAAGTCCAAGATTCCCAAACCACCCTCTCCCTCATCCCAGGGTCCATACTACTGAGTATATTAACTAACTTGACCCAGTTTCTATCCCATCCCACATTCTCAAACCATATATTATGGCTCCCTCAAAGGCTCATGTCATAGGTGGGACTTTGGGGAGGTGACTGAATTATGGGGCAGGATAATCATCCATGGATTAGTCCACTGATGAGTTAAGGCTGACTTGCTTTTAAGAGGTGGGACCTGGTCACGGGGTGGGTCACTGGGAGTGCAGCCAGGAAGGGTTTATCTCTTCTTTGCTCCTCCCTTCACTCTCTCTGTTTCCCCTCTGCCATGCTGCCCTGCCTTGAAGCCAACCAAATATGGACTAAAATTCTACAAATTGTGAGCCAAAATAAACCTTTCCTCCTTTAGACTGCGGGTGTCAGGTACTGTAATGGTCTCAGTGATGAGAAAGTGACTAAGACATCGTACTTGCCTTGTGCTCTCTGCAACTGCTTCTAATAAACCTGTCTCCCTTGTGGACGTGCCCTTCATCATCTAGCTACAGCTGAACTTAGCTGAACTTTGAGGATATTGCTTTCTTAGAAATGCTGTCACATAAAGACTTCCCACCCCTTTTCACCCTCAAACTCCACCTACCAGAACCTGAAGGTGGAATTTATAACTTCCTAACTCTTCATTCACTTTTAAAAAATCTTTTCTTGTTTATTGAAACAAGACAAAATTAGACCAAGAAACTGTAATTTTGATAATCAGGCTACCACACTGATCCTCCCTGTTTCTATCAGTAGAGATATACCCATGAATATATGGTATTAAAACCGCTCTGCTGTCTGTTTTTCCATTGTTATTTTTATTCTTATTCCTGGCAGTTTTCAATTCGAGGTAGAGAGGATTTACTTAGTACTCTCACCTGGTAGTTTTGTGGAATCTTCAAAAGCAATGATATTTTTTTTCTTCCATTTTGCAACCATGCACTTCATTCATCTAACAGATTTTTACCATCTTTGATTTTGCATTTCTGAAATTCAATTTGGGGTAATAACTTGTATTCTTCCATCTCCTATCCTTGGTTTTTCAAGTATTGCTGCTCTTTCAAACTTCCAAACCTACTAGGACTTAAAGTCTATTGACTCCATCAAATTTACACTCTTTTAAATTTCCTTACTGTTACTTGCTCATGGAAAATTTGTACAAGAACAGAGCTTTTATAAAAGATTCGTGTGATAAAAATGCATGAATCTATTATCTAACTTAAAATATAAAACTCCCCCTGGATCTTTCTACCTTCATTGCCTCTGGGGTACCACAATACTGAATTTTTTCATGTTTAAATTGCCTTGTTAAAATCATTTTTATGCATATACTTTTACTTTTAATTCATATGCATAGATCTCTAAAATATGTAAAGAATTGTTTAACATGCTTTTAGATTTTATAAGAATTGTGTTATACTGTATATATTCCACAAATTGCTTTGTTGATCTAAATTGTTTATGAAATTTACCTGCATTGTGATGTAGAGTCCAGTTCCACCATTTTCATTTGTAGTACATTATCCCAGAGAATAAATAAGAGAAAAATTATTCATCGATTTGTCTATTAATGGAAATTAGGTTGTTCGTTGTTACTGTAGAAAGTTTATTTTCCTGTAACTAACAGTGCCAATCATGTAGGTTCTCTCTTTCAATTTGCTATTATGCCATACTACTTAATCTTCTAATATTTATTGCAGACCTCTCAGAAAAAGTCACTTTTGTTATATTGAATTCTTTTTTAAAAACATTGCAGATTATTGGATAAAAATGTTTTCATCTATGTTCATAAGTGAAATGATACATGATTTTCCTTTCCTTTTTGTATGTCCTTTTCTTGTATTAGAAAAGCAGACAGTTCACTGTTATTAAATGGTTCTAAGTATTTTTATATTTCTTTTGTAATTACTTTTGACCCATATATGAATTGCATTTTTAATTTCCAGATTTATTTGTTGTTTCAGTAATTTTGTAACAGATGTCTACCTTAACTGTATCATGCTCAGAATGCATGGATTCTGTATTAACTTTATAAAATTTGTTAAAACTTACTTTATGATATAATTGATGGTCACTTTTTTCTCACATTTCCCCATGTAGCAGAAAAGAATGTTTATTCTTCAGTTTGGAGGTGCAATGTTCTATACATATTTATAGGATAATCATATTAAAGCATAACTGAGATTTTATCTGCTTCATCTGTGCATTAAGCAGAGGAATATAAAAGTTTCCCCAATTCTAGTGTGTCTTATCAATTTCTCCTAGTAACCCATAAATTTAATATTTCTCTTCTTTGAAGTCATGGTAAATGGTTGTTATGTGTTTTAAATCTGAATAATTTCTTTGTGAATTGTGTTGCTTATCAATATGAAATTGCCCTCCCTAAGAATGAAATCCTTAACAATAAGCCTGTTTGATTTGATATCAATATTACTATAGCATCTTCACTTGTGTTAATATTTTCTGGTGTGTAGTTTTTCATAACTAATTTTTAATCTTTCTGCACTCTTGTAATTTCAGCATGTCGCTGTTAAATAACACATAGGTGGAACTAACTTTCTTTTCTTCCTTCCCTCCTTTTCCTTTATCATCACCTTTGAGTGGTAGTTTAGTCCATTTTTTTCCTTACATTACTGCTATATTTGGATTTATTTTGTGCTTTATATTTATCTTGTTTCTAAGATTTTTATTCATTTTCTTTTGATCTTCATTTTAATTTGAAATATCTGTTTATATTTTATTTCAATTTTATGAATAACTTCCAAAATATTAACACTCAGACATTACAAATACTACAATATATCAACATTTTTTCTCTCTTCTGACCAACATAAAGCGTCTTTATGTTATCATATCCCATACTTCGACTAATTGTTATGTTATCCTGTATTTTATTTTATTTTATTTATTTATTTTTTTTTTAAAGAGAAGAAAAAAACAAAACAAATCAAAAGAAGAACAAATTTTCAAACCAACATAATAGGAGGGTAACAATGGTTAATACATTACGTATTACTATCTTTAAGTTAGTTATTCAGGACACCAGACATTAGCATTCAATTGTCCAAACATTATTGGCACAAACCTTACTCTTCAATGAACTAAGTAAAAATGGTAGTGTATCTATCTTAACCATCTTATATATATATATATATATACAATTGTTTTTTTCCCTTTCCCTTCTTTCTTTTCCCTATTCCAGTCTCTCTTTCCTTTTGACCAGTTTCTTTTTGATTCACCATATCTATTGTACATTTTGGATCTTATTTACTCTTTCAGTTTCTCATACTAGAGAGATAATACGATGCTTACACATGTGCTTCTGGTTTATTTCACTTATGAGTATTTTCTCGAGTTGCATCCATTTACCTATAAAAGTCTCCAGTTTATCCTTCTTTATGGCTGAATAGTACTCCATTGTATAAAAATACCACATCTTTCTTATCCATTCCTCAGTTGATGGGCATTTGGGTTGTTTCCAAGATCTGGCTATTACAAATTGTGCTGCTATAAACATGGGTGCACATATATCGCTGTGGTACGATGTTTTTAATTCTTCTGGGAAGATGCCCAGAAGGGGAATAGCTGGGTCAAATGGGACCTCCAACCCTAGTTTTCTGAGGAATCTCCACACTGTCTTCCACAGTGGCTGTACCAGTCGACACTCCCACCAACAGTGAAGAAGGGTTCCTTTTTCCCCACAGCCCCTCCAGCATTTGTTATTAGTTGATTTCTTAACAGTAGCCATTCTTTCTGGGGTGAGATGGTATCTCAGTGTTGTTTTAATTTGCATCTCTCGAATGACTAGTGATGTTGCACATTTTTTGGTATATTTATTTGCCATTAGTATTTCTTCATCTGAGAAATGTGTATTCATCTCAGATGCCCATTTTTGGAGTGGGTCTTTAAATTTGGGAGGTCTGATTTTTTTGAGTTCTTTATATGTTCTCGATAGTAATCCTTTGTCTGAGGAACAGCTGGCAAACATTTTTTCCCACATTGTGGGTTGTCTCTTCACTCTGTTGGTGGTTTCTCTTGCTGTGCAAAAGCTTTTTAATAAGATGAGATCCCAGTTATTGATTCTTTGGGATAGTTCCCGTGCGGTTGAGTTTTTATTCATAAAGTCTTTGCCTACACCAATGTCTCCAAGGGTTTTACCTAACCTACCTTCCAGCAGATTTAATGTTTCTGTTTTAATATTTAGATCTCTGATCCATTTTGAATTTAGTTTAGTGCATGGTGAAAGATATGGATCTAGTTTTAATCTTCGGCATGTGTAGAGCCAGTTTTTCCAGCACCATTTATTAAAGAGGCTATCTTTCTTCCAGCGAATGTGTTTGGCACCTTTGTCAAAGATAAGGTGGCTTAGTATGTCTGGGGTTGTTTCAGCATCTTCTAATCTGTTCCATTGATCTTCAGGTCTGTTTTTTTGCCAGTACCACACTGTTTTTATCACAGTAGCTTTATAGTATAATTTCAAGTCGGGGATAGTGATGCCCCCTGCCTTGCCTTTGTTGCCCAGAATTGCCTTTGCTATTCTAGGTCTCTTCTGATTCCAAATGAATTTTAGGATTGTTTTCTCTAATTCTGTGAGATATGCTGTTGGAATTTTGATTGGAATTGCATTAAATCTGTATAACAATTTTGGAAGTATGGCCATTTTCACTATATTGGTTCTTCCTATCCAGGAGCAAGGGATATCTTTCCATTTTCTGATATCCTCTTCAATCTCCTTTTCCAGAGTACTGTAGTTTTCAGTATAGAGGTCTTTTACATCCTTCGTGAGGTTGATTCCTAGGTATTTCATTTTTTTGGATGTTATTGTGAAAGGTATTGTTTCCCTAATTTCTCTTTCAGTAAGTTTGTTATTTGTGTACAGGAAGGCTATTGACTTTTGAGTATTGACTTTGTATCCAGCTACACTACTGAATTTGCTTATTAAATCTAGCAGTTTTTTAGTGGAGTTTTTGGGATCTTCTGTGTAGAGTATCATGTCATGTGCAAATAATGATAATTTAACTTCTTCCTTTCCAATCATTATTCCTTTTATTTCTTTCTCTTGTCTAATCGCTCTGGCTAAAGTTTCCAGAACTATGTTGAATAAGAGTGGGGACAGTGGACATCCTTGTCTTGTTCCTGATTTTAGAGGGAAGGCTTTCAGTTTTTGGCCATTTAGTATAATATTGGCTGTTGGTTTGTCATAGATAGCTTTTACCAGATTGAGATAAAGACCCTCTATTCCAATTTTCTGTAGGGTTTTTATCATGAAAAGGTGCTGGACTTTGTCAAAAGCTTTTTCTGCATCTATTGAGATGATCATGTGATTTTTGTCTTTGGTTCTGTTAATATGCTGTATTACATTTATTGATTTACGTATGTTGAACCATCCCTGCATCCCAGGGATGAATCCAACTTGGTCATGGTGTATAATCTTCTTGATGATTTGTTGGATTCTGTTTGCCAGTATCTTATTAAGGATTTTTGCATCTATGTTCATTAGGGAGATTGGCCTGTAGTTCTCTTTCTTAGTTGGGTCCTTCTCTGGTTTTGGTATCAGGGTAATGCTTGCTTCCAGGAATGAATTTGGAAGTATTGCTTCCCTTTCAATTTCATTGAAAAATTTGAGAAGTAGGGGCGTTAGGTCTTCTCTAAATTTCTTGTAGAATTCGGCAGTGAATCCATCAGGGCCTGGACTTTTCTTTGTTGGGAGGTTTTTAATTACATCTTCGATTTCATTGGTTGATATTGGTTTATTTAGGATTTTTAAATCTTCTTGATTTAGCTTTGGTAATTCATACGAATCTAGGAATCTGTCCATTTCTTCTGCATTTTCCATCTTAGTAGAATATAAATTTTCAAAATAGGTATAGATGATCTTCTGGATTTCTGCAGGGTCCGTCGTGATATCACCCTTTTCATTTTCAATTGCATGGATTTGAGTCTTTTCTTTTCTTTTTTTAATAAGGTTGGATAAGGGTTTGTCAATCTTATTTATTCTTTCAAAGAACCAACTTTTTGCTTCATTGATTCTTTGTATTGTTTTTTTATTCTCCAATACGTTAATTTCTGCTCTGATCTTTATAATTTCCTCCCTTGTACGGGCTTTTGGCTTAACCTGCTCTTCTTTTTCTAGAAGCTCGAGGTTCACCCTTAAGTTGTTTATTTGCGCTTGCTCTATTTTCCTGATATAAGTATTTAATGCTATAAATTTCCCTCTTAGGACTGCTTTCATTGTATCCCATAAGTTCCGGTATGTTGTACTGTCATTATCATTCAGTTGTAGAAAGTGACTAATTTCTTCTTTAATTTCATCTGTGACCCATTGGTTGTTCAGGAGGATGCTGTTTAATTTCCATGTGTTTAGGGAGTTTTTGTGGGATCTTTTGCCATTGATTTCCAATTTCATCGCACTATGGTCTGATAATATGCATGGGATAATTTCAATTCCTTTGCATTTACTTAAACAGGTTTTATGAGCTAGTATGTGGTCTATTTTGGAGAACGTCCCATGTGCAGCTGAGAAAAATGTGTATTCTGATGTTGTGGGATGGAACACTCTGTAGACATCTACTAAGTCCATTTGTTCAAAAGTTTGGTTCAGTTCTACTATTTCATTATTGATTTTCTGTCCAGTTGATCTATCTTTTTGTGACAGTGGAGTATTGAGATCTCCCAATATAATTGTATTAGTGCTTATTTGATTTTTCATGTCCTTTAGTACTTGTTTTATATAGCTGGGTGCATTGGTATTTGACGCATATATATTTATGATCATTATCTCTTCCTCTTGGATTGTTCCCTTTACAAGGATGTAATGACCGTCTTTATCTCTCTGAATCCTTCTTGGCTTGAAGTTCACTTTGTCTGCAAAAAGAATAGCTACCCCTGCTTTTTTCTGGGTTCCTGTGGCATGGAGTATTGTTTTCCATCCTTTGACTTTCAGTCTATGAATTTCTTTCTGAATTAAATGTGTTTCTTGTATACAGCATATTGTTGGATCTTGCTTCTTGATCCATTTCGCCAGTCTGTGCCTTTTGATTGGTGAATTGAGACCATTAACATTGATGGTTAAAACTGATATGTATTGACTTGTCATGATATTTTCCTGTTGTTGGTTCCCACTCTTTGTTTTTCTGCTTTCCGGCTATTTAATTATTTGCCCTGCCTGGTGGATTCCTTCTGTTGGGTTTCCTATCTCTTTCTAGAATGTCCTTCAGAACGTTTTGGAGTGCTGGTTTGGTGGTCATAAATTTTCTCAGATGTTCTTTGTCATGAAAGTATTTTATTTCTCCATCAATTTTGAAAGATAGTTTTGCAGGGTACATCAATCTGGGCTGAAAATTATTTTCCTTTAGAGCTTGCAATACATCATTCCAAGCTCTTCTTGAATTGAGGGTTTGTGCTGAAAAGTCAGCTGTGATTCTGATGGGTTTTCCTTCATAAGTGATTTGTCTCTTCTCCCTAACAGCTTTTAAGATTCTGCCCTTCTGTTGAATTTCTGGGATCTTGATTATAATATGTCTGGCTGAAGTTTTTTTTTGATCATGTCTAGTTGGTGTTCTAAAAGCTTCACTTATAGGGGTGTCAAATTCCTTTTCTCTTCCAGGAAAGTTCTCCCTGATTATGTCTTTGAACAAGGTTTTAATGTCGTTGATGCTATCTCCTGCTTTTTCATTTATTCCAATTATTCTTAAGTTGTTTATCTTTGAGTCATCTAGCAGCTGCTGAATTGATTTTTCATGGTCCCTTGCTATTTTTAAGAATTTTTCCATTTCATGATCACTAATTGCAAGCCTGTCTTCTATATCTGAGATCCTGTCCTCGCATTGGCTTATTCTGCTACAAATACTTTCAATGGAATTTTTTATCTCTTGGGTATCTGCTTGAATCTGCCTTATGGATTCCATTTCTTTCCTATGCTGAGCATTCATGGTTTCTATAGTTTTCTTAAGTTCATCTATTTTTTTGTCTGTATCAGCTATAGTGTCCTTAAGCATGGTCTTCATTGTAGACATTATCTCTGCAGTTATCTGTGAGATTATTTCTGTTTTAATTTTTTCCAGAACCTCATTCAGTTGCTTTGTTGTTACCACTTCAGATAGGCCAGGTGGGTGGCTTTCGGATTGTCCCACCTCGTTGCTCCCTAGGTTTGCCTTTGGTGAATTGGATGTGTGGGGTTGCATCTTGTTTAAGTGTCATCTCATTTTTTCTTTCTTTAATTCCTGGGGTGATGTTTGCAAATTACCTATAGTAGGTTACTTTATTGCTAGTGTTTAAGATCTTTAGAAGATGACTACTTCTCTGCAGTATCTTCCAAGTGGAGCTTGCTTTTAGGTTTTGAGCTTTCTGCCAGATCCTACCTCTTCAATTCGTTGGGTATGCAAAGTTGCTACCTGTTTGGCCCAGTCCTTGATTCTTTGGTAGTGTGCCACTGTATTTTCTGTGTCCCTTAGTCAATCTCAATCATGAAATATCAGGAAGGAAAGATGTTTAGAACAATTATTTCACATTTGGCTATAATGTTAACTAAAGCATCAAACAGAGCCTAGAAAATGACAGACTGAGCTAACCAGTTATTTACCACTTTTAGCTGTATAGAGTTGCAGTTATATAACAAAATCTAAAACACACCAGAAAAATTATATGCAGTATTCAAGTCCTGTGTATGTCAATTTTTCCCCTGAGGAGTTTAAATTTAAAATGAGTTAAGGAGGAAATAGAGTATTGGGAGAAGAGGAAGGAATTAGATGTAAGGTTAGAGGACCAAGAGGGATCCCACTAAAATTGGGACACTAGTGCAGAGGACAGGTGGTAGAAAGAGAAGGAAGGGATAAAAGGAAGAACAGATCACAACCACAATCAGAAAGAAGTTAGAGGCGCTGTTTACACTCATATAAAAAACCAGAGAGAATAATGAAGGAAAGAGCAAATACACATACAGAAACAAAAACGAAGATAAAAACAATAAAACAGACAGATCAAAAATAAAACCCCACCAAAAAACCAAACAAAACAAAACAAAAACAATAAAACCCTTCACCAGAACAAAAAACGAATCAGTGAGAAAAAAAAATAATAATAAAAAATAAAAATAAAAATAAAAATAAAAAAAATAAAAAGAATCAGTTCCAGGTGTTGACTCTGCTGTAGGCAGTTACCCTGTGGTGAGAGAGTCCTGTTCTGTGCAGGTCCGTCCCAGTAAGCCAGGAGCGCCCTCTGGCGGGCGGTGAGCAGATGCGCGTACTTTCAGGCAGAGACCAGTCTAGCTCGCCTGCCGCTCTCAGCGCCCTTTCACGATCCCTGGGCCTGAGAGGCTCAGCGCGCTGTCTGGAGCGCGGGTTCCCTGCACTGGTTCCCGCCGCTCTGGTTTTTCGCCACGCCCCCCACAGTGGCGCCGGGCCAGTCACTCTCTGGCGCGGGACAGGTGTGGCTGAGAGTCCAGTCTCGTTCGCCTGCTGACCTCAACACACTTTCGTGGGCCTGAGAGGCCCCGTGCTGCCCTGTCCGGAGCACAAGTTCCCAGAGCAGTTTCCGAGCCGCTCTGAGTTTCGCCACACCCCCCACAATGGCGCCCGGCTGGTCGCTCTCTGGCACGGGGCAGCTGTGGCTGAGAGACACTCACCGCCGGTCTGCGCCATTCTCCGCCGCTCCCCTGCCCCGCCGCTGTCTCAGGATCCTCCGTGGAGGCTCCCTGGGCACCAGCTGCCACCGTGTGTCCGTAGATTTGAGCTTCCGCGGCGCTGCAACTCCCGGGATAGTAGAAGGTGCACGCGCGCGGTCTGCTCCTTCTTTCCTTCTTCTTTGTTGGAAGTCACCCGTCACTGGTGCCGGGGGTCCCAGATTGCGCTTCAGAACTTCTCTGGGTTTCGGGGAGGCATCTCCCCCCCTCCTGCGCTTTCCGGGTCGCTATATTCCCGTGTTCCAATGGTAACTTTTAGAGAGAGTTTCACTGCCTGCTTCTTACTCATCCGCCATCTTGAGGTCTTATCTATCCTGTATTTTAGAATCACTATTTGTACCCCTTAAATTAGGTAGTATTAGTCTTTTCATACCGTTTAGATTCACCCATGTTTCTTGGAAGGACTCAATCAAGTCATAGAAAAAAGAAATGGCAAATCATGGTTGTCCTGAGCCACTTGGGGGTGTTTTGTTGTCCAGTAATGTGTAACTACGCATCCACTAATCTCCTGTCTCCTGAGCTCTCTTTCATAGCTTCCGTTGTACAGCCTCTTGGTTACTTTAAAGGCAATTTCTTCATTTAGTTAATTATTTTCTTCTGCTGGGCTTAATATGCTCTTTAACTAGTCCAGTTTTTAATTTCATTATTATGCATTTAACTTCTAAATAACTATTTGGTCCTTTTTCAACATTTATCTGGTTGATTGTTAGCACTGGGCTTTTTCTAATGTTTTTGGTTCATTTTATTTCTTTAAATCTTTCAATCCTATTTCTTTAACTACAGCTGAAACATCAAAGAAAATAAAATGCGAAATCAGCTTTCATTATCTGATAGCCTGAGGAGTATGACTCTTTCATGATTTTCATTTCTTTAGCTCAGTTGTGGTGGCTTGCTTTCCTTTGTTTGTCATATTGTATATTGTGGCCTTACTCGGTTGGACATTCTATGCCGTCTGATCTGAGGACACAAATCTGTTGTTCAGAGTTTTTCTTTGGCCTGTGCCAGCATCCTGAGTTGTTGAGGACAAGAACCACTTTTATTAATTTCTTCATTTGGCATCTACTGCCCTGGGCAGACAGAACAAATTTAACTCTCAACCTTTGTGAATAGGACTATGGTAAAAATTCTGCATAGAGTTTTGTTTTTTTGTACACCCAGAATCCTGGTCCAGATTGACAATTTTTATTGTCATCCTTCTTCCTGGAAAGCAAATATTTTCTAAATCACACAGGAAAGCAAGCTCAGATGTTTGTCTCAGTATCATAACCTTGTGGCCCTTAAAAACCACATCCCAGGTTTTAAGACCAAGGGAATTTCTCCACAGCTTTTCCTCCCTCTGTTTTCAGGTTCCTCTTTGCTTTGGAACTCTAAGCATTTCTTGTGTTTTTTGTGAACCTCACCATGTAGATAAGAGGATGTTTGTTTTACATTAGCAAGCATTTCAAGGTTTTTTAAATTTAAAAAGCGAGTTTTTTAAATCTAAAGAGAATTATGTTCTTAACAATCTGAAGATTATTAGTATCTGAAGGTCATTAAGAACATAATAGTATCAGAACTAGGATTACCGTTTCTTCTTCTTCCTTTTTTTTTTATATGCGGGTACCAGGAGTCAAACTCAGGACCTCGTGCTTGTCAGGCAGGTGCTTATGCTGCTGATCTATATCACCGGCCCTACCGTTTCTTCTTTACCAGTTTTGCTCAGAATTTTATACCCTATGCTCACCTCATCTTCTTTATCAAAGAAATTCTCTATTCCATCTTAGTTAACCACTGGTGTACATTTGACGAATTTGGTAACTTACCTATTTTTTTTTTCTACTTTGGATTTGAGGTATCACAGCTTACTGTTTTTCTCTTTGCCCTACTCAATGTTTATTTTTGATTTGTATTTTTTGCAGGAACTTCTTCTGCTAGACTGTTGAGCAGAGAGCTCCAGGAACTGTTTCTCAGGCCTCGTCCTCCCACCCTAAGTGACTGCACCTGTGCTTTATCTGTCACCTGTACACTGACTACTTCCAATCCTCTCCTTCCGGGTTTAGCTCAGTATCTTCTTTTGGATGTTCGTCTGAAAAATGCCCTTCCCCCTAAAAATCCAGATCCTAATCTTTGGAATTTGTGAACATCACCTTATTTGGAAAGAAGAGTTTTTGCATGAAGACTACAGGAAAGATTCCCAGGTGGGGAGATTATCCTGGATTATCCAGGTAGAACATAAGTGAAGTAATTTATGTTATTATAAGAGATGGCAGCAAAAATATACATGAGCAAAAGAGAAGATACAGAGGAAAAGAGAAGGCAGTGTGACATAGAGCCAAATAATGTTGGAAGCTGGAGTTGGCAAGAAATGGATTCCTCCCAAGCTTCCAAAGAAAGTGTGACTCTGTTGTTACCTGGAATTCAGCCCAGTGAAATTGATTTTATATTTCTCTTCTCTAGGACCATGAGAGAACACATTTTTGTCATTTTAAACCTTCATGTTTGTGGTAACTTGCTACTACAGCCATGGAAAACAATTTCAGATGTCTAATAGACGTCTAAGCACCCTAATGCAGAACTCCTGAATTTCTTCTCCAACCCTGACCTAACTTTTCCTTTTGTCATATCTGTTTACAAATAAATTAGAAGGTATTCTTAGTATTTCTGTTTCCCTTCCTCTATCAAATTCAGTAACACACCCAGCTGATGTTAGCTTTGAAATCTAATCCCAGTGCTTTTTCCTTGCTCCTCCTGACACCTTCTATTCAAGCCACCGTTCTCTGACCTCATTTACTACAGCTGTGTCTCATAAGATCGACAGATTTCCGTATCTTCCACCAGTCCATATCTATATCAGCACCAGAGTGATCTCTAAAAAATGTAAATCAAAGTCTCCCTTACTTGAAACACCCTGATGATTTTCTGTGCCATTAGTTTAACAGTGAATCCTTCTAAGAACATACACGATGCGTTCCCTGTGTCTCTCCCAACTCCCCATCGTTCACTGCGGTCTGTCCTTCCAATGCACTACGTTTTCTTCATCTCAGCTTTGGCACTTTTCAATCCTTAGAGTATTCTGCCACAATAACTTTCATGTTCATGTCTTCTCATTATTCAGATCAAATATTGGCCTGTCTTTATGTCTAATTTTAGGTCTCTCATGTTTCCTCCCAAATAAGACCCAAATGGAAAATAAACTTCAGCTGAAGTTAGTAGCTAGTCATTACCATGGTGATGGCCAGTGTCATACAGAACATTACACATCATTATTCTTTTGCTCATTGGGTACTCTGTAATGGCAAGGAAGGCTGGTTGGAGCTAGCATTTTGATCTGTAATTAGGTCTCACTTGTGGGGAAACATGGTAGTTCTGGCGTCCATATCCCTGTCTGCTGTCTTGTCTGTCTATCTTATAATCTGTCTGTCTAGCTGGCTATATCTGTGAACTATCAATCATATCTCTAGCTGCAGGTCTACTGTCCACCAAAACTTTTTGTGATAATACAAGTGCTCTTCCATGCTATCCAATATGGCGGCACTAACTCTATGTACCTATAGCATTTGAAATATGTAGTATGACTGAAGAACTTCTCAATATTTAATTTTAATCAATTTAAATAGTACTGTAATGAGTACTTTCTATATGTCAGATTTTGAGCTAAGCAATTCTCTTAAATTGTTACCTATGCATGCTATAACCCTATGAGTTATTGTTGTCTCCATTTATAGAATAGAAAAATAAAGCTTAGATTTGTTCAGTAATTTGGAACTCAAACCAAAGACTATTTGAATCTTAAATTGTTACTTACTACTACTCTGCAATATTATTTCTATCTCTCCAGGGAAAATCTTTGATTTGAAGGAGTTTAGATTAATGATCTTCTACTTTTCTTTAGTGTTAATATTTTGTGACTCTGTAACTTGGAGCCTATTATTTATAAGGGATAAACAAACTACAGCTCACAGCCAAATCCATCCTGCTTCTAAGTTTTTAAAAAAATTTAATTTAATGTAATAAAGAAAATATAAAAACGCTCTTCTGTGAAAAAATAAAACAGAACTCCATAACAAAACAATTAGAGAATAACAATGATTACTATAGGTATCATGATCTTAAAAGAATGGCCAAAATGTCATTCAGAGTACAAATCATAGACGAAGGAAGACTGTCTTACAAAGAGGAAACAAATAAAAGGACAAAACTTTCTTTACAGTAAACAAAAAGCAACTAGTGGTATAAATGAAACAAATTAGCATATATCTTAATTATTTGAAGTTCTCCCTGTTTCCTAAGACTAACCCTAAGAGAAACCATGATATATTTAAGCTTGTGTGTCCAATTCGTTTCACTTAACATTATGTTCTCAAGTTGCATCCATTTGCCTACAAATGCCTCAGGTTTGTCTTTCTTTGTGGCAGAGTAGTACTCCATTGCGTGTAAATACAACATTTTCTGTACCTGTTCATCTGTTGATGGACATAAGCACAGTTTCCAAGATTTAGCTGTTATTAATTGTACTGTTATAAACATGGGTATGCATGTATCCTTGTGATATGATGACTGCACCACTTTTGGAAAGATACCTAGGAGAGGGGTAGCTGGATCAAATGAAATTTTTATTTTTAATATTTTGAGGAATCCCCACATTGATTTCCATAGTGGTTGTACTAGTTTACATTCCCACCAGCACTGTAGAAGGGTTCCTCTTTCCCCAGGCTTCTCGTTTTTGTAAATAAAGTTTTATTGGGACACACCTATGCTCATTTGTTTCTATATTGTCTGTGACTTCTTTCACAAGACAGTAGCTGAACTGATTGGTTGTGTGATAGAGACTTTCTGGTTCACACGCCCTGAAATAATTACCATGTGGCCCTTTACAGAAAAAGTTTGTTAATCACTGTGATAGAAGTTGATAGTAGTTGATTCTTTATGTAGAATTTCTTTGTGAGCAATAAAACCCAGATGATAATATTGTACTTTAAGTAAAACATGTTTAAAGACCATACACTTTATGATGAAGTTACAGTATATTAATTTTCATTTTCAATTAATTTTCCTATGTATTTTTATATTTAAAACAATATATCTTGGGCCGGTGAGATGGCTCAGCGGTATAAGCGCCTGCCTTGCAAGCGCGAGGGCCCAAGTTCGACTCCCGGAACCCACATACGAAAAAGGGGCCGGTGATATCACTCAGCAGCACGGGTGCCTGTTGGCGCGCGAGGTCCTGAGGTCAACCCCCCGGTACCCACAAAAAAAAAAACAACAACAACAATATATCTTATTTTCCAAATAATTTTAAAAGCAACATAATTTTACAAGTATTTTAATATTTCTTTAAAATCCATTATCACTTTGCAATTTGAGATCACTACTATTTTATGTTGGTGTATGTCCCTTTAATCTTTTTATTTATCATATTCCATGTTTGTGTGTTTCTATGCAACAGTTCTGAGGGCATTCTCTGGATGAAAGTTCTCAGTTTAAGTTGTGTTTTCTGTACAAAATGTAACCCTTATTTTTAAGAGGTTCAGCAAACCACAGTACACTTCACCTGATCTGCAGCCACGGTCATGGCCTCATCATTGCTCTATCTCCTTCTAAAGATTTTCATAAAAAAATATATAAAAGAACACTAGGTCAGCATCTCCAGTGGCTAGAAGTTCAGGTGAAAACAGAGTCTTTGGTGCAGTTCTATTTCTTTTGATCTTGAAATCACAAAAACCACACTAGGGCTTTTATTTTTGCTATACTAAGAAGCATGCAAAATAAAATTTTGTGTTTTATATTTGGCAGGTAGTTGCTGTGAGAGGAACCTCTTTACCAAGCTCTTTGGAATCTAGTGGTAAAATAAATGCTGTGGGATGGATCCAAATCCAGCCTCTCCTAGTTACTTGCTGTGTGACTTCAGCAATTGATTAAACAGTTTATGCCTTGATTTATTCATCTGTAAAATGGTCATAAGAATTGGTCTAAAGCTAATATAAATATCCAATGAGTTGAAATACATAAAACTTCTCCGAAGAGTACCAGGCACATACTAAATATATTTAGCTCAGCTGCTTATTGAAATGAGGTCATAGTTTGGGAGGAAAGGAATAAATTAATTCACTTTGTTCCCAGTTTGAGTTGAAATAGAGTCATTTTTTTGAAGAACAAAGTACTCATCTAATCTTCAGTAGTGCTGGTTTAACATGATACATGGAATTCATCCATTTTGAAATAAGCTTTCAAATTCCAATAGTATGCAATCAAAAAGCTATCAGTACTATTTATACTATTTTCCTAAAGAATTTAATAAATTGGCTCTCCTTTTTATCCTTGCATAAACTTCAGAGAAACATCTCCTTCTGAGATAAAGAAAGAAAGAAATTACTTCTCTCTCTTCTTTCTCCTATGGCTAATTTTCATTTTAATTGTATCCTGTAGGACAGAGCCAGAGAGACAGCACGGCTCAGAGTCACCTTTCTGCCTTACTGACGATGTGAGAAATAGGAGCTTGACCCCAGCTCCTCAAGCTTTCTGAGTATCACTTTCCTCAGGTCGGAAATAAGTACGGTAAGAACTATTCTCTGTAGCTCACAGGGGTATTCTGAGAATAACACGAGATAGTGTGAAAGCTGGAAGTATAGCGTTATGCCAATATATGGTCATAGCAATATTGTTACAATTTCCACCCCTCAATCCCATACATTTGTAATTTTAGAAGAACCACTGATTAATCAATATAGGACAAATGGACAACAGATTGTTTAGTGCCCTTGTTGATCTTTGCCCATGCAGAAGCTCCTCCTGTCCACTGGTGCCAAACTGACGTTTAGTTCGGAGGCACAGTACAATGTGATGCAACCCGGCTGCATTCTCCATACATCAAGGGACGTATGGAGAAAATGGGTGTTCCTCTAAGAACTCAAATCTGCAAAGATGAAGACAAATGTGCTTTTCCAACTTGGCTTAAATTTTTATTGTGATAAACCAAAACTGAATTCTCTTTAATATTTGAATACCTCGATGGGGAAAGAAAGTGACAAACAGGGCAGAGAACAAATTACTGTCCAGAAAATTGGTGTCCTTACTCCTATCCTCTGTGCTTGTGCTCAGGCAACAGACTCTGCGAGCAGAGTAAACTACAGTGATTCAGTCAGTAAAGCCAGGGGGTGACACAGACTTGGGAGACTGAAATCTGATTCTCTTACCCAGGATATAGTTTCTCCCTGTCAAATTTTAGCTTCATGTGAATTTTGCAACCTGTCATTAGCATTTTAGATTCCTAAAATATTCAAATGTTTTATTACTCTTCATTCACCCATTAGCTACATATGTACTGCAAGCACACCTGATGCAGATACTGAGAAACACACACCAACCTACACACCGTGAGGTCGTACAATGGGGCTGTGCCATTTACATCCTGTCTGCTCCCAGAAGAATTTTGAGAAATATGTATACATATATTTCTATGTATATATATTTATATGTACATATAATTAAAGCTAAGGAAGAAAAAAAGGAAAGAAGGAAGGAGAAAGGAAAGAGAATTAAAAATTAAAATTAGAGGTCATACAAGAAAAACACATAAATACATTTTATCTGCCCCCTACTGTAATGAGCTAATTACAATTCTTTGGAAACCAATTTGGCTTGATTTTATCTCAACTACTAAAGAAAAAGAGACTTATTTATATTACATAGTCAAATACCTTGGTTAACTCTTCACTCAGCACGAGCATATACATTTTTCCAGAAAGGGAAGAGTTTCTCTGAACCTAAACCTATGTGGGCCATTGTAATACTTGCGTATTTTATTATAGAAATATTGTTCAAATAGGCAAATGTGGTATTGCACTTTTTTTATATATATGTGGGTACTAGGAGTCGAACTCAGGACCTTGCACTTGCCAGGCAGGTGCTTATGCTGCTGAGCTATATCACTTGCACTTTTTTTAAATGGCAAAGGATTTACAGGAATCTAAGCTAGTCAAGGGGTTTCTGTTGTAAAAGCCTGAAACAATTATGGCTCAGCTACTTCTCAGGGTCATCTTCTTTCATACAGGGAAAATCTTGACAAACTCAGAGACAGATGTTATATCTGTTGGACAAATTCTGGATATAATTTCCTCTTATAATGTAATAAAACCCTTTGCTGGCCCCAGCATGCAGTATGCTTAATAACCTAAACAGGTGTTTTTGAAATCATAGACTAGATATGGGTTGGTGAATGCTGCAAAAAAATCAAATATGAAAAAATATAGCAGATGAGAATTTGGAGGCAATATAACTCTCAACTAAAAGATAGCTTAAAATAAAATTTATGTCTCCTCTGAAAATTTCATTGCTGTAGAGTTATTCAAGTAAATAATTTGACAAGCGCCTGGAGTTCACAAATTAGGTTAAATGCTAACTTATTTAGGTGGCAAGAGGTCTTTTCCTGGGAACTTTTATGATGTTAAAAAATTGATAACATATTTTAAAGTGACTACACAAACTACACTTACTGAATCTCAGCTGATGAAATCCCCAGAGTTCATAATCCGCAGACTCTATAATTAATAGTGGTAGGTAACGTTTATTGATGGTACACTAAGTGTCAGAAGCACTGGTAAGTGATTTACATAGACAATGTACTCTAGGTTGCTACAGATAATGTTGCTTCTTATTTTCCATTTCGGAGCTTATGTTCCAGAGATGTCAAATTTAGTCTTTTATCCCAAAAATATCTAATGAGTCCTTATTCTATGTCAAACACTGTGCTGGGTGCTAAGGATGAAACAGTCTCTGCCGTCGGGATGTAAACGAAAAGAATTCTGAAAGAATATCTGGGCCTGGAGCAGCAGGAGAACAAATGGAAATTCATGTGCTGTTGTCTGAATATTTAAATGTTTTAAGTCAAGCTCACAATCTGTTAAGTAAAATATGTTCTATCCTCCTATTTTGACAAATATAATTTCATAACACCCTGGAAGGCTAAGATATTTGTAAAATTGTTGGACTCCTGTGTGAGAACAAAGAGGTTAGGAACATCATGTCCCAGTGCTCAACCTCTAGCTGGGGTTCCCTTCTCTTCCCTCCCCTCATCCCACATCAGTCAGTGCCTCACACGTATTCGTG
Organism: Erethizon dorsatum; assembly: GCA_028451465.1. NCBI lineage: Eukaryota > Metazoa > Chordata > Mammalia > Rodentia > Erethizontidae > Erethizon > Erethizon dorsatum. The sequence goes on from CM051823.1 coordinate 149,480,010, forward strand.
CCCAGATGGTCCCCCTGCCTGCACACAGTCTCCCTTTGATATCTGTCAGGAGTACAGGTGATCACCTAGCGGTTGTCCATCTCAGGGAAGTAGACCCTGGAAGAGGCTTATAGAGAGCCCTCATTGTAGACTCAAGGCCACTGGGCAGGAAGTTCTGAAATCTCAGGTAAGCAAGTATGGTGTATAAGGATGTGAGCTAGGGCTCCAGATGGCCATAACATGTCAGTCTCACAAACTCCTACTCTAGAGGGTAAGCATAGAAGAGAGCCAGGGAAGGAGAACGACCCTCTGTAATGAGAGATGAAGGTTAGGTACCCTGCTACCTAGGCCTAAGGGTGGTAACTGCTGCATGTAAACAGAGGCCATGCATCCTGACAGTTCCTTTCACTGACTTTGTAGGCTGCTGTTATGGCTTGTATCTAGATGTCCCCCCAAAGCCTCATGTGGTCATAGGAGGGGCTTTTCTCAGGTGGCTGGATCTAGGGTGTGAGCTGCTGGGATCAAGGATATGATGCTGGTATTGATTCATGGTGTAATACTAGGATGAAGGCTGCCCAACCCTGGGTGTGAGTGCTACCTGCCCTAACGATGGGTAGCCTGGATGAGATATAAGGGACAGAAAGAGGGTCACAGCTGGTCACTTGTGGCTTGCTGCTTGCCACCTTGCTGTCTTCTGCCTCCATGAACTGTTTCTCTTCTGTGGTGCCCCTCTGCCATCCCACCCTGCCTTGGAGCCTTTAAGTTTGGGCATCAGGTATTTTGTTTCAGCAATGAGGAAAGTAACTAAGACAGTTGCCTACCTAGAGCTCTCCCCTTAGCTTTGGTTATGATGACCTTCTATACAGAAGAATAACTGGAAGTTGCTGGAATCTGCAGAAGACTGTTCCCAATATAAATATTCACAAATATTTATTTATAAATACAGTATTTTCAATATTAAATGACTGGTGTTTTCATATTTTCTAGGATAACTTCCTAATATTCTAAAAAAAAAAGAATATTTCTTATTGTTTGGGAAACTTATATTTAAGAGTTGTTTTCAATCAATTCTTAATAATTACAATTTTTGAGGAATATAGTCACCCAGGGCCAAATGTGGCTATTTCCTCATACTTTTTAGTTTTCTGAATACTTTTAAGTTTACTTTTGGTGTCATAGTAACTTTTGTAAACTAAGTTGGTTTAACAGTATCCCTTGAGCATGATTTGATAATCATTCATCAAAATTTTTCCTGGAACTTTTTAGGAGAATATTAAATAGTGCATATATAAATAGAAATATACATCTATTAAAAATTTGCACTATTAAAGAACTATTATTTTTCAATATTATTTTAACTCTGCAGTAGTAAACAATAGGAAATTCTAGTCAGATAAAAAAGTAAGGGCAATAAACCACAGACTCTCTAGCTTAAGCAGTAAATAATCTTTGGAACTTATTTCATAATTGATGTTAATTCCAAAGTAATTCTGCGCTCACATTATGCTTAGGCTGCTTAACTCTTCGGCATCTAGCTTTTGTTCTCATCGTGCTCTATAAATCACTCCTTTCGGATCATGAATTAGCAAGCCTCCAAAATAAAGTGACAGGTTAATTAAATTATGCAAGGAAAATGGTTTTCTTTTCTCTACCCCAACAGAGAAGAGAGGAATACTGAAAATTTATGATTACATCAAGTCTTGCAGGTGTTCTTCACTTGCATTTTCTATCATTGCCTAATAATAACTCCAGGCCCAGTGACAGAGCAATCACTTTAAACTTTTAAGGATATGAATATCATCAAATTTGAGCTGGTTAAGTCACTTAAGATCCATCAATAAAAATTTTTGCAGGCAAAAACTTCAGTGAAAACACTAAGGTCAAGGAATATTTTCACAAGAGTTTATCTCATGAAAGATGTCATTTTCTTAATTTGCATCATAAAATACATCTTGTGGGCAATCCTGGCAGTTGATTAGCTATATATTGATGCCTACTTGAGACGTATTCTTTGGGAACAAACTATGATTGGAAATAGTGATTTTTTAAATTATTTTTTCTATTATTTTGATTATTAAGAATATTATCTTCTTTGTGGGAACAAACCTAGTTGACTCATAGAAACAAAAGTGGCAGTTATGTGAGCTCAGTGTATTTTAGTATGCATTTCACATTTCTGAGAGCATTACATATCTGAAAACCAAAGCAAAATCCATGAGGAAAAATATAATGGTTGAAATACAGTAGTCATGAAAATAAGCACTGGCCCATGAGTCTTAAGAAAACCATTTAAAGCCTAATAAGAACCCACATGTTTGAAGTAGATTGAATGCACTTTGTCTTTTCCTCTTTCTCCTTTTATTTTCATCAGCCAGTGATTTATATGACTATAGTCATATAAATAAGATACTTATATGACTTTAGCTATAATCAACTTTGTGATGCAGATCAACATTTCCATCTTGCCACACTTACCCTTCCCATAAGAATGTGTCTTTCATGTTCCTCCCCACCTTGAGTACATCTTGGAAGAGGACATGGGGTACGCATAGCTAAGAGCAGTTAATCTCCCAAGTGTATTTGCAGACTCTGAAAGGACCATGAACAGGAAATGTTCGACATAGGAGAAAACATTAGTGTTTCTGAGCAAATAATAGCCTTCCAAGAGCTGACTTAGGATGTTGGACAAGAAGCAGTAGCCAGAGCTCGGTGGTGACCTATTAGACACCAGGCTTGCGTCTGTCATTTCACCATGATGTACTTAGAAGCTCACACAGGTTCTGTACACTCTATCAAATCTTGTGGACTGGAGAATAATAGTAAGGACACATTCAGCAATGTGGGAAATCTATGTACCAATTCACCCAATTCATGTATTTATTATGTATTGCAAACATATACTAATTTAAAATAAAAGGAATTCTACCTCTGGCTGTGCTCTCTTTGGTGGTGGATGGAAGAGTATCCTTAAGTCAGCATCCCGGAAGTGTAAATGGGGAAGTAGCACATGACCTAGGGCACACACAGAAATGCCTAAAAGTTAAGGTCTGTTTCCACTGCTGCCCTGTAATCCCTTGACATGAGATATGATGGTCTGTGGGCCAATAGGTGACACTGGGGTCATTACTCTTTGGCCACCTAAAAAGTATCTTTGCTGTCCTTTCTTCTTGTCTTCTTTTTTCTGTCCTGTTCCAGCTCATTTGTTAAGGATTTTGGTGTTTCCAGCTCATTTGTTAAGTCCCAAGGATGGAGATTATTTACAGTGCTAAGTTGAGCAGAAAGCTCTACTTCATAAAATATTACTTTTTTTATTAAGTTACTCATTTTGATAAATAATTTGAAGTATATCTTTATTTACTTATTTTATCTTTTTTTTTTTTTTTTTTGTGGGTACCGGGGGGTCGACCTCAGGACCTCACGCGCCAACAGGCACCCATGCCGCTGAGCGATATCACCGGCCCCTTTTTCGTATGTGGGTTTCGGGAGTCAAACTCGGGACCTTGCACCTGCCGGGCAGGCGCTTAAGCCGCTGAGCCATCTCACCGGCCCTTATTTTATCTTTTAAGAGACATCTATTATAGTTATTTTACAATTACAGTGGTGCCTCTGTTCACAAAATTAATTCATTCCATGATTCTGGAAAAGATGGCCACGTTTGTGTTTGAGCGGGAAAGATAGCTGTGGTCATGTTCCTCACCCACTGCAGAGTTTGCAAATGAAAACAAAATTCCACCAAATGCTTCTGTTTGCAAACCAAATTGTTTGCAAACAAAAATATTCATGAACCATGTTTATACTGTACACTCCAGTATAAACTCCTAAAAACATCTAACCTAAGATATTACTCAAGCAACAATCTGATTTTTTTAATTTAACTTCCTTTAATATCTTATGATCATTGCAGGAGATGATAAGTATATTGGTGATACGAGTCTTGTTAGCGTGAAATCTACTTCCAGACTTTTCCTCAGGATAATTAATTATACTGAAATTTTATAGCAAATATCTCACCTGAATGTGGATTTAGCATTCTATAGTAACTTCCTATGGGTTTAAGGAACCCTGGAATAGGGTTTCTCATTCAGAATAGGTAATCTCTTATGTAAGCATATACTTAACTTTGAGGAAAATAAACAATTAAGTAATGGAATTATTTCATGTAGGTGAGAAGAAAGTCTTGAAGTTCTAAGAATTGTGTACCAATTAATTTTTCCAACACAGAAAAGACTAGCTCAATTCTGGCATTTAGTGGATATACAATGTGGAATTAAATAGAATGTTTTAAATTTTCTATATTTACACCCACATAAATGGTTAAAATTTCAAAAATCTGATAATTTTAGGTGTTGACAAAGATGTGGGGCAACTGGAATTTATATATGCTATGGATGGAAGAATAAACTAAGCAAATATTTTGGAAAACTGGCAGAATTTACTAAAGCAACTTGCAACTATACTATGAGTCAGCAAGTCCACTCTTAGGTATATAAAAGATGTGAGTACACAAAAGCAATAAAAGTCATCTACAAAAATGCTAAGAATAGCACTAATTATTATAAACTGCAAAATGAAAGCAACCTACATACATCTATCACCAATAGAATAAATAAATTGGATCTGTATTCACAAAATGCATATTATTCAACAATAAAGCAGATAATATACTGGGATATAAAACAATGTGTGGAACTTACAAGCATACGTGCATACACACTGGTGAGCAAAAGATATCAGAACTAGAATATAATTCACATGATCTCATTTATGTAAAATTTAAAAACAAACAAAATTAGCCTATGCTCTTAGAAATCAGTGGGGTAGTTAGTTTCCTTTGGGAAGGGATGAGGAAAACTTCTGAGATGCCGATAAAATTCTACTATTCTATTTCTTGGTATAGGTGATGGTTATATGAGTATGTCCCACTTGTGATGCTTCACCAATCTGCCTATGTATATTTTATAAATTGCTCAATTTTCTGTGCACGTGTTATAATTTTTGTGTGTGTGTGTAGGTACCAGGGGTCAAACTCAGGACTTTGTGCTTGCCAGCAGGCACTTGTGCCACTGAGCTATCTCACCGGCCCTATGTTATAATTTAATACAAATTAATTTTAGATTTTCCTTATCACTTGAAGACTGTAAAATGTCTATTCATTTTAACTAAATTTAGGAATTCAAGGATTTTTTTTCTTCTGTGCTCAGGAGCAGTTGGCCTTAATAGAATGAGAGGAATGATGATTGAAGAGTTGTTATGAAGTCAGCTTGTAGATAATATCTAGTGAGATTGTGGTGTTCAAATGCAGAATATTGTCCAAATCTGCTGGTGTGAAATACCATGTTCATTATGACCAGACCTTTGTTTATTTTTAGCCTTATTTCTTGTCATTCTCATATATATACAATTTTCCAGCCACACTTACTGTCTTGCAGTATTACCAGACATGATACTTTCTCCTACCTTTGCAGTTACTGTATCTCCATTGATTAATACATTATTCCTTATGTAAAGAAATCTTACCTTTATAACAAGAATCAACCAATGGGATCATATCAAATTAAAAATCTTCTGTACAGCAAAGGAAATATGCAACAGGGTGAAAGACAACCTACAGAATGGGATAAAACTTGGCCAGATAGTCCTCAGAGGACTAATATCTAGAATATACAAAGAACTCAAAAGGTTAGGCCTCCAAAATAAAAGACTTAATCAAAACCTGGGCAAATGAAATAGACACTTCTCAGAAAAAGAAGTACAAATGCCCAATAAGTACATGAAAAAAATGTTCAACATCGCTAGCCTTTACAGAAAGCAAATCAAAACCACAATGAGATTCTACATTATTCCAGAAAGAATGGCTATCATTAAGAAATCAAATAATGACAAATCCCATGGGGAAAAAGGAGCCCTTCTACATTGTTGGTGGGAATGTAAACTAACACAACAATTATGGGTATCAGTAAGGAAATTCCTCAAAAAACTAAAACTAGACATAGCTATTCCCCTTCAAGGTATCTTCCCAAAAGAGTAAAAGACATCATATTACAGTGATACATGCATTTCTGTGTTTATAGCAGCATGGTTCATAATAGCTAAATCTTGGAAGCAGCCTATATATACATTAACACATGAATGGATAAAGAAAATGTGGTATTTATACACCAAGGAGTACTACTCTGCCATAAAGAATAGACTTGAGTCATCTGTAGGAAAATGAATGCCCTTGAGACCATAATGTTAAGTGAAATAATTCAGACACATGCTTGAATATCATATGATTTCTCTTATATGAGAAACTCAAAATATAAAAAGCAAAATAAAAGACAGATAATAGAAAGCAGGGAGATAGATCTTTCGCAAAAGGGAAGAGGACCAGCAGATGAAGGGAGGGGACAGGGAGAGTGAAAGGAGACGAGAAAAGAACCTCAATGTGCTGTGTACATGTACCAACTCTCCACGGGGAATGTGATCATTATGTGCTGCAAACATGTACTAATAAAAAGATAAAAATGGAAGGAAATAAAAAGTTCTCTCCAGAATAGAATGTGGGACCACAGAGAAGGGTTTTTATATTCAGATTGCCGAGCACCATGCCCAGAGGCTCTGATTCAATAGGTGGGTTTGTGGCCTGAGAATCTGCATTTCTGAGAAGTCCCCAGGGGAAGATAGTGCTATTGGCCCGAAGAGAACTGGCAGTACACACGCTATGGCATTAGAGACTATAGAAGTGGAATTTTGACAGATTTAGTGATGAAAGGGTTTTGGTCTTGGCAATGGGTGAGTGCAGTTTGTGACACTAGGAATAATAGTTACACGAGCCAAGTGCTTTTTATTTTGAAACAATAGCATAAGGATGAAGGTGTTAGTGTATCTATGGAGCCAACTGTGCGAAGTGTATTGGATATTTGTCATTCGTGTGTGTGTATGAATCTCAGTAGAATAAACAGCCGCATCAGTCCCTGCGAAAGCCAAAGGAAACCAACCACATCTTCCCTGTCCCCTGAGACATGGGAAGGGAATGGTCTCAGCTCTGCCAGTTCCATTCACCTGCTGGGGACCTTGAGAGGGTGGGGGAGATTTAAAGAGCACAGGACAGTAGAATGTGTCTGATGTGAGGCAGGTGAGTGGCTCTGCTGGGCTTTCACTCACTCAGCCAGCAGCAGCAGCAAACTGTCCTTTAGAGAAGTGGTGACCTGGAGACATGGCCAAATCCTGGCCAGGTTGTTGCTGCTGTATGACCGTAGTTGCCATCTTGCCCCCCTGTTTTCTAAGACTTTTCTTCCTTTCTCTTCCACTTCTGATAGCCTCTCTGTGTTCATTCAGAAATTTTCCATTTTGATCAAGCCAGCCTGAGTCAGACTCAAATTTACAACCAAGGGACCTGTCTGGTGCACTCTTCCTTGTCTGGAAGACTCACATAGAGCCAGCCAGGCATTCTCTCAATTCTCATAGAAATTAGGCCCACTTGGTTATATTTCAGAGAGGTATCAATGAATTCATTTGTAGAACATCTTAAAATGCCTTCCATTTTGTATTCCATTTCTCCTCTTAAATCTTAAGTTCTTTCCACATCAAAACTCTCATCTTGCCTTTTATTCCTCAACTACTGAAACATTTGAATATGCAATATTTCAAAGCAAGAAGGGTGTCTTCTTGCTTTTGCAGTGTCAGCATAAATGTCACTCTTGTCAACATCTGTAGCCAGCCCAGTCTAAGTCAATTATTTGTTCTTACCCTGGTTTATCATTTTTGTGACACTTTTGTAGTACATTGTATAGTTTTTATATATTTGCTAATTTACTTGCCTCTTTCATCTCATGAATGTAAGCCCAATAAGAGGGGTATCTTTCATTGTATGTCAGCCTGGACAAAAATTAATCATCTCTCTGCTTTTAAAAAAATTCTAGGGGCCGGTGAGATGGCTCAGCGGCTTAAGCACCTGTCCGGCAAGCGCGAGGGCCCGGGTTCGACTCCCGGAACCCACATACGAAAAAGGGGCCGGTGATATCACTCAGCGGCACGGGCGCCTGCTGGCGCGCGAGGTCCTGAGGTCGACCCCCCGGTACCCACAAAAAAAAAAAAAAATTCTAATCCATGAAAGAATTTTGAGTTTGGCTAAAATGACCAAACAGTGGGAGTCGTTACAAAATGTCACTTCTTTCAAAGCAGAAAAACCATCATCAGCACCAATGGCTGAAACCTCTCTCTCCTCCTTTTCCTTTCTTTTCACCTTCTAGGGAGCATAATAAAGTCTCTTTGTCTAATGCACATTTAGAAATCATCATTTGAAGGCTGAGTAGCTTCAGTATCTTATTCTTCACTTTATCTTTTAACCTGATTCTTCCTAAACAGTTCTTCCTGGAAACAGTTGTTTCCAGTTTGAAACAACATCATTATCTAAAGTCTGTCTTCATTTAGGTTCCTTTTTTACACATTCAAAATTAGTAGAGTCATGGTGCGTGTGTGTGTGTGTGTATGCATGCAGCCTGTGGGTGAACTTTAATAGAAAGAGATTCCTTATTCTTTAGTCTCTTCCCTCTGTAGACATGATTCTAAGGACTTGTGCCCAAGCCTGGCCATGTCACTGAACATTAAACAAATGTCCAAGAGCCCCTTCTTGCTTATGAAACTAATGGAGTATATCAATCATTCATGTGTCCAAATTGGCAACTACATAGCTGGAAGATGACAGATGGCTTTTGTCTTTATTTAATAAAAAGTGGCCCATAGTTTAAAGTTGTATTCAGTTTAGTTCCTAGCAAACAAAGTAGCTCAGCCTAAGATGTGGTTTTAGCTACTAGTGTTCAAATATGCTACCTTGGATGGCAAACTCATTGTAGTCAACAAATCTGACAGAAATGATAACAGGGATTAGCAAAGAGCTTGAGAGAAACAACACAAATCCTAAAAGATGGCATTTCAACTGGGCTGATAAACCGTCGCCTCACGGAACGCGTAAGTGCTGCCCTGCTTTAGGCAAAGATAATCCGTGCCTATGAGGATGGTGTTAATTTAGCAAACAGAGGAAGGGAAAAATGAAGAAAGAGCTGCACTGAGTAGACTTTGAAAGCCTTACCAGAAGAAAGCAACACCCAGACCTGTAGAAATAATGGAAAAGAAAGAGAAAGGGAGATTTAAAATGGCTTCGCATGGCAGGGCTGACACGGGACATCACCCTGGCTGGAAAGGGCTCCCAGGCTTACCTGGCATCTCAGGTGTACATAGCCACTGTTCCTTTTGCTGTTTATTTCAGTCAAACATAAACCATAAAATTCCCACGTTGAGTTTTGTTTGCTTATGCCATTGCCAGTAAATCCTCTCACCACTCTGTTTCTTCTTCCTAAACAAGTCCATTGTCCATCTCTACCACACCTGTACCAGAAAGGCACAGGCAGAAACCGTGAAACCTGATGTGTGGACCGTTGCCTGAGCAATGCACATCTAAGGAGAAAAAGGAAGGTTAGGAGGAGCACACCCAGGCCACGCAGTCTGTGTCCTGTGATGTGTGTCCCTGCTTAGGCTCCTCGGAGAGGCTCACATTCTCCCTGGTTTGGCTGGAAGTCATTTCCTCCTGATTAAGTTTATTGGCATCCTTCCCCTGACTTGGTTTAATTTTGAAATGCTTTGTGTGATGTGTATGCCTATCGCAACTATGTGAATATCCTGGTGGCTGGTCATTTCCTCATAGAGGCGAAATGAGAGGGAGCAGAGAAAGACTGTGCTCATCTGACTGGGAGCCTACCATTGCTCCTCAGGGATGTTGCCGCATCTCTGTGAGGCAGAAAATCACATGCAAATCCAATCAAAATGGTGATGCTTTCTTATGAACAGGAAAAGAGACAGAAATTAACATTTTCAAGGACTTTGGGTTTTTTTTTTTCTTTTTTTGTGGGTACCGGGGGGTCGACCTCAGGACCTCGTGCGCCAACAGGCACCCGTGCTGCTGAGTGATATCACCGGCCCCTTTTTCGTATGTGGGATGCGGGAGTCGAACTCGGGCCCTCGCGCTTGCAAGGCAGGCGCTTACGCCGCTGAGCCATCTCACTGGCCCAGGACTTTGGGTTTTAAGGAAGAGAGAGAACAGAGTTACAGAAAACCTCATCAAGCTTCAGAATGTAATTTCTCAAGAGGTGTGGCTATTCTGAGTTCTTTGGCATTTTTAGGATGCTGACAAGTCTTGCCGTAAGGAGACCGAGCGTAGGAGGTTGCCTGGACATGACCCCAGAGCGTAAGGAAGGGACTCACCGAGGCCAGGAATCAAGCATGACAGCGAGTGACCTTGTATAGTGCCAGAGGGTACAGCTAATCAGGATCTGGTCGTCTTCTAGCTGGAGCTGGAAGGTGGATGGAGATGAGGAAGGGGAATAGGTAAGTAAATTATCCCCAACAGCTGATAAAATAAAAACATTAAAATAAAAATGACTTAAATTTCATATTTAATGATAAAGGCCCTAGAGGATGAGCATTAATTTACCCCAACACACCACAAATATTTTAAGCCACATGCTGCTGTTTTGTGAAACCTTCCCCTTCTATTTCATTCTCAGATTGTCCTTGAAGTTGACTTTATCTGCATTTCACCTGCCTAGAAATGTGAACTAAGATAAGGGGGGTCTTTATTGCTATTTTCTCAAAGTATCTTCCTCCATTCTGTTTTGCTCTTCATCTCCATGGAACAAACCAATCTTTCTGTCAACCTGGATACCACCGAAACATGAGATTGTGGATTAACCAAACAGAGGACAAAGCTCTGCTATCAGTCTATAACAAGAGCTGTGAATATACAAAGATTCTGCTTTAGCTACAAGCTAACAAGTTCACCTGCTACAGTTTAATGGATACTGGCAGAAGCACGAGGTCCCTGGGTCAGAGACACAGGACTTTGCCATTCATGGTACAATAGGCAGCTACGGAAGCATCACTGAATTGGTTCCCTGTGACTCCAAGTCCCACGGATGCGATGTGGGTGGGCACAGATGACACCAGCCTCCTCAGTAAGTTGCACTGTGGGAAAGTAATCGTGAGCTTCAGGAACTCAAATGTTTTATAATGAACAGTTTCCAGGGGGAGACATTATTTTTATTATTCTGTACAAGAAGCACACCTGAACCTCTTTGATGTGAAAGGAGACATCTCTATCTTGCAAAGCTATGCACTCACTATATAGACATTTTTGTAAAGATCACCCAGACCAAAAACTACCCCATGTCTCTGCTTGCAAGATAGAAACACATAAGACCCCATAAAGAATGATCTCCCAACTGATCCTCTAGCTTTGCATGTCACTAACTGCTTCACACTCCGCCCCACCCTCACTCTTTCCCACAGGAAGCTCCACCATGGCCTGAGCCCAACCCGGTCACACTGCACCAAGCCCGCTTGCTTCCTTAGGTGCCTCTCCACCTTGACTAAGGGCTTCTTAGTGTCTGACACTCCATCTTCTGTCTTGGCATTGCCAGTTCAGAACAGTACTTGGTCCTCAGTGAAACTCAATAAATATTTGTCGAAAGAGTAAGTCAACATCTAAGAGTTCCTTGGTGGCAGAGGCTATGCCCTATATATTTTTGTATCATAAACTATAGGTCTCCAATAGCTTGCCTCATATAATACATCTTATTACCATAATAAAATCAAGTAATGAGTGGTATCTTTACTGAGCAGGATAAAAATGTTCAATCCTCTAAACTAGTGATTTCAAACTGAAAAAATAAAATAAAATTGCCCTCTTAAATCATGATTGCATTTCACAGCAACATCAATTTGAAAAGCAAAATAAATTATATGTTATACTTTTCATTTTAATTGACTATCTTTCCCATATATAATTTCTCCCATAGATTATTTTTCAAGGTATCTGAAGCTTATGTATTTTATCACATTCTCTCTGTAAAACTTACAGGAATAGTCTTTATACTTGTAACAAAATATGTTCACACCAATGTGTCTTGAAGCCATCTTTTTCTTTTCTCACTTGCATGGAGAAGTGGTGATGTGAATTGTTTCACTTCCCTTTTAATTCTCTTATGAGAAAAACAGCAGTGTGTGACAGTTGCAGCAATGGCTTTCGCCTCAGGATTCGGGACGTCACAGTGAGGTGTGGGGATCACAGGAAGCTCCCATCTCAGGCCAGGGCAGCTGCTCCTCATCCCAGGCAGGCTGACAGGGAAGCCCAGTGCTAACGGGTCTCCTGACACTTCCAGGAGTTATTAAAATCTGGATTTTATGTAAAATCTCATAATTTGTATTTACTGAACATTTATTCAGGGGAAAGCAAACATGTTGTACAGCCTTCTCAAACCAGTGCTGTCCTTGGTCTGCTGCCTCTGAAACCATGTGGAATGCAGAAGGTAACAAACCTAGAGGAATTTAAAGGCAGACCTGGGAACGTTAAACAAAAGGATGAAGTGTCTACATCACATGCTATGTGCAGAGAAAAGCATGTTATGATGCATAAACATTATTCAACGATGAGCCCCAGATCCTGCCCTAAAGAGGCTTCTAGTCTATAAACTATATATATATATATAAAGACAAGCATGCATTTACATTTTATTTACTGACTTCTTTGAAGTACTGGAGTCATTGAAGTGCCCTTTCTAGAAGCACCCACTGCATAAGACTTTCAGACAAAGGTTTATGACAAGAAGTTGTCTTCGTTTCATTTATGAAGAACAGGCAAATAGCAGTCTGGTACAAGACATAGCACCCACACACCAATGCGTGCACCAGGGTCAAAGTGGCTCCTGGAGGAGCCAGGCACTGTGGCACTCTGGCACTCTGGGGAGAGATTCTGCAGAAGAAAAAGCTGGATCAGAGTTAAGAGGAAATCAAGCCCCGTGTTAGGGCTGCAGGGCTTTGCTGCACAGTACATGTCTGACGCTTTGTGTTGTTTCTGAGAAAAGCTTTTCGCCTCCACCCACTGAGCTCAGGAAGAATCCTCAATATGGATGTGTATAGAAACGAATCTTTGAAATCAAACAAATATGGCTCAAAGTCTGGCTTTTTTGTTATAAACTGAGTAGCACTGGCCAAATGACTTCATCTCCCTAAACTTCAAGGTCCCCGTCTATGAAACGGAAATAATGACAGTAATGTGTACCCTATGAAATTCTGCAAGGGTACGAGATACGGCGAAAAGTATTAGAGTAGAATCCGATGCAAAGAAGGACTGGGGATGTGTGGACAGAGTACAGGCAGCAGTGAGGCAGCAGTTTGCAGTGTTGAGTGTGGGAAGAGGACCGAAGAGGGGGAAAGCAGAAGGCAGACACCCTAGCATGGCACTGATGTGGAGCTGGGGAGGCAGGGTGCAGCTCAGTGGAGGAGAGAAAACAGAGTAAAAGCAGGTAAACGGAGGCAGTGGAATGGTTGTGCTTACCTCAGCCTGGAGCCATTCCCTAGACCTTGGTGGTAAAAAAGAAACGAGTATGTTTTCATTTTCACTGGTTCATACCATTGGCAAAATTCCCTAGAAATATCTAGAAAAATTACAGCATGGAAATAAATGTTAAAATGAATTTATAAAATCTGGATTCTGATATGGATCCTTAATTTTGTGAAGTCAGTATAGGTAAGTGTAGCCTTTAGACTACTTAGGCTTCTCAGGGCTGGCTATATTCTAAAAGGCTTAGAAAACAAATTCCTGCATAAAATTAGAGAGTCCTCCTGCCTTAACAACTAATTCCTTTGTATAGGACAGTTGATCACTCTTCATGTCTGCCATGTGGAAAAAAGGAATTAATACATATCTATCTTCCTTCTCCCAAAAAAATGACGTGAAATTTAAGGTGATACATAAAAATTTTTGCATCTGGAATAAAATGTGTAGTAGAAATCCTAGATTGCATATATTAATAACATATGATTGATTTTATACAAGATAAATGGATAATTTGTTAAAAGATTGTTGTCTACACTGCTCTCAAGAAGAAAACAATAGCATGCTGTCATTTTGATTATGTTTGAGAAGATGGGAAAAGAGTCTTTTAAAACTTTGAATGAGTCTTTTATTTTATTTTTTATTTTTTTGTGGGTACCGGGGGTCAACTGCAGGACCTCACACGCCAGCAGGTGCCCATGCCACTGAGCGATATCACCGGCCCTTTTTTCATATGTGGGTTCTGGGAGTCGAACTCAGGCCCTTGCGCTTGCCGGGCAGGCACTTACGCTGCTGAGCCATCTCACCAGCCCTGAATGAGTCTTTTAAAACTTCATATTACTGTGAATATTGGACAGTCCAGAAACAAAGATCTCATGACATTAATGTTAATGGTGGGAAATGAACCATTTCACTTAAATTTTCAAAATCTATTAACAGACTATTTATTTTTTTAAGATTTTCAAAACTGTGTTTCATTGTATCCCTATGGTAACGTCATTTCTTGGTCCAAAAGATTAAAAAAAGCAGCATCAAGGTTACTCATGAATGATGCTAAATAGTTATATATGTACACATTTAAAATCCCCTTCAGGAAAAAAGCATGAAATTTAGAATACATGAATCTTAAAGTAAACCCTTTACAATTTCTAGCCTTGAAAAACCAAGCAGGAAGAATCAGAATCTGACCCTAGATACTGATTAAAGGAGGAAAGCACTTGGTACTATAAACTGAATTTATTATCAGTTTCACTATATAATGTCTGTTTTTAAAATATCAACTATTTTGATCACTGTTAAGTCATATACACTATTTCATTAAGATAAGTGAAAACACACAGTAATGTTTTAGTTTTACAGAATTTGACATAAATGCTTGATCAATACTAAATGATCATAAAATACAGTGAATATTTAAATTAAAAATTTTAGTACAGTGCTCACTTTGGCAGCACATACACTAAAAAGTTTATTACAGTAAAAGACACATTGCCATTAACACCCCTCTAAATACTCCCCTCTTACTTGGAGCACATGTATCCTATCATTCTTGACAATGTATCTTTTGCCATAATAAGATTTTTAAAATGTAAACATTCACTGTATCTTCTGATCAGCTCTTGTACACTTTCTCTATAAATGACCTTGGAACACTTGAAAATTTGGCTATGTAAAAGACAACAGAGGACATCTTGGTAAATCTAAAAAATAAGAACTAACAGATACTATTCTCTGTTCACTGTGAACTAAAACTAGCATTTAATAACTAATCTAAGAAATGAAATTACTAATCATCTGTAAGAAAAATCTTCTAGGAGGACCTCAAGATGGCGGATGAGTAAGAAGCAGGCAGCGAAACTCTCTCTAAAAGTTACCATTGGAACACGGGAATATAGCGACCCGGAAAGCGCAGGAGGGGGGGAGATGCCTCCCCGAAACCCAGAGAAGTTCTGAAGCGCAATCTGGGACCCCCGGCACCAGTGACGGGTGACTTCCAACAAAGAAGAAGGAGCAGACCACGCACGCGCACCTTCTACCATCCCAGGAATCGCAGCACGACAGAAGCTCAATTCTATGGACACACGGTGACAGCTGGCGCCCAGGGAGCCCCCACGGAGGATCCTGAGACAGCAGCGGGGCAGGGGAGCGGCAGAGAACGGCGCTGACCGGCGGTGAGTGTCTCTCAGCCACAGCTGCCCCGCGCCAGAGAGCGACCGGACGGGCGCCATTGTGGGGGGTGCGGCGAAACTCAGAGCGGCTGGGAAACTGCTCTGGGAACTTGTGCTCCGGACAGGGCAGCACGGGGCCTCTCAGGCCCACGAAAGTGTGCTGAGGTCAGCAGGCGAACGAGACTGGACTCTCAGCCACACCTGTCCCGCGCCAGAGAGCGACTGGCCCGGCGCCATTGTGGGGGGCGTGGCGAAAAACCAGAGCGGCGGGAACCAGTGCAGGGAACCCGCGCTCCAGACAGCGCGCTGAGCCTCTCAGGCCCAGGGATCGTGAAAGGGCGCTGAGAGCGGAGGCGAGCTAGACTGGTCTCTGCCTGAAAGTACGTGCCTCTGCTCACCGCCCGCCAGAGGGCGCTCCTGGCTTACTGGGACGGACCTGCACAGAACAGGACTCTCTCACCACAGGGTAACTGCCTACAGCAGAGTCAACACCTGGAACGGATTCTTTTTATTTTTTTATTTTTCTTTTTATTTTTTATTATTTTTTTTTTCTCACTGATTTGTTTTTTGTTCTGGCGAAGGGTTTTTTTGTTTTTGTTTTGTTTTGTTTTGTTTTTTGGTGGGGTTATATTTTTGATCTGTCTGTTTTATTGTTTTTATCTTCGTTTTTGTTTCTGTATGTGTATTTGCTCTTTCCTTCATTATTCTCTCTGGTTTTTTATATGAGTGTAAATAGCGCCTCTAACTTCTTTGTGATTGTGGTTGTGATCTGTTCTTCCTTTTATCCCTTCCTTCTCTTTCTACCACCTGTCCTCTGCACTAGTGTCCCAATTTTAGTGGGATCCCTCTTGGTCCTCTAACCTTACATCTAATTCCTTCCTCTTCTCCCAATACTCTATTTCCTCCTTAACTCATTTTAAATTTAAACTCCTCAGGGGAAAAATTGCCATACACAGGACTTGTATACTGCATATAATTTTTCTGGTGTGTTTTAGATTTTGTTATATAACCGCAACTCTATACAGCTAAAAGTGGTAAATAACTGGTTAGCTCAGTCTGTCATTTTCTAGGCTGTGTTTGATGCTTTAGTTAACATTATAGCCAAATGTGAAATAATTGTTCTAAACATCTTTCCTTCCTGATATTTCATGATTGAGATTGACTAAGGGACACAGAAAATACAGTGGCACAGTACCAAAGAATCAAGGACTGGGCCAAACAGGTAGCAACTTCGCATACCCAACGAATTGAAGAGGTAGGATCTGGCAGAAAGCTCAAAACCTAAAAGCAAGCTCCACTTGGAAGATACTGCAGAGAAGTAGTCATCTTCTAAAGATCTTAAACACTAGCAATAAAGTAACCTACTATAGGTAATTTGCAAACATCACCCCAGGAATTAAAGAAAGAAAAAATGAGACGACACTTAAACAAGATGCAACCCCACACATCCAATTCACCAAAGGCAAACCTAGGGAGCAACAAGGTGGGACAATCCGAAAGCCACCCACCTGGCCTATCTGAAGTGGTAACAACAAAGCAACTGAATGAGGTTCTGGAAAAAATTAAAACAGAAATAATCTCACAGATAACTGCAGAGATAATGTCTACAATGAAGACCATGCTTAAGGACACTATAGTTGATACAGACAAAAAAATAGATGAACTTAAGAAAACTATAGAAACCATGAATGCTCAGCATAGGAAAGAAATGGAATCCATAAGGCAGATTCAAGCAGATACCCAAGCGATAAAAAATTCCATTGAAAGTATTTGTAGCAGAATAAGCCAATGCGAGGACAGGATCTCAGATATAGAAGACAGGCTTGCAATTAGTGATCATGAAATGGAAAAATTCTTAAAAATAGCAAGGGACCATGAAAAATCAATTCAGCAGCTGCTAGATGACTCAAAGATAAACAACTTAAGAATAATTGGAATAAATGAAAAAGCAGGAGATAGCATCAACGACATTAAAACCTTGTTCAAAGACATAATCAGGGAGAACTTTCCTGGAAGAGAAAAGGAATTTGACACCCCTATAAGTCAAGCTTTTAGAACACCAACTAGACATGATCAAAAAAAAACTTCAGCCAGACATATTATAGTCAAGATCACAGAAATTCAACAGAAGGGCAGAATCTTAAAAGCTGTTAGGGAGAAGAGACAAATCACCTATGAAGGAAAACCCATCAGAATCACAGCTGACTTTTCAGCACAAACCCTCAATTCAAGAAGAGCTTGGAATGATGTATTGCAAGCTCTAAAGGAAAATAATTTTCAGCCCAGATTGATGTATCCTGCAAAACTATCTTTCAAAATTGATGGAGAAATAAAATACTTTCATGACAAAAAACATCTGAGAAAATTTATGACCACCAAACCAGCACTCCAAAACGTTCTGAAGGACATTCTAGAAAGAGATAGGAACCCCAACAGAAGGAATCCACCAGGCAGGGCAAATAATTAAATAGCCGGAAAGCAGAAAAACAAAGAGTGGGAACCAACAACAGGAAAATATCATGACAAGTCAATACATATCAGTTTTAACCATCAATGTTAACGGTCTCAATTCACCAATCAAAAGGCACAGACTGGCGAAATGGATCAAGAAGCAAGATCCAACAATATGCTGTATACAAGAAACATATTTAATTCAGAAAGAAATTCATAGACTGAAAGTCAAAGGATGGAAAACAATACTCCATGCCACAGGAACCCAGAAAAAAGCAGGGGTAGCTATTCTTTTTGCAGACAAAGTGAACTTCAAGCCAAGAAGGATTCAGAGAGATAAAGACGGTCATTACATCCTTGTAAAGGGAACAATCCAAGAGGAAGAGATAACGATCATAAATATATATGCGTCAAATACCAATGCACCCAGCTATATAAAACAAGTACTAAAGGACATGAAAAATCAAATAAGCACTAATACAATTATATTGGGAGATCTCAATACTCCACTGTCACAAAAAGATAGATCAACTGGACAGAAAATCAATAATGAAATAGTAGAACTGAACCAAACTTTTGAACAAATGGACTTAGTAGATGTCTACAGAGTGTTCCATCCCACAACATCAGAATACACATTTTTCTCAGCTGCACATGGGACGTTCTCCAAAATAGACCACATACTAGCTCATAAAACCTGCTTAAGTAAATGCAAAGGAATTGAAATTATCCCATGCATATTATCAGACCATAGTGCAATGAAATTGGAAATCAATGGCAAAAGATCCCACAAAAACTCCCTAAACACATGGAAATTAAACAGCATCCTCCTGAACAACCAATGGGTCACAGATGAAATTAAAGAAGAAATTAGTCACTTTCTACAACTGAATGATAATGACAGTACAACATACCGGAACTTATGGGATACAATGAAAGCAGTCCTAAGAGGGAAATTTATAGCATTAAACACTTATATCAGGAAAATAGAGCAAGCGCAAATAAACAACTTAAGGGTGAACCTCGAGCTTCTAGAAAAAGAAGAGCAGGTTAAGCCAAAAGCCCGTACAAGGGAGGAAATTATAAAGATCAGAGCAGAAATTAACGTATTGGAGAATAAAAAAACAATACAAAGAATCAATGAAGCAAAAAGTTGGTTCTTTGAAAGAATAAATAAGATTGACAAACCCTTATCCAACCTTATTAAAAAAAGAAAAGACTCAAATCCATGCAATTGAAAATGAAAAGGGTGATATCACGACAGACCCTGCAGAAATCCAGAAGATCATCTATACCGATTTTGAAAATTTATATTCTACTAAGATGGAAAATGCAGAAGAAATGGACAGATTCCTAGATTCGTATGAATTACCAAAGCTGAATCAAGAAGATTTAAAAATCCTAAATAAACCAATATCAGCCAATGAAATTGAAGATGTAATTAAAAACCTCCCAACAAAGAAAAGCCCAGGCCCTGATGGATTCACTGCCGAATTCTACAAGAAATTTAGAGAAGACCTAACGCCCCTACTTCTCAAACTTTTCAATGAAATTGAAAGGGAAGCAATACTCCCAAATTCATTCCTGGAAGCAAGCATTACCCTGATACCAAAACCAGAGAAGGACCCAACTAAGAAAGAGAACTACAGGCCAATCTCCCTAATGAACATAGATGCAAAAATCCTTAATAAGATACTGGCAAACAGAATCCAACAAATCATCAAGAAGATTATACACCATGACCAAGTTGGATTCATCCCAGGGATGCAGGGATGGTTCAACATACGTAAATCAATAAATGTAATACACCATATTAACAGAACCAAAGACAAAAATCACATGATCATCTCAATAGATGCAGAAAAAGCTTTTGACAAAGTCCAGCACCTTTTCATGATAAAAACCCTACAGAAAATTGGAATAGAGGGTCTTTATCTCAACCTGGTAAAAGCTATCTATGACAAACCAACAGCCAATATTATACTAAATGGCCAAAAACTGAAAGCCTTCCCTCTAAAATCAGGAACAAGACAAGGATGTCCACTGTCCCCACTCTTATTCAACATAGTTCTGGAAACTTTAGCCAGAGCGATTAGACAAGAGAAAGAAATAAAAGGAATAATGATTGGAAAGGAAGAAGTTAAATTATCATTATTTGCAAATGACATGATACTCTACACAGAAGATCCCAAAAACTCCACTAAAAAACTGCTAGATTTAATAAGCAAATTCAGTAGTGTAGCTGGATACAATGTCAATACTCAAAAGTCAATAGCCTTCCTGTACACAAATAACAAACTTACTGAAAGAGAAATTAGGGAAACAATACCTTTCACAATAACATCCAAAAAAATGAAATACCTAGGAATCAACCTCACAAAGGATGTAAAAGACCTCTATACTGAAAACTACAGTACTCTGAAAAAGGAGATTGAAGAGGATATCAGAAAATGGAACGATATCCCTTGCTCCTGGATAGGAAGAACCAATATAGTGAAAATGGCCATACTTCCAAAATTGTTATACAGATTTAATGCAATTCCAATCAAAATTCCAACAGCATATCTCACAGAATTAGAGAAAACAATCCTAAAATTCATTTGGAATCAGAAGAGACCTAGAATAGCAAAGGCAATTCTGGGCAACAAAGGCAAGGCAGGGGGCATCACAATCCCCGACTTGAAATTATACTATAAAGCTACTGTGATAAAAACAGTGTGGTACTGGCAGAAAAACAGACCTGAAGATCAATGGAACAGATTAGAAGATGCTGAAACAACCCCAGACATACTAAGCCACCTTATCTTTGACAAAGGTGCCAAACACATTCGCTGGAAGAAAGATAGCCTCTTTAATAAATGGTGCTGGAAAAACTGGCTCTACACATGCCGAAGATTAAAACTAGATCCATATCTTTCACCATGCACTAAACTAAATTCAAAATGGATCAGAGATCTAAATATTAAATCAGAAACATTAAATCTGCTTGAAAGTAGGATAGGTAAAACCCTTGGAGACATTGGTGTAGGCAAAGACTTTATGAATAAAAACTCAACCGCACGGGAACTATCCCAAAGAATCAATAACTGGGATCTCATCTTATTAAAAAGCTTTTGCACAGCAAGAGAAACCACCAACAGAGTGAAGAGACAACCCACAATGTGGGAAAAAATGTTTGCCAGCTGTTCCTCAGACAAAGGACTACTATCGAGAACATATAAAGAACTCAAAAAATCAGACCTCCCAAATTTAAAGACCCACTCCAAAAATGGGCATCTGAGATGAATACACATTTCTCAGATGAAGAAATACTAATGGCAAACAAATATACAAAAAAATGTGCAACATCACTAGTCATTCGAGAGATGCAAATTAAAACAACACTGAGATACCATCTCACCCCAGAAAGAATGGCTACTATTAAGAAATCAACTAATAACAAATGCTGGAGGGGCTGTGGGGAAAAAGGAACACTTCTTCACTGTTGGTGGGAGTGTCGACTGGTACAGCCACTGTGGAAGTCAGTGTGGAGATTCCTCAGAAAACTAGGGTTGGAGGTCCCATTTGACCCAGCTATTCCCCTTCTGGGCATCTTCCCAGAAGAATTAAAAACATCGTACCACAGCGATATATGTGCACCCATGTTTATAGCAGCACAATTTGTAATAGCCAGATCTTGGAAACAACCCAAATGCCCATCAACTGAGGAACGGATAAGAAAGATGTGGTATTTTTATACAATGGAGTACTATTCAGCCATAAAGAAGGATAAACTGGAGACTTTTATAGGTAAATGGATGCAACTCGAGAAAATACTCATAAGTGAAATAAACCAGAAGCACATGTGTAAGCATCGTATTATCTCTCTAGTATGAGAAACTGAAAGAGTAAATAAGATCCAAAATGTACAATAGACATGGTGAATCAAAAAGAAACTGGTCAAAAGGAAAGAGAGACTGGAATAGGGAAAAGAAAGAAGGGAAAGGGAAAAAAATTGTATATATATATATATATAAGATGGTTAAGATAGATACACTACCATTTTTACTTAGTTCATTGAAGAGTAAGGTTTGTGCCAATAATGTTTGGACAATTGAATGCTAATGTCTGGTGTCCTGAATAACTAACTTAAAGATAGTAATACGTAATGTATTAACCATTGTTACCCTCCTATTATGTTGTTTTGAAAATTTGTTCTTCTTTTGATTTGTTTTGTTTTTTTCTTCTCTTTAAAAAAAAAAAAAAATCTTCTAAACAACCCTTAAGTCAGAAAGGAAACACCAGTTAAATTTCTCAAAAAATTTCATAACTTAAAACACAAGATTGGTACCCTAATATTTCCATCAATAAAAAATGGAATAAAATAAATAAATGACCCAAGTATGCATTATAAGTTTAAAAATGGTAAAAATAAACTGAAATAAGGAAAATAAAATTCAAAGGTGAAATTAACTAGGAAATAAAAAATAGTAAATTAAATGCCAAGTCTTCAAAGTAGCTAATAATCCACAGATTAACTTATTCAGTGCAAAGGAAAGGTGGGAAAAGCACAAATATACAAAATAAGAAAGTATAAGAAAAGAAGAATTATAGAAAAAGGCATACTAAAACATTTAAAGATGTTCTTGCTCAATTTTATGCAAACTATTTTGAAGATCAGCATATAAAGCTATTTTTAAAATATAATTCTGGGGGCCTGTGAGATAGTTCAGCGGCATAAGCACCTGCCTGGCAAGCGCGAAGTCCTGAATTCGACTCCTGGTACCCACATATGAAAAAAGGGCCGGTGATATCGCTCAGCGGCACGGGCGCCTGCTGGCGCGCGAGGTCCTGAGGTCGACCCCCGGTACCCCCCCCCACAAAATATATATATATATATAATTCTGGTCAAGATGGCAGAGTAGGAACAGGCAATGGTTTACAGCTTCTCTGTGACCAAGACAACTGGAAAAAAGCTACTTACCTAGGAAAAAGAGGGAATTAAGATAAAAGTGACAGGAAAACTAAAAATAACAGAGAAATAAACAAAAAGTACCATAGATTAAAAAATGAAACAGTCTGTAACACCATAGCTGGCTCCCTGTAGGGGGAGGTTCCCCAACTCCACAAGCACTGGGTAAGCCTGGATGAGGGCTGGCAACCCCAGTAAGAAACAATAGACCAGCAGCACAAGCATAGGAAAAGCAGCTGTCGCAAGCCTTGATCCAGCGTGGGGATTTACCCTCACAGCGACGCCTCTCTGAACGCAGGCTAGCGGCAGAGAATGCCACTGCTCCACTCGCCAGGTCTGCAAGTGGTATTTTGAGAGGGGCTTATTGTTTGAGATTTAGCCACTCTGGAGATGAGAAGTTGCAGAACCACCACATTTCAGAGTCCTTGAGGACACCCTGCCACGGTGACCGAGTGGCAGAAGAGACCTCAATGGAGAAGAGGCGGGCCAGATGCTGACCTCTCCCCCAAAGAAGTTCAAGCAGCAGGGAGCTCTGGCTGTGAGGCCACCATGGTTGGCAGTACCACCGTCCGTGGTGAGGAGCAAGAGCGACCGTGTGTAGCCTTCTGAGGGGGCTGGTTCTGAAAGAGCTGGCATCAAGCCCACGAGATCACCTCTCTACAGCACAGAACTCATTGGTCTGTTTGTTTTCCCAACCTGTCCTTGTGCTCAGGGATTCACTTCTGCCTATTCCTTTGCCACAGGCATGGGGCCTCCTGGAGCAAAGGAGGAGACGCACCAGCCCATAAGGTCACAAACCTACTTGAGGTTAGCATGACTCAGGGTGCACAGAAGGAAACAAACTCTAAAAGCCTCTGGTGTGAATACAGCCCGAAACTGGCAATCTATCATTGATGGGCCCCACATAGTCAGAAAGGTAGGACAGAGCTCTGCATTCCCAGAGCAGCAGCCTCTTAAGTGGGTGTGGAAAGGTAACAGAAGGGACCCAATTGCGACTCACTATCTCTACCCCATATCAGTGGATTCCAATACTACAGGCTTTAGAAAGTAAACTTTAAAATTCTTGGAATCAAATGAAAATGGAAATAGAATGTACCAGAATCAGAGATATAGCAAGGGTAAGTCTAAGCAGGAAGTTTATAGCTAGGAGTAACTATATAAAAAAATCAGACAGAGCTTGAATTTAAAAAACGTAAAGATTCACCTTAAGGTCTTAGAAAAACGTGAGCAAACCAAAAGCAAATACAAGGACAGAAATAATAAAGATCAGGGCTAAAATCAATTAAATGGAAGACTAAAAGAACAATAGTGTACACAGGTTCAATGAAAGGAGTTGGTTCTTTGAAAAAATAAACAAGATTGATAAGCCTTGAACCAAACTAACCAAAAGAAAGAGAGATCAAAGCAACACAATTAGAAAGGAAAATGAGACTGTTACAACAGACATTATTAAACTCCTGAGAGTCATTAGGGACTATATTGAAAATTACTATTTTTTTTATTAGTACATGTTTGTAGTACATAATGTTTACATTCCATATGTGGAGTTGTTACATGTACGTAACACATCTTAATCTCTTTGAGAACCAATATTCTAATAAATAATAGAAGCTAAAATAAATAGATGAATTTCTAGATACATATGACCTACCAAAATGAACTGAGAGGATATTTTTAAAAACCTGAGATAGTTAACCTTAATTGTCAACTTGACTGAATTAAGAGACAACTGGAAAGGTGATTGCATTACAGGGGTGCTATACTCATTAGTGGATTAATCTACTGATGTTCATAACTAAACTTGCTGTATGAGGTGGGACTCAGTTGGAGGTGGGTCCCTGGGGACGTACCTTTGGAAGGCTATGTCTCTCCCTAGCACGGATCCTCTTCCCTGCTTCCTGGCCACCATGAGGTGAGAAGTATTCCTCTGCCAGCTCCTCTGCCATCATGTTCCTACCTTGTAGCTAACAAACAATGGCTGAATCTGCTGACACTGTAAACCAAATAAAACATTTTCTCCTTTAAATTATGGGTATCAGGTATTTTGGCCCAGCAATGAGAAACCTGACCAATATAAAACTTAAACAGATCAATAACAAGCAATGAGATTGAAGCAGTAATAAAGACAGGCGCACCGCTGATTTTTACCAAACATTTAAAGAAAGAGCTAACCCCAGTTCTCAAACTAGAACATGAAATGGAAGGGGAAGGAACACTTTGAAACTCCAGCCAATGCCACCTTAATACCAAAATCGGATGAGGACACAACGAAAAAATAAAGTTGTAGATTAATATCCTTGATGAACATAGATGCAAAAATCCTTAATAAAATGCTTTTAAATGTTGAATAAAAATCAACAACACAATAAAGATATAGACACAATGATCAAATAGATTTAAGTTCAGGGATGCAAGAATGGTTGAACATATCCAAATAAATAAATATGTTTGAACATATTCTAAAAATAGAATCTAGATAAAAATCACATGATCACCTCATTTGATACAAAAAAGGCTTTGAAATTTTTAATACTCTTTCATAATAAAAGCCATAAAATACTATGTATAGAAGAATCACATCTCAATATAATTAAGGCTATATATGACAACTCATTGACTGGGAAATAACTGAAAGTATTACCTCTAAAACTACAAACAAGATAAGGGTTCCTCTTTCACCACTCCTCTCTGATATATTATTTGAAATTTGGACCACACCAATTGGGCAATAGAAAGGAAAAAAAGGGGGATAGCAACAGGAAGGAAAGAAATCAAATTATCCTTATTTGCAGTTGATATGCTCCTATACTTAGAGGACCCCTATGGCTCCATCAGAAGTATTCTAGTGCTGATAAACAAATCAATAAAGAAGCAGGAAACAAAAGCAGTATTAAAAATTCAGTAGCTTTGCTATACACTAATAAGGAACTGACTGAAAAAGAAATCAGGACAATAATTCCATGCATAATAGCTTCAAAAAAATAATACCTAGGAATTGACCTAACCAAAGAGGTGAAAGACCTTTATAGTAAAAATTACAGAGCACTGAAGAAAGAAATTGAAGAAGACACTAAAAGATGGGAAGACGTCCCATGTTTGTGGATCAGTGGAATTAATACAGTTAAAATGTTCACATTACTTAAAGAAATCTACAGATTCAATGCATTCCCCAATGAAATGAAAATGACAATCTTCACAGAATTAGGAAAAATATCCTAAAATTCATATGGAAATAAAAAAAGACCCAGAATAGCCAAAGCAATCATGAGCAAACAGGTAAGGCTAGAGGCATCACAATACCCAACTTTGAAGCAATACTACAAAGACACAGTAATGAAAACGGCATTGTATTGGCATAAAAATAAGCACACAGACCAGTGGAACAGAATACATGACACAGAAAGAAGCCCATGCAACTACAGCCATCTTGATTCTGGATAAGGAGCCAAAAAATACACAGTACATTGGAGAAAAGACAACCTCTTCAGCAAATGGTGCTGGGAAAACTGAATATCCATACATAGAAGATTGCAACTAGATCCTTATCTCTAACCATGCATAAAAATCAATTCAAAATGAGTCAGAAACCTAGTCACAAGACCTGAAACTTTGATACTGCTAGAAGAAAGCACATTGAAGCCATATGTACAAGTAGACTCCGTAATATAGGAAATAAAGGCAAAAATCTGCAAATGTTACTCTATGAAATTTAAAGTTTTACGCCACAAAGGAAATAATCAATATCATGAATAAACAGTCTAGAGAATGGAACAAAATCTTTGCACCTACTCTTCTGATGGAGGTTAATATCTAGACTATAAAAAGAACTCAAAAAACGTATCTCCCATGGCCCAGTGAATAAATGGAAAAACAAATTAAGCATGTACTTCTGAAAAGAAGAAATATAAAAGCTCAATAAGTATGTGAAAAATATTCAACATCATTAGCCATTGGGGAAAATTAAACCTTCACTGAGATCCCATCTCATCCCAGGCAGAATGGATATCATCCAGAATACAAAGATCAGTAAATGCTGGTGAGGATGCAGAGAAAAAGGAAGCCTTCTACACTGCTGGTGGGCATGTGAATTAGTACGGCCACTATGGATATCATTGTGGAGGTGCACCAAAAAACTAAAACGAAAACTACCATGTGACCTTTTTATACACTGTTTAGTGTATACGCAGAGGTATTAAAGTCAGACTATTATAGGGATACCTGAATATTAGGGTTTATTGTAACACAATTCACAATAATCAACACATAATCTCAACCTTGGTGCCTATCAATCTATGAATGAATGAAGAAAATGTGATATATATATATATATATATATATATATATGTATATATATATAATATGTATTAATACATATGTATGTATTATTGAACCTCAGAGAACAAAATTTTGTCATTTGCAGGAAAATGGATAAAACTTAAAACTGGAGATCACCTTGTTAAGCAAAATCAGCTAGACAATCTAAAAAAAATACATGGCATAAAGTAGAAGGTAGCCTAATATTACACTACAGTAAGAATAAGGGAGAATAAGGAGGAGGGAGAGAGGGTAACGGGGGATGGATGTGATCAAAATATGTCACATGCATGTATAAAAATTCCACACTGAAACCCAAAAATTTTGTAAAATTAATAGGCACTAATAAAAATGTATTTTAAAAAAGAAAGAAAAAAAGAGCAAAGCATTAAAATTTTAAATGAAAAGTAATATAAAGTTAATTTGTAATGATTTAAGATCATCACTTGGTCAAGAGTTATTGTCCAGTATGGCAATTCACATAACTGAAAATGAGATGAGCCAAGAAGTAGAGTATGAAAATATTATTGATGAGTTTGCTTCTTTCAAGGCCAGGAAAGTAGAATTGCAATGAATTTTGGTTTGAATATAAGTGAAAAAATTAAACTGAAAAAATACATAGTTTATTAATACTGGTGAAATCGGAGCAGAAATTAAGCAGAACAATTTCCGGGGAATCAATAGAAAAACTAATAAAATAATTGTGCCAGAAAAAAGAGCCAGCCCAAATGATTTTACAGAAAAAGAACATATAAATATAAATATGTAGAGTTAACATTTGGTATCCTGGTATGTTTGTGTCTGTACATGTGTGTGTTCTAGGGATTCCACAAACTCACACATGCTAAACATTTGCTCAACCACTAAGCCATTGCTGCAGCTTTTATATTCTTTCTAAATATATATTAGAGGAAAAACACTTCAAATGCTTTTGAAAACATACTTACACAATTGAATTCAAAACTTGTAATCTTTCCAAATAAAATGAATATTTAATTAATATAAAAATTCTAAATAAAATATTAGCAAACAATTAAGAGAACATACATCTTAGGTTTATTTTAGTAATGCAAGGATCATCCAACATTAGTAACCAATTATTATAAATTCACCATGTGAATGTATCTAAGAAAAAACTTCTCTGATTATTTCCATGGATACTGAAATGTTATTTGATATGTTTCTCCAATGCTTGATGAAGATATTCAATTAAAGAATAGATGAACATTTTCTTACATAGTGAAATATATCTCCCCAATCCAACAAATCATCATCATGCTTAATTAGGAAACACAATTTAGAAACAAAATTTAGGATGCCTACTGTTACATATTTAGTGTTCTATTGGTGGTACTAACCAGTGCAGTCAAATACAAGCATTAAATGTTTAGATGCTGGAGAGGAGGAGGTAAACATAGTTTTCCCATATGCAAGATAATGTTATTTTAGTTGAAAACACCAAGAAAATCCACTGGAAAAATTCTTTCAAATAATAAAATTCAGTGAGATAGCATGAAACATACATATGCTATCTCACTATATATACATACATATATATATATATATATTTTTTTTCATATTCCCAATAAACAAGTGTGAAAATACAATGTGAAATAACACTTAGAATAGCAGTAAAAAGATAAATTCCCAGAAATGATCTTCACAAGAAATATGCAAATATAGTGTGAGTGAAACTTAATATTCCTGAGAGACACCAATGATATCTTGAACAAAAAAACTGTTGTTTTAGCTAGCAAGACTCAGCATTGTAATTATGTAAATTCTCCCTAAATTATGAATGCAATAAATCTTAAAATATACAAAATGATGGGTGGGGTGGGCTGCAAGAATACATAAGTTGACCCTAAGTTTTACATGGAAATGTCTGTATACATATTGCCAGAAAAACTGTGAAATTATTGAAAGGGAAGCCAGAAGTACCATACATTAATATGTATTATAATTCCCCAATCATTAAACACTATGGCCTTGCTACATGAAACAGAGACAGACCCACGTTATAAAGACCAGAAATAAACCTAAATATATACGGGAACTTAGTACAAGATAAAGATAATTGCAAAGTAGTAACAAATTATGTTGAAATAAGTAAATAACTACCTAAATATTAATATAAAGAAGATGGAACCACATCTCATACTGCTTATCAGAAAAAAATTTCAATACATCAAAAATTGATACATAAAATGTGAAATCACAGCTGGGCATGATGGTCCATTCCTGCAATCCCAGCGCTCTGGGATGATAAGGCAGGAAGAACAAGTTCAAGCCCAGCCTGGGTGATTTAGGGGCTTTGAAACCCTATCTCAAAATAAAAAATTTTAAAAAGGGTTTGGGATACAGTTCAGTGCAAAACCCTGGGCTCAATTCCCAGTACCTAAAAAAAAAAAAAAGAAAGAAAGAAAGAAAGAAAAGTGATACCACAAATCTACTAAGAAAAAAGAAAACTCCTTTAGAAATCTAGAATGGTTTGTAATTCAAAACCAAAAGAAAGGTGTCACATTTTGTTACATAAAATTAAAATTTCTACATGGCAAGATGAAGAAATTATACTGTGTGAATAAAATCAAAATAAATAACAAAATGGGAAAAATTGTTTAAATTTCATAGACAAGACAGATCTAACACATAAAGTGCTCAAAATGAGTACTAAAAAGACCAATATTGCAATGGGAAAAATCAAGTAAAAATGACCAGTTAACAGAAAAGGAGCCATAGATGTTCCTTACATTTATTAAAATTCCTATTGATCATAACAAAATAAATGAGATTTAAAACTACATTTTAAACTAACACTGGTAAATCTCTAAAAGTTTGATAATGTACTCTCATTCTGAGTCTATAAACACTGTCAAACATTGTTTTTGTGAGTTCAGGTGGTCATATCTTTTAGAGGGCGATGTGGCAATATGTTTTAAAATTACAAACATGGTACATAGAACTTTTGAGCCAGGAATTGCACTTACAGAAATCTCTCACATAGATATACTTTCGTATGTGTTAAATGATGTCCAAGGTTAGTCCTTGTAAGGAGAATGTTGGTAATAACCCAAGTGTACATCTTGTTCAATAGACTATTGAGAGTAAATAACAGTAAGGAGGCACCACCAAAGAAAAGTTTCCAAGATATAGTGATAAAAGACAAAAGGCAAGACAAGAATTTTGCAGATGATTTCAAGATTTTGTGAAAATAATTGAGAAACTTAAGAATCTATATTTAAAACATAACTTGAAATAGTTCTAGTAAGATATACGTACCTAGAGTCATATTTTTTTTTTCACAAGAAACACACCTAACAGAAAAGAATGAAGAAAGTTCGGCCATAAACAGAAATGATATGCATGTGTGTATAAAATTTCTTTACATTTGTGTGTGTCTGTGCATCTTTGTGTGTGTGTGTGTGTGTGTGCAAGGCAATTACTAACCAAAAAGACCTGAGAAAGCAGGCAAAATACAGAAAAATACCATTAGGATGTCATTAAAGAAAAAGAGAAGCATTTCATGAATATGAGAAGTTCGAGTAATTAGAAAATTATATGTTCTAAACTCCTACACAAATAATCCTCAAATATATGTAAAAGAAGGGATTTGAACAAATTTACCAATATAATGGCTGATTCCTACATAATCCCTCTTATAGTAGGTAAAAATTATTATTAGAGCTCTGACATTTTTGTGGAGAAACTCATAGCTATAAACTTCCTTCTTAAATTGCCTTTGCTGTATTTCAGAGATTTTGTTATGTTCTATTTCCATTTTTATTGATTGTGGGAATTTTAAAATTTCCTTCCTGATCTCTTCACTTACCCACTGATCATTTAAAAGTAAATTTTGCAATCTCCATGTTTGTTTAGTTTCTGTGGCTTCCCTTGATGTTGATTGACTTGTAGTTTCATTCCATTGTGATCTGATAAGAAGCAGAAATTATTTCAGTTTCTTGGTATTAGTTAAGACTGTCCTTATGACCTAAAATATGATCTAGTTTGGAAAACATTCAATGCAGTGTTAAAAAAAAAAAAAGATACATTCTGCAGTTGTTGTATGAAGTATTATATAGATGTCTATCAAGTCTACTTCATCTATGGTGTAGTTTAACTATGGTGTTTCTTTGTTGGTTTTTTATTTGGATGAAGAATGTGTTGGTGAGAGTACGATATTGAAATCACCCACTATTACTGTATTAGGATGTGCATGTCTCTTTATGTTGAGTAGTGTTCGTTTTATGAAATTGGGTACAGGAATATTTAGTGCAAAGATATTTACAATTGCTGTATCTTCTTGGTGGATTTTTCACTTCACCAATATGTGCTGGCCTTCTCTCCTTCGTTTTACTAATTTTGCTTTGAAATCTGATTTGTCAGATAGAAGTAAAATTACTCCCGCTAGCTTCTGAGCTCCATTTGCAAGGAGAGTTGTTTTCCATCCACTGACTTTCAATCTGTGTATGTCTTTGCTAATAGATTGTTTCAAGTAACCAGCAAAGTGTTGGGTCTTGTTTTTTAAATCCAACCTCCCAACCTGTCCCTTTTAATTAGAAAATAAAGACCATTTATATACAAAGTTATTACAGAAAACTATGTACTAATTCCTGTCAATTTTGTTGTTTTTCTAATGTTTGATTCTTTCCTAATTCTCAATGGCCTATCTACTTTTCCTCATCTTTGTGTAGAATTCTTTTAAATATCTTCTGCAATGCTCTTATTGATAATGACTTTCTTTAGTTTATGTTTATCTTGGAAGGTCTTTATTTTTCTTTCAGTTATAAAGAATAGTTTGCTGGATATAGTGCTCTAGATTAGCAGTTACTTTTGGGGCTTGAAATACATCTTTTCATGCCCTTCTGACAGTTAGAGTTTCTTCAGAGAACTCTGAAGTTATTCTGATAGTCTTGTCTTATAAGTGATTTGCTGTTTCTCCCTTGAAGCAATCAACATTCTTCCCTTGTTCTTTACTCTTGTCATTTTAACTGAAATGTGTTATATGCAGGTCCTTTTCTGGTTGTGCCTGTTTGGTGTTCTAAGTGCCTCCTGTACCTGGATGTCTATAACTTTCCCAAGATTTGGGAAATTTTTTGTTATGTTTTCATTTAAGGTGTTTTATATTCCAAAGTCTCTAATCTTAAAGGAACTTATTAAAGAATATTTACTATCTATGATCTAATAAAGTTAGAATGCAAAAGCAAAAAGAAATAAATCTCTATATGTGCCAAAATTAGAAACAATTCTAAACATCACAGGACACAGAAAACTTAAAAATTTTAATTGGTCTTGTTTTAAGCTTTTTTAAAAATTGTGCCTTTTTTTTTTTACTTTGTTTCCAAGGTATTTTCTCTTTAATTTGTAATACAGTAGTAAATTTCTTACATAAAGAAAAACACCAGAATTTCTACTTAGTAAGTGTGAAACTATAATTTATGCTATAGTCTTAAATATTATAATACAAATGATTGAACAATGATTCACGCTCCTTAGGAAATTGGGAGCATCGAAATACATTGATTGAATAACATTTGCATTTCTTTTAGAAAGTAGGCAAATAGCAAAACTCAAGTTGATAGACTTTTGTTTGTAGACTTCACAGAGATTTTAGAGATCAAATCTAACTCTTTCACAGATAAGGAAAATTAAAGCTGAGAGGAGGTGTCTTATCCAATCTTCCACAGCAATTTGATGTTAAAGCTGAAATTTTAACCAAGATCTCCTGATAACTGTGTATCATAGACTCAGACAAACACACATTTAGGTACTGTCTCTGTAACTTATCTAACAGAGCCTCAGCTTTCAAATGTAAAAAAAGAAAAAGGTGGGGAAGAGTAATCATATTTACCTCTCAGTTTGTAGAATGTATAAAATTACATGAATTTTTTGCATGTGGGTATACAATGCTCACTGAGAACCAGATAAAAACCTTTCCATGCAACAACACAGCCTGAGAAGCTTGATTCCATAATTTAAACATAAAATGGTGTCGTGCTTATCTATTTTTAAAGGAATTCGTGTATTAGTTATACTTTTATATAAATGCTTTTTCCCAGATATGCTATAAAATTTATAATAGCTTTTGGTAGGTAAAACACTAAGCATATACTCTGGGACAGTGATTTATGAAGGATTAGTCATGATTATCTCTGATTAACACTGCCATTGAGACTTTTTTTCACTGTTTGCATTTCTCGTACTCTGCTTGGATCAACAGCATTATGTATGAGGTCACCCAAGAGCGGGGAGTATACACATGACAGGTGGTGATTTTCAGGAGGTCCACCTTTGTTGGCAGCCCCATTTCTCAGTTTATTTTCCCAAAACCCAAGGGATTTAGTTAGGGGAGCTCTGCCAGAGAAGAGCCATCCCTGTAAGCGTCCCTCAGGGATGAAACTGAAAAATGATTTCTGCCTCTTTCTGGGAAATACAAGCCCCACAGTGGCAGGCAAGTTCTCACAGAATTCTTAGTTCAGCTGCATGAGACCATCACTTCCCCGGATGCACTGCCTCTGTACTTTTAGTCTGCATGCAGATTGCCCAGGCGTTTCTTAAAATACAGTCTTTGTTCTACCTCGACCAACTGATTCCATCTTCTAGGTGGAAGACTCAGGTCTTCGTATTTTAAAAGCTTCACTTGTCCTGTGATAGGTACCAAAGACGAAGAAGTAAGACCCAAAATTCTTTTTTTCTTTCTAAATAACAG
Organism: Erethizon dorsatum; assembly: GCA_028451465.1. Classification (NCBI taxonomy): domain Eukaryota; kingdom Metazoa; phylum Chordata; class Mammalia; order Rodentia; family Erethizontidae; genus Erethizon; species Erethizon dorsatum. The sequence continues at coordinate 149,513,951 of CM051823.1, forward strand.
CTCAGATGATATCTCTCTGCTCAAAAACCTTCAGGGGCTCCCTATTGCCTCTGGAATTTGGTACTGATTGCTTAGGTTGTCATTTGCCTTCCATATCATCTAAAAATGTCTGTTCCCTATCCCATAATCTACAGTCTTGTGATAGAAGTTCAAGGCTACTAACTGCACATACTCTAATCTTTCTAAGGGCCCGCTGTGGAGCAACTACAGGAGCATCACCTGCGGAGCTTATTAAAATGACAGATTCCTATTGCTGCCACACCCCTTCCTTAATGCACTAGGTAGAGAAATCTGAACCTTTAGTACTCAACTGAGGTGAGCTTGAAGGACTCTTCTTACTGCTGGAGCTCATCTTGGTCTCCCTGTCTCCTCCCTGGGGTACCCTGCCCACCCAACAGACTCACAGCAGCCCTTAAGTCTCAGCTCAGATTCACCTCTCTCCCTGGCCTGTACCACTAATCCTCTTTCTCTGTTTTTTTTTACGCAAGACCCTAGTAGTTACCGTCTTTTGTCTGTTATTTTGTGTCTTTTGTGCTTTCTGCTAATAAACACCTGATGAAAAAAATCTGTTTTTCTCATTTTTATGCTCTCTATAATGCTACATCTAGTGATTTCTTTCAGGTAAGGAATCAATCAATCTCTTTGGAATTGAAATCAATGAAGAAATTGGATGAGCCTGGGCTGGGGAGACCTCGGCAAGGCTACAGGTGGTAGGGAAGGGACCTCTGACTTTTGAGGCTTAAAGAAGGGCAGGGAATTTGGCAGGGGTAGGGTTTCTCTAAAACATTAGATTTGTCTTCCAGAAAAGCAGGAAACAGACATAAGATATAATAGTAGAGAAAATAAATTTAATTATGTACAACATCTGCATAAAAGGGAAATAAATGAATCACAACAGTAGTTGCCTCTGGAACTATGGTTACATCTATCTACTTCTCTAAGTTTGATTTTTATATGTATTTCCTTTAATAAATAACGTTTTATTTTTGCAATTATATAATCATTAGATACATTTCAATATTTGCCCCCAGGTTCCTCATTTTATTAGAAAAGAATGACTTATATCAGCACATGTCAGTTCATTTTAACATGCAGTAAGCAAATATTTACTGAACAACTTCGGCTGCCAGGAACTTTGCAAGATCCTGAGAATGCCAAGATGGAAAACGCATGGTCCCTGTTCTCAAGTATGATCACGCTGGTGGGAAAGCAGAAACATGAGCAGAGCAATTCAGTGCCATGTGACAATGCAGTGACAGAAAGCAGAGGGTAATAAGAACTGCCTGGCTATACCACCTAACCCTAACCCCACAGGTGCAGGCTTCCTGGATGCAAAATATCTCAGTAGTAAGAGGACAAAATAGTCCTTCTTAGGGGAGGAGAAATATTTTCCTCCACCCAATGTAAGCTCATGGGTGGGATCCCTGCAACAAAAGATAGATTATCAAGAGAAAAGCACACTAAATTTTATTATTTGCAAGAATTTTTCCAGTGGATTTTCTTGGTGTTTTCAACAAAAATAACATCATCTTGCATATGGGAAAAATATGTTCACCTCCTCCTCCTCTCCAATATCTAAATATTCAATTTTTGTGTTTGATTGCACTGGTTAGTACTACCAATAAAATGCTAAATATGTAGAATAGCAGTAACAGTAGGCATCCTTATTTTGTTTCTAAATTGTGTTTCCAAATTAAGCATGATGATGATTTGTTAGACTGGGGAGGTAACTTTATTATGTAAGAAAATATTCATCTAGTCTTTAACTGAATGAGAGAGCTACTGTCTTTATTCCCAGAAGAAAAGAACATCCTTATCTCTAAAGATACAGGGACATGGAGGAAAATCTGAACAAAAAGGCATTGTTACATTTCCCCCAGTTTATTACCAGTAGACCATACTCTTTTATCCTAGCAGGTTTCTCTGTAGTTGTCCACTCTACATCAAAACTAGCATGAAAAGACTCAGGCTTATCTGTGTCCTTGGACTTTCATAGCCTTATAAAGGATTCTATGTTCATGTAAAACTCTCATAAGAGCCCTATGGCCTGCTTCAGGAAGCAAGATCACAGAAATCTCCCTGCTTTTGTGGTTTTCTCTCAGCTTAAAATATTTTGGGGTTGCAGTTCTTGAGCCTATTGCACCTTCAAAGTAACAGGGTAGGAATTCCTGATGAAAGAAATAGCAGAAGGGTTAAACAAAGGAAGGAATGGAGAGCTGGCTTCTCTGCCAGAAAAGCCTCTAAGAGAGAAGCAGTGATCCATGCAGAGAAAAAAAGCAGGTGTCAGTCATGGAGAACCCGGACAGCCAGCGGATGGAGATTGGAAATAATTTTCCCTCACTTCCTTTCAAATTTTATTTTGCTATTTACAGTGGTCTGCTATTTTAAATAACAAGGGATATCTATACCACAAAGCTCCCATGCATAAAGCTTTGCCTACGTAATGGATAATTGAGAGGGAAACTTTAAGTTGTTTCTTAGAATTACCTGTGAGTTCTTCAAAAATTGTCAACTCCACCCACCCCCTACCCTGTTAAAATCCTTCCCGGATAATTCTAGTAAGTTCTGTTTGGGAATTACTATTCTAGATTTTCTGTTATTCTCAATGCTTTCCAACAAGAGAGTTGCCTAGAGATTTTTTCCCAGTACTGGGGATTAAACACAGGGGATCTGTGCTGAGCTATATCCTCAGGCCTTTGTTAATTTTTTTTTTTTTTAATTTTGAGACGGGGCCCGGTGAGATAGCTCAGCAGCTTAAACAACTGCCTGGCAAGTGCGAGGTCCTGAGTTCGACTCCCAGTACCCACATACGAAAAAAGGGCTGGTGATGTCGCTCAGCGGCACAGGCACCTGCTGGTGCACAAGGTCCTTAGTTCGACCCCCGGTATCCACAAAAATAAATAAATAAATAAATAAATAAATAAATAAATAAATTTTGAGATGGTATCAGTAAGTTGCTAAGTTACCAAGTCTGGGCTCAAACTTCCACTCCTCTAATCTCATCTCTCAGAATGCTGGGATCTAGAGAACTTCTTAAACCATAGAGATCCAGGCAAGCCCCATCACCAAGGGTTCCAGTTCACTGATAAGAGTCTCCTTCCTGTGTTAGTTTTCTGTCAGTGTGAAAAATAGCTGAGAAATCAACTGAAAGGAGGAAGGCTTTATTTTGGCTCACAGTTCCCGAGGTGTCAATTCATGGTCACTTGGTTCTGTTGTCTCTGGGTCTGTGGTGAGGCAGAACATCTTGGTGGGGAACACATGGCTGAGCACAGTGGCTCACCTAATGGCAACCAGGAAGCAGGAAGAAAGAGCAAAGGGCTGTGATAAATACTGCCATCAAGGGTACACCCCAATGACCTACTTCATCAATCTCAACTAGCCTTCACCTCCTACAGTTTCTACCACCTCTCAACAGCCCATCAAGTTAGGAATCCATAAATGGTTTAACCCATTCATGAAGTCAGCACTCTAATGATCCAATCAGCTCCCAACGACCCCACTTCTGAACACACTCAACTGGGGAGCAAGCTTTCAACACATGAAATTTTGGGAGACATATAAGATCCAAACCATAGCAGTCCCAGATATCTGCTCTTAAAATAATTTCCAGGTGACATTATTATGGCTAAGGAGTTGCTATCCCCCTAAAATTTCAAGTATGGCTTGTTCCCAGTGCGGCTATGAGGGAGGCCGTGAAAACTTTAAAAGGTGGGGACCTGTGGGAGGTCCTCAAGTCACCGGGGTGTTCTGCCCTTAGAAGGGAATGTTGGTCTGCTGGAGAGAGTTTTTGCCAGATCAGACTTTCTCATTAGAGTGAGTGAGCTTGACCCCTGAGTTTCTATTTGGCTTCTTTTTCGGTGATATGATCTTTCCTCTCCATGTGTTCCCACCACTGTTATTTTCCATCAGGTGGTGAAGCTAAGAGGAAGCCCTCACCTGAGCCTGCACAAGGCAGTTTGATCTTTCAGCTTCAAAATCTGTGAGCTATGTAAATCTCTTTTCTTTTTTTTTTTTTTTTTTTTTTTTTTTTTTTTTTGTGGGTACCGGGGGGACGACCTCAGGACCTCGCGCGCCAACAGGCACCCGTGCCACTGAGCGATATCACCGGCCCCTTTTTCGTATGTGGGTTCCGGGAGTCGAACTCGGGCCTTCGCGCTTGCAAGGCAGGCGCTTACGCCACTGAGCCATCTCACCGGCCCTAAATCTCTTTTCTTTATAAACGCCTCTGGTGTTTTGTTACAGTAATGAAAAACAGACCAATACGTGACTACTTTTTGAGTATATACTATATAATTGCACCAAATAAGATGTACATGAAGCTAATATTCCTTTGGAGAAGGAAAAGCTGACTAGGAAGAAGGAAGAGAGGGAGAGAAGAGTAAGTAAGAAGCCAATGGGAAGTGGACAGGATGGCGTGCTGGCTAAGAACACCATCTTGGAATCAGACACCCAGGGATTGAACTGCCAGTTATGATCTATGGATCAAGTTACTTATGTTCTTGAGCTTCAGTTTCTTTCTGTATGAATGAAGTTGATAATTTGGCTGGGGTGTTAAACATGGATAAAATTGTTGGCATTATACATGTTAACTGTTCATTGTTAATATTAAGGAAGTATCTTAAGCAGCAGGAGGAGGTATTGAGTGTTGCCAAAAAGTTAAATATGACCGGGTCTGAAGGTTTCCAAAGAAATTAGCAATATGAATGTCACAGTAACCTCAATAAAAGCAGTTTAAATACAATGATAGCCAGCAAATTCAGAAGTGGTTCTGAGCTCTATTTCTACATTCATTTAGAACTCCAAAAACCTGGAGACCAGGACTACATAACTTTATTGTCTGGTAAGCTCTTCACATAAATTTAACATTAAGTCCTTATTTTATAAAGAACTAATAAATGAAATGACTACATGAAGTACAATTAACATTGTGCCCTCTATTTTCAAAATGTACTGGTATTTAAAAATGGTTCAATGTATGAGAACTATGCATTTTTGTAAAGCTATTGTCAAGGATGTTACTATTAGGTTGTCTAACAACCTTCAGGGTTTTTCCTCCCTAGAGTTCTTTCTCCTTAGAGCTTAAAGCTGGGACTATCTTCTGTGTGGAAAAACACACCCAGCCCTGGCTGTGTACAAGCTGTGCACAAGCTGTGTATATGTAGGCGGTAGCACTTATCTCAACTCTCCATCCAGACCACCAAGCCTCCTGGTCTTACCTCTCCCATGGAGCAGATCCTGGATTTAGAATTTGTTCTTCCCGTCCATTCATTTTTTCAAACTTGGTGCTTGCATTTTTATTTTCTGGTTTCTGAAGCCACTGTAGTGAAGTACAGCCTTCAATTTCAGTTTTTTTCCCTGCCTCAGTCTCGGCACCTGAGATCCCCAATATTCTCTGGTTCCCTCAGACTGCAGCTGTGCACAAGTCAAAACGCATGCCTAAAAGGTGCCATTTCCCAAGATGTGAAATGGACAACAGTGCATATGCCTAACAGTAAAGGAATGACTGGAAACAAATTAAAATACCAAGAAAAATTCCAATTTTGTCACACTAAAAGAACACTTAAAACGGTGAGTATTTTGATACCTATAAAATATGTATATTGGGGTACAATTATATGAAAAATGCTCAATTTAACATACACACTATGTTTAATAATATGTAGAATGTTGTTTAGTATAAGATAGGCGATTTAGAAAGATATTAAAAGTTAGGATTTTATATTTGTCAGACTGTCTTACTCTGCAAAATGGCTTATGTGAAACAAAATCAAGCAGGAAACTTCTTAGCCTATTTATGTTAAATCAACCTTCCTATGACTGTCTTACTAATTAAAGTAATTTGTCCATCAAATCTTTCACCAAAAGATCAATTACATTTTAGGATATGCAATGAATCAGCATTGGTTTCCTCTCTTAAATCATTCTCATACTTCTCAATAAATGGCATTTTTTACTTCTGCTATTTGCTGATCAGAGTCATAAAAAAAATCAAATCTCAGCAGGCTGAAAGTAAATTTTAATTTGGGAATCGAAAGAAAGGTACTCTATCTTAACAAAACCCAGAGTTGGCTGCTTTATACAATTAAACTTGGAATTGATATAAATTCTAAAGCAATTATTAAACCACTCTGCATTTTCTACATGTGCTTATACTAAATAAAAAGGCAAATAAATGGATCCTGTCATTTTCCATTTAACTAAAAATAAACACACTTACTTGCCTTGAAAATAGAACCACGTAATCAGTTGGGCATTCTCTTTAAAGTAAGTAGTATTTGTTGCATTTCTATATGTGCAATATTTAAAGTTAGTCTTAATACTTCCATCTTGCTTGTGGGCATGAACATGCACATGATTTCCCGGACCCCACAGAAGGAGTCTGACCACCTATAAATTCTTCAGAGGTCACACTTCAGGTTGCACCTGATACCCATTCCAAAATATGTTCACTTAGTCTCCTTTTCCTACTTGAGACCTTGACCCAGTGACCCAAGGTTTGGCCTCTGCCTGTGCCTTTGGAAGTTTGGGGCAACTTCTTCGATTCCTCAGCCCTGCTTTATTCTGATGGTGTTTCATTTCTCCCAACACTTTCCTACTCACTATGCCTGCCATTTGCTGGCAGCATTAAAAAGTTTAGGGCTATGGTTGTGACTTGGGGAGTTTGATGTATATTCCCCAAGTGGGTGAGCAGAAGTTTCTTAAACACACACACACACACAAGAGATTAGTAACAATGTCTTGTCATCACAAGTTCTTGAAATCCAACTTCTGTTCCAATTTTTATCAACACACTCTCCTCTCTTATTGACCCACCCTTGATTTCTCCCTCTCTCTTCAAGATCTTGTTTTAATCAATTAACTGTTCTCTTTTCTACCTTCAATATTTTCTTCTTCACTACTACCTTACTTTCTTTTCATTGTCTTATTTCTGTCAGTATTATCACCTACATGACCCAAATTGTAATGTAGTCCTTAATTTCTCCCTCTAATGGTTCCTTACATCCACACATTGCCGGATAATGTTGCTTCCATAACCCTATGGAATAAAAGATAAGTCTTTCCATTCACATGGAAATCCTAAAGGGACCTCAAATTAAATTTTCTCAAAGTGAATATATTTTCTCCTTAAATTAAATTTTCTGGTGTTTTATTTCAGTTTATAGTTTATAGTTTTGAAATAACTATGATATAAAAATTAGGAATCAGATTTGACTTTTACATTATCAGGTGCTAGTTGACTGTAAAATCTGAATCTCAATCTATATTTTTTCTTTCTTTTCCACTCCCACATCATACTTGCTGAAAGAAAATTAAACAGCTTAGTTGAGCAAAGAATAATTTGTAAATCAGAACCCGAAGAGGTTCAGAGAACTCTGTCCCACAGGCGAACAGACTGAATTCCTGGACAGAAAGCTGAAATGAGGCTGAGACAACCAGATTGGCTAGAGGTCCACCTTGGCCTTAGTTCAACAGCATCTGGTTAGTTACCAGTCTAGATTGACTGAAGCTTGGCTGCTGTGATTGGTTGAGACTTTGTTACAGAAATCTACTCCAAAGGTAGGATGTCAGTTGGTTTATATACTAATTTAGCTTGCAGTTCATCACATAGGGACTCTAAGTAGGGAAGCATTCACAGGCTAAATTTAGTTTAGCATACTAATGTCCTTGTGTCATTAGTGCCACACTTGATCTTGGCAAGATTGCTGCTCTGTCTCCACAGCTGCTAGTTATGACTGCTTGTTATGGTTTGGATCTGGAATCTTCACTAAAGGTTCATGAGGTGAAGACTTGGTGCCCATGTTACCTGATGGGGATCCTGGGGTGGAGACTTTCTTTCCAGGTCCTTAGTGTCCTGAACAAACAATTGGACAAGACGTAGAAAAGGCATGGAGAGGGGCCGGTGAGATAGCTCAGCGGCATAAGCGCCCGCCTGGCAAGTGTGAGGTCCTGAGTTCGACTGCCGGTACCCACATATGAAAAAAGGGCTGGTGATATCGCTCAGCGGCACGGGTGCCTGCTGGCGCATGAGGTCCTGAGTTCGACCCCCAGTACCCACAAAAAAAAAAAAAAAAGAAAAGGCATGGAGGGTATAGATTTATTGAAGAAGGCGGAAAAATACACTCTACAAGGCAGACAGGTTGAAGAAGGCTCAGTAACCCTGAAGATAAATGGGAAGGGCCATTTAGTATCTAAAATACCTGGATTGGCTCCCTCCTCATATAAATATGGCATTGTGACAATTGTCCCATCAAAAACTCACTTGGCCTCATGCCAGAGCCAAATTGTCCTGCGGAAAAACTAATTTGTCCTCTCACCAGAGGTAAATGAAAGATCAGGACCAGTGCCTCTACTCGGTCATGTCCACATGTAAAGGAAGGACTGGGAAAGCATCTTCTGATTGGTTCTGTGAATACTGCCAGATCCAAATGAAGGATTAGAAATAGAGAATTTCTGACTGATCCCATGAATGACGCCCAATTCAAATGAAGGATTGAAAATATCACTTTCTGATTGGTCCCTTGTACGGTGCCTCCCAGCTGCCATGAAGTGAGCAGCTTTGCTCCATCACACGCTGCCCACTGTGATGTTTGGCCTTGCACGGTCTCCAAACAATGGAGCCAACTGACTAAAGAAGGAAGGCTCGGACATTATGAGCCAAAAAAGTTCTTTCCTCCTTCTAAGTTGTTTAGTCAGGTATTTTGTCACAGGAACAGAAAGCCTGACTAACACATACTGGCCCAGGGAGTTGGCACCCCTCTCCTTTCATTCTGGTTCACCCCTGTATAGAGAACCCAGCTTTTCTTTTTTTATCCTAATGGAAAGCTGAGTTAAGGCAGTGATGTTGGTGAGGTTTCAGAGAGAGGTCAAAACCTCTCTCCAGACGCGTCTGAGCTGTGAAAATACAGTGGTGTCTGGGTTTCTGGCTACAGCAAGGAGATTCTAAGGTCTTTCCTACAGTTTGGACAATTCCGGTCAACAACCGAACATTATTAATTTGTAGGGGAAAATCCCACAAATTTTGTGAATATTACCAAAGGCATAAAATTCTGATTTACTTAGAGAGATGAGAATCTTATCTGTACATCCAGAGAACAATATTTTAAAACACAGAGTGCTCCATTAACCTTGTGAAACGTTAGGAGCTATTCTACCTGTGAGCATTAATCATGCTATATCGACTTGATGGATTAAGAAATGGCTAGAAGATTGGTAATACACAGTTCTGGGTGTGTCTGTGGATGATTAACAGGTAGGACAGCAAACTGAAGGGGGAAGACCCACTCCAGATTGTTGGGGGTGAAGCTGTCTGTACCTCAGGTATCTAGGACAAGGCCACTGCTTCTCATGAGCTTGGCAGAGCCCCATGAGAGGTGTGCACAGCCCAGGGAGCCGATGCACGCAGTGACTTGACCTTTGCAGGGAGCCGATGCACACAGTGACTTGACCTTTGCTTGAGATAATATAGACATTTCCTCTCGTTCCTCATGAAGCCACCAAGGCATGCTGTTCTGCTGAAGATTAGATATTCTTCCTGTCCCAGATTCTACCCTCCCCTTAAACTCTTCATGAAGTTATTCATATACTGATTATATAAATAAATGTGTTGCAGGTGCTGGGCAGTTCCTTTCTCCCATCAGGAGAAGGGGCTCCACCTGACCTCTGCTTTTGTATATTGACTCCTGTCTTCTTCATCCCCCTGCTGTCCTCCCTCTGGAGTTTCAAGATCTGCACTGGATGTGGCACTGGATGTGGGTGGAACCAACAAATAGGCTGGTAGGTTGGTAGCCTGGTCCGAATGAAAAAGGAAAGAAGGAAGTGTTCGCATTTGGAAGAGCTTCAGTCTTCCTGAGTGAGTCCATCCTTTGCTGCCATCGCCTTTGAATATCTGTCTGCAGTTTCTTCCACCTTCCCATGCAAAGTCACACTGGCAACACTCCAGTGAGCTTTCAGAACTTCAACCCTGGCCAGGTGCCGCATCCTTGACCCCTCTCGTTCTGTGGCTTCCGTCTTCTTGGGCTGAGTAGCTCCTGGGGTCATCCAGCTGTGCTGAGGGCAGACAGCCATTGTGGACACTCCTTCCTCTAATCACATAGATCGCCATTGTGGACTCTCTCCTCTGATCTTGTTAGCCTAATAGTTCCCCTTGCATAATTATACATGTGTTTTCTATTGATTCCTTAGAAAACCCTAACACACTACCTTTAGAGATTTCAGATTTTGCCTTTTGGCACTATTGAAAAGGCTTTAGAAGCTAGGTGAGGGGGCCATGACTATAATCCCAGCACTATGGTAGGTTGAGGCAGGAGGACCATAAATTTGAGCCCAGCCTGGGCAACTCAGCAACTTACTGAGACTCCAAAATCAATCAGTCAATCAATCAATCAGTCAGCCAGTCAGTCAGTCATTAAGGGCACACTGAGGATGTAGCTCAGTGTGAAGGCCCTGAGTTCCATCCCTAGTGCCCTGGGGGGAAAAAAGAAAGGCTTAGACATTTTATTTTCAGTGGGGGAGAAAGTACATTATTATCACATCAACTAAAAATACTCCGTCAAAGAAAGCCTTTATGCAGCTCTCTTACTGTTGCTCTTAAAAGATTAAAAGGTTGCATTAAAAGTCATTAATTTTGTGAACTTTGGCCTAAGAGAAGTGCTCTAAAATCCAGCATTGTGGACAGCCCCTCTGAGGGTCTTGTGCTCAGTTTACTGTGGAATAAGAAGGACTCAAGAGATTTTTAGCATCAGAACAGCTCTGAAAATTGTACTAATCTCTCCTGTAGTTGTTGCTAGGTTCCAAACATCACGTAATGAAAGCTGCCCCAAAATGTGACCAACGTGAACACCCTGAAGCAGGTTTTATTTTATTTTTTTTTTACCAGTCCAAGGAGCTTTTATTAAAATGGAGATTTTAGTGCAAACACAGGAGGTCAGATGTCTGCTGTAGGGGTTTTTCAGTTGAGCAGGTTGTTTGAGCCATTTCTAAAGAGAAAAAAAAAAAAATCAGGAAATGCCTAAGGGCAACTACTACTTGTCAAGTCTTATTGTCACCATAGGAAGGGGTCACATTTTTAGAAATTTTTTTTGTATAATTGAAACCCTTGTTTTTCAGCAGAAGACAAGATATTTCAAGCTATGACAATTATAATGGGCAGTGGAACCACTACTTTACCCCAGAATAACTGTCTTCCAATTTTATGAACCACATTTATTACACATTTTGATTTGAACACTGTAAGTTGGTGTACTGGTATGGATTTTTAACATTTATTGAAGTTTATTAAATGTCAGGAACTGTGCTAAACCTGGAAAATTGGTAATTTAATATAGCTACATAGAAAGAGTTTGCCAACCAAAACCTCACTTCCAAAAAGTGTTTTCTCTACTTATAAACTTTTATTTCATTTGTGTTTTATACGTTCTTTATAGAAAACAATAGAATATAAAATTAAGCAACAAGAAAAATGTAACTTTTAAAAACAGTAACCCATTCTGGCAAATATTTTGGTATACGATATTTTGTTATGTAATAGTTTAGTATAAAATCTTTTAATCCTTGTTTACACAAATGCAAGCATGTAAATTTGCATTTAATATTTAAAAACAAGAACATGTTATAGTTTGAATCTTCAGTGTTCCTCTAAAGCCCATCTGTTAAAACTGGTAATCAGCCTATAGTGCTATCAGGAAGAGGTGGAATTTTTAGTTGGCGGGGTCTAATGGAAGGGAGTCAGTCAGTGGGGACAGCTCTTGGAGGGGACATTGAGATTCTGGCCCCTTTCTTTCACTGTTTCTGCTTCTTGGCTGCCATGAGGATAAGAGGCCCCCGTGCATCACCTACTTGTGCCCTGATGCACTGTGCTGGCCCAGGACCAAAGCAACAGGGCCAAGTTGACATGGACTGAAACCTCTAAAACCGTTAACCAAAACAAACCTTTTGCTCCTTTTAAGTTAACTTTATCAGTATTTTATCACAGTGATAGGAGGCTGTACACGGAAAATTGATACCAAGAAATGGAACCATTGTTGTAACTATTACTGGCTATATTACTGGGCTGTTAGTTGCTCCCAAACCAATATTTCAGAGACAGGAGTTTTGGGGGGAAATCACTTTTATTCAGGGGTTAGCATCTTCAGAAGTTTGATGGGGGACAGTTGTTCTCAAAGCCCCATCTTGGGGAATCAGGTGTGGAAAGGGCTTTCTTAGGGAGAGAAAGAAGGTGCAGCAAGATGATGGGTAGGAAGGCTATGTGCTAAGCTGAGCAGGGTCTTCATCATCCAGGGAGGGTGTGTCGTATTTTCTCCCCCTCTCACCTGAACACAATTGACCTCCACCTTCTGGAACCAGCTCCTGTATTTTCTTAAAAGATATATAATATTTTTCTGTAAGTTAAACAATTTACATTCTTTGTTTCAGTTTGTGCACAGAACTAAAGACTGAGGAGGGCCATTATACATGCTGATGTGATCTGAAATTCACCATGTATTCTGGGTTCTGTAAAATTAAAGAGATTGTTTAGCAGTTAACATCTTAGAATTTAGAATGTCAGACAAATGGGAGGAGACATAGTCCTTTCAAAAAGCATAAGTAATATGCAGAAGGACAAAGGTAAGGGAAACAAAAATATTTCTGCCAAGGACAACTCCCAAAGGAGCAGCCACTGTTGCATGACTCTACCTGATGATTTTGTTTAGAAGATTTTGGAATCAGTTCGCAGAAGGATTCACAAAAGTTTGGAGAAGCCAGTACAAAAGGCTACAATACCATAAGCAAAGCTAAATGGGCAATTCTGGGGGAGACATAGAAGACCAAGTGCTGATAGAGATGGAGAGTAAAGGCTGTGCTCAGGATATTTCAGATAGAAATAAAGACTCCAGTGGGAGTAGGACGAAAGGCCACTTATACTACAATCCATCAAAGAACTTGTCCACATTTTGTTCATGCTCTAATACTGCAGGAAACAGAATTTAAAGATGTGTCATTGGTTTATCTGGTGGAGAAAATTTCAAGGCAGCACAGCATTCAGACAGTGGCATAGATATTTCTCCCTATTCTAACCAGGCTTATAGTTAGAATTAGGAGCAAAAAGGCAGAATAGAAAGATTTGAAAAACTTGCCCTTTGGCTAGACAAAAAGCACAAATAAAGTTCCAGCCAAAAGTGGTGCAGTTACCAAAGAGATTATTACAACTGTAAGAAAGAAGCCACATACTGGACTCAGTGGATGTAGCTCAGTGGTAGAGCACTTGCCTAGCATGGTTGAGGCCCTTGGTCCAAGTGTGCCCAGCACTCTCCTCCAAAAAAAAAAAAAGCAAGAAAGTAGTTTGTTTTAGAATGATAGAAATCAATCCCACATGTTGAGGGTCAAATGTATAAAAGTGTAAAGCCCTTTCAAAAACAATCTTTTAACTTGAAATCCCCGCAGTATCCTGTCCCCACAGGGTGCCTAGGCAATTGTTTCTCTGGGATCATTTCCTACATCCAACCATCAATGCATCCAAACCATTGCTTCCATCATTCAGGTGGGCTCTGAGATAGCTCGTCGTTTGGCATCATCCATATGATGCCAGTTTTGCAGGCACATAAAACGCAACATTCAGTGAGGCAGTGGAGGCCTCCAGTGATATTTTAAAGGAAAGCCTAGGAAGCCACATAATGTGTTATAGGATTTGATTCCCTGGAAGCAGCCCCTGAGAGAGCGATATATGAAGCCAAAGTTGCAGTGGAGACCTCAGGAAGTTAGAGATACCAGGAATGTGGGACACCTGTCAAGGTTAATTTGCAGGCAGTGAACAAAACCAGATCAAGAGCATGGCCATGTGGCCTGCAACCTGCCAGAGCAAGGAGAGATGATTCTTTGCAAGCTCATTGGAGCTCCCATCACACTCACGTCTGTGTCCTATGATACAACAGACATGGAGCTTTAAGATTTAATGTTTGACTTGCTAGGTTTTAGTTTTGCTTTAGTCTTGTTCCTCTTTTTTAGTTTCTTGTTCATCTCTTTTGAGAAGGTGATGCTTATCATGTGTCATTTTATCTTACATGTATGTAATTTGTTCCTTTGATATTTACAGGGGCTCCCAGCCAAGAGTTTCCCTGGAGTCTCAGAAAGGAGAATGAACTTGGAATTTTGAGCAATGTTGAAACATTCAAGAATTTAAGGAATATCAGATATGGATAATGCATTGTGAGATGGACATGAGCCTTCCAGGGTTAAGGGCAGAATTTTATAGTTTGAATCTTGAATATCCCCCCAAAACATTTCCAAAGGTCTCCTGGCACTACTGGGAGGTGGGGACTTAGTAGAAGGAAACCCTTGGTAGGTGGGGCCTAGTAGAAGGAAGTTGGGTCATGGAGCATGTCTTTGAAGGGGATGCAAAGATCCCGGTTCCTTAACTCACTTTGCTTGGAGCTGCCATGAGGTAACAGGCATTCTCCACCACACACTTCTGCTATTATATACTTTGCTGCCGTAAGCCCAAAGCAGGGGATCAAGTGACCGTGGACTGAAAGTTCTGAAACTGTGAGACAAAATTAAACTTTTCTCCTTTTAAGTTGATTTTCTCAGGCATTTTGTCAGTGAGGGAATGCTAACACACACTGCTGTTTATGTTTATATCTATATCTGTACAAGCATTTTTCAGTAATATATTGTAATAATCTCTTTATGTCAAAATGTAATATGACATTAAAATTTATAATGGATTATTATACAGTATTCCAAACTGTGTTATATCATAAATCACTTAATCAACTCCCTACTGTTTAATATTTTGGTTAGCATCAGTTAATGTAGGGGCTCTGCTATGATGTGATAATAAATAGCTGTGGAATTCCACACATTCATGTTTCAAATCACAAAGTTTACTTCTTGTCATGCCATATGCCCATTGTGGGTTGGCCATGCTCCACATTGACTGCCTTGTAGGATGCAGGCTGATGCAGCATCCACAGTTGGTTTGCTGCTTGCCAACGAGAGCTCTGTAGTCTGCAGTATGGCAGTGAATATTCTACTCCTTGGAACTAATTGCCCAGAAGTTTGCACATGGCCGCATCAGACACAAGAAGGCAAAGGATTACAATCCTGTCATATTTTCAAAAGTGAGATTAAATTTTACTAAATTGTTGAAAAATAAATTAAAAGTGAATAAGAAACAAGAATAAAAGTTGAAGCATTTATGATAGGTAAATAGAAAGAAAGAGAAATTTTGAGAGAAAAATTCAAGTCCAGAAATGCTTTGACTCTGGTCCAAAGAAAATCAACTACCGAAAGACTGTGTCGAAACTCAATATGTGATGTGACTAGGGTTGAGAGGGGTATGTTAGCAAAGGTAAAAGTTGGTTCTTTGACACCATTAGTGAAACTGATAGATGTCTACCAAAACTATTCATAAAAAAGAGAAAAAATGTGAGTTACCAGTGAAAAAGTGTTATCACCATACATGATATGTATATTAAAAGGATAAGTAAGAGGATATTATAAACCTTAGAATAATAAATTCAACAAATCTGATGAAACGAATTCCTTAAGAAAAAAATATCAATTCAGATACAATAAGAAGTAGAAAATTTAAATAGTGTCAGATTGCTTAAAATTGTATCAAACATTAAGATAGGAATAATATCAATAATACATATAATCTCAAAAGTCAGGAAAAGACAGTATTACCCAACTTAATTTGTGAGTCCAGCATACCAAGAATATGACACCAAACCCTGAGAGATAACAAGAAAAGATAACCCTTTGAAGAGATAGACTTTAAAAATATGAGCTGCTTAATCAAACACAGAGTTATTTAAGTAGTGTAGAGCACCATGATCAAGGGAGGTTTATGTCAGTATTGCAATGATTGATTCACACTTGAAAATCTATCAACATTTTCTAGAATAAAAGAGGAAAAAGCCCACATAATTGTTGATGCAAAAAGTGTGATTTGGACAAAACCCAACATACATTTCAATGCCCATTTCACACTAAAAACTACAGATTATTAGGGACTGAAGGAATCTTCCTCAATCTCATAAAGGGTATCTGTGAAAAAACTGCAGTTAATGTCACACTTGTTTGCAACACATTAATTCTTATCCCCTTTGATTAGAAGCAAGGTGGAGCTGTCCATATTTGCCACTTCTTTTCAACATTTACTGAAGATCCTAAGATTGTAAGGCATAAATCCACCTCAAAATAATCCTTGACACAAGCTAAGAGAGATTGGCACCAGCAAATGTTAATAAGGACGTGGAACAATTGAGACTCTCACACACTACTGGTAGTAATGTAAAATAATGCAACTTACTTGGAGAAGTATTTGGAGATTTCTTTAGAATTTAAACATACATCTACCCAATGACCCAAAGATTCATTTCCCAGGTGTTTATCCAAGAAAATAAAAATTTGTCCATATAAAGACTTGCACTTGAATATTCACAGCAAATTTATTCACAATAGCACAAAAGTCAAATGTTCATCAAGAGAAGATGGGATATATAAATTGTAGCACATCCACAAAACTCAATACTACATAACTGAAAAGAAATCAACTATTGATACACATACTAACATGGATGATTTTCATTTTGAAAAAGAGCAACAGAGAAGAGTACATACTGCATGGTTCCACTTATACAAGTAAGGTAATTTAAAAGGTAGAATTTACTCTCAGAAATGGAAGTCAAGGTGAATGGTTCTGTTGAGGTGGAATTGATTGAAAACTGGAATGAGGTGAATTCCTAGGTAATTACAATGTTCTGTATCTTGTTAGATTATTGATTACACAGACACATACAATTACCAAAACTCATTGAACCAAACAGTTAAGATCTGGGCATTTTACTGCAAGTAAACAACATGCGAATAAATTTTTTTTAAAAATATGAAATCTACTACTCAAAGAGAAATTCTTTTGTAAACACTGACTCCATCTACAAATAGCCACATTCTTTAGACTTTCCACAGTGGTTTATGTTCCACTATATCATGTTCATTAAACTTGTGCCCAAAGAAATAGCCCCCATGAGTTTAGCAGAACACATCATGGCAAAATTGCCTGGCAATGTTAAGTACATTATCTGGAAGTCAAAAATATAAAAAAATCAATTTGATTCATTTCAAAATATTTCATTCATATACTGGAAATTGCTCTACTTATTGGTTTTCAACTGTCCTAGAGAGATATTACATATCTACATCACATTTACTTTTGTTGTTGTTGTTATAAAATATTTTCTCCTGGATAAATACAGTTTCCAACTTGGAAAGAATACCATATAGATATTTGTTAGGGAGGAAACTCTGATTCCTCCAAAGTAATACACCAAAATAATGTTTTTAAATTAATTGCTTTGTACTGTATAAAAAATAGTACGATGATATTAAGCATGATTAAATAGAAGTTGCACACTATAAAAATTATGTAACAAAGTAAGTCAATGATGTCTTTTGTTTTGTGCCTGTCTTGGTGGTTACATATTTTATAATAAGAGTTGCTCAAGCTTGAACCTACAAAAGGATGGAAATTCCAAGAAATACAACTTTCTTATCAGATTTTCTTTGATCCAATTTAGGAGATCATTTTTCTAGCCAGCAATTCACCTAAAAGACAATAGTGTTTTAAGTATAAATATTTGACTGAGCTTCAACCGAGAGGCCATCTACCAAGAGGACTAGTTTTCTTTGTCAAGGAAAGTATCTTAGAATTTCTTTCAGAGGAAAACCACTGGGAAAAAGAAGTGCACATTTGAGAGTTCTGTAATTATAGTTAAAAACAAAGCTTTCTCTAGACATGCCCACTTACAAAATATTTCTATAGGCCATTTGCTGAAAATAATGAGGCGAAACTGAATTCGTGGTTGAAGAAAGCATAGAATATAAAATGAAAGTGTTTTCTGAATTGCTGTCTTGAAAATGATAAAAGAAACTGAAATGATGTGAACCTTGAACTTTCATTTCTGATTCTTCCGTGTTGTTAAAAGCAGGAACAAATGAAGCCAACTACAGAATACTTTTTGCTTTATTCTGATGTAGTCTGGCATAAAATCATAAGTGAAAATATAACACCAGGTGCTGCTTTGGAAGTAGAGTTATGTGCATTTATGTCAGGATATGATGAATGAGAATGTACAACTGAGAAGTCTTCTCTTGGCTAGCTCTCATAAAGCAAGTAAAGTATACCAAAAGCTATTTGTTTTTTTTTTTTTTTTTTTTTTTTTTATTTTTTAAAGAGAAGAAAAAAAAACAAAACAAATCAAAAGAAGAACAAATTTTCAAACCAACATAATAGGAGGGTAACAATGGTTAATACATTACGTATTACTATCTTTAAGTTAGTTATTCAGGACACCAGACATTAGCATTCAATTGTCCAAACATTATTGGCACAAACCTTACTCTTCAATGAACTAAGTAAAAATGGTAGTGTATCTATCTTAACCATCTTATATATATATATATATACAATTGTTTTTTTCCCTTTCCCTTCTTTCTTTTCCCTATTCCAGTCTCTCTTTCCTTTTGACCAGTTTCTTTTTGATTCACCATATCTATTGTACATTTTGGATCTTATTTACTCTTTCAGTTTCTCATACTAGAGAGATAATACGATGCTTACACATGTGCTTCTGGTTTATTTCACTTATGAGTATTTTCTCGAGTTGCATCCATTTACCTATAAAAGTCTCCAGTTTATCCTTCTTTATGGCTGAATAGTACTCCATTGTATAAAAATACCACATCTTTCTTATCCATTCCTCAGTTGATGGGCATTTGGGTTGTTTCCAAGATCTGGCTATTACAAATTGTGCTGCTATAAACATGGGTGCACATATATCGCTGTGGTACGATGTTTTTAATTCTTCTGGGAAGATGCCCAGAAGGGGAATAGCTGGGTCAAATGGGACCTCCAACCCTAGTTTTCTGAGGAATCTCCACACTGACTTCCACAGTGGCTGTACCAGTCGACACTCCCACCAACAGTGAAGAAGGGTTCCTTTTTCCCCACAGCCCCTCCAGCATTTGTTATTAGTTGATTTCTTTATAGTAGCCATTCTTTCTGGGGTGAGATGGTATCTCAGTGTTGTTTTAATTTGCATCTCTCGAATGACTAGTGATGTTGCACATTTTTTTGTATATTTATTTGCCATTAGTATTTCTTCATCTGAGAAATGTGTATTCATCTCAGATGCCCATTTTTGGAGTGGGTCTTTAAATTTGGGAGGTCTGATTTTTTTGAGTTCTTTATATGTTCTCGATAGTAATCCTTTGTCTGAGGAACAGCTGGCAAACATTTTTTCCCACATTGTGGGTTGTCTCTTCACTCTGTTGGTGGTTTCTCTTGCTGTGCAAAAGCTTTTTAATAAGATGAGATCCCAGTTATTGATTCTTTGGGATAGTTCCCGTGCGGTTGAGTTTTTATTCATAAAGTCTTTGCCTACACCAATGTCTCCAAGGGTTTTACCTATCCTACCTTCCAGCAGATTTAATGTTTCTGTTTTAATATTTAGATCTCTGATCCATTTTGAATTTAGTTTAGTGCATGGTGAAAGATATGGATCTAGTTTTAATCTTCGGCATGTGTAGAGCCAGTTTTTCCAGCACCATTTATTAAAGAGGCTATCTTTCTTCCAGCGAATGTGTTTGGCACCTTTGTCAAAGATAAGGTGGCTTAGTATGTCTGGGGTTGTTTCAGCATCTTCTAATCTGTTCCATTGATCTTCAGGTCTGTTTTTTTGCCAGTACCACACTGTTTTTATCACAGTAGCTTTATAGTATAATTTCAAGTCGGGGATTGTGATGCCCCCTGCCTTGCCTTTGTTGCCCAGAATTGCCTTTGCTATTCTAGGTCTCTTCTGATTCCAAATGAATTTTAGGATTGTTTTCTCTAATTCTGTGAGATATGCTGTTGGAATTTTGATTGGAATTGCATTAAATCTGTATAACAATTTTGGAAGTATGGCCATTTTCACTATATTGGTTCTTCCTATCCAGGAGCAAGGGATATCTTTCCATTTTCTGATATCCTCTTCAATCTCCTTTTCCAGAGTACTGTAGTTTTCAGTATAGAGGTCTTTTACATCCTTCGTGAGGTTGATTCCTAGGTATTTCATTTTTTTGGATGTTATTGTGAAAGGTATTGTTTCCCTAATTTCTCTTTCAGTAAGTTTGTTATTTGTGTACAGGAAGGCTATTGACTTTTGAGTATTGACTTTGTATCCAGCTACACTACTGAATTTGCTTATTAAATCTAGCAGTTTTTTAGTGGAGTTTTTGGGATCTTCTGTGTAGAGTATCATGTCATGTGCAAATAATGATAATTTAACTTCTTCCTTTCCAATCATTATTCCTTTTATTTCTTTCTCTTGTCTAATCGCTCTGGCTAAAGTTTCCAGAACTATGTTGAATAAGAGTGGGGACAGTGGACATCCTTGTCTTGTTCCTGATTTTAGAGGGAAGGCTTTCAGTTTTTGGCCATTTAGTATAATATTGGCTGTTGGTTTGTCATAGATAGCTTTTACCAGGTTGAGATAAAGACCCTCTACTCCAATTTTCTGTAGGGTTTTTATCATGAAAAGGTGCTGGACTTTGTCAAAAGCTTTTTCTGCATCTATTGAGATGATCATGTGATTTTTGTCTTTGGTTCTGTTAATATGCTGTATTACATTTATTGATTTACGTATGTTGAACCATCCCTGCATCCCAGGGATGAATCCAACTTGGTCATGGTGTATAATCTTCTTGATGATTTGTTGGATTCTGTTTGCCAGTATCTTATTAAGGATTTTTGCATCTATGTTCATTAGGGAGATTGGCCTGTAGTTCTCTTTCTTAGTTGGGTCCTTCTCTGGTTTTGGTATCAGGGTAATGCTTGCTTCCAGGAATGAATTTGGGAGTATTGCTTCCCTTTCAATTTCATTGAAAAGTTTGAGAAGTAGGGGCGTTAGGTCTTCTCTAAATTTCTTGTAGAATTCGGCAGTGAATCCATCAGGGCCTGGACTTTTCTTTGTTGGGAGGTTTTTAATTACATCTTCGATTTCATTGGTTGATATTGGTTTATTTAGGATTTTTAAATCTTCTTGATTTAGCTTTGGTAATTCATACGAATCTAGGAATCTGTCCATTTCTTCTGCATTTTCCATCTTAGTAGAATATAAATTTTCAAAATAGGTATAGATGATCTTCTGGATTTCTGCAGGGTCCGTCGTGATATCACCCTTTTCATTTTCAATTGCATGGATTTGAGTCTTTTCTTTTCTTTTTTTAATAAGGTTGGATAAGGGTTTGTCAATCTTATTTATTCTTTCAAAGAACCAACTTTTTGCTTCATTGATTCTTTGTATTGTTTTTTTATTCTCCAATACGTTAATTTCTGCTCTGATCTTTATAATTTCCTCCCTTGTACGGGCTTTTGGCTTAACCTGCTCTTCTTTTTCTAGAAGCTCGAGGTTCACCCTTAAGTTGTTTATTTGCGCTTGCTCTATTTTCCTGATATAAGTATTTAATGCTATAAATTTCCCTCTTAGGACTGCTTTCATTGTATCCCATAAGTTCCGGTATGTTGTACTGTCATTATCATTCAGTTGTAGAAAGTGACTAATTTCTTCTTTAATTTCATCTGTGACCCATTGGTTGTTCAGGAGGATGCTGTTTAATTTCCATGTGTTTAGGGAGTTTATGTGGGATCTTTTGCCATTGATTTCCAATTTCATTGCACTATGGTCTGATAATATGCATGGGATAATTTCAATTCCTTTGCATTTACTTAAGCAGGTTTTATGAGCTAGTATGTGGTCTATTTTGGAGAACGTCCCATGTGCAGCTGAGAAAAATGTGTATTCTGATGTTGTGGGATGGAACACTCTGTAGACATCTACTAAGTCCATTTGTTCAAAAGTTTGGTTCAGTTCTACTATTTCATTATTGATTTTCTGTCCAGTTGATCTATCTTTTTGTGACAGTGGAGTATTGAGATCTCCCAATATAATTGTATTAGTGCTTATTTGATTTTTCATGTCCTTTAGTACTTGTTTTATATAGCTGGGTGCATTGGTATTTGACGCATATATATTTATGATCGTTATCTCTTCCTCTTGGATTGTTCCCTTTACAAGGATGTAATGACCGTCTTTATCTCTCTGAATCCTTCTTGGCTTGAAGTTCACTTTGTCTGCAAAAAGAATAGCTACCCCTGCTTTTTTCTGGGTTCCTGTGGCATGGAGTATTGTTTTCCATCCTTTGACTTTCAGTCTATGAATTTCTTTCTGAATTAAATGTGTTTCTTGTATACAGCATATTGTTGGATCTTGCTTCTTGATCCATTTTGCCAGTCTGTGCCTTTTGATTGGTGAATTGAGACCATTAACATTGATGGTTAAAACTGATATGTATTGACTTGTCATGATATTTTCCTGTTGTTGGTTCCCACTCTTTGTTTTTCTGCTTTCCGGCTATTTAATTATTTGCCCTGCCTGGTGGATTCCTTCTGTTGGGGTTCCTATCTCTTTCTAGAATGTCCTTCAGAACGTTTTGGAGTGCTGGTTTGGTGGTCATAAATTTTCTCAGATGTTCTTTGTCATGAAAGTATTTTATTTCTCCATCAATTTTGAAAGATAGTTTTGCAGGGTACATCAATCTGGGCTGAAAATTATTTTCCTTTAGAGCTTGCAATACATCATTTCAAGCTCTTCTTGAATTGAGGGTTTGTGCTGAAAAGTCAGCTGTGATTCTGATGGGTTTTCCTTCATAAGTGATTTGTCTCTTCTCCCTAACAGCTTTTAAGATTCTGCCCTTCTGTTGAATTTCTGGGATCTTGATTATAATATGTCTGGCTGAAGTTTTTTTTTGATCATGTCTAGTTGGTGTTCTAAAAGCTTCACTTATAGGGGTGTCAAATTCCTTTTCTCTTCCAGGAAAGTTCTCCCTGATTATGTCTTTGAACAAGGTTTTAATGTCATTGATGCTATCTCCTGCTTTTTCATTTATTCCAATTATTCTTAAGTTGTTTATCTTTGAGTCATCTAGCAGCTGCTGAATTGATTTTTCATGGTCCCTTGCTATTTTTAAGAATTTTTCCATTTCATGATCACTAATTGCAAGCCTGTCTTCTATATCTGAGATCCTGTCCTCGCATTGGCTTATTCTGCTACAAATACTTTCAATGGAATTTTTTATCTCTTGGGTATCTGCTTGAATCTGCCTTATGGATTCCATTTCTTTCCTATGCTGAGCATTCATGGTTTCTATAGTTTTCTTAAGTTCATCTATTTTTTTGTCTGTATCAGCTATAGTGTCCTTAAGCATGGTCTTCATTGTAGACATTATCTCTGCAGTTATCTGTGAGATTATTTCTGTTTTAATTTTTTCCAGAACCTCATTCAGTTGCTTTGTTGTTACCACTTCAGATAGGCCAGGTGGGTGGCTTTCGGATTGTCCCACCTCGTTGCTCCCTAGGTTTGCCTTTGGTGAATTGGATGTGTGGGGTTGCATCTTGTTTAAGTGTCGTCTCATTTTTTCTTTCTTTAATTCCTGGGGTGATGTTTGCAAATTACCTATAGTAGGTTACTTTATTGCTAGTGTTTAAGATCTTTAGAAGATGACTACTTCTCTGCAGTATCTTCCAAGTGGAGCTTGCTTTTAGGTTTTGAGCTTTCTGCCAGATCCTACCTCTTCAATTCGTTGGGTATGCGAAGTTGCTACCTGTTTGGCCCAGTCCTTGATTCTTTGGTACTGTGCCACTGTATTTTCTGTGTCCCTTAGTCAATCTCAATCATGAAATATCAGGAAGGAAAGATGTTTAGAACAATTATTTCACATTTGGCTATAATGTTAACTAAAGCATCAAACAGAGCCTAGAAAATGACAGACTGAGCTAACCAGTTATTTACCACTTTTAGCTGTATAGAGTTGCAGTTATATAACAAAATCTAAAACACACCAGAAAAATTATATGCAGTATACAAGTCCTGTGTATGTCAATTTTTCCCCTGAGGAGTTTAAATTTAAAATGAGTTAAGGAGGAAATAGAGTATTGGGAGAAGAGGAAGGAATTAGATGTAAGGTTAGAGGACCAAGAGGGATCCCACTAAAATTGGGACACTAGTGCAGAGGACAGGTGGTAGAAAGAGAAGGAAGGGATAAAAGGAAGAACAGATCACAACCACAATCAGAAAGAAGTTAGAGGCGCTGTTTACACTCATATAAAAAACCAGAGAGAATAATGAAGGAAAGAGCAAATACACATACAGAAACAAAAACGAAGATAAAAACAATAAAACAGACAGATCAAAAATAAAACCCCACCAAAAAACCAAACCAAACAAAACAAAAACAAAAAAACCCTTCACCAGAACAAAAAACGAATCAGTGAGAAAAAAAATAATAATAAAAAGAAAAATAAAAATAAAAATAAAAATAAAAAAAATAAAAAGAATCAGTTCCAGGTGTTGACTCTGCTGTAGGCAGTTACCCTGTGGTGAGAGAGTCCTGTTCTGTGCAGGTCCGTCCCAGTAAGCCAGGAGTGCCCTCTGGCGGGCGGTGAGCAGATGCGCGTACTTTCAGGCAGAGACCAGTCTAGCTCGCCTGCCGCTCTCAGCGCCCTTTCACGATCCCTGGGCCTGAGAGGCTCAGCGCACTGTCTGGAGCGCGGGTTCCCTGCACTGGTTCCCGCCGCTCTGGTTTTTCGCCACGCCCCCCACAATGGCGCCGGGCCAGTTGCTCTCTGGCGCGGGACAGGTGTGGCTGAGAGTCCAGTCTCGTTCGCCTGCTGACCTCAGCACACTTTCGTGGGCTCAATTGAGAGGCCCCGTGCTGCCCTGTCCGGAGCACAAGTTCCCAGAGCAGTTTCCGAGCTGCTCTGAGTTTCGCCACACCCCCCACAATGGCGCCCAGCTGGTCGCTCTCTGGCGCGGGGCAGCTGTGGCTGAGAGACACTCACCGCCGGTCTGCGCCGTTCTCCGCCACTCCCCTGCCCCGCCGCTGTCTCAGGATCCTCCGTGGGGGCTCCCTGGGCACCAGCTGCCACCGTGTGTCCGTAGATTTGAGCTTCTGCGGCGCTGCAACTCCCGGGATAGTAGAAGGTGCACGCATGCGGTCTGCTCCTTCTTTCCTTCTTCTTTGTTGGAAGTCACCCGTCACTGGTGCCGGGGGTCCCAGATTGCGCTTCAGAACTTCTCTGGGTTTTGGGGAGGCATCTCCCCCCCTCCTGCGCTTTCTGGGTCGCTATATTCCCGTGTTCCAATGGTAACTTTTAGAGAGAGTTTCACTGCCTGCTTCTTACTCATCCGCCATCTTGAGGTCCTCCAAAGCTATTTGTTTTTTATTTAAAATTATTTTTATTGTTAAGTTAAAAGTAAGATATACTTATTGTATATCTTAATGCAGCAAGGCAAAAATGTGTAAAAAAAATCATTGATACACTCATTATTCTATGAAATGTAATCAAGTTTAACCTGCTGTCTTAAGTGCGTATCACCCAGAAAAAAATGCTGAGATGTTTCAGGGGGAAAAGATTTAACAAAGATTTGCTCTCAGGAAAAACCAATGAGGGAATGGGGGATCTAGTGTAAAAAAAAGGGAAGGACCCAAGCAGGATAAATTTCAGTGACAGTCTCTAAGAAAGCTCTCCTGTTATGTATGTCTTGGCAGTGCGTCTGCCTGAAGACAAAGGCTTTGTACTCACCCTAGTATCAAAGTCTCCAGGGACATAAAATTCCCAGCTTTATATTTCTAGCTTTCTTAAGAATGGATGCACTCTAGTACCCAAAACAGTCCCTTCAGTGTCACAGATGAGTCCCAGCTGTAAAGCCAGCTGAAGCTGAGATGGGTACACAGAGTAACCAAAGGACCCAGGGCATCTAGGTGAAGCACCTTATGATGTGGATATAAATTTTGCAGTGTGAGGCATCACAACAAAACTGGCACACATTTCCTTTTCCTTCTTCACAATTTCACAGATGGAAGGTTTACTCTTGTCATAGATCAAGCAACCTCAGCATGATTTGTGTCTTATTTAAAGTCAGGAACTTTTATCTTTTTACTTAAAAGGAGGATTTTTATGGCTTTCTTTGGCATTTGCAAATTCCTAGCATCTCTACTTACCATGAATATTGTTTGTCTCCTCCAAAATTCACATGATTACCACTGTGGTGGTATTGAGAAGTAGAATCTTTAGGAGGTGAACAGAGGGACCATTGCCTTTCTCTCAGGACTGGTTTAATTTTCTAGAAACTGCCCCTTATACCTCGCCTCTTTCACATGGACCTACTGATAATTACACCACAGTAGAAAGCATGAAGCCCTCACCAGCAGCTGAGCAGATGTCAGCACCATGACTTTGGACTTCCCAGCCTGCAGATTTGTGAGTTCAATAAACATCTTTTCCTTATATATTTCCCAGTCTCAGGCATTCTGTTATAACAAAAACACTACTCTTACTCTCTGGGGCCATGTTGAGTAAAATAAGCGTACTTGAACACAACCACTGTGATACCAAGGCATTGGATCAGATGACAAAGAAGACTACTACATCACTGATGGGTAAGGTACACAGCGAGAATATGCTGCACGAAGGAATGACTCGCATCCTGGGAAGAACGGAGCGGGGCAGCACAGGATTTCACCTCACTCTTCAGAACTGTGCAGTTTCTTTTTTACTTTATTTTACTTCATTTGTGGCACTGAGGATCAAACTTAGGGCCTCATACATACTGGTCAAGAATCTTACCTCTGGGTTATAATCCCAGCCTGGCACACAGTGTAAAACTTAAGAATTGTTTATTTCTAGAAGTTTCCATTTAATAGTTTGGAACCTCAGTCAACCATGGCTAAGTTAAACTGCAAAAAGTGAACCTACAGATAATGGAGGGATTATTGTATACATACGATATGTGTGTATGTATGTGTGTGTGTGTTTTCTGTATTAGGAAACGGAATCATATATTATTCACATTCATTAGTATGTTGTTGCACTTGCCAGCTCATTATGAACATGTATTTGTCCTGGTCAACAGATGCAGTACTAATTTATTACTGTTAATAACTTCATAATATTCTATATTTTAGTTGCTCTGTAATTAATCCAGCTATTCCCCAGCTAATGGGCATTTAGGGGTTTTGTTTTAATTTTGCCACCAGAGAGAACTAAGGCATTAAAAAACAAAACTCTGTTCCCATGGAAAATCATTTCATGAGCAGCATTATTAAAACTAAGGTATATATGTATGCCTTTATGGTTTTCACAAATAGTGCCAGATTTCTTTTCCAATGGTTAGAGAAGATTGTCTGCCTAGCAGCAGTGTGAATTCCTGATTTCCTGAATCCTCACTAGCAACATGTCACTCTCTTAAACACTTGGCAGCGTGATAGATGCTGATGGAAGCATATTGTGCTTTGCTTTTTATTTCTCAGATTGCTACACAGGTTGAGCATATTTTCCTGTATTTATTGGTGATTTGGACTTCCTTCTTGATTGCCTATTCAAAACTTGTCTTATTTTCCTATGAGGAACAATTTTCTAATCAGTAGGTGCTTTTTGTAAATTACAGCCATGAAGTCTGTTATGGTTTGGATATGTTTTGAGTGACCCCAGACTTCATGTGTTAACATTTAATCTCCATGGTGAGGTATTAATAGCATGGAAACTTAATCCAACAAGAGTGTTTAGAGATGGGAACTTTTGGGAAATGATTAGAATTAGATAAAATCCTTCTGGTGGAGCCCCCATGGTGGAATCTTGGCAACTTTATAAGAAGGAGATTCTCTCTCTCTCTCTCTTTTCCTCTCTCTTCCCCTCTCCCTCTACCTCCCTCCCTCCCTCTCTCCCTTCTTCTCTCCTTCTTTCCTTCTTTCCTTCTCCCTCTCTCCCCTTCCTCTCTCCCTCCCTTTCTCTCTCCCGTTGTCTTGCAATCTGATGCCTTGTATTGCCTTAGAGGTCTAGAATTCCCCCAGTAAGAGGCCATCACCAGATACAGCCTTGAAACTCATACCTCCATAATCATAAGCTACAATCATTTTTATAGAGTAGTGTGCCTCAAAAAATTTATTATAGTAATGAAAATCACATTAGCATAGAGTCTTCTGTTTCATGTCTCTTGTGAATGTTTACTCCAATCTATCATTTAAATAAATAATTTATATTTTCTATCAGAAGGATAAGTTATTCTAACATAAATATTTTCAACATTTTTTTATTTAAAAAATACAACCTTGTCATTTATTAAAGTCTCAAGTATTTCTATTGATTTCTGGTCTCTTTCATAATTTACATTAGTGTGTTTGCCTATTCCCACATCAATAATATTTAATAATAAAGATCAGTATGTTTACACATTTGATTTAGTAGTGAGTTTCAATATAACATAAGACAAATATATAATCAGGATTTACAATTTACATAAATTTGAAGCATTTGTTTTTACCATGAACTTAAAATTACTTGATCTTTCTAAAAATCAAATATAAATTAGAATTCCATTAAATTTATATTAATGAAGAATTTACATTTTTATGGTATTAAGATTTCTTATATAGAAATGTTTTCTACTTCTAGGTACAATTCATTTATTTCAATGATGTTCTTCAGATACAATTGAGTTCTTGTTAAATTTAAAATCTTTGTTACAAATGTCATTGTCTTTAATTTCCATTTATAACTGAATATTGATCAAATTTTGGATTGTAATAGGTGGATACACTAGGTACAGGAGGCTATTAGCTCTAATTAAAGATCAGTAAACCTCTTCTTTTTCCATTTTCATGTGAATTTAAAAATTTGTTTCATTATTAAAATAGTACAAATAAGGGATACCCCTGTCTTGTCTCTGATTTTATTATAAAACCCTCAGTGTTATAATTATTATTTATTAATTATTCTATTTATTTTAGTCACTATTATTTTTAACAACATTATATTCTTAGAATTTCTACTAGGGATATTGAATTCCTGTAAATAATATTTTCTGCTGCTATTGATATTACCTACATATTTTTGTCCTTTAACATATTACTCCAAGAAATCATGTTGAAGGAATCTTAGCATTGAATCATCTTTTGAATTCCTGAGAGAAGTCTTACTATACTACATTGTATTTTTATTTTGGTACACTAGGTTTGATATGTTAATATTTTATTTGTTCTAGAATATATATTTTCTTAAATACATTTATAATTAGAGGAACTTTTCTATGTTCTAGAGTAGTTTAAGTAGCTCTTTCTTCCTCAAGCTCTTTCATAACTCTGGCACCCTTCCCATAGTACAGGGTGAAAGATAGGGATCTAGTTTCCATTTTCTGCATGTGGATATCTAATTTTTCCAGGATCATTTATTAAATATGCTGGTTTTTATCCAATGAATTTTTTTTTTGAGAAGCTTTTCTCAAAAACCAGATGGCTATAGATCCATGGGTTTATTTCTGCATTTTCTGTTTCATTTCATTGTTCTGAATGTTTGTGTTTGTGCCAATACCATGTGCTTTTCATTATGATAGCTTTGTAGTATAATTTGAAATTTGGTATTGTGATGTCTTCAATATTGCTCATTTTGCTTAGGACTACTTTGGATATTCTGGTTCTTTTTTGCTTTCATGTGAATTTTAGGATATTTTTCTAGTTCTGTGAAGAATATTGTTGGTATTTTGACATGAATCACATTGAATCTGTAGATTGTTTTGATAATGTGACCATTTCAATAATATTAACGTAGGGATAGATGGGACCTTCTAGGTTGTCAGAAAAGGGATATGGGCCCTTTGGAGTTTAGGAGAAAGGCAATCTGTGCGGTCTCCAGAGAATACAAGCAACAGGCAGTTTGCACTCTTGTTTTTGTAATATCGTCCAATACTGTTGCAATGTACATCTCAGTTCCTCTATTAGCCCATGAGACCCAAACCCCTAGCAACAAAACAACCAGTCAGGTGGGGTCTCCCCCACAGGGAGGGACAACTGCCTCAACCCCATAAAAACAGGATCTCTGCCCATACTCAGCAGTTACCCAGCTCTGGGCTCCCCACTCCTCAGTGTGGCTTTGTATCCCTTTCTTCTGCAAATAAACTCTACTCTCACTTTGCACTGTCTTCTGACCTCTTCCTTTTTCTACATCTGAAAGAAAGACAAGCCCAGGAAAGTTCGAGGGTAGGCTGGAGGCCACAGGCCCATCCAGAGATGTGACACATTTGGGGGGCTTGAGGAGGGATGAGAAGACCACAAAGACCACCGAACACAGTCAGTATAACCCAGCTTACATGGGAGTGAATGCAGGAGGAGGTTTGGTTTGCTTATGTTTTACATTGTATATTTTTGTCAAAGGTGTATGTAAGCCACTTTGTTAAACTTATGGACAAATCCAACTTATGAATGTTCTCCCAGAATGGAACTCATTTGTAAGTCAGGGACTTACTGTACATCAGTTAGACTTGTTTTGTAAAAGGGAAGGAAAATAGAATGAGGTGCCCTGTGTCCAACTGTTCTTTGCCCTCCTGGGCCATCCCAAGTGGGTTTCTCAGTATTTCCTTCACCCATCACTGTTGGCGGCACTGACACCCACTCCCTCCCAGTGACCAAATGAGAAAGGGAAATACACACCCTCAGAGAAGGAGAAAGATTGGGCCCCAAATCCCTAAAGAATAGGGTCCTATTCCACCTTACTCTGAATCTGGCCCTCGCCAGAGAGGTTACCGCCCATCTGTTCCAATTTAAGGAAAAAACCAGAACAGGTCCCATTTACTAACTCAGAACTAGGAGAAATTAAACAAGTGTCACAGATGACCCAGATGGCTATATAAGAGCTTTTAAAAGAGAAAGTTCTCTACTTAGTTTAACTTGGGATGATGTGATGTTTCTCCTTAGTGAGATTCTTGACCAGGGACAAATGGAAAAATCTTTGGGTGCAGCCATTAGAGACTGGTGAAGCCAAGGTTTATGCCTGTATAAGTGACTAGGTTTGCTATTCGTTCAGAGCTCAGTGGGTCTCTGAAATGTCTCGGGGAGAGCAGGCCTGTTTGCAACTCCTCTATTGCATCAAGGAAGGGCTAAAAGGAGCAAGAGTTAAGAATGTTAACTACACAAATTAGGACAGATTTACTAAGAATAAAAAGAAACCCCCTCAGCGTGAAATACATTTAAAGACAAACCCCCAGGTTTCAAAGGCTGTCTCCCTTTGAACTCCTGTATGGAATACCTTTCCTCAGAAATGGCATCATAGCTGATGAGGAGACCAAAGGAGACTTAAGGCAGGTGAGATCCTTAGCCCAGTTCCAGCAAATTCTGTCAGCCTTGAGGCAAACAAACCCCAAACTTGCACCTACTGAGCTTCTCTTCTGCCCTGGAACCCTGGTCAAGGTTCTAGACACCCAGGATCTGAACAAACCCCAATGGGAGGGTCCATGCATGGTGATCTTTTCCACCCCCACTGTAGTTAAGGTGGCAGGATACACTGCCTTAATTCACCATTCCTGGTTGAAACTGGACTGCTTCTGGAGATCCAGAGGGCAACTCTTCCCCATCACTACTCGAGGCAGCACTCGAGTCCACTTATACCTGTGAGCCCTTGGAAGACCTTAAATTTCTTTTCAAAAGACAAGACAAGCAATACCTATTGATTGTGAGAGCCTTGACTACCCTCTGTTTTGGTTATACTTTCTGCCATGGATGCTGTTCATAGTCTTACTTTATCTCCAATTTGCTTGCCTACTACCCCAAAGGTATAACCATTTCCACTGTAAAACATGAGTATAGTTTTTTTGACCAATCTATTAACTCTTTCCATGATTCAGGCCTTATCAGTTCCTTCATGGGATAACAACAACTTGATTAGGCACTTAGATAAAGCAAAGTGGCTCCACAACCAAGGGGTTATGGACTCTCTGGCAGCAGGTCTTTCCCCAAACTGAAGTCTGGTTGCCTTCTATATCCCCCTGGCTCCTTCCTTTCTTGGGACCCTTGCCTGCTCTATTATTTCTGTGCCTTTTTGGCCCCTGTGTGCTTAACTGCTTTACCCGGTTCATTTCAGATCACATAAAAATGCAGACGGTCCTCCAGATGGAGCCAATCATGCAGGTTCCACCTTCCTTCTACCGTGTTCTGTTAAATTGATCTGCTGGCCACCATCCACTGCCCCATGTTGGAGGCCAACATCACAATCAGGCCTCCGGCGCGGCCTTGTGCCTGACTCAAGGCCTGTGCTAAATTACCCCTCCCATCGACCTGGGCAAGATGGCGCCTATTTCCTGCTTCCTGGTTGCGGTCAGTGCTGTCCGCGCCCTGTAAATGTGTGAGTCTGCCTAGAGACTGATGAGTTTAGCCTATGAGCTTTCATTTCCTGCTGTATTGCTATTGGCGCCCCTCTCCTTATAAAAACATGTTACTCCGCCTTTTCGAGGGAGATCTCGGCAGAGCACGGACGAAGCCGCCACAGGGCGGATGTGTGTAAAGGCTCTGGAGCTGTGAACGATTAAAGCAAGCTTTCACCGACTCGTGTTGTGTGATTCTTCTCGCTGGACGAGCAGAAGCGCGCGACATTTGGTGGCCCGTACGGGGACCCTGATCACCCTTCGTGCGGAGTCTGGTGGAGCTGCATCGAGTCACAGGACGGTACGTACCTTCAGGTAAGCGGGAGGCTTAACCTGGCCCTGGGTGGACGCACTTTCAGGGAAATTCCGCTCTCAATTGCTGAGGCGGGGGTTGCCCATATATCGGGCGGGCTCACAGCGGGGACGGTGTCGCTGGAGCAGTTTCATTTCACAATGGGGAACTCCGACAGTGCCCCGATGCACAAGCCGATGCGAGACTTGCTAAAAGCACGCGGCATTAAGGTGAGTTCTAAAACTGTTCAAAATTTTTTTAAAAATATACATGAGATCGCCCCGTGGTTTTGGCCCACTGGGCACCTTACTCTACCCTGCTGGGAAAAGTTAGGACATGATATCAGTTTTGCTGAGGAAGAGGGAGTAATTGACCCCTCCGTACGCCCCCTCTGGGAGATGGTTAGATATTGCCTCAAAGTGGAGGAGGGCCCGAGCGGATCTCTTCCGCTTTCGGAGGCCCGTGAGGCTCTTGAAAAGGCGCTTGAGAAGGCTCGCTCAGAGAGCTCGAGGGCTAATTCTAGGGCGGGGTCGGATTCTTCCTCTTCAGACTCAGAGGCGGAAGAGACAGAGGGGTTAGAGCGGGGGCCTCAGGCTGCTGTCAATAAAGGCTAGGCGCCAACAGAGGGCCTCCCCTCCCCGAGACGTGGCGCTACGGCTATGTGGCAGACTTCTAATCCTTTCTGGAAATTGTATGATGACTTCAAAGAGTTAAGCCTAGGCCGGCCTCCGCTAGGGGAGGGCAACGGGGAGGGTGGACCTATGCCCAGTGCCCCGCCCTGGGAGCCACCTCCCCCGTTCCAAGATGGCCCTTTGCCCTCTGCTTGCCGTACCTTCCACGGCCCCACATGGGAGGTCATAAAGAAAACAGGGACCAGAAATGTCCCCGGCATTGACCGAGGCCCATACGGGATTTATCCGGTTCTCACCAGCCAGGGAGGGCAACCATACCATCAACCCCTTGACCTTAAGCTTATAAAGCAACTAAAAGAAGCAGTCTCTTCCTATGGCCCTAATGCCCCTTTCACACTCGCTGTATTGGAGACTATAGCGACTGCTCCTATGACCCCTGGGGACTGGACACAGCTTGCAAGGGCGTGTCTTTCCCCTGGGCAGTTTATTGATTGGAAAGCATGGAATACCGACCTTTGCATGGACCGAGCTGATCGCAACAACAGGGAAGGTAATAAGCGGTGGAATGCAGACATGTTGCTTGGCAAAGGCCCTTATGATATCAATCACTGCCTTGCGGCTTGGGCTGCATGGGGAAAGCCTAAAATACTAAAAACAGATAATGGGCCCACGTATACAGGTGCGGCCTTCAAAAGCTTCTGTGCAACCATGGAAATAGTCCTTAAACATGGCATTCCATACAACCCAATGGGCCAGGCTATTATTGAAAGAACACACCGAACGCTTAAAGATACTCTAAATAAACAAAAGGAGGGGATAGGTCGTGGCCTCTCACCAAAAGGAAAGCTCTCCCTTGCTCTATTTACCATCAATTTTTTAACTTTAAATTCGGACAACTGCTCCCCTGCGATGGAACATTGCAATCCTTCCCCCAAAAATAAGGGGATGGTCACTTGGAAGGATGTCATCACGGGACAGTGGATGGGCCCGGACCCGGTAGTCAGCTGGGTCCGAGGTGCGGTTTGTGTCTTCCCACAGGATCCTGGACGGGAACCGGTGTGGGTCCCCGAAAGACTGACGAGGACCGCAAATATATCAAAAACCCACCAAGACCCGACCACCAAGGAAGATGGGCACTCCACCGCCACTGATGGTGATTGTCTGGCTCCTGCTCGGCACCTGGTCAGCTCTGACCCTCCAGAGTCAGAGTAAAGGCACAGATGAGTACCTGTGGGCTTTGTGGCACCATCCACCCAGTTTAGCCCCTTTCCATTGCCTTTAATACCAGCTTCCCAGCTACTCCAGATACCTTAGTGTTTTCTTATGCTAACGTTACTGCACAGTGTCAGCCTAACAACTCTTCTCTGCCTTTCTTAGAATTTGTTAATCAAACCTGACACTCGTGCTATGGCACCACTAGGATAAACTCCTTCGGGGTGGGGGGTATGGACAACCGGGCCCGTAAGGCCACCCATTGTCACCAAGATAAAAAACTGCAGTTCATCGGGGGACGTATGGGGGCATTTTATGGTATGTAGAGAGATCCAGCTCCATTACCTTAATTGGGGGGTCCAGGTTTTCAGCCAATATCAAGCTTGCAACCCCCTAGGAGGATGTGTAGACCTCCGACCCTTTAAGACTAATAGGTCACGGACCTTGTCCAAGATGTCTGACTGGCTCAAAAATACATACTTGCCCTCATTCAAAAATCTCTCAGAGCAGGTCTCTATTGGCTTAGATAATGTAAAAAAGATAAATTTACAGCCTGTTACTTTTGACCTGTCCAGTTTGGGAACTGTCATCACAAAATTGTGGGAAAAGGTCACCTCCTGGTTTAGCTGGCCCAGTCTGGCAACTTGGGTTGCAATCGGAGTCGGTATTCTTGTTGTCTTGGTTGTTATCAAGTGCCTGCTGGATAGATTAATGCAGACTCAACAACAGGTGCGCTTGACAGCAATGGCTGCCATGCAGTTGGCGGATGGAGGCCCTACAGCCAGGCCAGCGGCTGCCTACCTGCTCAGGGTCGCAGAACATCACTTTTAGCTGGGTGGGTGAGCCAAAGACGGGTAAGAGCAAGGATCCCCAGCCTTGACTCAACCTAAGACAGGCCCCATCCCATTGAGTGGCGACCGCCGTCGAGTGTGTGACTAGGAAAGTCACGAGGTGCTCCGCAGGGGGGTTCATGGCGGAACACCTAATGCATGCCTGCATGCATCTAGGTTCCATCCAGTTATTTCCTAGCCCCACAAAAAAGGATGAGGCCCAGGATGGTCGGTGCTAGACGGCCGCTGGCACAAACGATCACCGGGCTAATAGTGGGGTGCAGGCCAATACATTCACTCGAGACTGGCTACGTCTGCCTTTTTATGTGATTTATAAGGGGGAAATGTTGGAGGCCAACATCACAATCAGGCCTCCGGCGCGGCCTTGTGCCTGACTCAAGACCTGTGCTAAATTACCCCTCCCATCGACCTGGGCAAGATGGCGCCTATTTCCTGCTTCCTGGTTGCGGTCAGTGCTGTCCGCGCCCTGTAAATGTGTGAGTCTGCCTAGAGACTGATGAGTTTAGCCTATGAGCTTTCATTTCCTGCTGTATTGCTATTGGCGCCCCTCTCCTTATAAAAACATGTTACTCCGCCTTTTCGAGGGAGATCTCGGCAGAGCACGGACGAAGCCGCCACAGGGCGGACGTGTGTAAAGGCTCTGGAGCTGTGAACAATTAAAGCAAGCTTTCACCGACTCGTGTGATTCTTCTCGCTGGACGAGCAGAAGCGCGCGACAGCCCCAGCCAGCACCCCCTTTCAGCCAGAAGTACCCAGAATGGTTGTTGCCCTTAATCCCAACAACAGTTGAATGATTGCTTACAGAGGGGGAACATAAGGATAGATGGGACCCTGTAGGTAGGGACAGAAAAGAAACACAAGCCCTTTAAAGTTTAGGAGAAAAACAACCTCTGCAGTATTCAAAGAATGTATATAACAGGCAGTCTGCAGTCTTGCTTTTGTTTATTTATTTTTAGTTTTTCCTTTTCTTTGAGACAGGGTCTCACTTTGTAGTGCAGGCTGGCCTTGAACTTACTATGTAGCCCAGGCTAGCCTCTAACTTGCAGTGATCCTCCTGTCTCAGCCTTCCAAGTGCTGGGATTACAGGTGTGTGCCGCCATGCCCAGCATGCAGTCTTGCTTTTGTAACACTGTCCACCCCATTTGTTGCAGTGTGTACCCCAGTTCCTCTATTAGCCCATGAGACCCAAACCCCTAGCAAAAAAACCAACCAACTGGGTGGGGCCTCCCCCACAGGGAGGGACCACCACCTCAACCCATAAAAATAGGATCGCTGCCCAAATTCAGTGGTTACCCAGCTCTGGGGCCCCCCACTACTCAGAGTAGATTTGTATCTCTATCTTCTGCAAATAAACTTCCTGTTGCTTTGCAGTATCTTCTGATTCCTCTTCCTCTTTCTATGTTGGAGAGGAGACAATCCTAAGAAAGTTTGAGAGTGGGCTGGAGACCCCAGATATACCCATGGGCACAACATTAGTTCTGCCAATCCATGAGAGAGGGAGGACTTCTTGTTTTCTAATGCCTTCTTTAATTTCTCTTCAGTGTTCTCTCATTTTCATTACAGAGGTCTTTCATGGTCTTAAATTGATTTTCTGTTTGTTGAAGCCATTGTGAGGAGGATTGTTTTACTGATTTATTTCTTAGTAAGTTGTTAATGTATGAAACACTATTGACTTTTAAGTGTTGTTTTTGTATCCTTCAACTTTACAGCATTTGTTTATCAGATCTAAGAGTCTTTTGGTGGAATTTTTTGTGTTTTCTATGAAAAGGATCATATTATTTAAAAATAGAGCTAAATTGCCTTCTTCCTTTCCTATTTGTTTCCCTTTTATTTCTTTATCTCATCTGATTGCTCTGGCTAAAGTTTCAAGTCTTATATTGAATAGGAGTAGTCTAACTTTATTTTGTAGAAGAAAGACCTTCACATTGGAAAATTCAAACTTTTTGAAGAAAAATTTGAAAAGATAGTAAGTACAGTGATGAGAGAATACTAGATACCAGTGGTCTCCAAAAGAACATAAAAAGTTTCTGGAGGAAATGAAAATACACAGACAAGAATATTCAACCACTTCTAATAATTTTTTAAATATTAAGAAAAATATAAGCAGCAACACTTAAATGTTTATCAAACATAAATAAAATCAATTTAGAGTTCTATGAAATGCTGAGTTTTTTTCAAAGAATTTATGAATGGATTAAAAATCACTTGTTTCCATTTAAAAAACAATGTGGGCCTCACTAAAAACCAGTATGTGTCTTCAAGAACAATTGTTGCCATTTTCAGGGAGTTAAACAGATTTTCCCATGATCAGATTTTTGACTGAAAAAACAAAATTACATTTTTGGTTTGGAATATTATAATTTAGTTCTACCTTAAAAATAAAGCTCCTCTTGTAAATGATACAAGCTTTAGCATATGCCGTTAGTTATAAATTAAACCTTGGATTATTGATTTTAGTTTTATACAAATACTCAAGTTACTAAATCTGAGTGCTGTTGATTTTGTTTCTATGTGACATAGCAAATTCATGAAGAAATACACTTTATGTGACCTTGGCTGAAATGTTTCCATATTTAAAACATTTTTCCATGCAAAAAGTAGACAACATGAAACAATACTAAAGTTACAGAGTTACTGTACTTACATTCTCCAGTCTTACAAACCTTCATGATGTGTAGAAAAGTGAATAGCTTGAGTTTCCCATTTCACACTCTTTAAAAATTACCATTTATTTAATAACTGATTGGTTGCTATTTATGAATCTGTTTCTTTCACTTTCTTCCTATTTTTTTATTATTCCATGTTCTACAATGTTTCATCTCAATTAATTTTACTCCATATCTTATCTATTCTTCTCTCAGTCTTCTTTTAGTGTGAAATCAAGAATTTAAAATTCAGAATGTAGTTCAGATGTGTAAACAGAAATATACCCTAGAGACATTTCATTCAGGTCTCTAATTCTTTCTAATTTATACCGTTTTATTGGTTACTAAATTAAAGAACAAAGTGACTTGTAAACTGTAATCTAATACTATATGCAATATCATAGTCTTAAAACATAAACACTGTTTCAGGGAAAAACTAAAATCTATAACAAACTACATTCAATTACAAAATAGCATAAAATTCAAGGTAGTTATAATTATCTAAATATATTCATAGCATCTAACTCAGAATTTTGTGCATAGTGGCCACTCAAAAGCTATGTTGAATGAATAATGAATTCATTGTTATTCTTGATACTACTGTTTATGAACACTAGATTTTTAGTCTGTGTTATGGTTTGTGCCTAGCTGTCCCCCCAAAGTCTCATGCGGTCATAGGACTTTTTGGGGGGTGGTCGAATATAGAGCGTGTGATGCTGGGATTAAGGGTGTGTGATTAGTAAATCAGTCCACTGATTGGTCTGGCATAGTTCTGGCTAAGATTAAGAGTGTGAGTGCTACATGCACCCTAGGGCAGGTAGCCTGCGTACAATATAAGGGACAGAGAGAGTCTTGTCCCCCACTCTGTTGCTTTTGCTGTCTTCCACCGCCATGAAGGTTGCCCTTCTGCCACGCCACCTTGCCTTGGAGCCAGCTGATTATGGACTGAAACTGCCACAAAATGTGAGCTAAATAAACCTTTCCCTGTAACTTTGGGGCTTGGGTATTTTGCCTCAGCAATGAAAGAAAAGTAACTATTTATAACAAAATTTGTAGTCTATTTTACAATAAAAACAATTTAAAACAACAGCCACAAAAAACCTTTTGTATAACATCAAAGAATGTTCTATGACAACTGAATTGTTAAAGTTTTCTTATATGTAGGAAATTTAAACATCAGTTTAATAGTCCTAAAAGCTTTGAAATTGTGAGTTTCAATCACACAATGTAGACCTCACTAGATTTTCCACTGTAATTTTGGCCCTGTTAAAATTGCTTTTGTATATGAAGAAAAAAAATTCCAAGTGTTGGCTGTTTTTTAAAAAATTCTTCACCTTAGTAACCTAGTTTGGAGCACTAATTAAGCTTTAAACATTTGCCTGGGTTAAATATTTGTCTTGAGCAAGAAAGAAATTATCAGGCCAAATCCCAGCCAGGGGTAGTAGCACACATGTGTGATTCCAGCACCCTAAACCCAGCATGTTCATATTGTCATGATGGAAGAAAAAATTAAAGCACTAAAAAGTGGTTAATCTTTTTCTTTCCTCATCTTGTATATCAGGGCTCATCTAAGAAGTAGAACTCACAAACGCAGACAGACAGACATCTTAAGGAGCTGGCTCATGTTATTTTGGAGGACTGGCAAATCCAAAACCATCAGAGTGGGACACAGGCTGTAGGCCCAGGGAAGAGCTGCATTCTGGGTTCAAAGGTATTCTGATGGCAGAATCCTTTCCTGCTCGGGGAGGTCAGTCTTGGTTCTAGTCAGACCTCAGCTGACTGGATGATTCCCATCCACATATGAAGGGTCATTTACTTTACTCAAAATCTGCTGATCTTATCCTAAAATTAACCCTCACACATTCTTACAACTTACATAGAAGTACCTTTGTGGCATAGTTTCTAAATCTTAGGCTGCTGTTCTCTTGAACATCAACTGTATCGAACCTGAGTGAGAATTGAGATGTGTTGTGTACAGGTACAAATTCCCTGAGATGAACATGATCAATATGTATGACAAATATGTACTAAGAAAAAGAATAAAGTTTAATTTTATTCGGGGTTTTTTTTTCTTTTTCTCTTTTTTTCTTTCTTTTCTCTCTCTCTCTCTCTTTTTTTTTTTTTTTTTTTTTTTTTTTTTTTTTTTTTTGAGACAGGGTCTCTCTGTAGTACAGGCTGGCCTTGAACTTGCTTATGTACCAGGCTGGCCTCGAACTTATGGCAATCTTCCTGCCTCAGCCTCCTGAGAGCTGGGAGTTTAGGTGTGCCACCATGCCCCACCAAGAATAAGTTTAAAAAATAAATAAAAGTCACAAAAGATTCTCGCATGTCCTCACTGCTACACGTTCTCCACACATGCCTGCAGCAAGAGCTCTCACTAAGGACTTTTCAAAGCTCACCTTTCCTTACAGCTTCCTCCAACGCGGCAAGCAGCCAAGGTCATTTCTATGAAGACATCACCCTAGCAATGATCAATATGGTTAATCAACAATACCAGTTCTTGCAATAAGCTTTTGTGATGAATGAACTTTGTTTCAAAACAACTCAAACGGAGTTCTTTTTTGCCTTTAAAAGCTTTTCCTTCACTCAACTGCCTGGGATGCTTCTGTGATTCATCATAGAGTGTGTACTTCTGTTTGCAATCTATTGACATGTTCCCAAATAAACTCATTTCTTTGGACAGTCACTATCTCTGTTGTTTTATTTTTATTTATTTTATTTTTTGTGTGTGTATGGGTTCCGGGAGTCGAACTCAGGACCTCACGCTTGCCAGGCAGGCGCTTATGCCGCTGAGCCATCACACCAGCCCTCTGTTGTTTTAGGTTGACTCCCTACTGCCAAACTTATCCACATTTCTTTTTCTCAGATAAACAAACAGATTCACTCTCTCTCCATCTTTATCCCTGCTGCTTCTCTCTCTCCTCACTCTTGTATTATCTCACTCCCTTTTTGTTTTCTGTTCTTTCCTTTTTGACTATGGCTCTTGTTCTCACTCACATTTGCCACACTTGTGACCATATTTCCTCTCTCTGGGGCCAGATTTCTCTGCTTGTTTCTCAATATGTAAAGTGTATATTATTGCCAACAATTATTATTGTTATTAATACTGACCAGCTTCAAATGTTCTCACTAGTCCAACACTTGTAGCTAACATTCTCCATCCCTTCTCACTCAAGACATATTTTCCTGAAAATTGTCAGGTTTATTCAGCTTGGTCAAGTTGTCCAGTCGTACTTGGGCAAATTGCCCGTCTTTGCCCAAGGGACTAGAGATGTGAAACTTAATACCTAATTGGCTGGGCTTTGGAAGCACCCTGAGAAGGAAGCAACTTCTCCAAAAGTGTTCCTCCAGAAAGAAAACTGTTAGAAAAATAGATTTTAATAAAGTATCTTTGACTTTGCTAAAAAGTTTAATAATTTAACATAGTATTGTGATAGTGTACCAGCAACTTAATAGATCAAAGACATTTTTATTATTGTTTCATTTGTCTTTTTTCATGGAAGTGAAGTCTGTAAGTGAAGTCTATAAATCTATAGGGAAGGGGAAAAAGTAAAAACACTTAATGTCCAATATTACAAAAAATTAAGGTAATTAAGGAGAAAAAGAAAACATCTGTTATTTATGGAGCATTGGCTGTGTGCATACCAATGCCCATCTTTTACTATATTGTGTGTATGGTACAATATTTTCTTCGTTACTTCAGTTTCACTTGCCCTAACCTTATGATCTCTCTTTTAAGGTCTGCTGACCACTATGGCAAAGAGCACCCCTTGCATGTGAATGCACCTTTTGGAGGAGAAATGATAATTTCTATTTTATTTCTAGTTACTTTTCCTGTTGATGGTTAGAATATATTTGACTTTTGGGTCTACCGTGTGTCAGGCATATTGCTAAGGCATTTACTTGCATAATCTCATTAAATTCTACTTCCTTACCTCCAAAGTTCACCAAAACTGGTACCTACTATAATGCTTTTAAAAAGCTTAAGAAAAAGACTGACATCACACAGTACATAAAGATTAGAGTAAAATTAAACCCAAGTCTCTTGAGTTCACGGCCTGAATCCCCACTGATAGATTTTACGGCTTCCCCAAAGTTTCATTAAGGAGCTTTCTTGCTATGGAGGACACCCAGGTGTAGCTAAAGCGTCAAGGGACACCCTATATTTGCAGCTTATTCTCATATGATCCAGAAAAATTATTCAGTATAGATGGCGAAAGAGCATGAGAACATGAACAAATGGGTTAACACTGAAACGTGTGGGTGGATTCCTCGCCTTGTTCTTGAAATTCCCCTGTAAATTTCATCTTGGGTAAAAACATAAATTCACGATTAAAAAAGAACATTTTTATAAGGAGTTAAATCTACTTTATACTCTGTACATGTCTGAATTATTTTGTATGTTATGAATCTGGAACTGAGACTTCCAGGCAAGGGCTATGTGCATTTATAATTTTAATGCCAAGATACTCTCCAGAATTGCGTTAGTTTGCATTTTCAGCAGTACAGAAAGTTCTCAAACTTCTATAATTTTCTCAAGCCTGATACTGTTACACTGACATATTTTCCATTCTAGCAATTATCTGATAATTATCGTAGTTTGTTATTTTGATTTGCGCATCTGTGATAACTTATATTTGAACATATCTCCATATGTTCTTAGACACTCAAGTTTTTTCTTCCTTGGATTGTCTGTTCATATATTTTGCTCATTGTAAATGTTTTTATGTTTGTTATTGTCTCATTAATATAAAGGTCCTGATATACTCTTTATTTTATATGTAAAATGTTTCTTAAGTTGTGCAAATGTTTGTCAACCTTTTTTTTTTATTTGTTGAAGTTCAAAAAAGGGTGAGTATCCTGAAAAAAATCAATTTAAGCTCACTGTTCATTTAGTCCTGTACTGAAATGATGCTTGGAGAAAGTCTGAAGTATCTGTATTTCAATAGTATCCATTTTCAGTAGATTATTTTTTCAAAAAATTATCATCAGATCTCCCTATGCCCCGATTTATGTTGTGTAGTAAAATAGGATCAACAAATTGGCAATCCAAGTAATAATTAAAGTCTAATTTTATTCTTTGTCTCCTGGAAGATGTATTTAAATTAAATAAGACTCCTAGCAGTTTGTCATTTGCTTTGGGATTTTATTTTAAAATATAGGTTCCTCCTCCTACTCACACCTTCATGAAAAATTACTTCAGTAACTAGTTTAAAGTTATTAACTTGCATTTTACAGGTTTAAAAGGATGTAAAGAACCCAGCAGAGTTGTTTTGGAATT
This sequence comes from Erethizon dorsatum, assembly GCA_028451465.1. Lineage (NCBI taxonomy): Eukaryota > Metazoa > Chordata > Mammalia > Rodentia > Erethizontidae > Erethizon > Erethizon dorsatum. The sequence goes on from CM051823.1 coordinate 149,557,131, forward strand.
CATGCAGATTAATCTTTGTCTTTCCTAGAAGATGTAAATATAATTTATAAAACCTGGTGTCCACAAGTGAATGAAGATTTGCAGAAGGCACTAACGAACATCTTCAACACTGTATTTCTAAATTAAATATGACATTAATGGAAATATTTAATGCTGTTCAGCTCTGCTCTGATGGCTATTTTAATTGGATTGCTGCTGCTGTGGAAAGAAAAGCTACTGACAATGGTGGAGAAACTAGGCATTCACTAAACCACTGCCTAAGATGTTGAATTTGAATTGGTATATATCAACGGTCAGGTTAGCTCGCTGTGTCACTCTTTCATAAATGCAACACAATTCAGTGACTGGACAAACATACTGTGGCTCGTTGTCAAGTCTGTGGCCGGTGTTTTGGTGACAAAATATCTTTTTCCTCATCTACAAATCCATGTCTGCTTGCCTGCTGTGGCTTCCGGTTACATCAGGTAATTAATTACCAGGCAGTCCTTTCATCCTAACTTGAGGTTTCCTATTGGGCACTAGACATATGTGAATGAGATCCTGGAGTCAAATATAAAGTTCAAAAAGAATGAAGTTCTTGGTAATATTTCCCTGCCCCAGGTAAAATACTGTAATACACAGGCCATTTTGTTGAAATCAGTTCTGAACTCTCCTTTTCTGAATCTTTAAAAAAATAAAACACCAGAAATATGCAAAATTCTTTTTTTTTTAATTCTAAAGAGCAAAAATCAGGGCTATTATTTATTAAGGGTGCCTCGAAAAGAAGTTGTTGCATTTAATATCAACTTATAAACTTGAGGCTATAATCAACTGAGAGAACTACCCTCCTGGATTAGAGAGTCTCCAGAGCAGAAAGAGTCATCCTGGAAGTGATTGCAAAGCTGTTTTCCAAGATTCCAGCATCTTTTGTAATTATTTTATTTTATTGGAAGTTTTCTAGTGGTTATATTTTTACAACTTTCCCTCAATTTAACCATTCCTTCCATATTAATTGGAATCTGCCATTCATGAATATTAACTGCTTATTAAAACTCTTAAAGGAGAATATTTAGTAATGGAGGTACCTCTGCCTACACACACACACACCCATTGTGTATTAAATTTTATGTTGTTATAACATCATGCCAATACATAAATAATTGTCTCATTTTCCAGATTTATTAATCCAGGCCTCTTTTCTCCTAAAGTGACATTCCTAGTTAACAGCTAAATGTTGCTGCCACCAAAGTCTGCTACCTTTAGAAAAAATTTATTTTTAAAAAAATCTGAATAATTTCAAAACAAACTAAAGTCACTGGTTTCCATTTTCTTCTTCATGAAAGAGTAACCATAAAAAAGTAAATGTGCAATAGATGCAGAAAAAATTTTTGACAAAGTCCAGCACCTTTTCATGATAAAAACCCTACAGAAAATTGGAATAGATGATCTTCATCTCAATCTGATAAAAGCTATCTATGACAAACCAACAGCCAATATCATACTAAATGGACAAAAACTGAAAGCCATCTCTCTAAAATCAGGAACAAGACAAGGATGGCCACTGTCCCCACTCTTATTCAACATAGTTCTGGAAACTTTAGCCAGAGCAATTAGACAAGAGAAAGAAATAAAAGGAATAATGATTGGAAAGGAAGAAGTGAAATTATCATTATTTGTAGATGACATGATACTCTACATGTAGACCCCAAAAACTCCACTAAAAAATTGCTAGATTTAATAAGCAAATTCAGTAGTGTAGCTGGATACAAAGTCAACACTCAAAAATCAAATAGCCTTCCTGTACACCAATAACAAACTCACTGAGAGAGAAATTAGGGAAACAACACCTTTCACAATAACATCAAAAAAAATGAAATACCTAGGAATCAATCTCACAATGGAGGTAAAAGACCTCTACACTGAAAACTACAGTACTCTGAAAAAGGAGATTGAAGAGGATATCAGAAAATGGAAAGATATCCCTTGCTCTTGGGTTGGAAGAACCAACACAGTGAAAATGGCCATACTTCCAAAATTGTTATACAGATTTAATGCAATTCCGATCAAAATCCCAACAACATATCTCACAGAATTAGAGAAAACAATCCTAAAATTCATCTGGAACCAGAAGAGACCTAGAATAGCCAAGGCAATTCTGGGCAACAAAAGCAAGGCAGGGGGCATCACAATCCCTGATTTGAAATTATACTATAAAGCTACTGTGATAAAAACAGGGTAGTATTGGCAAAAAAACAAACCCAAAGATCAATGGAACAGATTAGAAGATGCAGAAACAACTCCAGACATACTAAGCTACCTTATCTTTGACAAAGGTGCCAGACACATTCGCTGGAAGAAAGACAGCCTCTTTAATAAATGGTGCTGGAAAAACTGGCTCTACACATGCCAAAGATTAAAATTAGACCCATATCTTTCACTGTGCACTAAACTAAATTCGAAATGGATCAAAGATCTAAATATTAAAACAGAAACATTAAATCTCCTGGAAAATAGAATAGGTAAAACTCTTGAAGACATTGATGTAGGCAAAGACTTTATGAATAAAACCACAATGGCACAGCAAGTATCACAAAGAATTAACAACTGGGATCTCATCTTATTAAAAAGCTTCTGCACAGCAAGAGAAACCACCAACAGAGTGAACAGACAACCCACAACATGGGAAAAAATGTTTGCCAGCTGTTCCTCAGACAAAGGATTACTATCGAGAACATACAAAGAACACAAAAAAATCAGACCTCCCAAATTTAAAGACCTAATCCAAAAATGGGCATCTGAGATGAATAAACACTTCTCAGATGAAGAAATACAAATGGCAAACAAATATATGAAAAAATGTTCAACATCACTAGTCATTTGAGAGATGCAAATTAAAACAACACTGAGATTCCATCTCACCCCAGAAAGAATGGCTATTATCAAGAAATCAACCATTAACAAATGCTGGAGGGGCTGTGGGGAAAAAGGAACCCTTCTCCACTGTTGGTGGGAGTGTCGACTGGTACAGCCACTGTGGAAATCAGTGTGGAGATTCCTCAAAAAACTAGGGTTGGAGGTCCCATTTGACCCAACTATTCCCCTTCTGGGTATCTTCCCAGAAGAATTAAAAACATCATACCACAGAAATATATGTGCAACCATGGTTATAGCAACACAATTTGTAATAGCTAGATCGTGGAAACAACCCAAATGCCCATTAACCAAGGAATGGATAAGAAAGATGTGGTATTTCTATACAATGGAGTACTACTCAGCCATAAAGAAAGATAAACTGGAAACTTTTACAGGTAAATGGATGCAACTCGAGAAAATACTCACAAGGAAAATAAACCGGACGCACATTTGTAAACATCATATTGTCTCCCTAGTATGAAAATGCAATTTCACTGTGACTATTCCATTCCTTAATCTTCTATTTTTACCTAGCTTTTACATAGCTTAATCTTATACTGAGTAATGTTTCTCTCCAAAAGGTATTTGTACATTCTCTAATGCTTGAGTTTGTTAATACATGAGAATGTTTACTTGTTGTCTTTAAAAAAAATTTTAATTAATTGAAAAAAAATAAATTAAAAAAACTTAAAAAAAAAAGCAAACGTGTAAGTGACTAGCACTCATATACAGAAGTCACAAATACCCTTTTATTTACTCATATAAAAACAAATACTGTATAATGCTAGATCTTTGGTTTTGATGGCTGTGCTTCAGAATGAGAGAGCTGCTACTGAAATGATATCATCCATTGTCAATTAATTTCCACTGTTAAGGAGGCAACCATTAAGCGTGAAAGTGGTAGTAAGAATGATACCTGATAAAATGCCCTTGCAAATGCATACACATATATAACAATTGCTTTTTATCTGATTGGAATTTCTTCCTTTAATGGCAGCTACCAAGTTGTCAGATAAGACATAATATCCAGGCAGATGGCACAAAAGCAATAGAAATAAGGGCACCTGGTCTGAGACAGTGAATTTTCTAGGGAAGTAAAATGTTGCGGTAATAGGAGCATGGCAGCTCTCTGAGACTGGTATTGGCTTAGGGCTAGAGAACTACCCAAGGGCAGTAAGAGCAACGTTTCTTGAAGTGTAGACCTTTGACAACAGCAGCAACACCACTTTGGAAGTCACTAGAAATAAAACAATCCTTGAGCCTCATTCCAGACTTACCAAATCAGAAATCTAAGGGTAGGTCTGATTTTTACTTTTAAATAATTTTGTTGTGCTGGGAATCAAACCCAGGGTCTCATGCATGCTAGGAAAGAAATCTACCCCTGAGCTATATCCTTAGTCTGGTACATAAGTTCATCAAGACCTTCAGATGATTCTCCTTCATTTTCAACTTTGAGAACCACTGGACTAGAAGAAGGAATCAATTACCAAAGGAAAGATTGGAAATTTGATTGTCTGTTGAGTTGAGAAGCAGTTAGGTAAGTGCTGGAAAAAACAGTATCATGCTGGTAGAAATGCAAATGTACAGAAACTGCCACAGTGAAACCTGGCTGGACCCAGGGTTCTATTTTACTAGTCCCTGTCACTGGCACTAAATGATTTCCAAATGAGAAAAAGAAAAACTGCTCTGACTGGCACAGATGAGAAGGAACATTTGTGATTTGTTTCTGATGAAACTATATTCATAAATCTGGCCATGGTACATTGAGACCATTGACAAGCACTAAAATTATTTAAAACATTTGCTTTAATTTGAGCGATTTTAGGCATTTACATTAAATTAGGCAAAGTACCTGTCTTAGAAAAAATATGATTTCTGGGTATGTAACAAAGAAGCTTCTGTCGGGGCTTATATAATCCTGGAAGAGTCTCTAAAATCAGCCACACAATTTAGAAATATTTTATAGGGTTATCACATCACATTGACATAATGAGAGCAAGTCAAAGAAAAGGTACAGCATAAATGCATATTTACTGCAAGATCTTCACACCTATGCGAAATATGAGAAAATCACCAGTGTTTTATAATTGTGGGGCCCAATCACAATTTAAAATTGCAGAGCTAAACTAAAATGTCATTTAGCAGCTTTTCTGCAAGTTAAGGGCCTAAAAATTATTTCCCTTTATAGCCTAAAATAAATTTTATGGTTCAAATAGGAAAGATATTTTAGAGTTATGCTGGCTATTAAAATATGAAACTTTAGTCATATCAGACACAGTCTAAAGGCTACTAAAACTATTCTAAAAATACTCTCATCAAATCAAGAAGTTATAAATGGATACAGAAAGAATGCTATCTGTTCAACCGAGGCTTTTTTCTAGGATGATTTTTTTGTATCTCATTGGTAAGGTCACTTGTTTCTCTAGCTAAATAGCTTGGAAGTTTTATCAAACTGATTTAAATGGCAATGACATAAGATATTTCTGCATTTAATTTTCACTTTGGATCTTAAAATACTTTTATACTTAGAAACAAATGAACCTTATCTCTTCCTCCTCTTCAGTTGAGAGCAAAATCTTTTATTTTTCTCTGGAGTCTGAGATTGTGCCTAATACGGGCCCTACTGTCCTGCTGTTCTCTGGAGTGTATTTCTGGTTCCTGTGCCTACAGTCTGCCATTCTTGTTACTTTGCTGTTTATAAATGACACTATATTTTGAGTTTGGCGTTTTCTCTTGTCCACTCTTAATTAAATCCCTATTCTTCTCCATTTTCCCTGTCTTCAGCACACCTGTATCACCCTGGTTCCTTACTCTTTGGCTTTGATTTGCATTCATCTCATCTGGAATCTGGGCAAAAGAGCAAAATATATCAAGAAGGTGGAATCCAAGGGCTGATTTCTTCTGGCTGCTAGGTTGAGACCAGTTGGCTGTATTCTTTACCAAAAATTACATTTGCTCTTTGGCCTTTCTCTATAGTTATATTACTTTGTCTGGGTTTCATTATCTGGTCTCTCCTCTTTCTTCATTGGGTTTTTTTAACCCTTTTAAATTCACTCAAACTGCAGCTAAAAAGCCCCCTTAGGCCTTTTTAAATTATTTTATTTTGTTTTGGATATAGGGTCTGGTTCTGTAGCCCAGGGTGGCCTCAAACTCCTGATGATCTTTCTGCCTCAGCTCCTAAGTGCTGGGATTACAGGCATGGGCCACCACACCTGTCCTTGGGCAACAATGATCCCCTTCACAAGAGTGGTGCCCTTATAACCTAATCACTCCCAAAGGCCCCCTTCTTTTTTTTTTTTTGTGGGTACCTGGGGGTCGACCTCAGGACCTCGCGCGCCAACAGGCACCCGTGCCGCTGAGCAATATCACCGGCCCCTTTTCCGTATGTGGGTTCCGGGAGTTGAACTCGGGCCCTCGCGCTTGCAAGGCAGGCGCTTATGCCGCTGAGCCATCTCACCAGCCCCAAAGGCCCCCTTCTTAATTCTATCACCGTGGGTATTGGATTTCAACAGATAAATTTTGGAGGACACAACATTCAGACCACAGCAAATGGCAACAGCACAAAATTTATTTCTTCTGTCTTTTGCCTGATTTTCACAAAAACAGAGCTATTTATATCACAATGTCATGTCTAATTCCAGTTTTAGCAAAGCAAATGAAGTACTACAGTAGAGGTATTAATTTTCTCTTAAAGCATTCAATAGAAAAATAAATTGATGCAAGACAAAATGCCATATGTCTACAAAACACTTTATAGCATGTTAACTCTTCTCACAGACATCATCTCACTTAAAAAACCAAGTCTGGGAAATGATGAGGAAAAAGAAAAAAAAATAACTACTTTGCAGCTTGGGTACAAAGTTTTATGACTTCAGAAAATATATTTTATGTATGTATGTATGCATTCCCATTTTGATGTATATAAAACTCACATATATGTAAAGCACCTTAGTAGGAATTCAGTATATGTTGGTTCCTTTTCTAAAAATTCAAAATGAAGTATCTAATCATTCTATGATGTTGAATGGTATCTAAATTATTGTCTGATTTTAAAATTTCAAACAAAAGTTCTATGCTTGAGGATACTGTAAATTATCCATTATTTTTCATCTATATTTATTGAAAGAATCACCTCCAAAATATGTGGCTTAAAAACAATAATAATGATTTATCATCTTTGCCAATTTCTCTGAGGTAGGAATTTGGCCGTGCTTAGGTGGACAGTTCTGGCTCAGGGCCTCTTACGTGGTTGCTCATCTTGGACTCACTAAAGCTACAGGACCCACCTGTGAGGCCTTCCCTCACACGGCTGGCAAATTGATCTTGGAAAATGTGTTCCTGCCCATCTGGGCATCTCCAGAGGGCTGCCCAAGTGTCTTTACAACGTCTCTCAAGTGAGTGATCTGAAAGGACAGGGTTGAAATTGCAGTGCATTTTATGAATGGTCTCTTCTTGAAATCACACAGTCACTTCCATTATTATTGGCTGCCAAACTCAGCCCTGATTCAACATACAAGTTCACCCTGCAGGGACCTGGATGTTGGGAGCCATGATGGATGCTGGCTACTCCATACAACTAGGAAATAAAACAGTAATAAGACAGTGACCCAAATGAGGCTTATTAAAAGCTGTCATTACAGACCCAGAAGAAGAGAGATCAATGATCTTGGAATTGTAGAGAAGGGCCCTAGAAGATTAAGTAGTACTAAACTTGGAAGTTAAATAATGCAAAGTTTATAAATATGGAGACAGAAGACATGAGAGAATGTAACAGTGAGGATAACCATATATAGTTAGGAGTAAGGAGAAAAATATTCCTAAACTTAAGTACAGTAGTGAAAGGAGCCGAGTTGGAAGGTAAAATTTAGTCCTTTGAGGCAATAGAAAAGCATGTCATTGACAGCAACATAATTAAATTAATATGTAAGATGAGTAAGCTGGTAGGAAAGAATATTTGATTGAGATGTAAGGAAGCCATTATAACTATTTAACTTTGAAGGGATGAAGACTCCAATTAACTTGAATTTTTTATGGTGTTGCTGTAGTTTATCATGCTGGGGATTGAACTCAGGACATTGTATGTGCTAGCCAAGCTCTTTACTACAGAGCTTCATCACTAGACCTAAATTATTGCCGACTATTACAAGTGATAGAGAAGAAGGGATGACTGTCGAACACATTTTAGAAGAAGAACTAACAGAGTTCCACTGTAGTGAATACCTGAATAGAGCCATCATTGATCTTATGTCTCCAAGCCCAAATTACCTAAAACATGAGGGTACTAAGTAGGAAGAAGAAACTGGAGTTTTGGACTCAAAACAGATGGTAAGAAAATAAACTGTGTTTAGACAAGTTGAATCTGAGGTGGGACAGCCAAGCAAACAAAACAAAATTTGTTAACCCTGTGTTTAAATTTGAAGCACCTGCTATTATTTGTTACTCTCCTCAGCCTCACTCTTAATTTTGAGAAAAACTGTGGCTCCTTAAAACTAATTCTTGTTATGAATAGTACATTTAACCCAGCCTCAGCAGAGAGCCTGACTAGTACTTTCTAATGACGTCCCAATTTAAACTTAATAGACAGGTAAGATGGGAACATCAAAAACAAAAAAGAAATGTAAGGTAAGGGAATCTAACAAGCAGGAGAAATGTAGAATTTTATATGAATTACTAAGACTCTAATAATTGTTTACATTTCTTCTGTAAGAGAGTATGTTTGACAGAATTACAGAAATAGATACCAGAGATAGTCATTTTGAAACTGAAGTCAAAAGGGCTACCTAAACATGACCCGTGTCACTTACTGGCTAGTGACCTACAGCCTCAAGTATAAAAGATTCCAACATACATACATACATAAAAAAACTTACATATGTAAAGCACAAATATGATCTTTTTCTTGGTATAGCTCCTGACATAATAACTTGATTGATTTAAAGATGGAAACAATCATCAAGATGTAGTTACTAAATTTCTAATTATGCAAAATTGAAGCCATGCAGTAATTGCTTGAAACAGTTCAAATGCACTCACAGGCAAAATAGAAACAATTTTACAATACTGACACAGACAGAAAATGTGATAGAGATCACAAAAGAAATAAAAAATTTGGAAGAAGGAAGAGATTGGGTACAAGGGTGTTCAAAACATTTTAGATAATATAGTATTTCACTTGATAGGTAATTTAAAAATCACTTTATATAAAAATTTCAAACATGAGCAGCAATACAATGAAGCCCCTTGCACTACCAAGCAGCTACAAAAATCATCGACCCACATAGGCCAAACTTTTTTTTATATGTTACCATATACTAATACTCAAACAGATTAAGACTTTTGCCCAAGAATTAGCAAGTAATAAAGCTGACATTTGAATTCATGCCTGTGTAGTTACAACATCTTGGTTCTTTTTACAGTATAGAAGTAGAACAAGGAGAGGGTGTGAGTTTTAAAACACCTTCACAGGTACAGTAGTGATCTAATAAAAGATTTTATCCTCACCTTAGTGATGCTGGAACACATATATTATTTAGCTTATACATAAAAATAACAAGTTCAACACATAGTTGAATACCAAGGTTTACATTCCTAACAAATATCTTTAGTACATGGATACATGAATCTGTCATTGGTATCTTATAAAAGTTTGCCTTTTGAACGTAAGTACATCTATAGGGAAAAGAAAGCAGGAAGTTAAGTTACATATATAGCCAGGTTAACTGAGTCTATAGATAAATATAAAATTAGTTGTTCTCTTTTACTGAATCCCTATAACTCAGCCCTGTTCTTGAATTCAAATTTTTATTTTGGTTCATTAATTAGGTTATAATCTTATAAAGTATGGGGGCCATGTTTGACTTTTATTTTGCCTTCCTTGTTGAGCCTAGAACTGTGTTCAGGACATCATCAGAACTCAGAATGTGTTTGCTGAGAGATGCAAATTTCTCAAGTTCTTTGAGGCTTCAGTGGCTTTCGTTTCTCATCCACTCCATTGCCTCTGTCAATAGGGAGAAGTGTATAACTTCCATCGGATTGCCATGCTAAATAAACGAGCAGCCTGTTGTGTTATCACAATAACGAGCAGGGTTCAGAAGATGTGTTTTCACAATCGACCTCGAGGCGGTGGCTCTGCCTGTGACTGTTGCTAAGGGAACAGAATGTGGAAGGCATCTGGGGTCCTAGCTGGCTGGTTCCCCTTCTGTGGTTTTTCTGAGCTCTACCTTCCGAGTCCTCCAGGTGCTTCTGCCTTCGAAGATAAGAAGGATTCTCTAGTAATTTAGATATGAAGACAAATGCCTGGATTTGCTCTTTATGCCTTCTCAATTTTTATGTTACTAAAGTTGGTGAAATCAATAGTGACTGTGAAGGAGGAATGCATAACCATAATGCCATGCATCATGCAGAAACAATGCTCATTTTGAAGGCCACTACACAGAGACTGTCTGGAGGGAGACCTTGGGAATCAAGGAGAAAACTTTGCAAAAACTTATCTGCCTGGTTGTATTTCATAGCATGATTCCCAATCAAGAGTAAAGAGCAAGCCAAATTATTTTCAAAAGCAATCATGTGGGTCATTAATGGTTTATGGCAACTTTATGTAATGAAGACTTAAAGTTTTATTAAGCAGTTTGTAATCATCTCCATATCCTGTAAATTTGTAAAGTAAAATCTAGAACTTGAAGGTAGACAGGGACAAATCTTAGGAATTTTACTTATGAATTCTTTTTTTTTTCAGTACTGGAGACTGAAACCATGGCCTCCATGCTGAGCTACATCTCCAGCACTTTTCAAATTTTTACAGTTTTTGAGATGGTCTTGCTAAGATGCTGTGTTGCCAAGGCTGAGCTCAATCTTGCAGTCTTCCTGCCTCAACATTCTAGAGCACTAGAATTACAAGCATGTGCCACCATGCCAGGCTTAAACTCAACAGTACACAAGGCTTGTGGTCCATCTTCCAGGCCTTCCCTGAATCACCTTTACAGTATCTCCACCACAGGTCTTTCAGCGCTGAAGGAGACCATCTCGACACTCTGGAAATACCACGTTCTTACTATGAGCCTAAGGAAATTGACAAGAGAAGGAATTCAGTCTATTCTAATGTGTATTTTGACAATTCAATATTGTCCTTTCTTATATTGAGACGAAATATTACTTCTATAATTTCTATCCATTAGCTCTGTGACCACAAATTGACTATATTTTGGCTGAAAACTCCTCACTACTACATTGAATCACTTACATATTTTTCCTACTGAGCCTAGAAGCTCACAGTGAAAAAGAAGACTGGTGGGTTGGGTAGTGAGGTTCTTTTCTGTTTCCCTTCTGTATCTTTGTGTTTCTCTCCACTACCCTTCTCCATATTGCCTTTCCCTTCTTTCTAGAGATGGGCTGGGGACTTTACAGGCAGGAAAGGTTGATTTGACTGGCCTTGTCATAGTGTGGCATGGGTGCTCTCTTAAGTTTGGCATTGCTAGAGACCTGTGGCCCCTCCGGGTGATCCTCTTGGGTGAGATCAAAACAGTTCCAGGCCAGTGTTCATGTTAAGAGCCACCTGCAACAGCTCAAGTCCAGCTCATTTCCAGAGCAGCTCTTTCTACTGCTCTCCTGAATTGGTGGCTAATCACAGTCTTTGGACTTTTGGCTTCTTTTAGATGTGAATTTGATACTGGTCTCTGTAACTCATCTACTCTGGATTTTTAAGCTAAATCCCCAGTTGGCTTTCTTGAAGTTCATCCGTCTCAGCTCAATGTCTGGAATACATACACGCACAACCTCCCCTGTCCTGTGGAGGGGATGTGACGGCAAAGAACATCACTGCACTCAGTTTCTTCCGAAGAGCTTATCTCCAAATCAGCGTTTTGTAACATTAATCTCCTAAGGATCCATAAGGTGTTTCATCTTTTTTGTTTGTTTGCCTAATAGAAGAGAAATAAATTCTCTTCTAAGTCCAACATTGAGGATCATGCTTTGAAATACGCAGAAAGATACTTAATGCCATTGTTCTGTCCTCCTTTGAGGCTTTGGTCAAAACTGGTAGAGTCCTGTTTTAACATCCTGTTACACGAATATCACCGTTTACTCTCTTGACCTTCTCTGTCCTTTGATATGCAAGTCCAAACTGGATGCCAATTCTCTTGGAGGGTGTTTCCTCTGCACCCACATTCCATCCTGTAATTCCTTCTTGCTAAATTCCCCCTTTAGAAAATACCTTGCCCTTCTCTCTGACCGCACAGTTGGCATATCACAGTTCTTCTCCCTCTATGATTTCTTTAGTGTCTTTGTCTAGAAAGTTTTATGATGACTTTGTACACTTTTTAAAAGTCCGTGTTTTAAAGCCATTTTTTACAAAGTCCTCTGAGTTTCACTTCTTCTCTTCAGTTGCCTACTTTGACTTTGGTTTTGCATTCACTCGCCCGTTTTCACTTTGGTTGCCTCCTTTGTTACTACTGTCCTACTCTGGCCACACTGCCACTTCACAATCACCAAGTATTCACTGAATGCTACAGAGTGTTCAGCACTTTTCTGAGCAGCATAAAGACCAGGGAAATCTAGGGTCCACCCTTGCAGAGTTTTACTTTCATTGGCCAGAACAGAATACATCAAATCATAATAAGAGAGCATTCAGTATGTTCCATAGGTGTGGTCTCATCACTGGACAGAGTCCAAGGAGGTCCTCAAAGTGGAGATGGAGGATTTTGACCACCCCTATGGGGCAAGTTGTGGGTTCACTGACTTCCATCACAGAAAAGAAATTTCAGGCTGTATGAGTCAGAAGTATAAAGAGGTTTATTAGGCAGAATTTTAAGAGTACTCACTCAAAGAAATAGACTGCAGGCCCTCAAAAAAGAGAAAAACACTTATAGTGTGAGCTGGGTATATTTATGGGGAATTTGGAGGAGGGAATCCATGGAAAGAGGATTCAATTTACAGATGAAAGGCGAGGGCTCCTCCTGCAGGGGAAGGTGTTGGCCCATACCTAAGTGACAGCAAAACAGGTGACAGCTGTAGCCCATCCACAGGGAAAGACCCATTTCACAGGTAAAAAGAGACAGTCTACTCCTATATGAAAAAGGCCTCTTTGCAAAAATGGCCCAGACTTTTTGCGTCTCTAAGGACCTTAGGAATTACTGACTGCGTTTGTGTCCCAAGTCTTCAGTTTTATAGAAAGTAAAATTTTACGATTATGATTTTTCTAGTCTCCTTTTTACCTAACTTGTTTTTCCTACCCTGGTTCAAACTGACAATGTGCTGATTTTCACCTAAGCCATACAGTGTGGGCTTTCATAAAATTTGAAGAGATCCTGAAATCTCTCCTAATCTGGAAAGTCTTCCTACATTGTTCAGAGAAAGAGCATCTGTTTTACTCCTACAATTTTGGACATACTAAGCCCACCGATGTAACTTTTCAAGCGTTCCACTGCTAACATCAACTTTCTCTAAACTTGTACTTGCTCCATATTTTTAATATGGATTTTGCACATACGGTTACATCATTTTATTTTCATTTATATCTGTGCTTGATATTTAGATTCTACATTGTTGGATAAAGAACAATCAGGTTCTTATCATCTTTTCATTCCCCTCCAGCACATATATATTTATTAGATGTTCAGGCCTTTGAGGTGATGATAATCATATTAGTGACAATAATGATACTTTGTGTTTCATTTTACAAAGTACTGACATATGCACTCTCTTGTTTGATTTCTAAAAATGCACCGGCAAAGCTTATGACACTTTGTTCCTGACTGAACCCCTTAGAGCCCATAATAGCTCCTTTACCTCCCACGAGTTGTGCCGCAGGTACTTCACACAGAGCGCCCACCCCTCAGCCCTGTTGCTCAGGTAGCTCTCCAGGCTTCCAAGTGCCTGTGCTCAAGCCTCCCTGATCCGAGGTGCAGAGCTGATGCTCTGGTACCTACCTTCCCTCCACCCTCTGCTCAGAGTCAGCGAGCTGGCTTGCTTCTGGATCCTGCCTCACGCCGGGACAGAGTCTGACTGGGGCTCCGCTTTGCACCCTGTCACTGAGCACCATCACCGAGCACGCTCAGCTGCAGATCTCACATTCACAGTCCTGACCCTTCCGTCTTAGAGAGGAGGCCCATCAGTGCAAAAAGCAGCAGACAGATGAATTTAAAACCCCAGTTTAGGCGTCCTACAGGAATCGCTATTTTCTTCACATATGGAAACACGACTTTAGGATACAGTAGCTGCAGTGAGGTTTGCATATCATTCTGAAAGACTTTTTTTTTAATGTGCATTTGGCATTATTACACAATGAAGTGAACTGTCTAACATTTGTGATGATATTAAACATGGGATTCTGTTAAATGATGCCTAGCCTCACAGATCGGCATTTCTTTCCTCAATGCCTTTTCTTATGAATACTTGACCACTGTTACCATGGCTTTGTTTTCCATAGGATTATACACATATGTACACAGATTTCCAGTTTTCACGAACTCTTCCTATTGCTCAAAAGTAGAACATATTGAGCAATAAGACTGTCAATGACTTGCAGGATTTAAAAGCCAAACGGATAAATACAAGGATGGCAGAAAGCCTAAAGAACAAAAATAATTTTAGGAGATCACGATTGCTGAGGGTTGCCTCAGTGGGAAGAGTTTACACAAAACGTACCGTTAGCCTAGATAGAGGTATTTATATTCAAAGCATGTAGTCCTATATTCCTGAGAGAAAACTCTTTTAAATACTTTTACTTATAACTTTAGAGCATTATAGATAGACTTTTATTCTTATGCTATTACAGCATGGATGATTTGTTACAAAATAGGTAAGCTAGCAACATTTTCAATGTGATTTATGCTTTGGATTTGTAGGAAATATAAATTGATTTCTTCGCTTTTTTATTGCCACTACATTCTCAGAGTAAGTGCATGGTGTGAAAAGAAAGTTAAAACCTTAAAAGGAATCTATAAAAAGAGTTCCTACTGGATGTTCAGAGGAGAGATTTCCATCTGCTGAGGAATTGGATCTCTTTCCCTAATAGCTGAAATCGCTCTCAGAGCTGAGCAAGCTCAGAGCCGGCAGAGGCAATGTTAAAACCACGTTGATGCTTCCGAGGAAGCCTTCCAAAACTCGTCAGAGTGGGTGTGCAGCTTAGGGTTTGGATAAGATTTCCCAGAGGTTTAAGTTGCTTCTCACTTATTTCAACTTGGCTTTCTCTTTAGCTGGCTCCTGCTTAGCTGTTCAAGTTTGTGTTACATTCTCATTTTCAATAGGACCAAATCCTAAAGACGTCTGTAAAACTGTATCGCTCTGCTTCACATAGAAAAACAAATGCATTTTTGCATCTCATGCTGAGGAATATGGTTTAAAATATTGGCAATCTCACAAACGCTTTGACCCTTTAGCAATCCAGGCAGTTGGTCTGTCACTTTTCTTCCATCTTAATAGCTTTTTAAAAATGGAACACTGAGTTAGGCTCAGGGGCTGAAATTCTCTTCAGAAAGTGCATTTTTTCATAGCATAGTACATTAATATATGCAGGCTGAAACAAACAAACAAAAATTCTTCTGAAAAAAATTATCACTCAGCTTTATATTCCTGTTTTTAAGATAGTTTCTTGAAAGCGAGGGGGGTGACTTTTTCTCTGAATGTACACATTGCTCTTGTCCTGTTGAACTTTACACCACTCGCCTTAGCCACCCTGTGAGTCAGCTGCACCTGGTACCACGTCGTTCCCTGCAGTCACCACCTCCTGTGACCACATGGCGCTGCCTGCTCACACACCTGGCAGAGGCTCTCTGTCACGACGCTTTCCAGTTGCTGAGTCTTTAATCCCGTGGTCCCCTTTGGCTCCCCCTTTCCCCTGGAACCCAAATGGAATCAAAACGGAATCTACATTTCACCCCAGCTGCCCATCCCCTTTACTCCCCTGAAAGCTCTCTTCTCCCACTTGGCTCCCCAGCCTCGCTTCCATTTTCTAATCCCTTCACTTGGTCTCACAAGAAGAAGAGCAGAGGTAGGAGAAAACTGCTGTCTCCTGGCCTAGCTATTGCACATTTTGTTTCCATCTCTGTGTGACATGCTACCCAGAAACTTTTAAACTGACTCTAATATACTCTGCACTGGCTCCTTCCTTATATATTTTTCTCCTTCAATGCCTTGAGAAAACAAAAGAACTGGCAGGAATTCTTGCAAATATTTCCCCTCAAATACCAACTGTGTTCTGTTCCATTCTGTTGTTTCTTGCTCTTATTTTATTCTTCTGCAAAGCTTACTTCCAGGAATGCCTTCTCCACCTTCTCCTTGTGTTGGGCAGAACTTCCTAAGAGGAAGGACGATGCATGGGGTAGATGGCAGGAGTCAGGGAAAAGAATCTGTTATGAGCACTGCACAGACACCCGGAAGCACCAGGACTCACCATCACAACAGAGTAGCCTTTGAAGGTGCCACTGGACTGAGATTTCCTCGGGAAAGGGGATTAATGAATGGGTATTATTCTAATGCCCATTCCCAGCTCTTGGTTCTTGGAGAAACAATGTAATGATTCCCTGGAAACCAATACTAACTCAGTCTTGGCGGTGCTCTTGATTAAGGTACCCTATTCTACTCCTATAAGGGGGTGGGCACATAAGTCCAGCTTGGCTGAATTGGCTCATAGAGCAGAGTGACATGGACAGCTGCTCTGATTCATACGGGGAATGAAAGACATCTTTTTATTCCATGGGAGGTGGGCAGAGCTGCTCTGAAGACTGGTGCTTTCATTTTCCCTTCAGTTTTATGAATTATGCTTACAAACATTGATATCTAAACACTGCAAGACGTGAATATGTGAAGGTAATATGGTGTGCTAGTTAGCTTTGTGTCACTGTAACCAAATACCTGAGAAAAATGGTTTCAAGGTTTCAGTCCATGGTCAGCTGGCTGTAGGCAGAAATGTCAGCATGGAAAGACAAGGTAAAGCAAATGTACTCACCTCATGACAACCAAGAAGCAGATTTTCATGTGGGCTGCTTTAAATGTAACAATAAAATTTGTAGCAGAGATAGAGAGGAAAATCCTAAGAAGAAGAGACCAGAGACTAGACACAATTCCCATGGTCATGATCCACATCCTTCAGCTAGGCCTCACGTCCTGTTTCTATCACCTCCAGCAACGACAGCAAATTATGATGCCAGCAATGATTCCATAACCCACTGACGAAGTTAGAACCCTCATGATCCAGTCATTTTCAAAGTCCATCCGCTGCCAATCCAGGCTTCACACTGAAGAAAGCATTGGTTGAAGAGCTAGGAGACCTTGGTTCTATTTTCAGTTCTGTAATAGTCAGCCACAACTCATTTGTCCCCATGTTGCTTCACCTGCAGAATGAGGATTCTTAATTGCAGGGATATATCTAAATCTTTTGTAGGATTTCTTAAAACCATAGACACTCATTCTCCATGCAAATTCAGTTAAACGCTTTTCCCTGCTCCCTGCCCACCTATGTATGGCCTTACTATTGAAAATCACAGTACAGTGAGCCACCCTCACTGACATTAATGTGTTAGGTCCCTCAGACATTTTGGGTGGAAAAATATTTTATAGGACTGGGATATTTCCAAAGGTATTTTTAGGTATTTTATCCTTTGAGTTGATGACTTGCTTTCTTCAAAAATACAACTGCTTCAGACAGGTTATGAAAAAAAAATTTAAGCACAGGCAGATGGAAACCTAGGAATAGAAACAAGAATCAAATCTCCAAAAGTGGAGGAATGATTGCAAAAGATTTTGATGTGGGCTGCTTTTAATGTAGTGACAAAACCTATAGCAGATATATTTTATTTCTCCAATACAGGGGATTTGTAAAAGGAAAAAAGCGCTACAGTTGAAAAAAAATAACGATGTATCTGTACAACATTCTGTGTTTAGAAAATTTTTATTTCCCTAAATATTAAGATTATAAATATGGTCATAAAATAACTAACATTAAGTAACTAATAGAAAATGTTTTGATGCATTTCATAGAAGATTACTAATCTAGAAGAACTTGATATCAAATCTTTCTGTTATAATTAATTATATATAAATGAAATGTATTACTAATGTGATACAAAAAAGAAAAATAGTTAAAAGAATCAAATATACACAAATGAGCTAAAACAAGACATGAGTTAAATACTGACTAGTTATAATTTTAAAGAAACATATAAATCAAAATTTAAAACACACTTTAATAAGAACCATCGTATCTGTTCTGTGTTTGTGGCTTCTTTCATTAGAAAAGATATTAGGAAAACATGGTTTCAAACTGCCAGTCAGCTTTCACTTGATCATCTTCTAAAAGTCATATTAAATGTTTATAATGAATACATTTTCTTTATCTATTATTTTTATATTTCCTATTTTACACATTCAAATATATATGCACCAACAACAGCATCACAGTATTCAGGCCAACAACATTTAATACTGCTCTATTTTAACATTTAAAAGAGCATAGCCTTTGATGTGATATTCTCTGCCCCTAAATTTACTCCAGATCATATGGGATAGGCCCATATGCTTATTATGCTCTGCAATTTTTTGCAGATTATTCACCATATGGTACTACTAGAACATTTAAAATTATGCTCTATCCTGGCTTCATCAATAACTTCATGCATGCATATAATTATGGGTGTAACTTCATACTTTTCATTGGTTTTTGTATACCTTTACAAGTTCTTTTTATATAAGAGGTAAGAAATATTTGTTGAATGAAATGAGGGAATTAAAATTTCAAAGCTAACCATGAATCTAACTAGTTCTTTCCCTGGCAGTGAGTATCCACTTAGAAGACTTCTAGTGATTTTAACAATAATTGCATTGGCAGGAGGACAATGGAGTGTATAATTTATGATGATAATTATACCGTTCCAAAGCCTGTATCTTATTTAGGCAAATTCTTGTAGAACTGATGCTGTGGTAATATTTTGGCTGACTTTACAGTGGTTTCACTCATTGTTTTGTAAGTTGTATTCACTCTTTCACTGAGACAAACTACAATATATAACATGCTGTAAATGCACAGTGAAGGACTAAACGGGGGAACAAGTCTTACTGAGACATATTACACAGTGTACCAGTCAGCTTTCTAGTTGCTGAGGTACGAAAGCCAACACCCAAAATTTAAGGGAGGAGAGATTTAATTTGGCTCACAGTTTCAGGAAATTTGGTCCATGGTTGGCTGGCTCCAAGGCAGACATGGTGGAAGAGTGTAGAAGCCCAAAAATGCTTTAGTTCAAGAGAGCAGGCGAACAGTGCCAGAGAGAAAAGGCCCAGAGGCCATTTCTCTACGATCCACGGACACACCCACAAGTGTGTTTTACTAGTCCCATGCCAATCAGGTTGACACAATTAAGCTTAACCACCAGGCGCAGTGTGACCCATGGGGCATTCAAATTTTGGATCTGGTTTTTGCCTTTCATTGAATAACACACATTTTTTCTCCTCTTTCTATGTGCTGCATAGTATGTGGGGGATTGTGAAGGGAATTTTTTACTGTCGTGTTCATGCTCTTATATACTTTTGTGAAGGAATCTAAGGGGTAAAAGCATTACATAGCAACTAAAATCTCTGTGATGAGAGTGATCTGTACAGAAAAATATCAGATGTTTATAAAATTTTAAGGTAGACTATTAAAGGGAAATTATAAAATTAAAAACTCACATTTCAATCAAAGATAATAAAAGCAGGAGCGAACAAAAGGCTAAACAGAAAAATAAAATAAGAAGGTAGGATTAAGTTCAAATAGGTCACTAATAATAAATATAAACATTAGATTTAAAGTGAGATAATACCAAATTCAGATTAAAGTAAAAATAGGTGCTTTTTTGTAAGAGATATATCTAAAGCAGAAAGATTTAAAATAAGATAATTAGAAAATAAAGCCAATAAATGCACAATATGGTGGAAAAATACAGTGAATATCTAACCCGGAGGACCTCAAGGTGGCGGATGAGTAAGAAGCAGGCAGCGAAACTCTCTCTAAAAGTTACCATTGGAACACGGGAATATAGCGACCTGGAAAGCGCAGGAGGGGGGGAGATGCCTCCCCGAAACCCAGAGAAGTTCTGAAGCGCAATCTATGACCCCCGGCACCAGTGACGGGTGACTTCCAACAAAGAAGAAGGAAAGAAGGAGCAGACCGCGCGCGCGCACCTTCCACTATCCTGGGAGTTGCGGCACCGCGGAGGCTCAATTCTACGGACACACGGTGGCAGCTGGTGCCCAGGGAGCCCCCACGGAGGATCCTGAGACAGCGGCGGGGCAGGGGAGCGGCGGAGAACGGTGCTGACCGGCGGTGAGTGTCTCTCAGCCACAGCTGCCCCACGCCAGAGAGCGACCAGCCGGGCGCCATTGTGGGGGGTGTGGCGAAACCCAGAGCGGCTCGAAAACTGCTCTGGGAACTTGTGCTCCGGACAGGGCAGCACGGGGCCTCTCAGGCCCACGAAAGTGTGCTGAGGTCAGCAGGCGAACAAGACTGGACTCTCAGCCACACCTGTCCCGCGCCAGAGAGCGACTGGCCCGGCGCCATTGTGGGGGGCGTGGCGAAAAACCAGAGCAGCGGGAACCAGTGCAGGGAACCCGCGCTCCGCACAGCGCGCTGAGCCTCTCAGGCCCAGGGATCGTGAAAGGGCGCTGACAGCGGAGGCGAGCTAGACTGGTCTCTGCCTGAAAGTACACGCCTCTGCTCACCGCCCGACAGAGGGCGCTCCTGGCTTACTGGGACGGACCTGCACAGAACAGGACTCTGTCACCACAGGGTACCTGCCTACAGCAGAGTCAACACCTGGAAATGATTCTTTTTATTTTTTTATTTTTATTTTTATTTTTATTTATTTTTTTTTCTCACTGATTTGTTTTTTTGTTCTGGCGAAGGGTTTTTTTGTTTTTGTTTTGTTTTGTTTTGTTTTTTGGTGGGGTTTTATTTTTGATCTGTCTGTTTTATTGTTTTTATCTTCGTTTTTGTTTCTGTATGTGTATTTGCTCTTTCCTTCATTATTCTCTCTGGTTTTTCATATGATTGTAAACAGCGCCTCTAACTTCTTTGTGATTGTGGTTGTGATCTGTTCTTCCTTTTATCCCTTCCTTCTCTTTCTACCACCTGTCCTCTGCACTAGTGTCCCAATTTTAGTGGGATCCCTCTTGGTCCTCTAACCTTACATCTAATTCCTTCCTCTTCTCCCAATACTCTATTTCCTCCTTAACTCATTTTAAATTTAAACTCCTCAGGGAAAAATTGACATACACAGGACTTGTATACTGCATATAATTTTTCTGGTGTATTTTAGATTTTGTTATATAACCGCAACTCTATACAGCTAAAAGTGGTAAATAACTGGTTAGCTCAGTCTGTCATTTTCTAGGCTGTGTTTGATGCTTTAGTTAACATTATAGCCAAATGTGAAATAATTGTTCTAAACATCTTTCCTTCCTGATATTTCATGATTGAGATTGACTAAGGGACACAGAAAATACAGTGGCACAGTACCAAAGAATCAAGGACTGGGCCAAACAGGTAGCAACTTCGCATACACAACGAATTGAAGAGGTAGGATCTGGCAGAAAGCTCAAAACCTAAAAGCAAGCTCCACTTGGAAGATACTGCAGAGAAGTAGTCATCTTCTAAAGATCTTAAACACTAGCAATAAAGTAACCTACTATAGGTAATTTGCAAACATCACCCCAGGAATTAAAGAAAGAAAAAATGAGACGACACTTAAACAAGATGCAACCCCACACATCCAATTCACCAAAGGCAAACCTAGGGAGCAATGAGGTGGGACAATCCGAAAGCCACCCACCTGGCCTATCTGAAGTGGTAACAACAAAGCAACTGAATGAGGTTCTGGAAAAAATTAAAACAGAAATAATCTCACAGATAACTGCAGAGATAATGTCTACAATGAAGACCATATTTAAGGACACTATAGCTTATACAGACAAAAAAATAGATGAACTTAAGAAAACTATAGAAACCATGAATGCTCAGCATAGGAAAGAAATGGAATCCATAAGGCAGATTCAAGCAGATATCCAAGAGATAAAAAATTCCATTGAAAGTATTTGTAGCAGAATAAGCCAATGCGAGGACAGGATCTCAGATATAGAAGACAGGCTTGCAATTAGTGATCATGAAATGGAAAAATTCTTAAAAATAGCAAGGGACCATGAAAAATCAATTCAGCAGCTGCTAGATGACTCAAAGATAAACAACTTAAGAATAATTGGAATAAATGAAAAAGCAGGAGATAGCATCAACGACATTAAAACCTTGTTCAAAGACATAATCAGGGAGAACTTTCCTGGAAGAGAAAAGGAATTTGACACCCCTATAAGTGAAGCTTTTAGAACACCAACTAGACATGATCAAAAAAAAACTTCAGCCAGACATATTATAGTCAAGATCCCAGAAATTCAACAGAAGGGCAGAATCTTAAAAGCTGTTAGGGAGAAGAGACAAATCACCTATGAAGGAAAACCCATCAGAATCACAGCTGACTTTTCAGCACAAACCCTCAATTCAAGAAGAGCTTGGAATGATGTATTGCAAGCTCTAAAGGAAAATAATTTTCAGCCCAGATTGATGTACCCTGCAAAACTATCTTTCAAAATTGATGGAGAAATAAAATACTTTCATGACAAAGAACATCTGAGAAAATTTATGACCACCAAACCAGCACTCCAAAACGTTCTGAAGGACATTCTAGAAAGAGATAGGAACCCCAACAGAAGGAATCCACCAGGAAGGGCAAATAATTAAATAGCCGGAAAGTGGAAAAACAAAGAGTGGGAACCAACAACAGGAAAATATCATGACAAGTCAATACATATCAGTTTTAACCATCAATGTTAACGGTCTCAATTCACCAATCAAAAGGCACAGACTGGCGAAATGGATCAAGAAGCAAGATCCAACAATATGCTGTATACAAGAAACATATTTAATTCAGAAAGAAATTCATAGACTGAAAGTCAAAGGATGGAAAACAATACTCCATGCCACAGGAACCCAGAAAAAAGCAGGGGTAGCTATTCTTTTTGCAGACAAAGTGAACTTCAAGCCAAGAAGGATTCAGAGAGATAAAGACGGTCATTACATCCTTGTAAAGGGAACAATCCAAGAGGAAGAGATAACGATCATAAATATATATGCGTCAAATACCAATGCACCCAGCTATATAAAACAAGTACTAAAGGACATGAAAAATCAAATAAGCACTAATACAATTATATTGGGAGATCTCAATACTCCACTGTCACAAAAAGATAGATCAACTGGACAGAAAATCAATAATGAAATAGTAGAACTGAACCAAACTTTTGAACAAATGGACTTAGTAGATGTCTACAGAGTGTTCCATCCCACAACATCAGAATACACATTTTTCTCAGCTGCACATGGGACGTTCTCCAAAATAGACCACATACTAGCTCATAAAACCTGCTTAAGTAAATGCAAAGGAATTGAAATTATCCCATGCATATTATCAGACCATAGTGCAATGAAATTGGAAATCAATGGCAAAAGATCCCACAAAAACTCCCTAAACACATGGAAATTAAACAGCATCCTCCTGAACAACCAATGGGTCACAGATGAAATTAAAGAAGAAATTAGTCACTTTCTACAACTGAATGATAATGACAGTACAACATACCGGAACTTATGGGATACAATGAAAGCAGTCCTAAGAGGGAAATTTATAGCATTAAACACTTATATCAGGAAAATAGAGCAAGCGCAAATAAACAACTTAAGGGTGAACCTCGAGCTTCTAGAAAAAGAAGAGCAGGTTAAGCCAAAAGCCCGTACAAGGGAGGAAATTATAAAGATCAGAGCAGAAATTAACGTATTGGAGAATAAAAAAACAATACAAAGAATCAATGAAGCAAAAAGTTGGTTCTTTGAAAGAATAAATAAGATTGACAAACCCTTATCCAACCTTATTAAAAAAAGAAAAAGACTCAAATCCATGCAATTGAAAATGAAAAGGGTGATATCACGACAGACCCTGCAGAAATCCAGAAGATCATCTATACCTATTTTGAAAATTTATATTCTACTAAGATGGAAATTGCAGAAGAAATGGACAGATTCCTAGATTCGTATGAATTACCAAAGCTGAATCAAGAAGATTTAAAAATCCTAAATAAACCAATATCAGCCAATGAAATTGAAGATGTAATTAAAAACCTCCCAACAAAGAAAAGCCCAGGCCCTGATGGATTCACTGCCGAATTCTACAAGAAATTTAGAGAAGACCTAACGCCCCTACTTCTCAAACTTTTCAATGAAATTGAAAGGGAAGCAATACTCCCAAATTCATTCCTGGAAGCAAGCATTACCCTGATACCAAAACCAGAGAAGGACCCAACTAAGAAAGAGAACTACAGGCCAATCTCCCTAATGAACATAGATGCAAAAATCCTTAATAAGATACTGGCAAACAGAATCCAACAAATCATCAAGAAGATTATACACCATGACCAAGTTGGATTCATCCCAGGGATGCAGGGATGGTTCAACATACGTAAATCAATAAATGTAATACAGCATATTAACAGAACCAAAGACAAAAATCACATGATCATCTCAATAGATGCAGAAAAAGCTTTTGACAAAGTCCAGCACCTTTTCATGATAAAAACCCTACAGAAAATTGGAATAGAGGGTCTTTATCTCAATCTGGTAAAAGCTATCTATGACAAACCAACAGCCAATATTATACTAAATGGCCAAAAACTGAAAGCCTTCCCTCTAAAATCAGGAACAAGACAAGGATGTCCACTGTCCCCACTCTTATTCAACATAGTTCTGGAAACTTTAGCCAGAGCGATTAGACAAGAGAAAGAAATAAAAGGAATAATGATTGGAAAGGAAGAAGTTAAATTATCATTATTTGCAGATGACATGATACTCTACACAGAAGATCCCAAAAACTCCACTAAAAAACTGCTAGATTTAATAAGCAAATTCAGTAGTGTAGCTGGATACAAAGTCAATACTCAAAAGTCAATAGCCTTCCTGTACACAAATAACAAACTTACTGAAAGAGAAATTAGGGAAACAATACCTTTCACAATAACATCCAAAAAAATGAAATACCTAGGAATCAACCTCACGAAGGATGTAAAAGACCTCTATACTGAAAACTACAGTACTCTGAAAAAGGAGATTGAAGAGGATATCAGAAAATGGAAAGATATCCCTTGCTCCTGGATAGGAAGAACCAATATAGTGAAAATGGCCATACTTCCAAAATTGTTATACAGATTTAATGCAATTCCAATCAAAATTCCAACAGCATATCTCACAGAATTAGAGAAAACAATCCTAAAATTCATTTGGAATCAGAAGAGACCTAGAATAGCAAAGGCAATTCTGGGCAACAAAGGCAAGGCAGGGGGCATCACAATCCCCGACTTGAAATTATACTACAAAGCTACTGTAATAAAAACAGTGTGGTACTGGCAAAAAAAACAGACCTGAAGATCAATGGAACAGATTAGAAGATGCTGAAACAACCCCAGACATACTAAGCCACCTTATCTTTGACAAAGGTGCCAAACACATTCGCTGGAAGAAAGATAGCCTCTTTAATAAATGGTGCTGGAAAAACTGGCTCTACACATGCCGAAGATTAAAACTAGATCCATATCTTTCACCATGCACTAAACTAAATTCAAAATGGATCAGAGATCTAAATATTAAAACAGAAACATTAAATCTGCTGGAAGGTAGGATAGGTAAAACCCTTGGAGACATTGGTGTAGGCAAAGACTTTATGAATAAAAACTCAACCGCACGGGAACTATCCCAAAGAATCAATAACTGGGATCTCATCTTATTAAAAAGCTTTTGCACAGCAAGAGAACCACCAACAGAGTGAAGAGACAACCCACAATGTGGGAAAAAATGTTTGCCAGCTGTTCCTCAGACAAAGGATTACTATCGAGAACATATAAAGAACTCAAAAAAATCAGACCTCCCAAATTTAAAGACCCACTCCAAAAATGGGCATCTGAGATGAATACACATTTCTCAGATGAAGAAATACTAATGGCAAACAAATATACAAAAAAATGTGCAACATCACTAGTCATTCGAGAGATGCAAATTAAAACAACACTGAGATACCATCTCACCCCAGAAAGAATGGCTACTATTAAGAAATCAACTAATAACAAATGCTGGAGGGGCTGTGGGGAAAAAGGAACCCTTCTTCACTGTTGGTGGGAGTGTCGACTGGTACAGCCACTGTGGAAGTCAGTGTGGAGATTCCTCAGAAAACTAGGGTTGGAGGTCCCATTTGACCCAGCTATTCCCCTTCTGGGCATCTTCCCAGAAGAATTAAAAACATCGTACCACAGCGATATATGTGCACCCATGTTTATAGCAGCACAATTTGTAATAGCCAGATCTTGGAAACAACCCAAATGCCCATCAACTGAGGAATGGATAAGAAAGATGTGGTATTTTTATACAATGGAGTACTATTCAGCCATAAAGAAGGATAAACTGGAGACTTTTATAGGTAAATGGATGCAACTCGAGAAAATACTCATAAGTGAAATAAACCAGAAGCACATGTGTAAGCATCGTATTATCTCTCTAGTATGAGAAACTGAAAGAGTAAATAAGATCCAAAATGTACAATAGATATGGTGAATCAAAAAGAAACTGGTCAAAAGGAAAGAGAGACTGGAATAGGGAAAAGAAAGAAGGGAAAGGGAAAAAAATTGTATA
Source organism: Erethizon dorsatum (assembly GCA_028451465.1). NCBI lineage: Eukaryota > Metazoa > Chordata > Mammalia > Rodentia > Erethizontidae > Erethizon > Erethizon dorsatum. The sequence continues at coordinate 149,583,763 of CM051823.1, forward strand.
TATATATATATATAAGATGGTTAAGATAGATACACTACCATTTTTACTTAGTTCATTGAAGAGTAAGGTTTGTGCCAATAATGTTTGGACAATTGAATGCTAATGTCTGGTGTCCTGAATAACTAACTTAAAGATAGTAATACGTAATGTATTAACCATTGTTACCCTCCTATTATGTTGTTTTGAAAATTTGTTCTTCTTTTGATTTGTTTTGTTTTTTTCTTCTCTTTAAAATAAAAAAAAAAAAAAATAAAATAAAATAAAATAAAATAAATTAGTACAGTAAAAGACACATGACTCTTAATCTCCCTCAAAATATTCCCCCTCATTTCTATCACATTTATCCTGCTATTCTTGCCATTTTCTAAAGTAGGTCTGGAAGTCCTCTTTTAGTTGTGTTGTAGTAACTGCCTTGATATACTAAATTGATTCAAGACGTTTACCTTTCACTGTCCTTTTCACTTGGGAAAAAAGTCAGAAGTCACATGGAACCAGATATGGTCAATAAGGCAGATGAGGATACACTGCAGTGTTTTTATGAGGCTGCTTTCCCATTGGATGGCACTTAGCAACAGTATTTACTATGTTTTTTATCACATTTTATTAAGACATAAAAGAGGGCTTCCAGGACTGCTGCAGAAAGTAGCAAGAACAGTGGAATAAGTGTGTTTGAGGTGAGAGGAAGCATTTTGAGGGAAGTTAATGGCAATTTGTCTTTTACCGTAATATTTTTTAAAAATTTAAATATTAACTATATATTTTGATCATACCTCATACTATATAAAATAACATTATTATCAGAAAAAAGAAGAATTTGAGAAAAAAGTATAAAAAGAGATGAGCTATGACCGTTTTAAAAAAATCATATCCTAAAACAATATAAAGTGAAATGGATACAATTACAAGGTTTTAAAATAGCTACAAAAGTATAGATTTTAATTCACCTAAAAAACACTAGATTAGCAACATCTTTTGGGAAACAACCTATTCACTGTTGGTTTATGTTCACAGCAGGCCATGGTAGGATAGAGGTTGAGCCAACATTTTTCCTCCTTAATCCACTCTACCTTTTCCATTAGAATCATAGCAGTCTTACCCCGTTCCCTTTTCATGGATGCTCCATACTCTGATGCAAAACTTGAACTCATTTTTGCCAGTGAGTTTATACACAGCATTCTACTTTCGCAGTATAACTTCTCAAAACTGAATCACAGGGCCGGTGAGATGGCTCAGCGGCTTAAGCGCCTGCCTGGCAAGCGCGAGAGCCCGAGTTCGACTCCCTGATCCCACATACGAAAAAGGGGCCGGTGATATCGCTCAGCGGCATGGGCGCCTGCTGGCGCGTGAGGTCCTGAGGTCGACCCCCCGGTACCCACAAAAAAAAAAAAAAAACTGAATCACAACAAACAATTTCCACAGTTAATGTTGTAGCACATATTCTAATCATCTGAATATGTTAGGGTTTTTTTTTGTTTGTTTCCAGAGATGGGGGTAATACAGTGAAGACTTGAATATATGGGAAGAGTAATGTAAAAATGAATACAACTATGCATTTCTGAAATTACTAGGATGGGAAATATACATCTATATGTTGATTTTTCTCATTTTTAAAGTACAGCATGAAAAGTTTGAACATCAACTTACTTCACTCGAGTTTCATAAACATAAGATTACAAAAACTCAGAGACAAAGAATTGAAGAGCAATGTGATTTCTTTTTAAAAATCTTCTAAATATTTTACATGTGACATTTTAATTTTTAATGTGCACTTGTATTTCCTTGCTTTCATCCACATTCTTAATTGACTTCAAAGAGACTTAATTTTATTCAGTATCTGTTTACATCTTCCAAACATTTTTGAATCATCTTCAAAATGCAAATGGAATAATGACCTTACTGATCAAAAAGAATTATTTCTTGTCTTCTAAGTGCATAAATATATATTTCAAGCAGAATAATAGCAAGTTTTGAAAGAGAGGCAACTTTCTTCTTTATGGTTGGTAGAAACTGTTGCTTTGTATAGTCATAGATGGAGTTCAAAGAAATTTTCTTGGACAAAGTACAAAAGTGTTTCTGACATAGCATCATTCAACAAATTCCATCCTGTGATTTTGACAACTTGAGGTAGCCAACATCAACTTCCCACCCTTGCTTGCTCTCATATTGTTAATATCTTACCAGCCAATGAATACAAGATGAGTTAAATGGAATCAGGCAGGTGGAATGTGTGGGGGCAGAGCAGGTAGCCTTTTTTTTTTTAATGTGGGTACTGGGAGTTGAACTCAGGACCTTCCACTTGCCAGGCAGGTGCTTATGCCTCTGAGCCATATCGCCGGACCGGCTATTTTAAATAAAGTGGCAAATCTTCAAGAAGATGAAGGCATTAGTCATGTGGCTTTCTGGAGACAAAATGTAACAGAAAGAAGGAAGAACAGTTGCTAAGGACATAAGCACAGGGTGGCTGAGCAGATCTGGGGAAGAGCAAGGAGGTGGATCACTAGCTGGAGCCCAGTAAGCAAGTCACAGGGGGTGTGGTAGGAGACGGTGTCAACAGAGAGGCAAGGAGGTGAAGGGAATGGGCTGGATCCCTTAGAGACTTGAAAGTTCTGGTAAGAAATTGGCTTCTAAATGATTTTGGAGCCAATGCAAAAATTGAGTAAAGGAGTGATGTTTTAAAGTTTGACTGTTCTATTAAAAAATAGGCTATACTGGAGCAAGGGTGAAATAAAGCAAATCAATTTGGAGATCACTGAAATAATGGAGAACAAATGATGATGTCCCAAAATGTTGCCTATCAGTCTAAGGTTCTTTTTCTCTATTCAGATGGAAATCATGAATCAGCCAAGTGCAGCTCTGCTAGTGGTCCTGCTGTCACCATATGATGGTGGATAATGCTGTATGTTAACAGTTGACAGTGCCAGCTGCTGATCCTGCCACTGCTTGCTGCCACCCTCCAGAGATGGCTTGTACCTGATGCTGTAGGTCAGCTCTACTGGGTGCTGGTCTCTGCTGCTGATCTTCCTTGGCTGCTGGTGTCTGGAGTAGCAGAGGTTGGGGAGGGAGTCATTCTGTCTGGCTACACTCATGTTGGTGTGGAGAGCGGCAGCTTGTGAGCCAGGGAGGACCCGGAAGCAAGTTGTCCCAGTCCATCGGTGGGGGTTGGGGGGTGAGGGGCAGCACAGGGAAGAGAAGGGGAGAGGCGTGACAGCTGCCTGCCAAGCCATGCCCCCCTTCTGCCCCTACCTCCAGCCAGGGCAGGAAGGGGGATGGAGAGCCAGACACTTCTCTGTCTCTAAACTATTCATGCTTTCTGCAGATTAGACTTTTTCATTTTAAAAAATTCCTACTTGTTTTCCTTAATCCAAGCCTTTGATTTGAATTTTGATTTACCTGATTTTCTTAAAATCCACATCTAATTTCCTATTGTTTATATTTACATGGATTTTACTCCCAATGCTTTATTCTCAGTTTCAAAGGACATTTTACTTTAAATATGTTTTCTTTCACCAAAGGCAAACCTAGGGAGCAACGAGGTGGGACAATCCGAAAGCCACCCACCTGGCCTATCAGAAGTGGTAACAACAAAGCAACTGAATGAGGTTCTGGAAAAAATTAAAACAGAAATAATCTCACAGATAACTGCAGAGATAATGTCTACAATGAAGACCATGCTTAAGGACACTATAGTTGATACAGACAAAAAAATAGATGAACTTAAGAAAACTATAGAAACCATGAATGCTCAGCATAGGAAAGAAATGGAATCCATAAGGCAGATTCAAGCAGATATCCAAGAGATAAAAAATTCCATTGAAAGTATTTGTAGCAGAATAAGCCAATGCGAGGACAGGATCTCAGATATAGAAGACAGGCTTGCAATTAGTGATCATGAAATGGAAAAATTCTTAAAAATAGCAAGGGACCATGAAAAATCAATTCAGCAGCTGCTAGATGACTCAAAGATAAACAACTTAAGAATAATTGGAATAAATGAAAAAGCAGGAGATAGCATCAACAACATTTAAACCTTGTTCAAAGACATAATCAGGGAGAACTTTCCTGGAAGAGAAAAGGAATTTGACACCCCTATAAGTGAAGCTTTTAGAACACCAACTAGACATGATCAAAAAAAAATCTTCAGCCAGACATATTATAGTCAAGATCCCAGAAATTCAACAGAAGGGCAGAATCTTAAAAGCTGTTAGGGAGAAGAGACAAATCACCTATGAAGGAAAACCCATCAGAATCACAGCTGACTTTTCAGCACAAACCCTCAATTCAAGAAGAGCTTGGAATGATGTATTGCAAGCTCTAAAGGAAAATAATTTTCAGCCCAGATTGATGTACCCTGCAAAACTATCTTTCAAAATTGATGGAAAAATAAAATACTTTCATGACAAAGAACATCTGAGAAAATTTATGACCACCAAACCAGCACTCCAAAACGTTCTGAAGGACATTCTAGAAAGAGATAGGAACCCCAACAGAAGGAATCCACCAGGCAGGGCAAATAATTAAATAGCCGGAAAGTGGAAAAACAAAGAGTGGGAACCAACAACAGGAAAATATCATGACAAGTCAATACATATCAGTTTTAACCATCAATGTTAATGGTCTCAATTCACCAATCAAAAGGCACAGACTGGCGAAATGGATCAAGAAGCAAGATCCAACAATATGCTGTATACAAGAAACACATTTAATTCAGAAAGAAATTCATAGACTGAAAGTCAAAGGATGGAAAACAATACTCCATGCCACAGGAACCCAGAAAAAAGCAGGGATTAGCTATACTTTTTGCAGACAAAGTGAACTTCAAGCCAAGAAGGATTCAGAGAGATAAAGACGGTCATTACATCCTTGTAAAGGGAACAATCCAAGAGGAAGAGATAACGATCATAAATATATATGCGTCAAATACCAATGCACCCAGCTATATAAAACAAGTACTAAAGGACATGAAAAATCAAATAAGCACTAATACAATTATATTGGGAGATCTCAATACTCCACTGTCACAAAAAGATAGATCAACTGGACAGAAAATCAATAATGAAATAGTAGAACTGAGCCAAACTTTTGAACAAATGGACTTAGTAGATGTCTACAGAGTGTTCCATCCCACAACATCAGAATACACATTTTTCTCAGCTGCACATGGGACGTTCTCCAAAATAGACCACATACTAGCTCATAAAACCTGCTTAAGTAAATGCAAAGGAATTGAAATTATCCCATGCATATTATCAGACCATAGTGCAATGAAATTGGAAATCAATGGCAAAAGATCCCACAAAAACTCCCTAAACACATGGAAATTAAACAGCATCCTCCTGAACAACCAATGGGTCACAGATGAAATTAAAGAAGAAATTAGTCACTTTCTACAACTGAATGATAATGACAGTACAACATACCGGAACTTATGGGATACAATGAAAGCAGTCCTAAGAGGGAAATTTATAGCATTAAACACTTATATCAGGAAAATAGAGCAAGCGCAAATAAACAACTTAAGGGTGAACCTCGAGCTTCTAGAAAAAGAAGAGCAGGTTAAGCCAAAAGCCCGTACAAGGGAGGAAATTATAAAGATCAGAGCAGAAATTAACGTATTGGAGAATAAAAAAACAATACAAAGAATCAATGAAGCAAAAAGTTGGCTCTTTGAAAGAATAAATAAGATTGACAAACCCTTATCCAACCTTATTAAAAAAAAGAAAAGACTCAAATCCATGCAATTGAAAATGAAAAGGGTGATATCACGACAGACCCTGCAGAAATCCAGAAGATCATCTATACCTATTTTGAAAATTTATATTCTACTAAGATGGAAATTGCAGAAGAAATGGACAGATTCCTAGATTCGTATGAATTACCAAAGCTGAATCAAGAAGATTTAAAAATCCTAAATAAACCAATATCAGCCAATGAAATTGAAGATGTAATTAAAAACCTCCCAACAAAGAAAAGCCCAGGCCCTGATGGATTCACTGCCGAATTCTACAAGAAATTTAGAGAAGACCTAACGCCCCTACTTCTCAAACTTTTCAATGAAATTGAAAGGGAAGCAATACTCCCAAATTCATTCCTGGAAGCAAGCATTACCCTGATACCAAAACCAGAGAAGGACCCAACTAAGAAAGAGAACTACAGGCCAATCTCCCTAATGAACATAGATGCAAAAATCCTTAATAAGATACTGGCAAACAGAATCCAACAAATCATCAAGAAGATTATACACCATGACCAAGTTGGATTCATCCCAGGGATGCAGGGATGCTTCAACATACGTAAATCAATAAATGTAATACAGCATATTAACAGAACCAAAGACAAAAATCACATGATCATCTCAATAGATGCAGAAAAAGCTTTTGACAAAGTCCAGCACCTTTTCATGATAAAAACCCTACAGAAAATTGGAATAGAGGGTCTTTATCTCAATCTGGTAAAAGCTATCTATGACAAACCAACAGCCAATATTATACTAAATGGCCAAAAACTGAAAGCCTTCCCTCTAAAATCAGGAACAAGACAAGGATGTCCACTGTCCCCACTCTTATTCAACATAGTTCTGGAAACTTTAGCCAGAGCGATTAGACAAGAGAAAGAAATAAAAGGAATAATGATTGGAAAGGAAGAAGTTAAATTATCATTATTTGCAGATGACATGATACTCTACACAGAAGACCCCAAAAACTCCACTAAAAAACTGCTAGATTTAATAAGCAAATTCAGTAGTGTAGCTGGATACAAAGTCAATACTCAAAAGTCAATAGCCTTCCTGTACACAAATAACAAACTTACTGAAAGAGAAATTAGGGAAACAATACCTTTCACAATAACATCCAAAAAAATGAAATACCTAGGAATCAACCTCACGAAGGATGTAAAAGACCTCTATACTGAAAACTACAGTACTCTGAAAAAGGAGATTGAAGAGGATATCAGAAAATCGAAAGATATCCCTTGCTCCTGGATAGGAAGAACCAATATAGTGAAAATGGCCATACTTCCAAAATTGTTATATAGATTTAATGCAATTCCAATCAAAATTCCAACAGCATATCTCACAGAATTAGAGAAAACAATCCTAAAATTCATTTGGAATCAGAAGAGACCTAGAATAGCAAAGGCAATTCTGGGCAACAAAGGCAAGGCAGGGGGCATCACAATCCCCGACTTGAAATTATACTATAAAGCTACTGTGATAAAAACAGTGTGGTACTGGCAAAAAAAACAGACCTGAAGATCAATGGAACAGATTAGAAGATGCTGAAACAACCCCAGACATACTAAGCCACCTTATCTTTGACAAAGGTGCCAAACACATTCGCTGGAAGAAAGATAGCCTCTTTAATAAATGGTGCTGGAAAAACTGGCTCTACACATGCCGAAGATTAAAACTAGATCCATATCTTTCACCATGCACTAAACTAAATTCGAAATGGATCAGAGATCTAAATATTAAAACAGAAACATTAAATCTGCTGGAAGGTAGGATAGGTAAAACCCTTGGAGACATTGGTGTAGGCAAAGACTTTATGAATAAAAACTCAACCGCATGGGAACTATCCCAAAGAATCAATAACTGGGATCTCATCTTATTAAAAAGCTTTTGCACAGCAAGAGAAACCACCAACAGAGTAAAGAGACAACCCACAATGTGGGAAAAAATGTTTGCCAGCTGTTCCTCAGACAAAGGATTACTATCGAGAACATATAAAGAACTCAAAAAAATCAGACCTCCCAAATTTAAAGACCCACTCCAAAAATGGGCATCTGAGATGAATACACATTTCTCAGATGAAGAAATACTAATGGCAAACAAATATACAAAAAAATGTGCAACATCACTAGTCATTCGAGAGATGCAAATTAAAACAACACTGAGATATCATCTCACCCCAGAAAGAATGGCTACTATTAAGAAATCAACTAATAACAAATGCTGGAGGGGCTGTGGGGAAAAAGGAACCCTTCTTCACTGTTGGTGGGAGTGTCGACTGGTACAGCCACTGTGGAAGTCAGTGTGGAGATTCCTCAGAAAACTAGGGTTGGAGGTCCCACTTGACCCAGCTATTCCCCTTCTGGGCATCTTCCCAGAAGAATTAAAAACATCGTACCACAGCGATATATGTGCACCCATGTTTATAGCAGCACAATTTGTAATAGCCAGATCTTGGAAACAACCCAAATGCCCATCAACTGAGGAATGGATAAGAAAGATGTGGTATTTTTATACAATGGAGTACTATTTAGCCATAAAGAAGGATAAACTGGAGACTTTTATAGGTAAATGGATGCAACTCGAGAAAATACTCATAAGTGAAATAAACCAGAAGCACATGTGTAAGCATCGTATTATCTCTCTAGTATGAGAAACTGAAAGAGTAAATAAGATCCAAAATGTACAATAGACATGGTGAATCAAAAAGAAACTGGTCAAAAGGAAAGAGAGACTGGAATAGGGAAAAGAAAGAAGGGAAAGGGAAAAAAAATTGTATATATATATATATATAAGATGGTTAAGATAGATACACTACCATTTTTACTTAGTTCATTGAAGAGTAAGGTTTGTGCCAATAATGTTTGGACAATTGAATGCTAATGTCTGGTGTCCTGAATAACTAACTTAAAGATAGTAATACGTAATGTATTAACCATTGTTACCCTCCTATTATGTTGTTTTGAAAATTTGTTCTTCTTTTGATTTGTTTTGTTTTTTCTTCTCTTTAAAATAAAAATATATATATATATGTTTTCTTGATCCAGGAAGTAGATCAGCATTTACCTAATCAGAGAGTGTCTCCTAATGGGAAATTAACATTTACTTTATTGTGCATATTTTAAATTACTTTTTGCCATTTATGTCATATTTTCTGTCTATTATGCCTTATTGTTTCTTGTTTTCTTCCTTTTTTCTGACTTTGTATATTACCATTATTGTTGCTATTCCATTTCTTTTTTTTTTTTGTGGGTACCAGGGGGTCGACCTCAGGACCTCGCGTGCCAACAGGCACCCGTGCCGCTGAGCGATATCACCAGCCCTTTTTTCATATGTGGGTTCCGGGAGTCTAAGTCGGGCCCTCGCGCTTGCAAGGCAGGCTCTTACGCCGCTAAGCCATCTCACTGGCCCTCCATTTCTTTTAAAGTTTCAAAATTTAGGGATTCTAATCCTATTGTTCTAGTGGGTAGTCCTCAAAATAATAATACACATGTGTAAATTTGTGTTTTTTTAATATAAAAATTAATCATTATTTAAATTAATTATCTCTGTCTTTCTCCTTTCATTTTATACCATCATCCCTTTAGTTTTCCAAGATATTTCCTGGACATTTTGAGTCTGTCACCTCCCACCTTCACATGTGCAGACACGTACCTTGCATTTGTGTCTCTCGAGCTCCCCTACTCTATACTTCTTACCCACACTTACCTTCTTTTTATATGACTGAGCCCTTTCTTCCCTTGAGAGGCCAACCTATGTATTTTGAATAGCATTAAACATCCAGATGAGCTTACTTTCTTTCATACACCTTGGCTGTTCTTCATGGTAGAATTACCAAAATAATTGTTGGCAAAGGATACAATTAACCATGTCACATAGAATTATGTTATTTCCTTGACTAAAAAACAATCAGTTTATAATGCATACATGCTGTCATACATAATCTTAGTACACCTATTCGGGCTTTATTTTGAGGGAAAGTGTCTTTCTTTGCTGTGGCAGATGGTTTTATATGCATTTTGTAAATGTGATGAGGAAGACACACATTAAGGTACTTGAAAGGAACTTAATACTCAAAGGCAAAACAGATACTAATCCTCATTGTGCAGGGAGAGCCTCAAGGTTCATTAGGAACACTGAAAAAGCAGATCCCAGTTTTTCTTTGCTTCAACACTCTTATTACTAAACTGGTAAGTTACCCAGCTGCTTGTGCTGAAAAGTTATCCTTAGGGAGGTATTTTTTTCAGAGAGAATGGGGTTTCCTTCCAAATTTCTATTGAGTATGAGAGAGCTTTTAACCAAAACAGTAAGGTCAGTTTTCCACTGACAAATGATTCAGTTAGTAAAGTATTTTGAATAATTCCTAGATTCATAAGTTATTCTCACGTTATTTACACAAATATTAATGTACTGAAATCTGATGGTGAAATTTAAAAAGAAAATAAACTCTCTTGTTTTCCAGCTTTTTTCTGGAAGTACTAGTCATCTTTCATTCTTCTTAAATTGATGTCATACCTTAGAATTTTCACCTAAATCATCCAGCATAAATTAATCCTTAGCACATTATACTATGTTTTCACTCTTAAACAACACTTTACCATTCTCTGTTATATTTCAGCTTTTCTGTCCACAAATCCATTTACTTACCTAAGGAATCTCAGTTTTGCTTCCATACATCACCTACACCTTGAACAAAGCCTGGCACACACAGTGAGTGCTCAAAAATATTTTTCCAAAAGTAAAGAATATTATATTTTGAAATAATACACAAACTATATTCTCATCATTACAAACCTTAGAATTACAAATCAAGTATCCTGGATTCTCCAACACTTTAACTGAAAACTTCCAGATTTAGAATTATTCATTTTTCTTAATCATCTTTAAGAAAGTCAAAAATGCATCTCAAAACATGATGTCCCCAAAGATATTATATAAAATTGCTTGGCAGGCTGTGTTTGTGTCCATTTACAAGATTTTAGTAGATACTAAGTGAAGATATGTGCACATTATTGTGAAAAAATGAATGTCTCAAAGAAGTTATTAGTAATTTTTGGTAAAATAAGAGAATTTTAAAACTTTTCTTATAATACAGTTATCAGTAAGTTTGCTCTTTTAAGTAAAAAGCATATGGGATTGTCATATTTTAAAGAGTCAGCAAAAAGTCAAATGGCCCTAAAAATATTTTTTGTGTGATGGGTAGAATTCTGGAGGGGTTGAAAATATGCTGAGGGGAAACAAAAGAAACAAATAATTTCTAAAAGGTGAGCAACTGTACCAACATCTTACATGTGGTGAAACTAGAGGTTGAAAATGAATTATTGATATCATAAAAGGTAAAACCTCAGCAATATAATACAATAGAAGATGGGCGGAATACAATTTTTTTGTTTCCTTAACTCCATCTATCTGGTGTCTGAGATTAGGTTTTTAAAAAGCAGTCTATTTGCTCCTCTTCAATTAAAGATGAATATGAAAAATGGACTTCCAAAATTAGTTTCAAATTAACTGATGCTAAAGAACTAAATCTAATGGTAGAAGAATCCTGGGAGTAATATTCATAGTTTCTGCTTTGAACAGAACTTTTTAAAACAAATACAAAATTATTATACAAACATGAAGTAGAACTAATAATTATAGAATCAGGATTTTCCAGGTATGTCTCCAGTCTTAACTTCAAACATGACAGCTTAAAAAAAAAAAATAGAGCTTCTGACCATCCACAGGTTAAAGTGACCACCTAACTTCAAATTCTACCACAAAGACTCAAAAATTATTTATGCTAAGGAGAAGCAAAAACTTATATCACCTATAACCTATAACAATGGTAGAGACAGACAATAGCAATGATTTTAATTTATGTGTGAGTGCACACTGCCTTATTAAAACCAGAGCATGGGTCATACGAGAGCTGGAGGAAAAAAAGGACAGGTAAGCCACATCTTTCTCCATCTAAACCCATCCTCCTCTATTTGTCAAATGATCTTTCATTCCTTGTCCAGGAAAAGTCAGTCTATATAATAATGAACAAACAAATGTACTACAAAATTCCCAGTGTCCATCTAAAATAACTTTAAAAATAAAACAGAATGTGAGAGTAAATTATATAAAAATACACCAAAAATAGTTGGGAAGAAAAAAACTATAACTCTAGCACATAAAATTCAATAATTCATCTAAATAAAATCAACAAGTACTTGCCTATATGGAAGAGTATCATGAATCAAAATTCTAGACCTGAGAATAGAAATGTACAAATAACTGGAACTAGCCAAATCCAAAGAAGAAGGAAATAGACAAATCTACCTTAAAATTAAGACTGAGTTATATAAAGATAAGGTAGAAATAATAGAATACATAGTCTATTTGTATGTAATGTAATTGTGGTGTGGTATAATGCCACCACAATTTTTAAAATTTTTCTCATTTTTGTTCTCTTAATCCATCTTTTTTTCTGTTTTCTCTTATCTTCTTTTGCATTAAACAGTTTTAAATTATTCTGCCTTCCTCCCAACTTGCTATTATCTTATTATTTATAAATGTTTATTCTTTTAATGATTATCCCAGGATCTAGACATTTGAACATATATGTAATTTTTATATGTTTAAAACCCAATAATATGCTACTTCTGTTGTTTTAAACACTGTGTTCATGTACATTTCATCAAATAACTGTTTCTAGTGCTCAGGATTCTTTCTATATGTACATGGATTCAATTTAGATATTTGTATTATGGTTAATATTCTCAAACAATGTGCTCTTTTTCTCGAGATGATTTTGAATTTCTATTTAGTTGATATTCAACAATTTTACTGTAATGTAATTAGATATGATGTTCTCTGTGTTAATCCTATTTGAGATTTGTAGAGCTTCTTATATGTTTTGGTCTTGATGTCTTTTGTCATTTTTATTTTTGGAAACTTCCTTAGAACTATCCATTAAAATAATTTCCTATCCCATTTTCTCCACTAATTCTACTCTATGATACAAAATACATGCAAGTTTGACTTTTTCTCCATTTTCTATATTCTTCTTTCTGTATTTTTCATTTTTTGCTCTATCATTTAATCTGAACCTTTTTTACTAATCTATTCATTCAAAATTCAGAAATTTTCTCTTCTGTCTAATCTATTGATAAATTCTTATGGCTCAGCGGCTTGAGTGCCTGCCCGGCAAGCGCGAGGGCCCAAGTTCGACTCCTGGAACCCACATACGAAAAAGGGGCTGGTGATATCGCTCAGCGGCACGGGCGCCTCCTGGCGCGCGAGGTCCTGAGGTCGACCCCCGGTACCCACACACACACACAAAAAAAAAATCTTATGTCAAATTCTTAAAGTAATTATTTTTTCTGAGATATTTTCACTGATTTTTAAATTCTTAGTTAATAGGATATTTAGATTGCTACCACTTCACGCTTATGAATAATTTGGATAAATTTTGTGTGAGCATATATTTGCAGTTCCCTTGAGGATTTATATAGTGCTGGAATTACTGCCTTATAATTCTATATTAAACTTTTTGAGGAATGACCAAGTCATTTTTATTTTTTATTTTTTATATTTTTAATTTTTTGTGGGTACCAGGGGTCGAACTCAGGACCTCGCACTTGCCAGGCAGGCGCTTACGCTGCTAAGCCATCTCACCAGCCCAACCAAGTCATTTTTAACAATGACTCTAATATGTAAAATTTTTAATATCAATGGTACTAGAGTTCTAATTTCTCACATCCTCATTTAAATTTGTTATTGACTGTCTTTCCACTTTAGCCATCTCTGGGTATATGAACTGTTATCTTTTTGTGACTTTTGATTTGTATTTACTTTATGATTAATGATGCTGAGCATTTTTTATGTGCTTATTAGCTATTTACTTATTTTCTCTAGAGAACTGCCATTAAAATTAATTTTTCATTTTTAAACTGAATCATTTTCCTTCCTTTTTGATGTTCACTCATTATTTTTGCTTTTTGTCTCTCAGGCTGGGTAATCTCAGTTGACTTACCTTTAGATTTGTTGATATTTTTCCTGCCTTCTCAAATCTCTCATTGAGTGCTTTTAATGAATTTTTTACTTCAGTTATCTGACTTTTCAGTTCCAGAGTTTCTATTTGGTTTCTCTTCATAATTTCTACCTTTTTATAGATTTCCTCTATTTATTGGGATGTACTTTTCATACTATAATTACTTTAATTTTTCTGTTGTTTGGGTTCCTTTAGCTCTGTAGCCATATTTGAAATAGCTGGTATATACTTTTTTCTAGAAAGTTCAATTTGTGGGCTTCATTAGAAATAGTTTCTATTGATTGCTTTTTTCCTATGTATGAGACTTATTATCTTATTTCTTTGCATGTCTTGTAATTTTTTTGTTGAAAACAAGGCATTTTGAATATTGTAAGTACAACAGCTCTGAAAATAAGATGCTGCGCTCTCATTTGTGTTTGTTGCTGTTGCTGCTAAATATAATCATTTTATTCTATTTCAGCAAACTTTCTAAAATAGTTCTCTAAAATGTCTATTCTGTGCCAAGTGTAGCCACTGAAGCATCTGTTCCGTTAAGCTCAGTAGTCAGTTAATGATTAGACTGAAATTTCCTTAAATGCCTGGGATTTTAAAATTTGCCAGTCTCTACAAAACAATTCTGTCTGCGTGTGTGCATGTGTGCATGCGTGTGTGTGCGTGTGGTGTGTGGGCACACCTTCAACACTCAGCCAGTTTACAGCTCTGCCTTAGCTTCCCTTCTATTGCTGTAGCTATGCAGAGATTAGATTCTAGGGTCTTCTCATTTTTTTCTTTAGTATACTCACTGTCCTAACTGTGTGAGTCCTTTTAGATTATGAATAATATGTCAAGAATCTTCAAAATTCTATGGATAACTTATAAGCCTTTCCTCCCAAGCTTTTGGTTAGTCTATCGTTGTTCTCAGCTGATAATTAACTCCTCAGATAGCACCAACAAAACATTTGCTTGTACCTGGCTTTTGACAAATGACTCCCAAGTAGCAGCTTTAGCCCTGGCCTGTTTCAGTCAGGTGAAATAAGAACATTTGAGCTGGTTCTTCAAGGAGCCACCAGACAGGTCAAAGCAAAAAATTACAATTCTTTGTGATTAAAGCCTGCTCTGTTCACTCCAGAATAGAGAATCCAGGCTGTTATTCCAGTAAGCTGGATTTCTACTGACAAGAGAAAGGATGGTTATAGGATTAGGATAAATTAAAATGCCACAGAGCCTACTGAGCCTAATAAAATTTAGCTATTTCTCTTGAATAAGCACCTCTAAGTTGGCCTTGAGTTAATTTCTAGAGTTCTGAAAAAGTTGACTCTCACAGTTTAGGCCATTTTTTCTTCCTTTTATGGAGGAAAGGACTTTCAAAATTCCTTCCTCCACTATGTTCATTGATATCATTCTAATTATAGATTTTAAAGTCTGTATTTTATATTTCCATGTAGTAATTTAAAAATGGCAATACATGCTTTGGGGATGATTATATTAGAGGGAACCAGTTGCTATACAAGAAATCTAGCTACATTAACAACACAATGCTATAGAAGGCATGCTTAACACCACGAGTTAATACTTCATCCAAGGATGGAATTCTTCAACCAACTCTTTCAACCAAGAGTTGGCATCAACAGCCAGCCATGCAAATGAGCTAGCTTAGAGGTACAAGTAATTTCTGTAGATGACTGCAGCCCTAAACAACATCTAACTATACCGTATGGAAGACCCTAAGAGAAAACTGCATGTAGAACATCTTCCTGAATTCTTGACCCTTGCTATTGTGAATATTCATTTTACCACCACGTTCTAGTATAATATGTTATGCAGCAGAGGTAGTGGTGATAACATGATGTGATTCTATCGTCTTTTTCCTCTTTTTTTCAGTTTGGTCATGTTTGCAGTATACTGTGTAATTCTTTCTGAAGGGCAGGCATCATGTGTTAAGTTACAGAACATTGTGTGGTGCTATTTTCTTTCATAAGTACTTAATATTAGTGAGTCATCTTCATCCAGTTTATGGTCATTTGTTTTTCATTCACTTTTATTCATATGGCCTACTCCTGAGTTGTTCATCAGAGTGTCATCTCTTTGGCAAGATCACATTTGTTCCTCTTTTCTGTGCCAATACCTTCTCACATCTGCTTGGTTTCTTGGAAAATTGTCCCCTACACACATAAATTTGGAGTCCACAATGCTTCAAAAGGGTGCTTCAAAGGGGTAACTGCACAGCGCGTCAAGTTTACATATGTGTATTACCCTTTTCCTCTGTAATCTTTGTCCTGAAGTCTTAGTTACCCTGCATGTTCTCTGATGCCTTCAAACAGTAGTCCTTTTATGTTTTGCTTAATTCACTTTTGCAGGTATTCTTGGTGGGAGGACTGGTTTGAATTAGGTACTGCATTACAACTCAAAGTAGTTTATCCTGCTATAGATTTTCCATGGTCAATGTTGTATATTCTGTATTTACTTGTTTGTGTATTATATGTCTCCTCAACACAGGTATAGTATGGGGAGAACAGGTCCCACAGTCTAGAAAATTGGCTAGCATAAGGAAGATATTTAATAAATACTTTGTGGGGAAGGAAAGAAGACACTTGGAAAACCAATAGATTCATTGCTTTCTTAATGATTCTTTCATGCAGGTACGTATCTGGAAAACTTGGCATATTTATCTTCTCTGATCAATATATTTTCAATTTATTCTACTTCCCTACTCTGTACATCTAACTATCATTCAGTTCTGTTTATTTCTGACCCTTAATATATTTCCATTCTGTCCTTTCCTGTTCATCCTTGCTATTCTTGTTCGTGAGGCCCATTGTTTCTTACCGGGTTAGTATTTAAGTCTGCTAATCAGTGCCCTGTCTCTAGTTTTTCTCCCTTTTATTTCATCTTCTTCTCATTACTTTCAGTATTTTTCTCAAACACAGATTTTATACATTCAAGGCTTTAAAATATCAGTGGCTCAGTGCTATCTATAAGGATAAATACTAAAAAAGATAAATAGTGAATTTTATTTGCATGGAATACAAGAAACTTCAAACATACATTGCCATGACAAATAAGAACTCTTTCATAAACTTCCAAAATCATCATAATGCATGTTCTAAACATACAAAACCTAAGTTCATAGCACACCAGTCTGATTTTATGCATAATTCTTGATAGAGAAAAAAATGACTCAGAGGAACAATTATTAGATTGACTATAATAAAGGGTTAGAAAGAAGAAGAAAGTGGAATATAAACACAATATTTACTGTAAATGTGTATTTGTGTTGGTCAGAAAGCAAACTTTGAGGGCTGGTGAGATGGCTCAGCAGTATAAGTGCCTGCCTGGCAAGTGCAAGGTCCTGAGTTCGACTCTTGGTAACCGCATATTAAAAAAAAATAAAAGCAAACTTTGAATTCATATCTACCTTTAAAAAATTTTTAAAGGACTTACAGTAAACTAATAACGTTTTTTCATTTTTAACTAATACTATTTTTGATTGACTAATCATAATTTTATACACATATGGGGTCTAATGTGATATCTGTTATACACACACATGATATGGAATGACTAAATCAAGTGGGTCAGCCCACCTTTCCTTTCCTTATCTATCATGTCTTATGTTTGAGACATTTGCTGTTTTAGTCATTTTGATACAATAATTATTACTGGTTACAATCATCATGCTGTACAATAAAACTCTAAACCTATTCTTGATGTCTACCTGAAACCTTGTACCCTCTGATCAACAACTCTTTATTTCCTCCCTCCCCACCCCATAGCTGCTGGTAACTATCATTCTGCTTTCAACTACTGAGTTCAACGTTTTAGATTCCATACATAAGTGAAATCATTCAGTATTTGTCTTCTGCACCTGCTTTATTTGCTTAGTAGATTCGCCAGTGTTGCTACAAATGATAGGATCCCCCCCCCCCCGGTTTACAAGGCTGAGCAGTATTCAACTGTGAATATGTACAATATTTTCTTCTTCCATTCATCCATTTGTGGACTTTTAGTTTGATTCCATATGTTGGCTGTTGTGAATAATGCGCAGTGGGCTGGGGATATAGCTCAGCAGCACAGTGCCTGCCTGGCAAGTGCAAGGTCCTGAGTTCAATTTCCCAGTACCGAAGGGGAAAAAAAAAAAAAAAGAAGAATGCTGCAGTAATTTTATTTTTAGCTTTTTTATGAACTTCCATAGTTTTCCAAATATACTAATTTATATTTCCACAAACACTATATAAGAGTTCTCTTTTCTGCATTTTCAACAATATTTGCTATCTTTCATTTTTATAAAAACTGACAGGCATGAAATGCTATCCCATGGTGGTTTTTGTGTGGATTTTCCTGACTTAGTGATGTTGAGCATTTTTTCATATACCTATTATCCATTTGTATGTCTTCTTTTGAGAAATGTCTTTACAACTTCTTTGCCTGATTTCTAATCAAGTTATTTGTTTTCCAGCTAATGTGTTATTAACTTCTTATTCTTAATGAAATATTGGAATTGCAGAGATGAAATTATATTATTTATTTTGTTTTTTGAATACTTACTGAATGCTCTGCATCAACTGTCAATTCCTTAGCTTGTATATAAAATTATAGAGATTTTATACAAGATTATATATAGACAGATGCAGACATAGATGTATAAATACAAAAATATTGCTTTTAAAATTAAAAAGAATAGAGAATAGTAATTCCACATCATTGATTAATTGTAGTAAATATTTTTTGTTATTTCCATTGACTTTTAAATTTATAAACTTTTTAATATAAAATGAGAAAAATATTTTGTTTCCCTAATAAGGTATTCTTTCATCTATTATGGGCTTTGATCTTTCATTACTGGTATATTTAGTACTTTCCGTATCATCCAAACTTATAGAAAGCCACCATATATAAATCAAGTTTACCATGGAGACTAGAGTAGGGAAAAGTTAGGACAATTTAGAAAATGACTGCTTTGAGGAGCAAGGCTGAAAATATAGATCAGCAAAAGTGATATTGAAAGAGCCAGAGTATTAAAAAAAGAAAGGGACGGGGTATAAACTTTTTAAGCCTCAGTTTTCTTATCTGCAACATTTAGATAATTTTTAACTTGCATAATTATTAGGCAGAATAAAGTGTTAATAAAAGCAGAACTTATGATGCCTAATATTTAGCAAACACCCAAATATTGCTGCTTTTGTTTGATAGAAAACAATAACTTGATACTCAATCAACCAAATCTATAACTAGAGCATCAGCCAACTTCTGCACCATCAACAGTACCTGAGATACCTGCTCTTTGCATCATTGCTTTCTTATTTAAATAGAAAAAAAAATGGAAATAGAGATGAGACTAAAATTTTGAGAGTCAAGAAATTTTTTCTTATACATTTTTAATGGAGAGACATAATCTAGACAGAACCTCTCCCTTATCTTGGGAAGATTACCTGGGTTATTTAACTAGTGAGTTATCAAAATGTTTTCTACCAAAAAGTAGTATAAGAATTGCAATGAGAGGCTATGGGTCTCATCAAAATGAATAGTAGAGAGAACTTTTGTGTGTTTTGTTTAACTTGTGAACAAAGACTTAAAGATAGACATGAAAAGTAAATTCTCTTTTGCAACTCAGAAGTCATTACTCAGTATGAGTTTTGATAGGTAAAAGAGGAATATTATGATATCTAAGACATTTTCAAGTGATGGAGGTTTTGTTTGCCATTAAGGTTGGTTCTGAGACAGGAGTTAATAATTAAAAAGCATAGACCATCAAAGAAATTACAGTACATTGGTCCTGAGGTTTATTTTAATAAAAGACTTTTGTGGCCTTCTTTAATTTGAGACACAGAAAAAGGGAGGGAGAGAGGAAGGGAGGGAGGGAGGAAGGGAGGGAAGGAGGGAGGGAAGGGGAGAGAAAGAGAAAGGGAGGGAGGGGGCAGGAGAGAGGGAGAGAGAGAGAATGTAAATAGCAAAAGAATGAAAGACAAGTAAGTGTTTTATATATTTTACATCTATAAACATGGTGATATTTCTTTTTAAGTGGGGGATTTTCCAGGCTTTGTTTCACCTACAACATGATGTTAAATATCTAATGATACCCATTAGTGCTTCTGACAGGGCTACTATGATATAGCAGACTATTTGTGTTTCTTGGGATTATGCTGCTGGCATATGTAGGTGCCCACTGCAACTTTTAAAACTATTTAAATCAAGTGGTTTGAGCAAAGCTGAGCTGAGCCCTCAGGTGGTGGAGGTATTTCAGGAATGATAGAACCAAGAAAAAAATAATTATCCAACCATTTCATGGGAGCTAATTCTCACTGAGCCATGTGCAATCTATTTTTACACAACCAGATGCCCCCTTCCAAGTAGCCTTATTTTTATTTACATAGAAATGTTACTTAAAAAGTTGACAGAAAGTCATCAATTTGTTCTAATTTTGTTGAAAGAAAAATTTACCAGAATCGTATTATAGCATCTCCTGTCTCAATTATCCAAATATCTCACTTTGCAAGGTACTTGGTCTAGCATACAAGCAAGCCTCCTGTACAAACACGCCAGGGACAAGCTTTGCTACTTCTTCCTTTTGTGGCCTCATCACCCACTGGCTAATTAACACTTAAGCAGACTTAATTTGGTAAGTATTTCTAGCCAGTGCAATCAATGAAAATTTTCCACTGCTATTTACTAAGTAGTGTTTTTCCTGAATTTCAGATTTTCAGTGAATTGCTTCCAAAATAGTCAAATAACTCTGAAAAAGAATTCCTCTAAGTTTGGATGTTTGAATATAATTCTGAGGGAGGAGGGAAGAAATCCCTGTTAATTCAGTATGGCAAGAACTTGGTTTTTATTACAGTTGTTTTAATGAATAGTTATACCATAATGTTTATATAAAAAAGCCAATGAACATGTAAAAAGGAACTCAATTCTACAGTCATAAGGAAAATGCAATTTAAAACCAAATGATACAATATTATACACCTGCTAGAATGACTAAAATAAAAACAATAGACAATACAAGCACTAAAGAGGATGTAGAGAAACCAGAACCACTGATAGCAGCATAAGTTGATACAACCACTAATGGCAAACATATGTAGATGTCACTGACCTATCCCACTCTCAGGTATTTATTCAACAGAAGTGCAAGAAGGAGCATAACACTGTTACCTCTCCTTTCCGTAATTTTCTCTCTCTGGTTTGAGTGTTTTTCTCACATACATATGCTGATCAGTAAGCCGCTGAATATCCTTGGGAGGAATGCTCTGTAAATGTCCAGCTTTGTTAGCACAGCTCTCTTCTTTCTTGTACCCTGTCCTAACAACTCTAGTTGTTTTGTTCTGCCTAAATTCTTAGCATCACCTCCTCAATATGGGTAGTCTTAGAGGTTCTGCCTTGGTTTCCCCTCTCTGCACAGTGATTTGGAAATTCTCTAAGGTGGCAAGCTAGAGTATTACAGATACCCATCATTTGTTTTTCATCTCTCAAGGATCGTTTTCTTTTTCTTTTCTTTTCCTTTTTTTTTTTTTTTTGTACCAGGAATCGAACTCACGACCTCACACTTGCCAGGCAGGCACTGTGCCACTGAGCTATATCCCTGACCCCTCCAGGATCATTCTCAAATGTTTTAAAAACTGTTGTTTAAAAAAAGAACTTGTTTTATATACTTCATCTTTTATTTTACACAGTTGGGTAAATCCAGTTCTTACTACTGTATCTTGTCCAGTAGCTAAAATATTTAGGAACAACATTTTTACCTGAAAAAACAACTGAGAGCCAATTTTTAGTTCTTCTGGATTAAGTATTTCGTGGACATTGTCTCTAAAATCAACAAAGTAAATTTCTCCAAAAAAATAATGATTTTGTATTTTTTATCAGTGATAAACTTCAAGCTTCCAAGCAAAATTTAGAATTTTAGAAACTGTGTATCAGCCACCATTAGCTTGACAGTTTCCACATACATAAATAGATATCTGAGGAAAACAAGGTGCTCTTAGGACATGAGATTTTTTAATAAGATATAGTAAAATGTGTCAACATGGGAAATAGGTATTACTCACTGTACCTATATTTTCCAAATGACCAATGTTACAAAAACACGCATGAATAAAAACTATATTTTAAGTATAAAATGGACCAATAGATTTAAGTGTAACATCATTAATTTGGTTTCAATTTTATATTGCTATTAAATTTTAAGGAAAAATCACTTCTTGAGTTTTTATGTCACAAAGATGAATATACACTGTTATTTGAAAATGTTATTAAAATATCCTTCCTTTCTTCAAATATGTGTGTGTGTGTGTGTGTGTGTGTGTGTGTGTTGCTAGATTTTCTTTATATTCTTCAACAAAAACAATATACTGTGATAGACTGGATTCAGGAACAGATATTTTCCATTAAGCCAGATGATAAACAGATTTGCAAAATGTAAATCTATGTCAGTCTTCTCAATACATGTTTTTTTAAAAATATGACAAATGTTCATAAAAATAAATTATTGATATTAACTAGTAGGAGGGGGTGAAATGGATGGATATGATCAAAATGTTACATGTATGAAATACCACATTGAAACCCAACATTAGAAAATATTATAGCTGTCTTGCTGTTAGAAGGCGGTGCCTGGTCAGCAGAGGGAGGTCACTGTGAATGTGACTCAGAAGGTGAAATTTCCCTTCCCAGCTCCTTCCTTGAGGCTCACTGCTTCCTCTCTGCCATGCCATGAACAGCTGTCCTCTACCCTGCCCGCCCCCCATGCCAACTTGCCTTGAATCTGGACAGCTATGGACTAAAACAGAAGCCAAAATAAACCTCTTCTTCCTTAAGTTGTAGGTGTTGGGTATTTGGCACCATCAAGGAGGAAAGTCACTAAGATGTTAATAGACATTAATAATAGACATTACCAAAGATACATTTTTTGAAATAAAATAATTTTTTTTTTGTGGGTACCGGGGGGTCGACCTCAGGACCTCACGCGCCAGCAGGCGCCCGTGCCTCTGAGCGATATCACCGGCCCCTTTTTCGTATGTGGGATCCGGGAGTCGAACTCGGGCCCTCGCGCTTGCAAGGCAGGCGCTTATGCCGCTGAGCCATCTCACCGGCCCCTGAAATAAAATAATTTTTAAGTCTTAATTTTAATTTCATTATAGAAATTATCAATAAATATCACCACATAAATAAAAGCATTTGAGGTCTCCGATAATTTTAAATTGTGCACAGGGATCCAGACACCAAAAGTTTTTTGAGCCTCTGTTATAGAAAACCACTTTCTTTCAACTCCCTCTACTTATTCCTTTTGCGTGTGAGATTCTGTCATGTCAGTCCAGCCCTTTGCTCTTCCCTTCTCACCTCTCATTCAGAACCTGGCCCTATAAACAGGATCCTGCCCAGATGCCCCACAGAGTTGGGAAGTGAGTCCTATGTCCTATTCTTCAGGTCCAGGCATCAGCCTCAGATCCCTTAATTCCTTCATGCAAAAATGTCTGCCTTTTCCCCGTAACAATTAAAATTCAGAATCTACAACACTGTGCTCCTTTTCCTTACTTGCTGTGTGAACTGTGTTAACCTGCGCATCTTCAAGAGCCTTTTCTGTTAAGCTTTATCACTGAGTTGGTTCTTTCTACTTTACCAACCAGATTTTGACAGATAAAAACAATTGTTTACATTCAAGGCATCTGGCTGGGGATATAGCTCAGTGGCACAGCGCTTGCCTGGCAAGCCAAAGTCATGAGTTCGATTCCTGGTACCAAAAATCAAACAAACAAAAAATACATTCAAGGCATCTTTGAATTTAAGACTATATCTGCAGAAACTTTGCATATGTTTAGTGGTTCTCTGGTAGTAAAATACATCTTCCAACAGGCCTGGATGTGTGCATATTGGGGATAGGAAGCTGTTTTAGAATATGGAAATTTTCCTGGTGCTTTTGAAAATCAATATCTATCTACCCTGTATATATGAGCCTATAACTTTGCTTACTCAGTTACAATCATATAAAGCTTTGGCTGAACTTTTTGGCTTTAGGTAATGGATACTCAAGACTCCCAGTGATTTTATGTATTATAACTAATAACTGGAAGACCATAATCCTACATTCATTCCAGTTGTGCCCATAGTTCCATCTTTTTGAAATGTTGTTTCTAAAATTTCCTGTGCATGTTCTTATCCAACAGGTTCAGGAAATCTGTCCCTGTAATCTATCCTGACACTCACAGCTTACTACCCAGAAAAGAATAATATCATTTATAAGTATGGTTATTTCCGTGAGGTTGTTTTTCATCAGGTCCTTTTACACAAAAAATATTACATGAGATTAGTCCTTGGGGTTGGTGGATTGAGGGGAGGTGGAGAGGAAGAAAGATCTTCATTGTTTATAGTTTTCCATCCAGATAATTTCCCATTCCTTGTCATTCTAACATTAAAAAAAAAAAAAAGAAGGGACTATAAGTCTTTAGAAAAAACTAATTCCTACTTTTTTCCTATTAGGTACATCATAGGTTAGAAACAAAAGCAAAAACCCTCTCTTTGTAACTTCCCCTTGGTAGGCCTTAACTGTATTGAAGCTGAGATTAGATTAAGAGTAGAATTTTCTGAGAAAATGTTTCTTTTTTAGCTCTGTCATCATTTTCTTCCTCATTTGGCAGTCTGGCAATCTCGAGATAGTAGATCAAAAAGTACTTAATTCATGAATACGCTGCACTTGACGTATGGCTTCATGGTTATTAGCTAACAACACAAAGCAAAATACTGATGATTGACCACACTGTTGCTGATGATCTTCCCAGTAAAATGCTCTCAGTATTGTTGCTTTGAGGTAGTAATTGTGTTCCCCTAATTTAAAAGACTATTTCGCATCATCTTTTAGTAGTTTCCATCACTAAATTTATTCTCATATTTTGCTTCGTCTAATGCTGTCTCCATTTCACATAAGAAAAAAATGCTTCAGCACATCTTATGGGTATTTTGTCCTATTACTCCAGTTTGAAGAGAATGACTTCCATCTGTTCTTGACACCTTTGTCACACTGATAGCTTCCATGAGTATCTAATGATGTGCCTACACTATTAAGTCAAATTCATCTTCTACAAAAGATTTCAAAATTCAGCATGTCACTTCCTTCTGACGAATACATTTGGGTGTTCTGATTTCCAATAATATGGCAGATTAGTCACACAATAATCCTCTGAAATGTGAGAAGTGCTAGAATAAATTACATTGCTGAAAAAAATTTTAAATATGTATAACACCTTACTAAATGCATTCCTGGACTTCAGGAAATCCATATAACCCTAAAGCCCTCAAATGAATGAAATAAGAAACATGAGCAAGTCAGCCAACCCCAGTGCTCATTTATGTCCTGAGGATAACAGCTTGTGTCTACTTATTTTGGACTTCCATAGTGGTGTGGTGTGTCGGAGAAAGAGATAAAACTCAGGGTGCTCTCAGGGTAGGGAATTTAAAAAAGATGACTGCATACAGCTTAAACTTACAGTAAAAGTGAGGATTAGAAATAAACTTTGCCATCTGTATAGGATACTAATAAAAATGTTCTATGTCAGGTCCAAGGCCAAGTAGAGGGAAAAATTGTTCTGTGAATTTCCATGATCGCAAGCCGTCCCTTGCAGGGCACTTGAGATCTGAATTTTAACTACCTGGGGGATTCAAAAACTCCTCAGAGAAAGAGTTTAATTCACAGTGGCAGAAGGTAATTGGCAGAATCAAATAGAAATCTCTGTAGGGATTCAACTTCAACTCATCTCTCAAAGGAAAATGAGCAACGCCCTGCCAGAACTCAAAAATAGAAAAGGAAATAAAGAAGCAAAAGTGGAAAACAGCAGAACAACAGTAAACATAGAAAAAACTTAAAATTAATTCAGACTTTCTTTCAAACAGTCTCACTGTGTTGCCCAGCTTGCTCTTGAACTCCCGAGTTCAAGCAATGCTCCTAATTCAGCCTCCTGAATGCTGGGATTCAAGCACACACCACTGCTCCCGGCTTTGATTCAAATACTGAAAGCGTCAGACATGTAATGTAAAACAGCAGTGTTTAATAAAACAAGACTTCATGATAAGACAAAGTATCAAGAGAATTTGAGAAAGAGCCAAATAAAACTTCTAGAAATAAAACAGTAAATATTACAATAAGATTAAAATAAGATATTAAACAGAAGATTAAACAGACAATTAAATACAGCCAAAGTAAATTTGTGAACAATAAAAATACATAACTATCTAGAAAACAGTCCAGAAAACAAATGGAAATAAAGAGATTAAAAGACATATAAAATGCAATGTGAAGTGTTGAGCTACATTTAATCAATAATTGAGTTACAATAATCAATGTGAGAAAATTCAGATACTAAGGCACACAAATATTAAAAAGAAAGAATCCTCAAATCTACAATTTTTAAATCCTAAGAAATACAAATAAACCCAAACCATTTTCATTTCTAGACTCGCCATTCAAATTGCAAGACAAGCACAACAAGAGAGCTCTTAAAAGCAGTCAGAAAGAAAATACGTGTTCCTATGGGAAAGCTAATATGACTAATTTCCTGACAATAATGGAAGCCAGACGTTAAGAAAAATGTATCTTTAAAGATTTGAAAGGAATTGGCTATCAATCGAGCATTGTAAATCAGATGAAACTATCTGACAAGAATGAGAACAAGGTAGAGACGTTTTCAGATCAACAAAAACTGAGAGTTGACTACCAAATACCTTCATCAAAGGAAAATGTAGGAATATATTTTAGGTAGGAGAGAAAAAAAACCTCAAAGAGAGAGAAATCCCAAGGGAATAGGCAAGGAGGCATGAATGAGAGGATAGGTACACAGAGGCACTTGGAAAATACATGAATAAATGTAACAAATTTTGACCATATAAAACATCAATAGTAATATATCATCAGGAAAGCCACTACAAAGCTAGATTACTGGGCGAAAGGAGGAAGTGGGGGAGGGGGTTAAAAAAGAATTTTAAATTGATTTTAATGAGTGGGTGGATGGAAACGGTGAATAATTTAATTTTTTTAATTAGCTTTGATAACAAGGCATAGACTTTATTCTATCAAACCAGTTGAAGAAAATTTGAATTAGAATAGGGAAAAAAATACAAAAGAACTTAATAAGAGAAGAACAAGAAAAAGAATAAGTGAGAAAAACCAGAGGCATCCTGGTAAAAATATATCCCAAGACATAAAAAAAAAAACCACTATAAATGTTAAAGAGAAATGAATGATTTTCAAACTATATTAAGAAAAAATTCAACTATATGTTTTTCACAAGGGAAACAAAAAAAAAAATGTAAGAACACCAAAATAATAATTGCAAATGATGAAAATATATACTACAAAGAAAATGCTAATCAAAGGAAAAGTGACATAAAACTAAGGATTTTAAGCCAGGAATAAATGAAAAGTCTTTTTATAAATATTAGTTACTATATAATAAAGAAGTTCAATTCACCAGAAAAATATAATTGTAAGTCTATACATATTTAATAATACAGCCTTAAACTTTGCATAAAAATAAAGAGTATGGAGATAATAAATAATAAATGGAGATCACTCTCATAGTGAAAAATTTCATATTAAATTTAAAGAAAGATTTTGTTCATTTGTCTTAGTCACTTTCTCATTACTGAGACACAATACCTGACACCTACAATGTAAAGGAGGAAAAGTTTATTTTATTCATGTTTTCAGCCCATAGTTGGCTGGCTCCAAAGCAAGAGCCATGGCAGAGGAGCATAGCAGAGGAAATCTGCTCAAGTTACGGCAGCCAGGAAGCAGAACAAAGGGAGGAAATGGGAAGGAAATGCATCCTACCAGACCTTGTCCCCATTGACCCACCTCTTCTGACCAGGCTGCGCTTTCTAACATCACATTGCTGTAGTAACCCCTATGATTAACTCACTTTCCAAAAGCCCTGTGTCTATAAACACATGAGGCTTTGGGGGAAAATCTAGATATAAAACATAACATTCTGCCCTGGCCCCCAAAAGGCTCATGCACATCTCTTTATGCAAAATACACTTAGTCCATTTCTAAAAGTTATCAAAGTCTCAGCAGTTTCAGCACTGCCGAAAAGTCCAAGTAAAATTTCCTCTGAGATTTGAGGCAAACTCTTAGCTGCGAGCCTCTGTAAAAAGCAAAACAAAGTTAAACACCACTGACACACAATGGCACAGGATAAGCATTCCCATTCCATAACAGAGGCATGGGGGATAGAAAGGAACAGAACCAAAGCAAGACTGAAACCCAACAGAATAAACAGTAAACCCTACAGTCCCTTATCTAGTCTCTACTACACTTTTGGGTTCACTCTAATAGCTTCACATACTGCCCTCTCAGGGGCACACTATCAAGGCTCCCAGGCCTTCTTCTAAACTTGGAGTGGAAGCCTCGATGACCCCAAAACTTTTGCGTTTTGCATGCCAGTAAACCCAGCACCTCATCAATGACTCAAAGGTCTGCTGCCATCTGCAGTGGTAGCCAGACCCTCTTGAATCATGGCTGCAGAGGATTCTAAGTGGATACGTGGGTGAGCACTGTGAAAAATTCCTGGCAAGCCAATTCCCTAGCTGGCTTTTTTTGAGCAGGGCATCCCAGGGCTCTCTTCTCAAAGTGAAGGCTTTCATTTTTGCTGGATGAAAAGTGGAGTCTCAATGTTTCCTAGGATTCCTTCATAGCACACTTTCTATTGTCCCAATGCAAAGTACTTGGCTTCTTTTCAGTGTTAATCCTTTCAACAGTGAAGCTCTTCTCTGCCAAAACTTTACAGGCCCTGACTTTACAGGAGCTTCCTTTCTGGGGAAACTCAAAACTTTTAAAAATCATTTAGATAGCCATTTGCTCTTGATTCTCAATGTAGAGATGGCCAAAAGCCCCAACAGTATATGTGGCAGAGCCTGAATGGTAGGCTGCCTTAAAATTTCCTTCACCAGATTAATTAATCTGCTGCCTTTAATCTCAGTCTTCTACAAAGTCTCAGGACATGAGCAAATATGGAAAGTTTTTCTGCCAGAGCACAGCACACATGGTCTCAAGTCCAACTGCTAATGGGGTCTTTCTTCCCAACTGAAACCTCCTGAGCCTTGTCTTTAACATCTATATTTTTACCAGCATTCTGGTCTTGTGAGCACCCACTAGAATCTCCCAACAAGCTCAGCTTACAGCATTCTAGGGCTGCTTCTCTAGCCAGCATCTCCAAACCTTTCCGAACTCATCCTTTGAACCAATTCCAAAGGCTTCTACACTACATGGTCAGGTGGCATCACAGCAATAACCCAGGTTCTCTGGTACCAAAATTTATTTTAGTCACTTTCCTCATTCTCGGGACAAAATAATCAACATCAACAACTTAAAAGAGAGGTTTAATTTGGCTCGTATTTCAGTCCACGGCCAGCTGACTCCAGAGGAGGACATTGTGGCAGAGGAAAAACTTCATGTCATGGCAGTGGGAAAGCAGAGAGAGAGATCAAGGGAGGAGCTAAGAATGGGGATGTAGCCTTCCAGGTCACGCCCACTGACGTGTCTCTTCCAACCAGGCCCCGCCTCCTAACAGCTAGTCAGCTGTGATGCCCCTATAATCCAATCACCTTCCAAAGGTCCTGCCTATGATCACATGAGAGGTTAGAGGGACGCCTAGCTGTAAACCATAATAAGACTATAAGAAAGATGGCTTGAAAGTTTTCAGAAATTGGCCAGACCCCATCCTTCACAGGCTCACAGATATAAAAGTATAAACAAATTTAAATGATTTTGTTTTGAGAAGGGAGCCCCAGGGACCCCAGCTCACTGAAGGCCACCTAGGAAAGTATTTCCAAGAGTTCAGCCATCTAGCCACTCAGAAGCCACTGCAGCTACAGTCCAAGGGAGTCCAGCTATGGCTCAAGCTGGCAGCAGACCTTCGCATCCTCCACGTGGTACCGATGTTACAGGAAACCATGAACAAATAAACCTCTCCTTTAAGTTGCAGTTGTCAGATATTCTGTCCCAGTGATGCGAAAATGATTAATACATTCTCCAGTGCCTGCACTTCTTTATTTAATTCTTTCACCCATATGTTTTCTCTTAACTAATAGTCATAATAGCTACAACTTACTGGGAGTTTCCTCTGTGTCAAATAGGAAATTTCAGAATTGAAGGTAGAGAATATGGGAGTGAGGTTGAAGAAGACTTGGGTTTATCTACAGAATGGCAGTACATTGTTACATGAACAATAAAAATGAAAAATAACAAGAATAAGTAAATACATTCTTACTTTCCCATTAATTCTCATCTACTGCCAAGCAACATTCCAAACTATTTTTCTCACCAAATATAGATCATCTTGAAATTTTTTAATGTATATATTTTAGACATTTCTATCTTGAGCCATTTATAAATGGTATCAAAAGGTAGCAAGACAACATTACAAAATGGAAATATTCAAATAGACTCCATAAAAAAATAAAAGCTTCAAAGTCTAAACACATAGATTTGACTATCACGCACTAAATGATATTTATGAGTTTAGCACATATTAGCTCACTGAATACTCTTAATAATCAGATGAGTCAAATAAAATTATTCTTACTTTACAGATAATAGAAGCAAAAAATTAATTGTTATAATGCTTTACTGCTAAATAAGTAATCCAGTTTTAAACAAAGTATTTCTGCCCTTAAAGTGTACGCTGAAAATCTGCCAAAGCATCTCTTCTGCATTCATATCATATAATTTTCTCACTTAACATTTTATTGCATATATATTCAATAGTAATGATCATCAGAACTTAGAGCCAGAGAAACATGGCAACTTATGGCGATGCAGTAAGATGTATAGAGGCAGAAAATAGGACTCCCCCTCCGATTTCCGGGTATGCGCTCATTCTTCTGAAACCATGTGATTCACATGATGAAACCTGTGTATTTGGAATTTGTCAAGATATAGTGGTCTGAATATAGAGAATTGTTAAGATTTATTCAAATACAAGTGTGATGCTAAGTAAAATAAAACAAGAACATTATTAGGTGATATCTGTAAAATCCACGTACCTTGTGTCAGTGATGCCTTTTCTATAAATGTCTCACAAACTCTGAGCCTCTGAATGCAATTGCTATCATTAATATTACTAAAATATGGAGAGGTCTAGTGCTATATTAAACTATGTGGGAAATCCAGATGTCTTTGGCATTCCTATTCTTATTTTGGGAAATTCCCAATGTATTACTTTGGTACATATGTCTATGCTTCAATCTATCATTAGTCACCTGTTTCTGGTAATCAGGCCCCATTGCTCACTAAAATTTCCTTATGCCAGGAGAGTAAGAGGAAGAATGCCCCTCTTCCTCTATGTTGAGCTTAGTTGCTAAACCCTAAAGATATTTGTCTCTCAGTATTACTGAATTTGGAGAAAAGCTCTGTCTGTTCTTACATACAGCTCCCAGACACTCAATCAGAACTGCTATATTTGTTCTAGTCTTATATCATATTTACCAAGTAGGATACTGTCCTTTCTTGTGATGATCTTTTCTTTCCATGTACTAGTGTATTCCTTCTAAGATTCAGTTTGCCTCTTATGCATTACACTGACAGTTAGAAATGTCTCCCTCTAGCTAAACCTCCTTTTTATCACAGTTGGGGACCAATACATAATGAGAAGTAGAGTTATGCTTTAGATCTAAAATGTCCCCTAAAGCTTTATGTGTTTGGAAGGTGATTAGATTACGGTGCCCTATAGCTCATTTACTACTGGGAAGTGGGGTCTAGTGAGAAGACATGGGTCACTGGGGGTATGTCTAAAAGTGTCCCCTTCTCTCCTCAGTCCCCTTCTCTCTGCTTCCTGGCTGCCATGATCCGAGCAGCTTTCCTTTGCAGCAGGCAATTCCACCATGATATTTCTGTTTGAGCCTGCCAACCATGAACTAAACCTTCTGAAACTGTGAGTCAAAATAAACCTCTCCTCCTTTTAATGATGGTTGTCCAGTACTTTGTCCCAGCAATGAGAAAGTGACTAAGACATGGAAAGAGGGACAGGAAACAGGTATCCTCTAGTTTCACTGGACAAATTTATCTATCTACTGAACTAACCCAGTTAAATCACCTGCGTACAGGTGTATGAACTAGGCTTCTTCTCTAGATCCATGGCATACAGGTGTATGAACTAGGCTTCTTCTCTAGATCCATGCCTATGGCCAAACAATTTCTACACTGATAGTTCTTTAGACTCTAGTACAAATTCCCCTACATTAAGCGTGCTATCTAAAATGTGCCTAAGATGCATTTTATTGGAAAGAAATCAAAGAGACGGTATATATTCTTTTTTCTTTTTTTTTTTTTTTTGTGGGTACTGGGGGGTCGACCTCAGGACCTCACGCGTCAACAGGCACCCATGCCACTGAGCGATATCACCGGCCCCTTTTTCGTATGTGGGTTCCGGGAGTCAAACTCAGGCCCTCGCACTTGCCGGGCAGGCGCTTAAGACACTGAGCCATCTCACCGGCTATATTCTTGTACAAAGCATAAGGTGTCCCCGTTCTTCATAACCTTAGAGGTGGTCCACTATGTTCTTTGCAGCTAAGCAGACAGGGCTTTGAGCAATCGAACAGACTTTGTTTAGAATCTCTCATGTGGAATCAGTTCTTTAAAGAATTATTAGTCACATGATAAAATCACAAAAAAAGATTATTCAAAACCATTACTGTAGACAAGACTACTGCAATAAAAGAGAGGTAGAAGACAACTCTAAATACAAGAAGGACAAGTGAGAATTTATAGCCAATGGTCACAGTTAGGGGCATGGTGGATGAAAAATTACTAAGAGAAGATATCAAAGATTAGAGATTCTTGGTGAAAGAGAACTTGTGGAGAAGAAGGATTAGAGAAGCCTGACTAAAATTTGATCAAGGAGAGATCCTTTACTATCACAGAGAACAATGCTCAGAAAGGCTCCTGCTTGCCAGAATTACGTATGGGCTTTGAGGATCATACTTTTAAAGTTCTGAAAAATAGAGAGACTATTTATTTCACTTGAGGATTTATTCATTCAGTTTTGTTCAAGTGGTAACTTTTCAATTACAAAAATTATTGATTTTGAATCATTCAAAGGATCACAAAGTGATGAAAGATTCTGGAATTAAGAAGTACACAAATCATAATATCCAAGTAATTTGATAGTACTATCCCTGGATGTCCCCTCAAATAATGTATTTCTTGCCTATTTATTTATAAACAATGGTTGCCATCTACTACTCTCTCTTTTACTGTATCTTTCTTTTCCATACCTGTATACATAAACTTACCAATATGGGAAAGAGAGTTCCAGGCCATTAATGATTTAATTAAGTTTAGGTAGTTAACAACTAGGTATAAACACAGTATGTGTTAAATTTTACATCCATTGGAAATTAAAATGTCACAACTAAGAATTTTTAAGGCCTAGACTAAACAGTAGAAGATACAAGTTCCTCCTGCTTCTCCCAGAAGGTATGAGTAGGGACCAGCCACTACCATCTTTTGCTAAGTAGTTGATATAATATTGGGTAAATTGAAGAGTTCTAGAACTTTGTTCATTCTAAGATTTCTACTGAATGTGTTAAGTTTTTCAAAAGTCCTATTCAAAGATCGTAGGAATTATAGGAAATTCCTTAAACCCATAGTCAGAGACGTTTAGCTCTTTCTTGCCATTGTCCCAGACCAACTGCAGTGACACAAGTCCAAATTTATCCTGGGCAAGTTTCTTAACCTTCCTGATTACAGCAATTTCATCTATAAAATAATAGGAAGAGATCAATACTTGGTTCCCTTAGGCCTTGAAAATGGTGGTTTTGTCTAGCATTACATTGGGTGGTTGTGATAAATTCAGCATAATAACATGGAATTTTTGCATAATTTCTCAAAATAAAAACTTGTGTGGTAAGGAGTCTCTCCCTTATTCTTTCTTTGTTACTACTTTCCTGGCTTCAGGTGTGAACTGGAAGATGACGAACTGGAGTAATAGTGTAGGCAGGTAAGCGTTAACATTGGCAAGCAGACTGCCACAGACTAGCTGTTCACTTGGGCGGAATTTCAGAATATACTATCTGGGTCCTAAGGAAAAAGGGTACAAAAAATATTTTTTAAAAAAGTAAAAGAAGGAGAAAGAATAAAAGGTTTAAGCCATCTAACATGTAACATTCTCTTTAATAATTGTAATTAATCCACCTGTGTAATCAATTTTATAGCTTTAAATTTTAAGCCTCTAATCCAGACATTTTTCTCTGAAAAGTAACCCATAAATTTTGTGTAGATTTGGCAAATCAAAGATTAAGCAGGAGCATATAAACATGAAATATTAATGTAAAACTGGTAGTTAGTAGTTTTTATTCCCTACTCAGTGGCCTTTCTTACCAGAAATCAAAACTGAAGTATGGCTCCCTTCTCACCAGTCCGCCCATTCATCAGCCTGAGAGTGTGTATTCGACTTCCTTTCCTGTTCTCAATTCATATCAACTATGCCCTTTCTTTTAGGTAGGATCTTAGTCTACTTAGAAAACTGGAAAATATTTTTCTAGCCTAAAGAAATATCCTTCCCTAATTTAAGCATCTGAGCAAAAATCACAGTCAATAAGCCCTTTCTCATGAAACCTCAGTCACTGGGGTTTGATTGAAGCAGGTGACAGCTTTTGCTTATTATTTCCAAATGTGCTGCAGTCAATAGTTAGTATTGCAGGCTAAATGTGAATGTGAGGAGCTGGGGGGTTTGCACATCTGGGGAGCAATTTTAAGAGGAAATGCCTTAGTTTGTATACAGCTGCCTAAAAGGAAAATAGTGAATGGGGTGGAGATGGTGTGATCCAAGGAGGGAAGCAACCTGTTCTCTTTTCGCTCTGGATTAGGCTGTACTCACACATAACACCACAGTAAAGTTTAATGATTAAGCAACAGCCCCAAAACCTAACACCATATGTTGTGTGCGATGTCACAGAGAAGAGACTGTTAATTGTGTGAAGAGAAAAGGCCTCCTGAGAAGACTGAAAGTGACTTTTTGGAGGATAGAAAGGACAAATAAATGAGGTCTCTAAAGCAGAGCTAACAGAAAGGATAGTGATTGTGAGGAAAATCAAACTGGTTTCTCTTACTTCCAGTGAAATTTCTAAGTTTGAGCAGTAGTGATTCCCAACTGTGAATAAGCACACCGGATCCTTTGGAAGTGGGAGAGTGATTTCAGAGGACCCTTAGAAGGGAGAGAATCTTCAGGAACAAAGAGGATGCTCAACCCTGAAAAGTGCTCTATCACCTTCACGCCAGGATATGGTTGTACATATGACCTTGGATTTGACCTTGGATTTGACACTTCAACATCAAGGCAGTGCTCAGGACCAGAGAGCCTTGGTTTGAATCTCAGGTCAGCCACTTAACCTGCCCTGGGCAAATTCCTTACTTTCTCTTTTCCTCAGTTTCCTCTCAAAAGAGTGCTTGGCACCAGTACATATTGAGTATTTATTAACATATTAAAAACACCAACCAACAAATATATTTTGTTGCATTGTTCCCTATAGATTCACCTTTATTGATAAAATGTAGCTATGTTGCAAGAGTTCCTGTCTTGGACTTTGTATCCTGGAAATATGTTAGATGGGAGTCAAACTGTGCGTGGCACTTGAACCTTTCCAAGGAAATTTACATATGTCTTTAGGGCTGGAGGCTGAGGCACTGGGGAGGATAGGATGAACATTTGCAATAAATACATCCTTTTTTTTTTGCCTGAAGCAAAGTGGGAATTGACTGGAGAGGTAGTGTAATCAAAATTTTACATATAAGTATATTTTCCCAGGGAGAAGATACTAACTTTCATCAATTCTCAAAAGATTAGCTATTTCTAGCTTACTCATCCATAAGCACTTTTATAGAGAATATTTTATCACACACCTACCTTTCATAACTAATTAAAAGTAATGAATCTTACTCATAACTTAAAATATAGCTTGGTATTCAACTCAGCTGTGACCCCAACAGATGCCTGTTGGAATTCTTGCTGAGGCGGGAACGAGAGTCCACACAGCCGGAACGCAGTAAGTCAGGGTACCAAAAAGGCTGTCTGCTCTGACTCCCCAACCCGTGCGGGCACCATGTCTGCCCATACCCCTAAAACCAGTGGCGGAAATTTCCGGGACCCTTAATCTATCACCATCAACCATTTGTCCCATACTTTTTTTTAAATCTCAGCAAAGAGAACTTCTTCCTGCCTTTGCTTTAAATGCAAATCAAGTAGTGTAAGTAAGTAGTCTGACAAATTGAGTTATAATGTAGTTAATTCAATACCAAATGTCTTTCCAGATTTTAAAATATCGTATTTTTTTACTCACATTTTAGCTACTCTTTCTTTAAACCTATTTTTGTTTATTTCTAGTTATATTAAACAATTTTGTTAGAAAATTTAAGCACAGAAGTTTTATACTGTATGAGTCAACAGTCCAATTTCATTTCCCATAAACATGTATCTGAATCTCATTCCTCTCTTCTCAGATAATGATGTAGGTTGTAAATTCCCCCAGTTTACTTTCTTTGCAAAATATAAAATACATATCTATACATGTATCTACATATAATTTCAACTTAAATGTTTTTGCCTAAATGACATAATTCTATATTTAATATCAATAATTGGTTTTTTCACTGGTCAGTGTATTAGAGATCTTTCCATGTTAGTGTATATACATCTACATCGACATCTACCTACATATATCAGGTATATAAATGATCTATGTAATTTATTCTACACTATAAATATATATGAGTTCAAATAGCCCAGTACTGATGGATGTGTAGTTTGATTCCAGTTTTTCTCTGCTAGCATTTCCTTGTATTTGCATCATTAGGCAAATTTATTTCTCTAAAAAAGACATCTAGAGGTAGAATCACTGGGTAAAAAATCCACACAAGGAACGTAAATGTTATGAATTTCCAAAAATATATAAAAAAAGAAAGGAATCAAGACATGGATGGAGTGGGGAAGGAAAGAAAAGGGCAAAGAAAAAGAATGAAATCATGTTATATACATGTACCAATTCCCCACAAGGAATGTAAACATATACAGCAAACATGTGCTAATAAAAAACTAATAAATTAAAGAAAGAATCACTGGGTAAAATACATCACATTTCGTCGGATTCTGAAAAATCTCCCCTCCGAAAGGCTGAACCAACTTGTCCATAAATGGACAACATGAAATAATACTTGTTTGCCATATCATTGACCATTGTGGATATCATCAAACCTTATTAAGTTTTGCTACACTGATGAAGGAAAAAATATCATTTTATTTTCATTTACATTTTTCTACTTGCTAATGAGGTTGAACATTTTATATGTTTTTGAGCCATTTGTAGTTATATAGTGAATTGTCTAATGCTTTGTTTCATAATTTAAACTATAATGACTAATCTTGTTTGTTACATATATAACGTATTTTCTTGCAGTCTACTTCTTGTACTTTGTCATTGATAAATTTTTAAACTTTTTATGTAGATAAATATGACAATTTCCTTCTTTCTGCCCTCTGAATTTAGGACTATTAGGAAAACTTTTAAAACCCTAAATTATAAGTGAATATTCTCTTTATTTTCTCAACATAATTTAATAATTCTCTCATTTATGTATATTTATTTGATACATTTCAAAACATTACTGTGAGAATATGAATAGACCAAAATTTAATTGCACTTCCAAGTTGTCAGCGAATTGTCCCAGAACTGTTCAGTATTAGCCCATTCCTTCCCCTCTGATTTGCCCACAGGAATACCATAAGACATTGCCCTTGGCACCTGATAAACTTTCTCATGAAGCTAGACCTGGCCTGGCACTCTATCTTTCGGTACCACCAGGCTGCCTGTTTCTAAACACTTACTGACATAAGTTTAGCTATGATGGCTATATACTAAGGTATTTTTTAATGTGACTAAGCAAATGCCACTTTCTAAACCTTTCACAACATTCTTGGCTATTACTGTATTTTTCCCTTCAATTGAACTTTCAACTAAACATGTCAAGCTCCATAAATATTTCTTGAAGGATTTTATATGGGATTGCATTAGATTTATAGGTTAATTTGTGGAGAAATAGGATCTTTACAATGTTAAATATACTATTCCAGGAACATCCTATGCCTCTGCGTTTATTTAGGTTGGGTTGTTTATCCTTCACGAAGTGTTGTATTGTTTTTCATAATGGTCTGTTAAGTCTCTTGTTAGATTTAATTTTGTTTCTTGGTTCGTGGTGCTATTGTGTTTGAGATATCATTCTATTGATATGGTCTAAATAATAATTTCCGTAGTACAAAAGTTACTTTGTGTTGAATTCTGTATACATGCATCTGATTAGGTTTAATAGATTTTTTTCCATTGATATATTGGACTGCCTAGGGAGATGATCATGTTGTGGATAAAAGATAGTTTTGTCCTTGCCTAACCAATGCATACATATATGTGTTTTATTTGTATTTCAGACTTTATAAAAATTTGAATAGTAATATTGAGAATAGATACTATCATTCTCTGTGACCATTTTATGGATAGTCACAAAGAATAAGATACATTTAAAAGCTTTAAATTTCCTGTCACAGTTTATTCAGGTAATATTTTCATTTGTATAGCTAAAAAATAATGATAAAAATATAATACAGTGCATAAATAGCAATACTTCAAATTACCTCAATCTCTGTACATTTTAAGTCCCTCATAAAAGCCACCAAAGCTAAAATATGGTGTATTTAATAAATTTTTATCGATTTATCAACAGTAGTTATTATGATAATGCAACTCTGACATAAACTTCTGTTACATAGTATCTCACATTACCATATTCTGTATCATATTAATAGATACAAATAGATATGTGTAACCAATATACAAATTACAGTCATAATAGCAAAATAACTGCTATAAAATCACATTCAGATTAAGACTGCCCATATTTGGAGATTACAGAAATGAACTGATACGCTTTGACTTTCTCACTATTATGTAAGTAAAATTCATCTGTATTGTTACATACTATTATAGTTTATTTATGTGTACTGCAGATTAATAATCCATTGTGATCTATTTCTGCCAATTCTCTTTCAGCCTAAGTGTGAATCTGGTCATATCTTTCTTTTTTTATGGAAAAAAGATAAAACAAAATTTAATTACAAATTAATAGGAGAACAACAATAGTTAATACATTTCATATTGTTATCTTTAAAGTAGTTATTCAGAGTACAAGATATGGGCATTAAAATTTTCTCCAATCGGTATTAACACAAACCTTCCTTTACAATGAGCTAAGAGACACTAATAGTATAACTGACTTGCCTTTATTTCCTTTCCCCTTCCATCCTTTCCCCTTTTGCTTTTCCCCCATCCTAGTTCCTTTTCCTTTTGAACAATTTCTTTCTATTTCACAATATCTATTGTACATTTTAGACCTTATTTACTTTTTCAGTTTCCCACATCAGGGAGACAATGTGATGCTTACACATGTGGGTATGATTTATTTCACTTATGAGTATGGTCTCAATTTACATCCATTTACCTATAAAAGTCTGAAGTTTATCCTTCTTTAAGGCTGACTACTACTGCATTGTATAAAATACCACATCTTTTTTTATCCATTTCTCGGTTGATAGGCATTAGGCCTGTTTCCAAGATTTAGCTATTACAAATTGTGCTGCTATAAACATGGGTGCACATATATCGCTGTGGTATGAAGCTTTTAATTCTTCTGGGTAGATACCCAGAAGGGGAATAGCTGGGTGGAATGGGACTTCTAATCCTAGTTTTTGGGGGAATCTCCACACTAATTTCCTCAGTGGTTGTACCAGTCTACACTCCCACCAACAGTGAAGAAGTGTTCCTTTTTCCACACAGCCTCTCAAGCATTTGTTATTCGTTGATTTCTTGATGATAGCCATGAGTTCTGGGGTGAGATGGAATCTCAGTGTTGTTTTAATTTGCATTTCTTGAATGATCAATGACCTTGAACATTTTTTCATACATTTATTTGCCATTTGTATTTCTTCATCTGAGAAGTGTGTATTCATCTCAGATGCCCATTTTTAATCTTTGGCATATGGAAATCCTATTTTTCCAGCACCATTTATTAAAGAGACTATCTTTCTTCTAGTGAACATGTTTGGCTCCTTTGCCAAAGATAAGGTGGCTGAGTGTGCTTGGAGTTGTTTCTGCATCTTCTAATCCGATCCACTGATGTTCAGCTCTGTTTTTTTTGCCAGTACCATGCTGATTATATCACAGTAGCTTTGTAGTATAATTTCAAATTAGGGATTGTGATGCCCCTCCCTTGCCTTTGTTGCCCTGGATTGTTTTTGCTATTCTAGGTCTCTTCTGTTTCCAAATGAATTTTAGGAATGTTTTCTCTAGATCTGTCAGGTATGCTAATGGTTTTTTGATCAGGATTGCATTAAATGTGTATAACAGTTTTGGGAGTATGGCCATTTTCACAATGTTGGTTCTTCCTATACATGAACAAGGGATATCTTTCCATTTTCTGATATCCTCTTAGAGCTCTAGAATATTACTCTTTAAAATAAAACCAAAGAGGACTCTCTATGTTGGGTAGATACTAATTAGGAGAGAATCACATCATCTAAGTCTTCTTCCATACCTCTTCAGTCATAATGGCCATGATCAAAACACTCCCTACAACTTACACCCCATGTATTTCTTAAAAAGAAACTTCAAAGAGCAGATATTGTTTAAGGACCAATAAGGACAAGCAATGAGATTAAGAAGTTAGTCCAAAAGCCTTAGGAAAACAAAAGAGACAAGTGAAATCATTTTCATAATTTCAATCCTCAAGAACAATTATCATCTCATTCAAAGACATAAATATGAAATACCAAAATCTATATGAAAAGCCATCTACATCTGAAAGGCAAGCTTTGTCAACAGTTGATGAAATATTAGACCAAAGTCTATCTGGAATTGCTTGCGATGAATAAACTTGCTGCCACAAATTATTCATTCTCGAAATTAGAGACAAAATGAAAACAGCCAAGACAAGAAGACTGAAAACAGGAGAAAGCAAGACTTCAGGGATGAGCTACCTAGCTCACTTACTTAACAAATTACTACACAGTTTCTTTAAAACTCAGGATCTTGGCAAAGCTTTTATTGTAATGACTTGCCATGAAAAATAATTGGCTACAGAATTCACTCCATCCATAATATTCAACACTACATTAGACTATGTGTTTCTTTTTGAGTTAAATGTGTTTCTTTTTTCTTTTTTCTTTCCTTTTTTTTTTTTTTTTTGTGGGTACAGGTGGTCGAACTGAGGACCTCGCGCTTGCCAGGC
Source organism: Erethizon dorsatum (assembly GCA_028451465.1). Lineage (NCBI taxonomy): Eukaryota > Metazoa > Chordata > Mammalia > Rodentia > Erethizontidae > Erethizon > Erethizon dorsatum. The sequence goes on from CM051823.1 coordinate 149,624,794, forward strand.
AGGCACTTATGCCACTGAGCTATCTCACTGGCCTCAAATGTGTTTCTTGTATGCAGCATATTATTGGATCTTGCTTCTTGATCCACTCTGTGAATCTGTTTCTTTTGATTGGCTAATTGAGGCCATTTATACTGATGGTTATAACTGAGATGTATCGGCTTATCTTTGTCATGTTATTTTCCTGCTGTGGTTTCCCTGCCTTTTCCCTTTGTTTAATTGCTTGCCCTGCCTGGTGGTTTCTTTCTGATGTTGTTCTTGGAATTGTGGTCAATTTTATCTCTGTCTAGAATATCTTTCATTACTCTTAGTAGGGTTGGTTTGGTGGTCATGAATTTCTTCAGTTGTTCTTTGTCATGGACGTATCTTATTTCTCCATTGATTTTGAAAGATAGTTCTGCAGGGTACATCAATCTGGGTTGGAAATTGTTTTCTTTCAGGACTTGAAATACTTCACTCCTAGCTCTTCTTGACTTGAGGGTTTGTGTTGAGAAGTCTGCCATGATTCTGATGGGCTTTCCTTTATAGGTGATCTATTTCTTTTCTCTAACAGCTTTTAATATTCTGTTCTTGTGCTGAATTTCTGGAATCTTGATTATTATATGTCTGGGTTTAGATTTATTTTGGTTATGGCTAATTGGAGTTCTATATGCCTCGCTTATCTGTATGTCAGGTTCTTTTCCCATGCTTGGAAAATTTTCTGCTTCTACTTCTGCAAATAGTTTTTTTATGTCATTTGTGTTGGCTCCTGCTTTTTCATTGACACCAATTATTCTTATATTATTTTTCTTTGTGTCATTTTGCAGCTGTTGTATTTTTATTTCCTGATCCTTTGTTATCTTTAAGAGATCTTTCCTTTTGTGGTTGCTAACCGTCATCCTGTCTTCAAGGTCTGAAAGTCTATTTTCAGCTTCATTCAAGCAGTTTTGCCAGCTTTCAATGGAACTTTTAATTTCCTGGATATCTGTTTGAATCCATTTCATGCATTCTATTTCTCTCCTATATTGATCATTCACAGTTTCCATCCTTTTCTTATCGTCATCTTTTTTTTATCTATTTCTATTCTAGATTTGCTGAGCAATTCCTTTACGAATGTTGACATTTCCTTTTTTTACCTGAGAGATTATTTCTGATCTGTTTTCCTCTATAGCCTCCTGGATTTGTTTCTTTACTTCAGTTGCTATCATTTCAGAAATGTCAGGTGCGTGTCTTCCATTTTCCTCTATCTCATTGTTTCCTGGACTTGTTCTGGGTGGGCTGGAAGTCTGAGGTTGCATTTTTCTTCTGCATCTTGTTATTTTCTGTTTCAAAAGTTTTTATTTTGCTTTCTGTGTTGATCCTTGCAAGTTTTTGTAGTAGGTAGCCATAGCACTAGTATTAAGGCCTCTCTAGGAAAGGTTTGTTCTTCAGGGATGTCTTCTGTGTGTAGGAGATTCTTCATTTGTGTCTGTCTCAAGTTCCTACCTTTCCAATTAATTAAGAGTGAGATGTTGGTATCTGTTTGGCTCAATCTCCAGTCCTTTGGTGCTGGGGTATGGTGAGGTTATTACCCCAGAACTTCCCAGTATTGTTACAGAAGTGAGAACAACTGATTAAAATAGATACAACATCCTAGCTAAAGTAGTATAATTAGCAATAACGATAGCATCAAACACAGTTTAGGAACTGAAAAGCATCATAACTATTAGTTTTGTACCTTTAACTATAGGAGCAAAATCTACAGTTATATAACAGAACTGATCATAAATTGGGAGTTTATATGCAGTGTTTCCCCTTGGTAGAATGGTTTTTACCCTGTGGTAGGGAAATTTAAGAAGGATAGTGGATAGAACAGAGATAACTGTAAAGAAATAAAGTAGAAGCCAGGCTGGAAGATGAAGGATAATCACACAAGCTTTGGGAAACTAGAGAAGAGGGCAGAAGAGAAAGAATGAAGGAATAAGCAACGGATTATTGAAGTTGACCAGAAAAATGAAAGAGACTATTCACTCATATGAAAATATGATTAAGTCTAGAGAGGTAAATTGAGGAAAGAGAGAAAGAAGATGAATAGATTATGAGAAAAATAGAGGTAAAAGACAAAAAAAAAAAGGAAAGGGAAAGGGAAACAAACCAGCAAAAAGAGAAGAAAAATAAAACAAAATAAAAGAAACAAAACTCCTTTGTTGTCCACCAAGAGTCCAAAACTACTGCATAATGCTGCCAAGCCTACAGTAGACTTTGTGCTGGATTTGAGGCTGATCTTGGCCTACAGATGTGGGGGCCTGGGGCCAAAGTCTTCAGCTGGTACTTCCTGTATGACCCTCAGTGTCCTCACACTCCTTACCCTGTTTCCCTTGGTGGCATCTCTCTTCCAGTTGCTGTGCTGTTTTCAGAGACGGGGCTGTTCCCAGTCCTGTGCACCTTTGACTCCTCCTGGTCCTTACTCAGCCTTCTGTGTTCCTCTTCCACTGGGCAGTCTCTGTCCTCGCAGGTCATTTTTTGCGGGGTGGGCTGGGATGCTGTGATATGGTCTGGTCCTCGCTCCTGCTGTTGCAGTCCAAGGCTGCTCAGTCCCGATTCTTACTCCTCTCCTGAGGTGGGGTGCTGACTTCCCATTTGTTGCCTTATAAGCTCTGCTGCCCCTGTCAGCCACCTCTGCTGTAATCTGTAACTTCCTTGGGCGAGATGGGGGCGGTGCTGTGGGGTGCCTTTCTGCTCCCACCCCTGGCAGTGTGGGGACAGCCCGGAGCTGCACAGTCCCGAGGTGCAAGGCTGTTTAATTCTCCCGCCTTTCTAACCAACAGATCACAGGAAGGGGTTAGCTGTTCCATTTACTACTCACCCCTGTAGTCTTTAATCTCGTTCCTGGCAGTTTCAGTTAGCACTCTAGTGCACAAAAAGAAAGGGAAGAAAAGAAAAAAAGGAAAGGAAAAGAAAAAAAAAAGAAAGAGAAAAAGGACAACTGGCCGATCGTCAGGGAGGGAGCAGTTCGTGTCGGCAGAATTTACTGCTGGACTGTGGCATCTTCTGTTCGGAGGAAGACGGAAGAGGCAGGGGACCTTATATCCCAAGTCCATCTTGTATGGCTTGATTTAGCCACACTATTTTAGTATATCCTTTTCTTTTCCTTCTTCTTCTTCTTCCTCTTCCTCCTCTTCCTCTTCTTCTTCCTCTTCCTCTTCCTCCTCCTCCTCTTCCTCCTTCTCCTCCTCCTCTTCTTCTTCTTCCTCTTCCTCCTCCTCCTCCTCCTCCTTCTTCTTCTTCTTCTTAAGATTCCAAGTATGGCAGGCAGTAGTCCTGATCCGGCGACCCACTGGCAGCCAGGTGGGCTGGCTGGCCATTTTATTAAGTCCTTTATCTATGTTTGGCTTGACCTATGAGTCTCTTATTTCAGATTGATTTTAGTTTCAGGGTATATATCCCTCCCTTTCCTCCAATCACCTGTGTTTTAGTTGAATTTCTCTGAGTAGCTCTGAACGAGGCTCCTCTATTCAGCTATGTTGTCTCTTTCCTGCACTTTTTATTATTTTTAATGTCATAGAATATATGCTAAAAATACTAGCCATTTCAACCATTTCATGTGTATGATTCAGCAGTATTAACTATATTCCCAATATCGCACAACCATAACTACTATGTATTTATAAATCTTTCTCATGACCCAAACAAACGCTATAGCCATTAAACAAAACTCTCTCTTCTCCTCTGTCCCAGCCCCTGGGATCTCTAAACTGCTGTCTCTACAAAGTTGCCTATGTTCTTTTGTAACTGGCTTACATCACTTAGCGTATTTCAGTTTCCTCCATGTTATAGCATGCATTAGAACTTCATTACTTGCATGGCTAAATAATTTTCCATTGTATGAGTATGCCACATTTGGTTTATGTTTTCACCTGTTGGACACAGTTTGTTTCCACCTTTGTGCTACTGTAAATACTGGGTACAAATATTAGATTAAGCCCCTGTTTTCAATTCTACCTATCAACAAGATTTGTGAATCCTATGATGAGTCTATGATTAGCTTTTGGAAGAACCATCAAACTATTTTCCACAGAGGCTGTACCTTTTTATATTCTACCAGCAAATTACGATGTTCTCAATTTCTCTACATCCTTACCAACATTTTTTATTTTCCTTCTTTAAAAAAATCAGGGCCACAGAAATAGTTGTAATTTCATTGATTGCAATCACAATGAGTTGTATCTCATGGTAGTTCTGATTTTCATTACTGTAATGATTAATAATGTTGAACATCTTTTAATGTGATTATTAACCATTCATAAACTTCTTTCAAGAAATATTCATTCTTGGGCCGGTGAGATGGCTCAGTGGCGTAAGCCCCTGCCTGGCAAGCGCGAGGGCCTGAGTTCGACTCCCGGAACCCACATACAATAAAAGGACCGGTGATGTCGCTCAGCGGCACGGGTGCCTGCTGACGCACGAGGTCCTGAGGTCGACCCCTAGTACCCACAAAAAAGAAAAAGAAAAGAAATATTCATTCTTTTCTCCTCGAGGAGAACCAACAGCACCAACTCTTCCTCTCCAGTTCTCCTTTTTATGTTGTTGGCAACAGTCCACGAGTGGGCCCTCCACGCCCAGCACCATGCTGATTCAGTTCAGCTGGGTGTCACAAGTTGACCACCTGTTGTCAATCCACCACGGGAACACTTCGGCTTTCTGTGATTCCTTCTTGTTCCCTGATCCTTTATATCCTTTGGGTAGTGGTGAAGGATGCCCTTAACAATTTTCTTTACTTCTTACTTTGAGACCAAACCTGAATTAAAAGACATATTTTATCCAGACAGAAGCTGGTTTTGTTTGTCTGTTTTACATGCTTCAGAAAATTTATTCTGTCACACTGCCAGAAGGAGAGCTCCAAACTTATTTATTTCTAAATATCGAAGCAATTCATGAATAAGACAGTTGGTTAAAGAAAAGCATACCAGGTATCTGCCCTTGATAACCTTATTAAATGGTAAATACCATCCATCAGGACTGTTCCTTCAGTAACCTGATTGTTACAGATAATTATAATGGGGCCAACTTGAGAAGGTATCCTCCAACCTCAGTGAAATTTTTATATGGTCTCCAGCCCAAGCTGAGATCTGATTATCACCTCATCAGAAACCTTAATTCAGAACCAACCACAAAAACTGTGAAATATATTAAATTCATGTTGTTATTTTAAGCCACTGAGTTTGGGATAATTTATTACATAATAGTGATAACTAATACATAGTGTCATCATTAAAAGATAAAGATTCCTTATTTTTCTAATGTGTATAGTCTCTAAATTGAAATCAGTCTGCTGCTTTGGTTTCTTCATGAGTAGTATAATCAGATAAGCAATAGATTTGAATGAGTAAATGAATAAGGACAAAATCATGGTCATTCACTAAGACAATCCAAAAGAAAGAAAACAAGAAAGAAAGAAAGAAAGAAAGAAAGAAAGAAAGAAAGAAAGAAAGAAAGAAAGAAAGAAAGAAAAGGAAAAGCTGGATGTAAATCTCATGCCTGACTCAATAAGAAAATCTCCACTTTCTATGCAGAAAGACTTAAGAATCTGGTGAGCATGGTTCTTATCACCCTTTTCTCAGGGGAACTATAAACAGCCAACTGACAGAGTCGCTGCATTTTATGTGTGCACATTTACATTTCCTCCTGGAAAACAGAGCAGTACAGAATTTGCAAATGATAATTTTAGATCCACTGTGATTTCAAGTAGCACTATTAACCTAGGTAATAATAATAAATAATATCACTATTTAACGGAATTTCGTTCAGCATTTTTCTGAGCTTTAAAGTTAAGACTAAAAAGAAATCATGTTGAAAAAACATAATAGCTTGTAATGAAGTTAAAAATGTCTTCAACATGGTAAATACAATGATCGCTGTTAATATTTGAATAATATAACAATTTTTAAATGGAACTCTCTCTGCTTAATCTACTTTATATTACAATGTGCAAATGATAATGTAGGGTATTAAAAGGTGATATGTATGATTATGAATCATGGTTCATTGATGCCAGTGAAGAGCATTTATTTATTTAAATAAAAGTAATTATTGCTAGTGCAAATTGAAAAAAGTACTCTATATAATTTTTAGACAAAATGAGGAGCTCTGGCCCATTGGTAAGCATACCACATGAATACCTCACATGCATTTAGAGAAAAGTCTTTATTCAGAAAAAGACAAAAAAAAGTAACATTCAGCTATTTAAAGCAGAAATTTACTGAAGCTAGGTAACAGAAAATATAAGGAGACCCCATTTTGCTTTCTGAATCTTTTTGTTTTAGATCAGCGTTAGTAACTACAGTCAGCTTCCAGCTCTCCATTTGTCATTCATTCATACTCTTTGTTTTGTTACACTGATCACGTCTTAAATTATAGCTGTTCTCTCTTCTTTTTTACTATGACTTAAAAAACAGCTTCAAAGGCAAGTATGAAAAAAAAGTCTGAGTTACTTGGCAATCCGTGGACAGCTCCATAAGAAATAAAATTGTACCTGTTGTCCTGACACAAAGCTTAGGATTATTATTCTTTTATCAAATGTAATCTTCATGTATTTGCTTCCTGTATAGGCAGAGTACTGATATGGTGATAATTAGAAGAGCAAATGGGAAAACATAAGCTCACCAAACTTTCTTCCCTTTTTAAAAAACCAACGCATTATCTCTTAAGAATGAAGAGCTCTTATTATTTAAACATGCTTCCCAAAGTTGAAAGTAGCTATAAAGATTATCTTCTTAAACCTGTGATCTGGTGTAGGAACCCTTGCAGTGTTGTATAAGGCAAGTGTCTGGCTTGTCCAAATTTGAATTCCTTTAGTATCGCTCAACAAATAACAGATAGGTCCTTCAATCTTTAGATGGTTATAACTAGAAGAAAGTTTCTACACCTTTACTGAACAAAGATAGCTCATATGCCTTTTACCTCCTCTTAAACAAAGCTAGAAACTTCAGTAAGGATTTTTTTTTAGCTTCTTATTTTTGAGGTTGGAATTTAAGGAGGCCAGAGAATCATCAATCTACCATTTCCTTGCAGACTAAAATATAACTGGTGGTATGATTTCATTTACTCTCTTACCTAAAAGTAATGACTAAGAGGACCACATACTGTTCAGGAAGTGACTTATTCAGGAATAAATGTGTTGCTATGTTTCAGGGTGACTTCGGATCAGAACTCCAGAGAAGAGTGAGCAAAGCTGCATTAGTCAAGAACCAGTTGTAATGTAAACAGTGGTGCTCGAGCACATATTTTCACATGACATTCTTGACAACATTAGCTTCTTAACAATTTCTTTGCTTTACTTTCTATCTAATTTACCTGTCCTGCCATCCCAGCTAACAGCACCATAAAGCCTTTTTCTTCTTTAGTTTGTTTTCCAGGTATCTCACACATCCATTAATATCCTCAATAACCTTCCCGGAGGCCTGCCTCATAAGAAACATCTCAACAGCAGCAAAAGCTCTACTTGAGATTCTCAAAGCCTGTCTGTGATGGAGAAGAAACATTAATAACTATTTATAAAGAGAACATACTTTATAATGCCATGCAAAATTTTGAAAAATGCATCTTATTGTGTTGAATACATATTAGTGATGCTATTGTGTTGTTTTGCATACTTTTAATGCACCTTCACTTTTAGATGAATAGACTCTCTCCAGAAACCATCAAAATATCACTTCTCTGATTAGAAACCTGAAAATGGTTATAGTAATCCTGAATGGTAAATGAGTTTCTGTTATTTTCAGTGATGATTTAATGGACAAATAACTGTGTTTAGGTAACAGGTGTTTAGTCTTGCAATACATTTAGTCAAGCTTAGGTTTCAGGTCCCCTCAGATTTATCAATTTCTGTCAAATCAAGAAGCATCTTCATGAGGAAGTATCTTCATGATTTTCTGTTACTTTTCTAAAATCACCCTAAAGTTTTCAACAAGCTTAAAACTACATGAAATCTAAATCAACGTATGCATTTAGTAAAGTGATGAGGTATTCTGGAACATTAAAAAAAATATATCTGTTTATGTTTACCATTTTCAAAAAGATAGTCTCACGGAAGAAATATTTATACCTATCTATTATTATGTGAAAGCAATGGGTTTTGAGTCAGGATAAAATCTGTATATCCCAGCTTTGCTATTTATAATTCTGCTATGTGATTATAAACAAATAAATAAATTATCTGATTCCTTTCATTCTTACAGAAGAGAGGGACATAATACTTAAATTACAGTATTGTTTAGATGATTTTTAGAAATACATATGTAAACCAAAATGTCTCAAATTTAACTGTTATTTGAATCACCAAATCTCAGCTTACATAAGAACCTAGAGAAGGTCTGATTTAAATTCATCCCTATGTTCAACGTTTCGATTCTCTCTACAGTAACCCCAAAGCATGATTTTCTATACTCACTTGAATAGATCCAGTAATAAGGACTAAAGCAGTCTTCCTCATATAATTAATAACAAATATATGACATAAAGGTCTCAAGGTTTTATTTGCATTGTTTTTATTTTGTTTTGTTTTGGAATTCACTATCGTGTCTGGTTGATGATACTTTTAAAATGCTAGCACAAAGGAGTAAGGCATAGGCTCGAAATTCCCTTTTGACTGTCACCCTCCTGGTAAGTCATTAGGATACAATAGGATACTATCTTGCTAGCGTGCGTGTGATAGTCAAAAACAGTGGAACACTGGAGATCCCAGCACACATTACAGCAAGTAAAAGGAAGGTTGCCTGCGATCCAAACATCCAATGAACAAAGTTACAATGGAAAATTTATAAAGCCTAAATAAGAGTACTGGAGAAAAGAAAAGTAACCCAGAGACAATGGAGTCACGAAGACCCAAAGGAAATATTCAGTAATATCAGACGTTGCTGAGAGATTATTCAAAAACATGTTCTGATGCCTAAGAATCAGATTTGGGATCCGCAAGATCATTAGCAAATGGTGGGTAACTGAGGGGACTGAATTTTGAGAAGAGAGAAGTCAGAGAATATGGACGCTTGGCCTTGGCTGGCAGAAAGGTGGGGCAGGGCAGCCACCAGGGGCCACTTCAGAAAGAGAAGTTTTGAAAGTGGTTGTTTTTTTTTTTTTTTTTTTTTTTTTTTTTGTACCTAGAATCGAACTCAGGACCTCGTGCTTGCCAGGCAGGCGCTGTGCCGAGATATATCCCTGGCCCCAGAGTTTTTTATAATGCTGGGAAGTTAGCAGGCAGGGTTAACCATACTTACGGAAGACAGAATCATATATAGAGTGAGGTGTTGGTCCTGGAGCAGAGGAAGGAAGAGGAGATCCAGAGCACAGAATTCTGGGTTAACCTTGATCAAATAAGATTAGAGAAAATGGTAGGCTGAAAGATCTATAGAACTCATAGGTTTGAGACCATTAAACCAATAAGTTTCATGCTTTCGAGCCTCAGATGGGCACAGAGTTTCTAATGTCCACTAATATGTGGACCAGGGTAGCAGCTGCAGCCAGTCCTTGGGGGTTATAAATAGGGTATTCCCAAGGGTCACCCCAAGAGAGAAATCTAAAGATGACCAGTTGTAGGAAGTTGGAGGTGTCCCCGGGAGGACTCTACCCAGGTCCCAGAGATGGAGCATGCCAAGGATACTCAGCTGTAAGTTCAGTCTTCTAAATATCTTTAAAATTAGTCCATTTCTTTCCATTCTACAAGCCAGGTTTAGTTCAAACTCCAGGCTTCCCTTCCACAAACCTATGACCGCAGACCATCCGCCAACTGATCTCTTCCATCCACTTCTGACACCTCCCCTGATTGCTCACACTGCTGCCAGACTTAGCTTTTAAAAATACAAATCCAATCATGTGTCTTTTCTGGATAAAATACTTGAATAGTCTCATAATTCTCTCAAAATGAATTAAAAAAATTAACAGGCAAGATTATCACCTTGCTCCTTAACCTTGCTCCTTCCTCATCTTACCTCATGCCTCCCCCTGTGTTCTAACCCACTTGGCCTTTTACAGAATCACAAAGTATAACATGATTTTTTCCTAATTAATGCTCTCTATTTTGCCTGATCTCCCACATGCATTACTCAGATTAAATTCAAAATTCATTTCCTGAAGGTATGCATCTTAATACTTCTATATACTCTCATACTTTTAAACCTCAAACCCATAAGCTTAACTTAGCTTATATTACTATTGTCATTCATTGATTAATGTCTGTCTCCTCAGTAGACTATAAGTGCCTTCAGGGCAGAGTTCAAGTCTGTTTTTCTTCATCATTCTGTATGAGCAGACAGTGAGTAGACACTCAGAAGTATTCTCTCATGCACGAATAAAAGAATTAGTGCAAGCTCAGTGACTTTGAGATATGCCTTGCCTAATGGAAGACCATAGCTTGGACTTTACCAACTTTGTGACTAGTTTTATAAAGATCAAATAAAACTTCACAGGGGAAAGTTGTTTAATACTATTGTCTTTATGATAGTTATAAAGAGTCATTGACAGAATTAATTGCCTGGGAAAAGGAGTTAATGTAACCAAGATTAAGAGATTGAGCTGATGCCCACCGTGTACTCTCTCCTCTGAGTCTTTTCTTTCTGTTCCTTAGAGCATGAAGGCAAAGGAGTCTGATTGATTACTGTCTTTCTGCTCGTATCCTGACTGCATAAAATGTTTCTTGATAACATCAAAAGATGTTTCTTTTAGCCACTGGCATATGAACTCAGGAAAATTATAGTTCCCAAGCGAAGTAGACTTTGGTGTAACAGACATCTGTTTATATAACAATTTATGTAATTAGAGCTGGATAAAAAGAACTTGCGAGCTAGTATGACAGAATTTTCTTGAAAGCTGAAGAACAATGTTTTATACGATGCTGCAACTGTTCGGAGAGATAGTCATCAAAACATCCCTCATCAAAGCCCTTTGAGTGAAGTAAATAAAATAGGAGAGACAGTCTTGATTCCAGAACATGTAAATCCTACTGTGTTTGATTTTCTATAGCTTGCATTTTGATGCTGTAGCCCCAGTGAGAGTGAAAAGACTGCAAAGAGGAAACTACTTAGAAGTTGTACCTTCAGCAACACAATCTAAGCAGTCGGGGTAGCTAATGATTTATCTGAATATCTGACAACTGCACTCAGCCATTCAGACATGCAAAATATAGTTACCTACCAGCAAGTACATAGAGTGCCATAGACCTGTCCCTTTCCTGGTCCATCCCCAAACAAGCAGTGATACTTACCAGGCTTTTCAGTAGACAAAGGGGAAGACAAGAGAAACAGAAAGAGTGGGCTGTTTGTGGGTCGTTCCTGTGGACAGCAATCCAAATCTGCTCATGTAAATATCTGTTCCTAAGGTCTGAAGACAAATATAACCCTTCCCTGTGGTACTGCAAGTTCAGATTCCTAACTTCCAATGATGAACAGAACTAATAAATTTCTTTCAGGAGCAGGAAAAAATGACCTTCAACTATAGCTGAGTCGAGCATATGCCTGGGAATTTGTCTTCAAAATTACTTGCTCACAGTTTATTTTGGCTGGCTCCTTTCCTTCCAGAAAACATCCTCAACTCTAATGAAGCTTAGAAACACCAAAAGTGCCCATACTCATCCTTGTATTCTTTATAAAAATCAACAGAAGGGAAATAGAAAAGAGAAGTAGTATGTCTGCTTTATTGAACTCATCCACAGTATAAAATTATCATGTGGTTCTACCAGGTTTCTTTGTAGTCTAGGGTTAGAGGGTTAGCATTGATGACTGGAGTGGCTCAGGTATGGTTGGTGGGAAATATCAAGTTAAGTAAGAGTATAAATAGGGATGCTAGAATAATTTGACTAGGTTCGTGAAGCATTTAAAGGAGTTATATTTCTTGCATGGTAATATTCAATAATGCATATGATATTTGTAATAACAGTAACAGCTAACATTTTCTGAATACTCACAATATACCAGACACAGTAGTATGAGTCATATAACATTTACAAGCAGATGTTGAAAAGTTTGGTGATATAAAGACTTAGACTCCTGATAGTATTGACTCATAATAGTAATCACAAAAGACCTAACATTCAAATAAATTTTGGGGAAAAAAAAAAAAACGCATGGCAAAAACTTTGAAATTTTTCCTTGTGTCCAAATTATGAATCTGCCAATACTTCTTGGGGCACGATAGATCTACAACCAGAGTGGCTCTGGATTTTTTCAAGATGGAATGGCCTTGAATGGCCACACATTTTCTTAAATGTTACCCTTTTCCTATTAATTACTCTGTGTCCTGAGTCTTTCCTTTCTACAGTATTTTGTGGCCACCTGTTGGAACTCAGTGACCTTGCCTTCACTCCCACTGAGAGGTAAAGTTGGGGTAACTGGTCGACTCGTGTGTCCCAAAGCACAGCTGCACATTGGAGGCGTAACTTCCATTTGGTTGCACCCCTTCAGAGATTGCCGCATAATACCCCATAGTGGGAAGAGGGTAGGGGGACGGAGTGAAGAAGATGGATGTTCCGTTAAGTAGGAACACATCTATACAATGCTCGTGAATTTTTCCTTCTCTGTGTGAGCCTGCACCTGTTATTGTTTATCTCTTATCTTCTGTGAGATAAAATAAAGCTATTAACATTTCCCAATCATTGGTGTCTTAATTTTCTTTTCAGTAACCCAGAACCCTAAGGCCAAGATCTTGAACAGGGGAGGTACAAGCAGAAGTAACAGTTGCTGTTTTTATTGTTGTTTTCCTTTTACAAGTACAGAGGCTCAGCATACACGAGTTTGAACCCTTATCGGAGGTGTTAGAGCTAGAGTGAAGGAAGAGTCAGGAATCAAGCAAATGAACTCCGAAGGTCTCGCGCTTAAACATGAGGAGAGACAAGACATTTTCTAACTGAACGCTGAGGGAGATTCCCTTAAGCAAAGCAAGAAGGGCGTGAATGTGGGCAGTTAAGAGTGTGAACATGATGAACAGCACACAAACATTTGGGAGTCAGTGAAAGGAAAGGTAGCTGTGAATGAGAAGATTTGGGGAAGGGTACTCTGAGGAGTGGGGGTCAGCCTAACATGGCCATGAAAAGGCAATGGGAATTCCTCTGAAATCTGAGTGTCTGCCTGGTGTCCAGGGTCGCCAGCCAACCTCAGCACAGCCAGGCCTCTTGCCTCCCCTGCCTGCCATCTGCCACACGGCTCTGGCCGAGGCAAACTCAGCCTGTCTCTTTTCCAGGGCTCCTTGCTTTTGCAAAGTCATCCTGCAGTGAGCCACAGAGAAATGTCCTCTGAATGACTGCACAGCCCCAAATAAATGACTTTGCTGAAGAACAGATGACAGCTGAGGAGGCTGCTGCCAGGGAGGAGGCGCACAGGCGCTCTCTCCTGTGCGCTCGTCCCACCTCCCCAAGCAGCGAGTCTGAGACCCTCGGCCCCCCATGTGGAAGGAGGGAGGGGATGACAGCCTTCGCAGCACCTGACACGGCGCCTGCCTGGCTCCAGCTGTCTTTATTATTCTGTCTCAGGAAAGCACCTTGAAAATAATCAGCGACTGTCTCCTGTCATGTATGTATTTCTCAGCAAAATGAAAGTGCTTGTTAAAAGCCAATGAATCCTACATAAAGCATGGCTATTAGTGTAGTTGTCTGATATAAACTGAATGTGCAAATCAGTAACAAAATTAACATCTTGGGATCTTCAGTATTTCACTGAATAATTACTTTATTGCACTGAACAATAATTTTAATGCAGAATTGTGATGATTAATATTTATTATGGATATGCATTTGAATGATTTCAAATGCATAGTCTACAGAGCACTGATTCTGAAGGAAAGGGCAGTTCATTTTAGCTTCAGCTCTGCCATATCTCATTTAAATATTTTATATATATGATGTCTATAAATAAACCCTAATCTGTAAATTATCATCTGTCCTTTCATTAAAATTATTAAGTAAATGCTAGTGCTAAAGTTACACAAAGAGTAGACGAAAAAGTTAATGCAGGAGAGTTTTTTCTTGTCCATATATAATTAGCTTTTCTAAGTTTTTTTCTAAATAATTTCAGATTCATAGGAAAATTACAAAAATAGTAAAAAAAAACTCATCCAAATTCCCCAAATTTTATATGTGTGCTCTCTCTTCCTCTCTCCTTCTTTCCCTCTTTCCCTGTCTCTCTGTCTCTCTCTGACTCTTTTTCTCAATCTGTATACATATACACATATGAATATATATCTGTGTATGTACAATTGATGTTTTCCTGAAGTATCTAAGGACAAGTAGCAACCATAAAGCCATGATGGCCCTTCACTCTTATATAACCTGTAAAATTACCAAAATCAGGAATATTAACAGAAATTTTACTCAATACTATTATCAAATCAGCAAACCTTATTCATATTTCACCAATTGTACAAATAACTCCTGAAAATAAGAGGTACTTATTTTTGAAAATGTCTTCATTGAATGTCTCTACATATCTAAAACTAATGTATAGATTAATATAAAACAATATTCAATCCGATGTCACTGTAGGACTACATATGTAACTGAAAGATTAGCCATGTTATTATTTCATTAATATAAATGATAATACATCATCATGATTCTCTTCCTCCATTAATATGTGTGGCTGAAATAAATGAATAAAAAATAATTAAAATGTAATAGTGCTACTCTATTTTTTAAATATTTGAAGTTATCATTTACTTCTAATGACGAATTTATTTTCAGACTTCTAGTGCAAATGTCCAGTTGTTTGAACAAGAGTGAGAGAGTTACTTTGACAGAGGGCCCTCTGGGAGAGGCCACATATTGATCTGGCTGGATTTGATTCCCACTGTGAAAGGAACCCTCACCAGGTGGTGCCATTACCTACAGCAGGTAATCTACTGCCAAAGAGTGATGTGGAACGAGACAGCCCCCATGGCAGGGGACTTCATGCTAGAATAGTGAACAGGAAACAAGATTTCATTTGTGTTAGAGTGGAATATGGTATAATGCTTGCTTTTTTTTTTATTTTAAAGAGAAGAAAAAAAACAAAACAAATCAAAAGAAGAACAAATTTTCAAAACAACATAATAGGAGGGTAACAATGGTTAATACATTACGTATTACTATCTTTAAGTTAGTTATTCAGGACACCAGACATTAGCATTCAATTGTCCAAACATTATTGGCACAAACCTTACTCTTCAATGAACTAAGTAAAAATGGTAGTGTATCTATCTTAACCATCTTATATATATATATACAATTTTTTTTCCCTTTCCCTTCTTTCTTTTCCCTATTCCAGTCTCTCTTTCCTTTTGACCAGTTTCTTTTTGATTCACAATATCTATTGTACATTTTGGATCTTATTTACTCTTTCAGTTTCTCATACTAGAGAGACAATACGATGCTTACACATGTGCTTCTGGTTTATTTCACTTATGAGTATTTTCTCGAGTTGCATCCATTTACCTATAAAAGTCTCCAGTTTATCCTTCTTTATGGCTGAATAGTACTCCATTGTATAAAAATACCACATCTTTCTTATCCATTCCTCAGTTGATGGGCATTTGGGTTGTTTCCAAGATCTGGTGGAAGGTAGGATAGGTAAAACCCTTGGAGACATTGGTGTAGGCAAAGACTTTATGAATAAAAACTCAACCGCACGGGAACTATCCCAAAGAATCAATAACTGGGATCTCATCTTATTAAAAAGCTTTTGCACAGCAAGAGAAACCACCAACAGAGTGAAGAGACAACCCACAATGTGGGAAAAAATGTTTGCCAGCTGTTCCTCAGACAAAGGATTACTATCGAGAACATATAAAGAACTCAAAAAAATCAGACCTCCCAAATTTAAAGACACACTCCAAAAATGGGCATCTGAGATGAATACACATTTCTCAGATGAAGAAATACTAATGGCAAACAAATATACAAAAAAATGTGCAACATCACTAGTCATTCGAGAGATGCAAATTAAAACAACACTGAGATACCATCTCACCCCAGAATGCTTGCTTTTTATTTGCAACAAAATCCTTGTGTAAAGAGATGAATTTCATCATTGACTTTGGCATATAATTTTAATATCACTTTTGGAAGGAATTTGTAATAATTATTCCAATTCCAGTAATTATTCAAAATCTTATCCTTTGATCCAGGAATTTCACTCCTAGCGTTATTTTTTTTGCCCAGGGATATAACCCTAATTATAACAAAAGCCTACACAAGACAGTGTTCATTGGATCGTTATCCATAATAGTAAAAAACAGAACACTTCAAACTCAAAAAAAAAACCAAAACGAATACTTAGAAGTCTGAAAGTATAGGAAAAGTAAGGTAAATTTTTGTATATCACAAGATAAAATCCTATGCCACTACAAATGAAATCTATTAATCAAAATGTAATATCAATGCAAAGTACTTATGTTGAGAAATCTGGTAAAGTTTCTAAATTGAATATGTCATACGATCTAAGGCATATCAGGTAAAAACATTTTAAAAAAGTCAATCTGTTAACAGAGGTTGTTTCTGGGTCAAATAGGTTTCCTGCTGACACGAAGGAGGACTTGTGGTCCTGGTCCATACCCCAGTTTGAGTCTAGGGATCTGATTCGAATGGGTTAGATTAAGGAAACCAAATGGCCCAGCCCATTTCTTATCTTTTTACAAACCGGCCTATTTTCCAGTTCTTAATTCTGGAAAATAAAATCAGAGGGAGCAAGTCAGAAACATGCAAGTGGTTTCCAGGAAGCTTACTGTGAGCACCTTAAATACACAACAAATAAAATAAATAAATAAAACTGGGCCCTCCTTTAGCAGTCAATATGCTCCTGGTGGATGAAATCATAGAGCTTGATAGACAGGGTTGATAATACAAGTGATTTTTTTATTCTAGTTTTTCATATGTTCCAATTTTCAAGGAAGAACAATAATTTTTTATGATAATAATTGTGAAAAAAAATTTAAAGAAAATGAACCCTTTGCTAAAATCTTGTGTGGCACATAAAATAAATAAAAAGGAGAAAATATTTATTGTTACTATGCAGTTTCTACTATGCAAAGTATTCTTATAAGTGAAATAATAATGCGGATCTCACTTAATACAATATTCCATTTCTGTATTTTGATTCTAATAGCCTCAACTCACACATTCCCTAAGATCTAGAATCACTTAAATGTCCCTCTTCCTCACCCCCACAATTAATCAGTTACAAACTCCTGCCAGCTCAACTGTTTTCCTAATTTTTCTTCTCTTTTGCATTCCTGGTTTGCATCCCTCCTTATCTTTTGACTCCATTGCACTAGTTAATTCTTGGCTATGCTGGGTAAGAAACTCAGTCCAAACCCTTAATAGCTTTACAAATTAAAGATTTGTTTCTCTCACAACCAGGTCCAGTGGGAATGGCTGGATTCTCCCTTGACTCACCATGACAGCCTGCTTCCAACTGTGAGTCTACCATCTCCAGAGTGGTACCCATCATTGTCACACAGAAAAGGAAGAGAAGAGATGCAAAAACTGTACTCTAAAGTGATCCAATCAGGAAAAGACAAAGTCGGCCAGAAGTAAGCCCAGTCACATGACCCTAAACCAAATAAAAGGGAGGCAGAGAAACAAAGAAAACGCATGGGCATTCAGTGAACATTAAATCTGTCTGTCCCAGTTTCCTGTGCATTCTCTGTCAAATGTCCCATCCATATTGTCACAGATTTATTCTAGTTGAAATGTGAATGGACCATGCAGGTCTTTCCTGGATTTAAAAATGTATTACTCTTTGGGCCGGTGAGATGGCTCAGCGGCTTAAGCGCCTGCCTTGCAAGCGCGAAGGCCCGAGTTCGACTCCCGGAACCCACATACGAAAAAGGGGCCGGTGATATCGCTCAGCGGCACGGGTGCCTGTTGGCGCGTGAGGTCCTGAGGTCGTCCCCCCGGTACCCACAAAAAAAAAAAAAAAAAAAAAAAAAATGTATTACTCTTCCATCAAGAAGTATAAATTCGTGTCATTTGTAGGAAAATGGATGCAACTTGAGATCATAATAAGTGAAATAAATCAGGCACACAAGTTTAAATAGTCCATGGTTTCTCTTATATAAAAAACCCAAAGTATAAATAAAATAAAGAGCAAAATAAAAGATAGATAGTAGGAAACAGGGAGATAGAACTTTTGCAGAAGGGAAGGGGATCAAGAGATGGAGAAAGGAATAAGAGGAGGGGAAGGGAATGAAAAAAGAATTAAATGTGTTATGTATATGCACCAACTCCCCATGAAGAATGTAATCATTATGGAATGCAAACATGTACTAATACGAAAGGAAATTTTAAAAATATATGTTTTCAAATGGCTTGGTGTCCTCTATAGCAGAAATTTTCAAACCCTTATCATTTTACAGAAGGAAATTTTTCAAATTATTGATCTGAATATATACAAACACATTCATAAGTAAAAATGTTTTAAACTATAATAAAAATCACAAATATTTTTATATGATTTCAGGTATGAAAGTTTGTATTTACCAAAAAAAAAAAAATACACTGTTCTCATTGGCTTCTTTATATAGTATAAATATTGAACATTTAAAATGCACATAAGAGACCTCAAGATGGCGGATGAGTAAGAAGCAGGCAGCAAAACTCTCTCTAAAAGTTACCATTGGAACACGGGAATATAGCGACCCAGAAAGCGCAGGAGGGGGGGAGATGCCTCCCCGAAACCCAGAAAAGTTCTGAAGCGCAATCTGGGACCCCCGGCACCAGTGACGGGTGACTTCCAACAAAGAAGAAGGAAAGAAGGAGCAGACCGCGCGCGTGCACCTTCTAATATCCCGGGAGTTGGAGCGCCGGCGGAGGCTCAATTCTACGGACCCACGGTGGCAGCTGGCGCCCAGGGACCCCCCACGGAGGATCCTGAGACAGCGGCGGGGCAGGGGAGCGGCGGAGAACGGCGCTGACCGGCGGTGAGTGTCTCTCAGCCACAGCTGCCCCACGCCAGAGAGCGACCGGCCGGGCGCCATTGTGGGGGGTGTGGCGAAACTCAGAGCGGCTCGGAAACTGCTCTGGGAACTTGTGCTCCGGACAGGGCAGCACGGGGCCTCTCAATTGAGCCCACGAAAGTGTGCTGAGGTCAGCAGGCGAACGAGACTGGACTCTCAGCCACACCTGTCCCGCGCCAGAGAGCGACTGGCCCGGCGCCATTGTGGGGGGCATGGCGAAAAACCAGAGCGGCGGGAACCAGTGCAGGGAACCCGCGCTCCGGACAGCACGCTGAGCCTCTCAGGCCCAGGGATCGTGAAAGGGCGGCGAGAGCGGAGGCGAGCTAGACTGGTCTCTGCCTGAAAGTACGCGCCTCTGCTCACCACCCGCCAGAGGGCGCTCCTGGCTTACTGGGACGGACCTGCACAGAACAGGACTTTGTCACAAGGTACCTGCCTACAACAGAGTCAACACCTGGAACTGATTCTTTTTATATTTTTTATTTTTATTTTTATTTTTTATTTTTATTTTTATTTTTTTTCTCACTGATTTCTTTTTTTGTTCTGGCGAAGGGTTTTTTTGTTTTTGTTTTGTTTTGTTTTTTGGTGGGGTTTTATTTTTGATCTGTCTGTTTTATTGTTTTTATCTTTGTTTTTCTTTCTGTATGTGTATTTGCTCTTTCCTTCATTATTCTCTCTGGTTTTTTATATGAGTGTAAACAGCGCCTCTAACTTCTTTGTGATTGTGGTTGTGATCTGTTCTTCCTTTTATCCCTTCCTTCTCTTTTTACCACCTGTCCTCTGCACTAGTGTCCCAATTTTAGTGGGATCCCTCTTGGTCCTCTAACCTTATATCTAATTCCTTCCTCTTCTCCCAATACTCTATTTCCTCCTTAACTCATCTTAAATTTAAACTCCTCAAGGAAAAATTGACATACATAGGACTTGTATACTGCATATAATTTTTCTGGTGTGTTTTAGATTTTGTTATATAACCGCAACTCTATACAGCTAAAAGTGGTAAATAACTGGTTAGCTCAGTCTGTCATTTTTTAGGCTGTGTTTGATGCTTTAGTTAACATTATAGCCAAATGTGAAATAATTGTTCTAAACATCTTTCCTTCCTGATATTTCATGATTGAGATTGACTAAGGGACACAGAAAATACAGTGGCACAGTACCAAAGAATCAAGGACTGGGCCAAACAGGTAGCAACTTCGCATACCCAACGAATTGAAGAGGTAGGATCTGGCAGAAAGCTCAAAATCTAAAAGCAAGCTCCACTTGGAAGATACTGCAGAGAAGTAGTCATCTTCTAAAGATCTTAAACACTAGCAATAAAGTAACCTACTATAGGTAATTTGCAAACATCACCCCAGGAATTAAAGAAAGAAAAAATGAGACGACACTTAAACAAGATGCAACCCCACACATCCAATTCACCAAAGGCAAACCTAGGGAGCAACGAGGTGGGACAATCCGAAAGCCACCCACCTGGCCTATCTGAAGTGGTAACAACAAAGCAACTGAATGAGGTTCTGGAAAAAATTAAAACAGAAATAATCTCACAGATAACTGCAGAGATAATGTCTACAATGAAGACCATGCTTAAGGACACTATAGCTGATACAGACAAAAAAATAGATGAACTTAAGAAAGCTATAGAAACCATGAATGCTCAGCATAGGAAAGAAATGGAATCTATAAGGCAGATTCAAGCAGATATCCAAGAGATAAAAAATTCCATTGAAAGTATTTGTAGCAGAATAAGCCAATGCGAGGACAGGATCTCAGATATAGAAGACAGGCTTGCAATTAGTGATCATGAAATGGAAAAATTCTTAAAAATAGCAAGGGACCATGAAAAATCAATTCAGCAGCTGCTAGATGACTCAAAGATAAACAACTTAAGAATAATTGGAATAAATGAAAAAGCAGGAGATAGCATCAACGACATTAAAACCTTGTTCAAAGACATAATCAGGGAGAACTTTCCTGGAAAGAAAAGGAATTTGACACCCCTATAAGTGAAGCTTTTAGAACACCAACTAGACATGATCAAAAAAAAACTTCAGCCAGACATATTATAGTCAAGATCCCAGAAATTCAACAGAAGGGCAGAATCTTAAAAGCTGTTAGGGAGAAGAGACAAATCACCTATGAAGGAAAACCCATCAGAATCACAGCTGACTTTTCAGCACAAACCCTCAATTCAAGAAGAGCTTGGAATGATGTATTGCAAGCTCTAAAGGAAAATAATTTTCAGCCCAGATTGATGTACCCTGCAAAACTATCTTTCAAAATTGATGGAGAAATAAAATACTTTCATGACAAAGAACATCTGAGAAAATTTATGACCACCAAACCAGCACTCCAAAACGTTCTGAAGGACATTCTAGAAAGAGATAGGAACCCCAACAGAAGGAATCCACCAGGCAGGGCAAATAATTAAATAGCCGGAAAGCAGAAAAACAAAGAGTGGGAAACAACAACAGGAAAATATCATGACAAGTCAATACATATCAGTTTTAACCATCAATGTTAACGGTCTCAATTCACCAATCAAAAGGCACAGACTGGCAAAATGGATCAAGAAGCAAGATCCAACAATATGCTGTATACAAGAAACACATTTAATTCAGAAAGAAATTCATAGACTGAAAGTCAAAGGATGGAAAACAATACTCCATGCCACAGGAACCCAGAAAAAAGCAGGGGTAGCTATTCTTTTTGCAGACAAAGTGAACTTCAAGCCAAGAAGGATTCAGAGAGATAAAGACGGTCATTACATCCTTGTAAAGGGAACAATCCAAGAGGAAGAGATAACGATCATAAATATATATGCATCAAATACCAATGCACCCAGCTATATAAAACAAGTACTAAAGGACATGAAAAATCAAATAAGCACTAATACAATTATATTGGGAGATCTCAATACTCCACTGTCACAAAAAGATAGATCAACTGGACAGAAAATCAATAATGAAATAGTAGAACTGAACCAAACTTTTGAACAAATGGACTTAGTAGATGTCTACAGAGTGTTCCATCCCACAACATCAGAATACACATTTTTCTCAGCTGCACATGGGACGTTCTCCAAAATAGACCACATACTAGCTCATAAAACCTGCTTAAGTAAATGCAAAGGAATTGAAATTATCCCATGCATATTATCAGACCATAGTGCAATGAAATTGGAAATCAATGGCAAAAGATCCCACAAAAACTCCCTAAACACATGGAAATTAAACAGCATCCTCCTGAACAACCAATGGGTCACAGATGAAATTAAAGAAGAAATTAGTCACTTTCTACAACTGAATGATAATGACAGTACAACATACCGGAACTTATGGGATACAATGAAAGCAGTCCTAAGAGAGAAATTTATAGCATTAAACACTTATATCAGGAAAATAGAGCAAGCGCAAATAAACAACTTAAGGGTGAACCTCGAGCTTCTAGAAAAAGAAGAGCAGGTTAAGCCAAAAGCCCGTACAAGGGAGGAAATTATAAAGATCAGAGCAGAAATTAACGTATTGGAGAATAAAAAAACAATACAAAGAATCAATGAAGCAAAAAGTTGGTTCTTTGAAAGAATAAATAAGATTGACAAACCCTTATCCAACCTTATTAAAAAAAGAAAAGAAAAGACTCAAATCCATGCAATTGAAAATGAAAAGGGTGATATCACGACAGACCCTGCAGAAATCCAGAAGATCATCTATACCTATTTTGAAAATTTATATTCTACTAAGATGGAAAATGCAGAAGAAATGGACAGATTCCTAGATTCGTATGAATTACCAAAGCTGAATCAAGAAGATTTAAAAATCCTAAATAAACCAATATCAGCCAATGAAATTGAAGATGTAATTAAAAACCTCCCAACAAAGAAAAGCCCAGGCCCTGATGGATTCACTGCCGAATTCTACAAGAAATTTAGAGAAGACCTAACGCCCCTACTTCTCAAACTTTTCAATGAAATTGAAAGGGAAGCAATACTCCCAAATTCATTCCTGGAAGCAAGCATTACCCTGATACCAAAACCAGAGAAGGACCCAACTAAGAAAGAGAACTACAGGCCAATCTCCCTAATGAACATAGATGCAAAAATCCTTAATAAGATACTGGCAAACAGAATCCAACAAATCATCAAGAAGATTATACACCATGACCAAGTTGGATTCATCCCAGGGATGCAGGGATGCTTCAACATACGTAAATCAATAAATGTAATACAGCATATTAACAGAACCAAAGACAAAAATCACATGATCATCTCAATAGATGCAGAAAAAGCTTTTGACAAAGTCCAGCACCTTTTCATGATAAAAACCCTACAGAAAATTGGAATAGAGGGTCTTTATCTCAATCTGGTAAAAGCTATCTATGACAAACCAACAGCCAATATTATACTAAATGGCCAAAAACTGAAAGCCTTCCCTCTAAAATCAGGAACAAGACAAGGATGTCCACTGTCCCCACTCTTATTCAACATAGTTCTGGAAACTTTAGCCAGAGCGATTAGACAAGAGAAAGAAATAAAAGGAATAATGATTGGAAAGGAAGAAGTTAAATTATCATTATTTGCAGATGACATGATACTCTACACAGAAGACCCCAAAAACTCCACTAAAAAACTGCTAGATTTAATAAGCAAATTCAGTAGTGTAGCTGGATACAAAGTCAATACTCAAAAGTCAATAGCCTTCCTGTACACAAATAACAAACTTACTGAAAGAGAAATTAGGGAAACAATACCTTTCACAATAACATCCAAAAAAATGAAATACCTAGGAATCAACCTCACGAAGGATGTAAAAGACCTCTATACTGAAAACTACAGTACTCTGAAAAAGGAGATTGAAGAGGATATCAGAAAATGGAAAGATATCCCTTGCTCCTGGATAGGAAGAACCAATATAGTGAAAATGTCCATACTTCCAAAATTGTGATACAGATTTAATGCAATTCCAATCAAAATTCCAACAGCATATCTCACAGAATTAGAGAAAACAATCCTAAAATTCATTTGGAATCAAAAGAGACCTAGAATAGCAAAGGCAATTCTGGGCAACAAAGGCAAGGCAGGGGGCATCACTATCCCCGACTTGAAATTATACTATAAAGCTACTGTGATAAAAACAGTGTGGTACTGGCAAAAAAACAGACCTGAAGATCAATGGAACAGATTAGAAGATGCTGAAACAACCCCAGACATACTAAGCCACCTTATCTTTGACAAAGGTGCCAAACACATTCGCTGGAAGAAAGATAGCCTCTTTAATAAATGGTGCTGGAAAAACTGGCTCTACACATGCCGAAGATTAAAACTAGATCCATATCTTTCACCATGCACTAAACTAAATTCAAAATGGATCAGAGATCTAAATATTAAAACAGAAACATTAAATCTGCTGGAAGGTAGGATAGGTAAAACCCTTGGAGACATTGGTGTAGGCAAAGACTTTATGAATAAAAACTCAACCGCACGGGAACTATCCCAAAGAATCAATAACTGGGATCTCATCTTATTAAAAAGCTTTTGCACAGCAAGAGAAACCACCAACAGAGTGAAGAGACAACCCACAATGTGGGAAAAAATGTTTGCCAGCTGTTCCTCACACAAAGGATTACTATCGAGAACATATAAAGAACTCAAAAAAATCAGACCTCCCAAATTTAAAGACCCACTCCAAAAATGGGCATCTGAGATGAATACACATTTCTCAGATGAAGAAATACTAATGGCAAATAAATATACAAAAAAATGTGCAACATCACTAGTCATTCGAGAGATGCAAATTAAAACAACACTGAGATACCATCTCACCCCAGAAAGAATGGCTACTATTAAGAAATCAACTAATAACAAATGCTGGAGGGGCTGTGGGGAAAAAGGAACCCTTCTTCACTGTTGGTGGGAGTGTCGACTGGTACAGCCACTGTGGAAGTCAGTGTGGAGATTCCTCAGAAAACTAGGGTTGGAGGTCCCATTTGACCCAGCTATTCCCCTTCTGGGCATCTTCCCAGAAGAATTAAAAACATCGTACCACAGCGATATATGTGCACCCATGTTTATAGCAGCACAATTTGTAATAGCCAGATCTTGGAAACAACCCAAATGCCCATCAACTGAGGAATGGATAAGAAAGATGTGGTATTTTTATACAATGGAGTACTATTCAGCCATAAAGAAGGATAAACTGGAGACTTTTATAGGTAAATGGATGCAACTCGAGAAAATACTCATAAGTGAAATAAACCAGAAGCACATGTGTAAGCATCGTATTATCTCTCTGGTATGAGAAACTGAAAGAGTAAATAAGATCCAAAATGTACAATAGACATGGTGAATCAAAAAGAAACTGGTCAAAAGGAAAGAGAGACTGGAATAGGGAAAAGAAAGAAGGGAAAGGGAAAAAAATTGTATATATATATATATATATAAGATGGTTAAGATAGATACACTACCATTTTTACTTAGTTCATTGAAGAGTAAGGTTTGTGCCAATAATGTTTGGACAATTGAATGCTAATGTCTGGTGTCCTGAATAACTAACTTAAAGATAGTAATACATAATGTATTAACCATTGTTACCCTCCTATTATGTTTGTTTGAAAATTTGTTCTTCTTTTGATTTGTTTTGTTTTTTCTTCTCTTTAAAATAAAAAAAAAAAATAAAATAAAATGCACATAATATTTTACTTTTATGTGGTTCTTATAATTGGCATACTAAGTAGGGTTCTATTATGAGGGAAAGAAGGGATGGCCTTAGTCAATTCATGTTGCTATAACAAAGTGCCACAGACAGGGTGCTTTATGAACAACAGGACTTCATTTCTCCAGAGGCTCGAATTCAAAGATCAGAGTGCCAGCAGGTGGGTGCTGGTGAGGGCCCTCTTCCAGTTATAAATAGCCAACTTCTCACATTTTCACATGGAGTAAAGCAAGAAAGTTCTTTGGGAACCTTTCTGCAACGAGACTAATCTTATTTATAGGCACCCCACCCTCCGAAAGGCCCCACCTTCTAACATCATATCTTCGGGGTTAGGATTTCAGCATGTGGATTTTGTGGAGATATAAACATCCAGCAGATAACAGAGGTTGCACAGTTAGAAATAGCTGCTAAGCATAGACCAGTGGCCTACACCACGGTCCTGTCCAGATGTTCTTCATGGCTTTTGGTCACTTAACTTTCACTTGCATTTTTAGCCCAGCTCCTTGCCATTTTCAACTTCCCATGTTATTCTCCTACAATTCTGAATCATGTGCAGTTTCTTCAGGTTATGGTGTTGTTTTCTCTTCCTCAAGCAATAACTATCTTTCTTACCCCACTTTATCTAAAAATGTCCTACAAAAATTGTAAGATCCTGATTATAAATTACTGTTTTGAGTTTCCTGTGTGTTTTCCAATAGCTCCCTGCATACAATACATTCAGAATTTCTAGTTATAAATTTTCCCTACTTTGTGAAGAGTTATCTTTGTTCCTTACATTAGAGCCCAGAGCTGGCCCAGAGTATTCTTCCAATGTATTTTTTATATGAACTGCTGAAATGCACATTGAACTATTTGGTCATCCAAAAAAAATTTTAGTGAACATCTACTGTGTTCCAGGCACTATTCAATGCATTGCCAACTCAGAGTTTATAAGACATGTCCACTTCCCTTGAGAAGTACTTATCACAAAATGGCTAAACTCCTAAGGCTTTCTCCATATCAATCCTTTTCATCATATATAGTAATCATTTACTATCTGAAATTTTCTCGTAACCAACAGGATTTTCTCACTGGTTCCTACATTAATTTGATGCAGAAAAGTAAACATCAGGAACTCAAAGTAGATTTACACAGAAATTTTCAAAAAAAAAAAAAAAAAACTCATCAAAATGCTGATGCAATACCACCTGTACTATGGAAAGCACCAGAAGCAAGACACATTTTTTCTCCAGAATTATTTGCAAGCAAGTTTACTTAAATTGTTTCTTCCTGACTAGAAGTACTTGGTATTAAAAGTGATTCCGAGAAAGGAACACTCAAATTTAGGCACTTGGGACATATATCTAACTGGTAAAATTTGAAGGCAGCAGTGACTTCACTGCCAACACAAATACAAAAATTGATTGTTCATGGCACGCAAGTGGTGAAGTACTTTCTTAAATTGTCAAATCCTTTGTCAGCAGATGCCAGTCCTCTGTCCTATCTAATTAGGGAATCATCCCCATAACTGAAATCTCTCTATTGACCTCACTGGATTAATCAGAACAGGGGGACCATAAAGTAATAACAACTACAAAACTTCAGGGGCTTAAAAAAACAAAAGTGTATATCTCTACCATGCTACATGTCCAGTGCAGATAGGTCGGGAATTCTGTTCCTGCAGATTGGTAGAAGCTCAGTCATCCTGCAGCTAAATTGATGGAGCACAGGCTCCTTGGGGAAGAGAAAGGAAGGGTCCCGAACCAGCTCTCAAGTGCCTCAGCCTAAATGTGTCATGTATTATTTCTTTTCAAAACCTATTTTCTAGAGCTAGACACATGGCCCCTTGTGATTATAAGGAGACTAAAAAAGCACAGAGCATGTGGCTATTTGATGAAAATAAAATATGTCTTCTGCACCAGTACAGGCAGTTCCCGTGCACACGGGTGCTGGTTGTCCTTGAGACTTATCCCTGTGACCCCACTTTGCCTTTTGTCTCAATAGCTGAGCCAGATACCAGCAAAACTCAAGAGCAAGAGCACAGAGTCAAAACCCAGATGAGAAAGTTTATAAAGTGAAATAACTGAAGGATTTAGCCAAGCTATATCAGAGGACAAACTATGAGGTATATGCTAGGAATTAATTCCAGAGTTACTAGACAGGGGAAGAACAAACACAAGGCTGTATGAAGTCATGCATACACTTATGGAATAAGTAAGTGTATTAGCATGGGCATTTAGATGTGTTTTTTTTGTGTGTGTTTGTGGGTACCGGGGGGTCGACCTCAGGATCTCACACGCCAACAGGCACCCGTGCTGCTGAGCGATATCACTGGCCCCTTTTTCGTATGTGGGATCCGGGAGTCGAACTCGGGCCCTCGCGCTTGCAAGGCAGGCGCTTACGCCGCTGAGCCATCACACCGGCCCCTAAATGTGTTATTTTTAACAATTCACTTTAACAATTTTCTTCTTCTGAAGTATAAACTTGACCATATTTCCTTCAATATGTTGGAGCAGTGTTTTTCAACTGGGGAAAATTTTGCCCTCACACCTTAGGGGATATTTATCAATGTCTGGAGACATTCTTATTGTCATAACTGGGAGAAGCTAATGAAATCTAATGAGACCAGGTATACAGTTAAGCATCCACGAAACACACAAAACTTTCTTACCACAAAGAAATATTTGGTCCAAAATTATCCATAGTGCCAATTTTGAGGGACCCTGGTACAAAGAAAGTTGAAAGCTTAGGTGACGAAAACTGTGTATGAATTTGTCATGGCAAGCCACTCGTGTACCCATAACCGTGTCACCTAGTATAGCCCAAAGAACATTTACTTCTCCAAGATAATAAGGAATACATTTCTCGGGAGTCCTAACATATTGAAAAATATCCACTATTATGGTTTAGATCTAAAATGGCCCCACAAAGTCTCATGTGTTCTGAGATGGAGCTTTCGGGAATGACAGTGTCATGGCAGTGCTGAAGGCATCAGGGGATTAATCCAGCAGTAAGTTCATCACAGCTGAATGTGCTGTCAGTAGGTGGGGCCAAGTTGGAGGAGATGGGTCCCTGGAGGAACGCCTTTGCAGGATCAATCTCTTGCTCTGGATCTTCTGTTCTTTCTTCCGCTTATGAGGAGGTGAACAAATTTCCTTTGCCATGCTCCTTTGCTACAATGTTTCTGTCTTGGAGGAAGCTGACTATGAAATGAAACCTCTGTAGCTGTAAGCCAAAACAAATCTTTTCTCCTTTAAATTATGTATCTTAGTACTTTGTCGCAGCGATGAGAAGGCTGCCCAATACAGACAACTGGTACCAGAGAAGAGGGGTCACTGCTGAAACTATACCTGAAAAATGTGATTCAGACACCTTTGGAACTGGTTTGCAGGATGAGTTTGGAAAGTTTGGGTCATAAATGCTGCAGAAGTGCTAGAATGCTGTATGTATAGCTTGATGGACAATTCTGATCAGTGCTCAGAACACTTGAATGCTATAGGAATGCAGACACTGAAGGCCAGGGTCATAAGGTTTTAGATGAGAAAGGGTATTCTATTGGGAATTAGACTAGAGGCCACTTACATTACATTCTGGAGAAGAGCTTATCTACATTTACCCATGTCCTAAGATTTTGTATAAGGCTGAATTAAAGGTCATGAACTAATTAATCTTGTGGAAAAATTGTCAAGGTAGCATAACTCTGAGGCTGTGACATGGGTACAGCTGGCTGCTTTTAGCAAGATTTATAATGAGAATTAAGAGCATAAAGCAGAGGATAAAGATTTGAAAAATTTGGAGTTTGGCCAGAGAGGAGGCACATGTAAAGTTGGGGTGAAGGAAGTCATGGTTGCTGAAGAGATTAGTGCCATTAAAAAAGGAGCCAAATACTTTGCTCCAGGGCAATTGGAAAGATGCCTTGAGGGAATCCCCAGAATTGGATAGACACCCCCACCTACAGCAGGCTCAAAAGCATAAAAGTTTGAAATCCCTGGAAAGACTTTGATTTGAGAAAAGACCTTCATTGTACCCTGCTCCTTCAGGACTACCTCAAGAAGTATTTCTCAATACTCAGAGGCTTCTGTAGGTGTTGCCCAAGGGGACCAAGCTACTGTTAAAGGTGTTGGCAAACCTTAGCACTTCTGGCTTTACAAACATACAGAATGTAAGAGTTGTAGGTCAAAGAGACTTACATCCAGAATTGAAAGGAAGGTGTAGGAGGACAGGTAAAAATGTGGTATGGAATCAGAATTTCTACCAGGAGCCCCTGAGAGGGCAATGCATGCAGCTGTGAGACTAAAGTCAAAACTGCAATGGGTACCCTATGAAGGTGGAGATGCCAAGAATGTGGAACATCTGCTGAGGAAAGCTGTAGGCAGAGTGCAGAGCTATCCCAAGAGAGAGGCCATGTGGAGGGCAACCAGCAAGGTCATAGAAACAGGACTTCCTTTGGAGTTCACTTCTTGCCACCATATACTCCAGATGCTGGATATGAAAATACAGGATTTAATGATTGTCTACTCATTTTGTGGTCTTGCTCTGGCCCAGTTCCTTTCAAATCCCCATGCCTCCCTCTTAGAATGGGAATGTCTGCTCTGTGCCATTATATGTTGGGAATATTTAATTTTCATTTTATTTATACAGAAGCTCACAGCAAAGAGTTTACCATGAATCTCAGAGGAGACTTTGGACTTGGACTTTTCAGCAATACTGGAATTGTTAAGACTGACAACTCTTAGAGATTGACTAACTGCATTTTACATAATGAGATGGGCATGAGACTTTTGGAGATCAGGGGTAAATGTTATAGTTTGGATCTAAATGTTACTGAAAACCCTCGTGTGTTCAGAAATGGAGCTTTGGGAAGATGACTGGATGTGGGTGTGCTATACTCATCTGTGGATTAATCCATTGGTAAGTTCACAGCTGAATGTGCTATTAGGAGGCGGAGCCTAGTTGGAGAAGGTGGGTCACAGGGGCCATGCTTTTGGAGAGTGTATCGTTTGCTCTGGCTTTTCTACTCTCTCTCCTTCTGCTTATCATGAGATGAACAGCCTTCCTCTGCCATACCTCTCCACCATGATATTTCTGCCCTGGTGGAAGCTGACTATGACCTGAAACCTCTAACACCTTGAATCAAAATAAACTTTTTTTTTTCTTTAAATTGGTTATGTTGGGCAGGTGATATAGCTCAGCAGTATAAGCGCCTGCCTGGCAAGCATGAGGTCCTGAGTTCAACTCCCAGTACCCACATATAAAAAGAAAAGAAAAGGAAAGAAATTGTTTATGTCAGGTACTTTATCCCAACAATGAGAAAGCTGACCTATACATCCACAGTGGGTGAGGGAGAAACTCCACTGAAATGATTCTCTGATATCACTATGTATAATAAGATCCTGCAGTACAGAGTTCACTCCCTAGCCTAAGATAAGCAGGGCAGGGATACTGCGGACAGGGAGAAGTAGTGTCGGAGGGGTAATCAAGGCTCTGCAGTGGCTACAATTTATTTTGTCTTACACTGAAAAAAATGGGAACTGATTGATCAATCTTATTTCTGTATAAATCAGAAATTCAAGGCATCAGGAATGGAAGATGGATTGAGTCTTACCTTGGTCTAGTTAGCCTGCTGTAACTGGGAGGTTTATAAATAAAAATGTGTTTCTCAAAGTTTTGGAGGCTGAGAGAAGTCCAAGCTCAAGATACCAGCAGATTTGGTGTCCTGTAAGGAACCTAATCTTCATGGATAGATGTCTTCTCTCTCTCTAACCTCACATGGCAGGAAATGTGAGGAGTTTCTCTGGGATGTCTTTTATAAGGGAAATATTCCCATTCTGGAGGACCCTACCCAATGACCTAATAAAAAACACTGTGTCCTAGACATCATTTGGGGAGGTGGATTTCAACATATGAATGCAGGAGCATAAACATTTGGAACATAGCAAGGCCACACAGATCACAGCCTCTGACAAAATTCTCAGACTAGAACCAGTCCACAGGTTTTTAAATAACAGGAGCACAGATCCTCTTGAGCAGGGACTCTAAGACAAGCCACATGTTTCTACAGTAGATTTTCTTCCTACCCTTTGCCCAAAAAGACCAGTATTCATGTAGCACAGTGACTATGCTTTGGAGGGAAGGGAAATACCAATATATTTTGACATTATATTGTTGGACATTAGCTTTGATTGCCAGCACCTAAGAATCCAGTTTTACTAAGTGTCAGCCAAAATGAAGACTTACAGGGGCCTATTGATAACTTCCTGCTATGGCTTAGATGTGGTTTAAATGTGGCCCCAAAATATTCAAGTAGTAGAAGCTTGGTCCTCAGTGTGTTAATGTTGGGAGGTGGGATCTTTAAGAGGTAAGGCTTAGAGAGAGAGCCTCAGGTCAATTAGGGGCATGACTTTGGAAGGACTGTGGGATCTCAGCTTCTCTTCCTTCCTGTTTAGTAATGTGATCTCTTTTTCCCACACATGTTTCTGCTTCCCACTATGCAGTCCTTGCCACAGCTGAACTATACTATTTCTTCTTTCAGTTTCCAAAACTGTGAACTAAAGAGACCTCTTTTCTTTATAAAGTTAACCTGTCTCAGGTAATTCATTATAGTAATGAAAACAGACTAATATACCACCATTCCCTAACGGGATAGTCAACCAAAAGTTATCATATGCCTGAGAGAATTACAGTGCTTATTGTCACCATCAAAGGTTTGCAAGGTGTGTGGTGGTAATTTATACCATCTTCCTGTTAATTCTTAACATGTAGGGCTGGTGATGTGGTTCAGTGGCATAGGCACCTGCCTGGCAAGCACGAGGTCCTGAGTTCGACTCCTGGTACCCGCATATTAAAAAAAATTCTTAACATATAGATAGATCTTTGAAATGAATAGTGAAGTACCATATCCCAGTCAGGCAGTGACTGCAAGTACAGCTACTGCTCTCAAGGAAAAAACTTTTAGGAGAAAAACTGAATCTGTAACTCTCTGAAGACCTAGAAGTTAAGAGAATCTATGAGCTCAACTAATGCCTTGTGATAAAACTGGGAGGGTTAAAGACTGGTTAGAAAATGGCAGTGATATTTAATGCCAAGGTAAAGGTGGGAAAACAGAAAGCACCTACAAAACTGCTTGATTCCATGTTCTGTTATGGTAACAGAGTAACCAGACACAAGGAATTTATTAAGAGTAGAGGTTTATCAATTCAAGACCATGATGCTGGAGAGAGCGCCTTGCTCTTTCAATGCATGGTGGAAAACAGAAAAGCAAGTGGGCACATGCAGAAGACAACACAAGAGGCAGCCTTGCTTTGTAACAATCCACTCTCATGGGAAGAAAACCATTCACACAAGAAAAGCGTTAGTCCTTCATAATAACCTAATTGCCTCTTAAAGTTTTACTACTTTTTAACACCATTACATTGGGAATCACATTTCAACCTTAGTTTGGCAAGGACTAACCACATGCAAACCACAGCAGGGGTTAATAGCACCTCAAACATGTGTGACCATTCCAGGTCTATGAGACTGTGGGACTGCCGCAAGTTTTTCTCATCTGTACCCAGAAATCCTCTCACCTGAAAACAAAAAATATGCGAGATCCTCTTTGGGACCGTACTAGAGAAGAATGTGGCCAGAGAAGAGAAATAGATGATAGGCTGTGGATCCCAGGAGCCTAAACTTCAGACAGCTCGAGTGTTCCAGACTGAAGTATAAAAGTGTTGTCTCAGTGGGAAAAAGTATGAAAGTTTCTCAGGAAATTAAAGGAAGAACCATTATATAATCTATCAATTCTACTTTTGGATATTTACCCAAAAATTTGAAATAAAGATCTTGAGGAGATACTTGCCCTCCTATGGTCACTGCAGCATTATTCATAGTAGCCCAGATATGGAAACCACCTAAATAACCATCAACAGATGAAGAAAATGTGATATATGTTACTATATGTATACAATATTAATATATATATTTATATATATTTATATATTATATATAATATATTATATATATTATATATATTATAATATATATATTTCTGCCATAAAAAAAGAAAGAAATTCCATCATAAGTGGCACCATTGATAAAATTTAGGGATTTTACGCTAAGCAAAATAACTCAGTCAGAGGAAAAAAGATGGCGGATGTGTAAGAAGCAGGCAGCGAAACTCTCTAAAAGTTGCCGTTGGACCACGGGAATACAGTGACTGGGAGAGCACAGGAGGGAGGGAGATGCCTCCCTTGGACCCAGGAAAGTTCTGAAGCGCAGTTTGGGACGCCCGGTGCCAGTGAAGGGTACTTTCAATGACGAAGAAGGAGACTGCACACATTCTCCCTGTCCCAGGAACCGCAGTGCGACAGAAGCTCAAATCTGGGGACACACGGTGACAGCCAGCGCCCCAGGAGCCCCCACGGAGGATCGCGAGACAGTGGCGGGGCAGGGGAGCGGCGGAGGACTGCGCTGGCCAGCGGTGAGTGTCTCTCAGCCACAGCCGTCCCGCGCCAGAGAGCGACTGGCTGGGCGCCATTGTGGGGGGTGCGGCAAAACTGCAAAACACAGCGCTGGGGACTCAGCACAGCACCCCGGCTCTCAGGCCGAAAGTGCACTGCCAGCGGCAGGCGAATGAGACTGGTCTCCGCCTGAAAGTACACGCTTCTGCTCACGGCCCCGCCAAAGGACCTCCTGGCTTACTGGGACGGAACAGGACTCTGTCATCACACAGTGCCTGCCTACAACAGAGTCAACACCTGGAACTGATTCTTTTTTTTTTTTTCTCTCTCATTTTTTTGTTCTGGTGAAGGGTTTTTTCTTTTTTTGGTGGGGTTTTATTTTTGTTTTGTCTGTTTGTTTTGTTGTTCTTGTCTTCGTTTTTGTTTCTGTTTCTTTATTTGCTCTTTCCTTCTTTATTCTCTCTGGTTTTTATATGAGTGTAAACAGCGCCTCTAACCTCTTTGTGATTGTGGTTGTGACCTGTTCTTCCTTTTATCCCTTCCTTCTCTTTTTCCCACCAGTCCTCTGCACCAGTTTCCCAATGTTAGTGGGATCCCTCTTGATCCTCCAAACTTACATCTAATTCCTTCCTCTTCTCCCAATACTCTATTTCCTCCTTAACTCATTTTAAATTTAAACTCCTGAGGGAAAAATTGACATATTAAGGACTTGT
This sequence comes from Erethizon dorsatum, assembly GCA_028451465.1. Taxonomy (NCBI): domain Eukaryota; kingdom Metazoa; phylum Chordata; class Mammalia; order Rodentia; family Erethizontidae; genus Erethizon; species Erethizon dorsatum. Next base: position 149,659,561 of record CM051823.1, read on the forward strand.
ATACTGCATATAATTTTTCTGGTGTGTTTTAGATTTTGTTATGTAACCGCAACTCTACTTTATATGGTTAAAAGTGGCAAATAACTGGTTAGCTCAGTCTGTCTTATAGGCTGTGTTTGATGATTTAGGTACCATTATAGCCAAATGTGAAATAATTATTCTAAACAGATTTCCTTCCTGGTATTTCATGATTGAGATTGACTAAGGGACACAAAAAATACAGTGGCACAGTACCAAAGAACCAAGGACTGGGCCAAACAGGTAGCAACTTCTCATATCCAACAAATTGAAGAGGTAGGATCTGGCAAAAAGCTCAAAACCCAAAAGCAAGCTTCACTTGGAAGATACTGCAGAGAGGGAGTCATCTCCTACGGATCTTGAACACTAGCAATAAAGTAACCTTTCATAGGTAATTTACAAACATCGCCCCAGGAATTAAACTAAAGAAAGAAAAGAAAATGAGATGACACTTAAACAAGATGCAACCCCACACATCCAATTCACCAAAGGCAAACCTAGGGAGGAACGAGGTGGGACAATCCAAAAGCCACCCACCTGGCCTATCTGAAGTGGTAACAACAAAGCAACTGAATGAGGCTCTGGAAAAAATTAAAACAGAAATAATCTCACAGATAACTACAGAGATAATGTCCACAATGAAGACCATGCTTAAGGACACTATAGCTGATACAGACAAAAAAATAGACGAGCTTAAGAAAATTATAGAAACCATGAATGCTCAGCATAGGAAAGAAATGGAATCCATAAGGCAGATTCAAGCAGATATCCAGGAGAACAAAAATTCCATTGAAAGTATTTGTAGCAGATTAAGCCAGTGTGAGGGCAGGATCTCAGATATAGAAGACAGGCTTGCAATTAGTGATCATGAAAAGAAAGAATTCTTAAAAACAGCAAGGGACCATGAAAAATCAATTCAGCAGCTGCTAGGTGACTCAAAGATAAACAACTTAAGAATAATTGGAATAAATGAAAAAGCAGGAGATAGCATCAATGACATTAGAACCCTGTTCACAGACATCATCAGGGAGAACTTCCCTGGAAGAGAAAAAGAATTTGATCTTCATATAAATGAGGCTTTTAGAACCCCAACTAGACATGATCAAAAAAAAACTTCAGCCAGGCATATCATAGTCAAGATCCCAGAAATTCAACAGAAGGGCAGAATCTTAAAAGCTGTTAGGGAGAAGAGACAAATCACCTATAAAGGAAAACCCATCAGAATCACAGCTCACTTTTCAGCACAAACCCTCAAGTCAAGAAGAGCTTGGAAGGATGTATTTCAAGATCTAAAGGAAAATAATTTTCAACCCAGATTGATGTACTCTGCAAAAGTATCTTTCAAAATTGATGGAGAAATAAAATACTTCCATGACAAAGAACATCTGAGAAAATTTATGACCACCAAACCAGCACTCCAAAATGTTCTGAAGGACATTCTAGAAAGAGATAACAAGGACTACAACTCCAGGAACCCCAACAGAAGGAATCCACCAGGCAGGGCAGATAATTAAATAGAGGGAAAGGGGAAAAAAAAAACAAAGAGTGGGAACCAACAACAGGAAAATATCATGACAAATATAAGTCAATACATATCAGTTTCAACCATCAATGTTAACGGTCTCAATTCACCAATCAAAAGGCACAGACTGGCAAAATGGATCAAGAAGCAAGATCCAGCAATATGCTATATACAAGAAACACATTTAATTCAGAAAGAAATTCATAGACTGAAAGTCAAAGGATGGAAAACAATACTCCATGCAACAGGAACCCAGAAAAAAGCAGGGGTAGCTATTCTTTTTGCAGACAAAGTGAATTTCAAGCCAAGAATAATTCAGAGAGATAAAGACGGTCATTACATACTTGTAAAGGGAACAATCCAAGAGGAAGAGATAATGATCATAAATATATATGCATCAAATACCAGTGCAACTAGCTACATAAAACAAGTACTAAAGGACATGAAAAATCAAATAAGCACTAATACAATTATATTGGGGGATCTCAATACTACACTGTCACAAAAGGGCAGATCAACTAGACAAAAAATCAATAATGAAATAGTAGAACTGAACCAAACTTTTAAACAAATGGACTTAGTGTATGTCTACAGAGTGTTCCACCCCATGACATCAGAATACATATTCTTCTCAGCTGCACATGGGACGTTCTCCAAAATAGACCACATACTAGCTCATAAAACATGCTTAAGTAAATGCAAAGGAATTGAAATTATCCCATGCATATTATCAGACCATAGTGCAATGAAATTGGAAATCAACAGCAAAAGAAATCACAAAAACTCCCTAAACACATGGAAATTAAACAGCACCCTCCTGAACAACCAGTGGGTCACAGATGAAATTAAAGAAGAAATTAGACACTTTCTACAACTGAATGATAATGACAGTACAACATACCTGAACTTATGGGATACAATGAAAGCAGTCCTAAGAGGGAAATTTATAGCATTAAATACCTATATCAGAAAAATTGAGCAAGTGCAAATAAACAACTTAAGGGCAAACCTCAAACTTCTAGAAAAAGAAGAGCAGGTTAAGCCAAAAGCCCGTACAAGGGAGGAAATTATAAAGATCAGAGCAGAAATTAATGTATTGGAGACTAAAAAAAAAAAAAATACAAAGAATCAATGAAGCAAAGAGTTGGTTCTTTGAAAGAATAAATAAGATTGACAAACCCTTATCCAACCTTATTAAAAAAAGAAAAGAAAAGACTCAAATCCATGCAATTGAAAATGAAAAGGGTGATATCACGACAGACCCTGCAGAAATCCAGAAGATCTATACCTATTTTGAAAATTTATATTCTACTAAGATGGAAAATGCAGAAGAAATGGACAGATTCCTAGATACGTATGAATTACCAAAGCTGAATCAAGAAGATTTAAAAATCCTAAATAAACCAATATCAACCAATGAAATTGAAGATGTAATTAAAAACCTCCCAACAAAGAAAAGCCCAGGCCCTGATGGATTCACTGCTGAATTCTACAAGAAATTTAGAGAAGGGCCAGTGAGATGGCTCAGCGGCTTAAGCGCCTGCCCGGCAAGCGCGAGGGCCCGAGTTCGACTCCCGGATCCCACATACAAAAAAGGGGCCGGTGATATCGCTCAGCGGCACGCGCGCCTACTGGCGCGCGAGGTCCTGAGGTCGACCCCCCGGTACCCACCAAAAAAAAAAAAAAAAAAAAAAGAAATTTAGAGAAGACCTAACGCCCCTACTTCTCAAACTTTTTAATGAAATTGAAAGGGAAGCAATACTCCCAAATTCATTCCTGGAAGCAAGCATTACCCTGATACCAAAACCAGAGAAGGACCCAACTAAGAAAGAGAACTACAGGCCAATCTCCCTAATGAACATAGATGCAAAAATCCTTAATAAGATACTGGCAAACAGAATCCAACAAGTCATCAAGAAGATTATACACCATGACCAAGTTGGATTCATCCCAGGGATGCAGGGATGGTTCAACATACGTAAATCAATCAATGTAATACACCATATTAACAGAACCAAAGACAAAAATCACATGATCATCTCAATAGATGCAGAAAAAGCTTTTGACAAAGTCCAGCACCTTTTCATGATAAAAACCCTACAGAAAATTGGAATAGAGGGTCTTTATCTCAACCTGGTAAAAGCTATCTATGACAAACCAACAGTCAATATTATACTAAATGGCCAAAAACTGAAAGCCATCTCTCTAAAATCAGGAACAAGACAAGGATGTCCACTGTCCCCACTCTTATTCAACATAGTTCTGGAAACTTTAGCCAGAGCAATTAGACAAGAGAAAGAAATAAAAGGAATAATGATTGGAAAGGAAGAAGTTAAATTATCATTATTTGCAGATGACATGATACTCTACACAGAAGACCACAAAAACTCCACTAAGAAACTGCTAGATTTAATAAGCAAATTCAGTAGTGTAGCTGGATACAAAGTCAATACTCAAAAATCAATAGCCTTTCTGTACACAAATAACAAACTTACTGAAAGAGAAATCAGGAAAACAACATCTTTCACAATAACATCCAAAAAAAATTGAAATACGTAGGAATCAACCTCACAAAGGAGGTAAAAGACCTCTACACTGAAAACTACAGTACTCTGAAAAAGGAGATTGAAGAGGATATCAGAAAATGGAAAGATATCCCTTTTTCCTGGATAGGAAGAACAGATATAGTGAAAATGTCCATACTTCCAAAATTGTTATACAGACTTAATGCAATTCCAATCAAAATTCCAACAGCATATCTCACAGAATTAGAGAAAACAATCCTAAAATTCATTTGGAATCAGAAGAGACCTAGAATAGCAAAGGCAATTCTGGGCAACAAAGGCAAGGCAGGGGGCATCACAATCCCCGACTTGAAATTATACTATAAAGCTACTGTGATAAAAACAATGTGGTACTGGCAAAAAAACAGACCCGAAGATCAATGGAACAGATTAGAAGATGCTGAAACAACCCCAGACATACTAAGCCACCTTATCTTTGACAAAGGTGCCAAGCACATTCAGTGGAAGAAAGACAGCCTCTTTAATAAATGGTGCTGGAAAAACTGGCTCTACACATGCCGAAGATTAAAACTAGACCCATATCTTTCACCATGCACTAAACTAAATTCAAAATGGATCAAAGATCTAAATATTAAAACAGAAACATTAAATCTGCTGGAAGGTAGGATAGGTAAAACCCTTGAAGGCATTGGTGTAGGCAAAGACTTTATGAATAAAACCTCAACTGCACAGGAACTATCCCAAAGAATCAACAACTGGGATCTCATCTTATTAAAAAGCCTTTGCTCAGCAAGAAAAACCACCAACAGAGTGAAGAAACAACCCATAACGTGGGAAAAAATGTTTGCCAGCTGTTCCTCAGACAAAGGATTACTATCGAGAACGTACAAAGAACTCAAAAAAATCAGACCTCCCAAATTTAAAGACCCAATCCAAAAATGGGCATCTGAGATGAATACACATTTCTTCGGTGAAGAAATAGAAATGGCAAATAAATATACAAAAAAATGTGCAACATCACTAGTCATTCAAGAGATGCAAATTAAAACAAAACTGAGATACCATCTCACCCCAGAAAGAATGGCTATTATTAAGAAATCAACTAATAACAAATGCTGGAGGGGCTGTGGGGAAAAAGGAACACTTCTCCACTGTTGGTGGGAGTGTCAACTGGTGCAGCCACTGTGGAAGTCAGTATGGAGATTCCTCAAAAAACTAGGGTTGGAGGTCCCATTTGACCCAGCTGTTCCCCTTCTGGGTATCTTCCCAGAAGAATTAAAAACATCGTACCACAGTGATATATGTGCACCCATGTTTATAGCAGCACAATTTGTAATAGCCAGATCTTGGAAACAACCCAAATGCCCATCAACTGAAGAATGGATAAGCAAGATGTGGTATTTTTATACAATGGAGTACTATTCAGCCATAAAGAAGGATAAACTGGAGACTTTCGTAGGTAAATGGATGTAACTCGAGAAAATACTCATAAGTGAAATAAACCGGATGCACATGTGTAAGCATCGTATTGTCTCTCTAGTATGAGAAACTGAAAGAGTAAATAAGATCCAAAATGTACAATAGACATGGTGAATCAAAAAGAAACTGGTCAAAAGGAAAGAGAGACTGGAATAGGGAAATAGGGAAAAGAAAGAAGGGAAAGGAAAAAAAATTGTATATATATATAAGATGGTTAAGATAGACACACTACCAATTTTACTTAGTTCATTGAAGAGTAAGGTTTGTGCCAATATTTTTGGACAATTGAATGCTAATATCTGGTATCATGAATAACTAACTTAAAGATAATAATACGTAATGCATTAACCATTGTTACCCTCCTATTATGTTGTTTTGAAAATTTGTTCTTTTTTGATTTATTTTGTTTTTTCTTCTCTTTAAAATAAAAAAAATAACTCAGTCATGAAAGGACAAATGCTACATGATACTACTTATATGAGGCATCTAAAATTGTCAACTTCATAGAAAGGGAAAGTAGATTGGTTGTTGCCAGAGGCCGGTGTGGGGCAAAATGGAGAGTTGCTATTCCATATGTACAAAGTGGAAGTATGCAAGATGAGTAGGTCCTAGAGGTCTCCTGCTCAGCGTTGTTCTTATAATTGACATTACAGTTCTGTACACGTAAACATCTGTCAAGAGGATGGATCTCACATTATATGTCTTGCCACAATAAAGTTAAATAAATAAAACAAAAATTCACGAACAAAAAGTTGTCTCATGCAAGTGGCAGTGAATAACTAAGGGATCTCTATGCTTGGGTCCCCCACAGAGCATCTCATGTTATTTCGCAGAGTTGCCTAGATGTTACTTTCCCAAAGATTTTATTATTTTCATACAATCCATTATCACAGGCAGAAGAGCCTCAAAAGACATAATGTAAAAATTAGTTAAATAGCAATAGAGGTAAATTATCTCCATCATTATAAAAGACTACCTAACTTACATGATTGGTTGGCAGTATCTTTAATATGCTCAGTTCAGCTGCCTGTGGAAGGAAGACGATGGACCTCTAAGTGGATATGTATCATCCCCGGGGGTCAAGCAGGCACTTAAGAATGCACATGAGAAACTTTGAGGCCCCATTTGGATAGAAATGTGGCTCTTCTAGAATGATAATGAGTTATCCTGAACTCAGGTGGTGTCTCCAATATCGTATTTTAAAATACTGTGATTAGACTTAGATAAATGGATCTAAAAGCACAAAAATAAAACTCCAACTGCTCAATTTAGAGGGCAAAACATTTTTGCTTTCAATGGGGATATCCACATAGTCAGTTCGATTAATAAGCTACTTAAAATGTTTCCTTTTGTTATCATCATGTACAGATAAACCCTAGACCACAACACTAATCCGAAGACTTGAAAGACTTTGTAAATTGCCTTAAAATCACAACTTACTTCTAGAGTGTGACCTAAACACAAAAGTGAATGTGGTTACTCCTCTTCATATAATGAACTACATGTCACTTTCTCAATACCCCAGTTACTTACATTACAAATTTTTGGTTATGGCAAAGGTCAGGCTTCTGTGCTCTCAGCAACAGAACTTTAGCTGATTCCAGAAAAGTGGAGAAATCCACTTTGTTATTGGGGTGATTTATTTGGGGCACCTTAATTTTCAGCCTTTGTTTCCAAATGGACTCATTTCATCATTTAATAGCATCCCACAGTTCAAGCTGCTCAGCTAATTCTGATAAAGAATTAATCCATTTCAGCATCAGCAGCAAGATGGACACTCCAGCTGAGCAGATGTGCACTCTTCTCCGTAATTACTTTCAGTTCTTGCTTTGCCCTTTACTGTCTGTTTGAAATTTAACCTTAATAGAATCAGAATGGCATTTACCCAGGGATGAATTCCAGATTGTGTGAAACCCACAAAATGACATAGTCTACTAATCTTTTTTTGTGGCCAACAAAAAAAATCTTTGAGTAGAAGAGATTGAGAATGCCACATGTTTATCCTGAGGTAAGAGTGATTAATGCATAATTTCCTCATTTTTCTCCTGCCATCAATCATTGTGGTAGTCCAGTTTAGGGTCCCAGAGTAACAATCCAGAAGTTTGTCATAGTATAGAGACCAGCCTATGCTACTGAAACATAAATTGTGTGACTGTAAGGCGCCAGCCATATATCCAGAAGTATAAACAGGTTGGCAACTATGAAGAGAGGTCTATAGTGCAAGAGAAATCTCAAGGATTGAGTCCCTAAATATGGTAAAAATTGACTTAAGAAGCATTTCAAATCTCCCACACTCTGCTGCCAGAGTACAGCCTTGGTTAAGAGCCCAACATATACTTTCCTTCTAGTAATAACAGCTGAATTTTCTTACTCAAGTACTTTGTAAATAGGACGTGAAGAAATTTGTATTACTTAACTAGTTGGCTCCTGAATTCCTCTTGGAAGAATTATCTTCCTTTGGGGAAAGATCTTGATAAGTGACTGGGGGGGGTGAAGCTCCACTAGGGCTTTTTTAGTGTCTTCCAGACTTAGGAGAGAGAAAGCTTCTCAGTATGACTTGCACTAGACACCTGATTTCAGAAAGTGAATGGGAGGGCAAAATGAGGAGAGAGGTGAGATGCAGCAATGTGGAGGGAGACTCCGATGTGGAGACTGAAAAGCAGTGAGAAGACAGTGCAAGGACAGAACTGTCGATGTTCTCTTCAGGGTTGTGGACTTTGCTGAGAGCACCCCCCCAACCAATTTCACTCTTCTCCCTACCAATTCTCAATAACATTTAAGCATAGGCTTTCAAATTATATTTTTAATTTTAAAAAAATTTTGAAGTTTCCTTCGGAAGAAAAGAGTTCTTCATTAGGGCCAATAGAGTGCAGGGTAGGAGCCCTGAGAAGCACACGGACTCAGTAACCCCCCAGTTCTCAGATGCCAGAAGTTTGAAGAAAGACCTGACTTTTGTAGATCATGGAACTGGCAAAGGTGTAAGCAAATTTTTCAGTCCTAGATGTGCAGGAGCAGATAGATTCAAGGTTGACATCTAGGTAATGCAGCATCTCAATCCTCATAGGAATATCCTATCGTTTGCTGCATCTTAAAAGTGATGCAATTTAGATCCAGAGTCATTCCCAATGTGACACTTTCAGTAAAATGGACCACAGGATTACAATACTGCTCTAACTCCAAAAGATGTGATCACAACCATTAAAATGTAAAGTTTGTTGTCCTATATATTGAAACTGCATCTTCACATCGCCAAACCCTACACATCCTTCGTGGTTGGTTTTCTTTCTCAACACTACACAGATTTCTCCTCCTCTGTAACCCACAACCCTTATTGACCACGTCAAGGGTTTTTTTTTTCTTCACTAAATAAACATAATCAAATCTTGCCCATCTCTGTTGAAAACAAATTCTTCAACTATGTTTTCCTAATTCCTTTTTCTTATAATCAAATATCTTGGAATACCATCTGTGCTTTCTCTCCACTCTCTCCTTTTATTGACCTTTCCACCAGCTGCAGAGGAGCAGAAATGGTGATGAAAGAGAAGGTCGTTTTAAAAGTTGAGAACTACTTCAGTTTGTGTGTTGATGGGAATGATTGGACCAAAAGTGAAAAATTGATGAGAGGTGAGAGGGGAGATTGCAGGAGCAATGTCCTTGAATGGTCAAGAAAATAGGGGATCTTGTGTATGTCTGGAATGTCTGGCTTTCAGTAGGACTGGGGAGACTATGCACATGGAGAAGAAAACAAAGTCTGCATGTTAGATTCTGATGTTGAGGTAGCTGTAATGGAAGGAAAACAAATTTGTCTCCTAGAAGTGAGGGGAGACAGGGTAGAAATTGAAGGTTTGAAGAAATAGAGAAAAGATATAAAATAGCCACCTAGTTTAATAATAGATAAGGAAATTTTATTTGACTTCCAGGCAGCATTTAAAAGACACACTTGAAATCCAGTATCAGAAATGTAAAAATATAAACAGCCATCTTGGTTGTATGTGTTTTTCTAGCTAGATTCAATTGAACAGACAGAAATAGTAGGGGAAGGATTGGATTTAACCAGGGCTGTATTTTGTCAGGTAAGTGTGATGAAGGGAGAGGGAACGAGTGATTAGAATGATTGACATTAGCTGAAGGTGCACACACAGGACATTGAAGGAGTGAGGGACGGTGTAAAGACGGTAGACGGAAGCACTAAATTGTTGGTTCTAGTTAGGGTAGAGGCATTGTTGGAGTCAACATACTAGTGGGAGTGAGCTGGAAATACAGGAAATAATGACCAGAGATTGGGATGAATACAATTTAGCTTTTGGAGGGGTTGAGCATATTCGTAGTAACAAAGTACAGAGTAAGACCATGCAAGTGGTCAGGTTGCCAAAGATTTTAATACCCACAATCCGGTGGAGAGCTAGTCTAAATCTTTTTCTCATTACCCACTTTGACTCTAAATGTTGCATGTTTTCAGATGACTTCCTGTCTATACATTCAGTTGAGGTAAATTCTCCTTACCACCTCCACTTAGATATAAAACAAGTATTTCAAATTTAACCTGTCTTGGAATTAGTTCATCATTGTACCCCACCCCTGCTCCCTCTAGAGTGTCATTCATCCAATCCACCTGAGGCAGGAATCAGGACTGGCTAATCCCTTCCTTTTCTTACCAACAATATGAAAGTAACTAACAATCGCTGCTGATTTAATCTCTTAAATCCATATTCGAAGCTGTCTTCATTTTCCAGTCCTACTCTCATACACTGAAGTAAATTTATATCCTCACAATTACAAAACCAGATTATTGTAGTAATTTCCCAGCTACTATAATCTGGCTTTGCTCATTTTCAAACCAGTTTTCCATATTCCCTTTGGACTATTCTTTCTTGAATACGGAATTCCTTAAATTGTTCCCAAAGCTTTATATTGCTTGTAGGATAAATAATCCACTTTTTTAAAGCAAAACTAACCAGGTGCTTACTATCTTGGGCCTTCTTGTCTCTTTTTCTCTTATTCTTCTCTAATTCCCAACACATCACACTCACCTAGTGCTCCAATCATACTGGGACACGAACTGGACCCTCAAAGACACTCTCCTTCCTCACAATTCTTTACCTTTACAAATGTTTTTCACTGCCAGGAATGCTTATCTTTATCTCACCTCCTACTTCTTTACCTCAGCCATTAAAGTCAATTCAAACATGTCACCTTCCAAAAAGCCTTCTCAGTTCTTAGTAGGTTTAAGATCTTTCCCATGTGTCCCCAAAGCATCCTGTTCCTATCTATATTGACACATTTTTCAAGTTGTAAATTAGTCATTTTTAGTTTGCCTGTCTGACTGTAAGCACATATAGCCAGAACTTTTTTTTCCAGTTCAGTGTCCCATAATTCTTAGCACACTTTCTGGGCACAGAGTATGTAAATCAATATAGGTTTTCCAGGTGGATGATTGGCACTTAATTGAATTCTACCTTTACAGTTGTTTAATTATATGTGCATACCCTGGGATCCCTATTATATGAAAATTTGGGAGCATAGCAATTCTTTTATAGTTTTCAAAGTATATACAAAATTGTTAGCAATGCAGAGAAGGCATTTGGTCAACAATGAATTGCACTGATACAGCAAGTCATCACCTGTGAAATTTCTGCTCAAGCCAGCCAACATTAGATCCACCGGAACAGAGAATAGTTAAGTAAGGAACAGATAGGGTACTGTGGGCTGGGTTTCAATCATTTACAGAAAATGTTTGGCTCCACACTTGGTAATTTTCTTTTTTTAACTGGTGAAAATTGCTTTTCTACATTAAATTTACATAGAACAAAGAAGCAAGTGTATCTAATGACTGAAATAAAAACTAAAGCTCTGAAATGAATTCTTCTTTTTTGCAAAATCATTGCATGAGGTTATCATCATTATGTGATAAATTTAGTAAAAGATTCCTGAGAGTAAAATTTACCAAAAAGACATAATTGTCACTTTGAGGTTAAAAGAGAAAAAACAAATTGAATTCTCTGACTTTGGTGATTGTCTAAGTGCAGCAAATCACCTTCACTTCCTTAGCCAAAGTTTCTTAAATTCCCATGGTTCCTTTTCCTTCCTAACCAGTTCTGACACAGAGCTGCAGAAGCTGTGGCTATCAGCTCAGTGACCTCCAACACAGGCTCCCCTATTTCTGCCCTTCTCTTGATTCTGGTGGAGGGAACAGGTAGGCTAGAACCATCCCTCCTACATCAACAAATGGAATGCACTATCAGAAACAAAGGGATAAGAGAGTAGTTGAGTTGCTGGCTATTAATGTTTATTATTACAGCTTTGTTTTACACCATGCTCCATTATTGAATTCCAAGCTAGTATGTGCCTGGCTTTGAACTATGGTAACTGGGCACTGGGGATACATAGCAGAAGAAGCTATTGAAAAGGAAGTGTAGCAAGGGAAAGCTTGGAGTTCAGAGGCAAAGTTTTCACTCTGCCTCTGATTCACCAACCACATCATGGGGCCAGTTATCCAGCCTCTTTGAGCCTGAATTCCCTCATCTATAAAATAAAAAGATTATATCTCCCACAAAGGGCTACGGTGAAGAGTAACTAAGATCACACATATAATGTGCCCAATGAAGAGCTTGACAAATCTGACGAACAGTAAAAAATACCTACTGTCCCAACGAGTTTATAATCCACTTGGGAGACAGAAATTTACATAACTAGCTGTAATAAGATGTTATAAATATTATAAAGCAAATTCTATGGATGAGAGACAAGAGAATAACTAATCCTACTAGAATCTGGTATTGAGAACACTTTACAAGAAAACTTATAAATTTGGCTCTTTGATGCTAATTTTGCCCTGGTCACCACCATAATTGGCAAAGAACAAACATGCTCTGGTAGCTCTGTTATAGAAAGTAAGTAAATAAGTCTACCTGTGACTTCTCACCTTTCTCTACCCCCTTGCTTGTTTCTTTCTCATCCTCACAGAGAACGTAGAAAGACTTTTCTTTTTTAAAACGCATTGCTAGCTGGCTGTGTCCTTCTACGGCAGTGGCATCTTGCTCCCCATTGGCCACAGCTGGCAGGTACCATAGTCAGCTGCTATTCTTGTGGGAGCTCCCAGTCCAGGATCTCTTCTATTCTCTGCCTTAGATCACCTCAGCTACCCCTTGAGTTTAAATACACAATCACTGTTAGATGTACATGTTCAGCCCTGGTCTCCCTCTTGAGCATCACAATTACATAAAACTGTATATTCAGTTGCTGATTTGACAGGACCAAGGTAGACAAGTGGCTCCCCAAACTTAAAAGGTCTAACACAAATAATAATCCCTCCAAATTTTCCTCAACAGACTAAAACACAGCCAAAAAGACCTGTTCATTCCTTACTCTTCCTTCTCTTGTATATGACGATATCAGGAGTCACCACTGATGGTCCTTGTTCTTTCACTTCCTATATCCGATACATCACTAAATCTTGCTGATTAGACCATCTTTTTTTTTTTAAAGAGAAGAAAAAACAAAACAAATCAAAAGAAGAACAAATTTTCAAAACAACATAATAGGAGGGTAACAATGGTTAATACATTACGTATTACTATCTTTAAGTTAGTAATTCAGGATACCAGACATTAGCATTCAATTGTCCAAACATTATTGGCACAAACCTTACTCTTCAATGAACTAAGTAAAATTGGTAGTGTATCTATCTTAACCATCTTATATATATATATACAATTTTTTTTCCCTTTCCCTTCTTACTTTTCCCTATTCCAGTCTTTCTTTCCTTTTGACCAGTTTCTTTTTGATTCACCATGTCTATTGTACATTTTGGATCTTATTTACTCTTTCAGTTTCTCATACTAGAGAGACAATATGATGCTTACACATGTGCTTCTGGTTTATTTCACTTATGAGTATTTTCTCGAGTTGCATCCATTTACCTATAAAAGTCTCCAGTTTATCCTTCTTTATGGCTGAATAGTACTCCATTGTATAAAAATACCACATCTTTCTTATCCATTCCTCAGTTGATGGGCATTTGGGTTGTTTCCAAGATCTGGCTATTACAAATTGTGCTGCTATAAACATGGGTGCACATATATCACTGTGGTACGATGTTTTTAATTCTTCTGGGAAGATGCCCAGAAGGGGAATAGCTGGGTCAAATGGGACCTCCAACCCTAGTTTTTTGAGGAATCTCCACACTGACTTCCACAGTGGCTGTACCAGTCAACACTCCCACCAACAGTGAAGAAGGGTTCCTTTTTCCCCACAGCCCCTCCAGCATTTGTTATTAGTTGATTTCTTTATAGTAGCCATTCTTTCTGGGGTGAGATGGTATCTCAGTGTTGTTTTAATTTGCATCTCTCGAATGACTAGTGATGTTGCACATTATTTTGTATATTTATTTGCCATTAGTATTTCTTCATCTGAGAAATGTGTATTCATCTCAGATGCCCATTTTTGGAGTGGGTCTTTAAATTTGGGAGGTCTGATTTTTTTGAGTTCTTTATATGTTCTCGATAGTAATCCTTTGTCTGAGGAACAGCTGGCAAACATTTTTTCCCACATTGTGGGTTGTCTCTTCACTCTGTTGGTGGTTTCTCTTGTTGTGCAAAGGCTTTTTAATAAGATGAGATCCCAGTTATTGATTCTTTGGGACAGTTCCCGTGCGGTTGAGTTTTTATTCATAAAGTCTTTGCCTACACCAATGTCTCCAAGGGTTTTACCTATCCTACCTTCCAGCAGATTTAATGTTTCTGTTTTCATATTTAGATCTCTGATCCATTTTGAATTTAGTTTAGTGCATGGTGAAAGATATGGGTCTAGTTTTAATCTTTGGCATGTGTAGAGCCAGTTTTTCCAGCACCATTTATTAAAGAGGCTATCTTTCTTCCAGCGAATGTGTTTGGCACCTTTGTCAAAGATAAGGTGGCTTAGTATGTCTGGGGTTGTTTCAGCATCTTCTAATCTGTTCCATTGATCTTCAGGTCTGTTTTTTTGCCAGTACCACACTGTTTTTTATCACAGTAGCTTTGTAGTATAATTTCAAGTCGGGGATTGTGATGCCCCCTGCCTTGCCTTTGTTGCCCAGAATTGCCTTTGCTATTCTAGGTCTCTTCTGATTCCAAATGAATTTTAGGATTGTTTTCTCTAGTTCTGTGAGATATGCTGTTGGAATTTTGATTGGAATTGCATTAAATCTGTATAACCATTTTGGAAGTATGGCCATTTTCACTATATTGGTTCTTCCTATCCAGGAGCAAGGGATATCTTTCCATTTTCTGATATCCTCTTCAATCTCCTTTTTCAGAGTACTGTAGTTTTCAGTGTATAGGTCTTTTACATCCTTTGTGAGGTTGATTCCTAGGTATTTCATTTTTTTGGATGTTATTGTGAAAGGTATTGTTTCCCTAATTTCTCTTTCAGTAAGTTTGTTATTTGTGTACAGGAAGGCTATTGACTTCTGAGTATTGACTTTGTATCCAGCTACACTACTGAATTTGCTTATTAAATCTAGCAGTTTTTTAGTGGAGTTTTTGGGGTCTTCTGTGTAGAGTATCATGTCATCTGCAAATAATGATAATTTAACTTCTTCCTTTCCAATCATTATTCCCTTTATTTCTTTCTCTTGTCTAATTGCTCTGGCTAAAGTTTCCAGAACTATGTTGAATAAGAGTGGGGACAGTGGACATCCTTGTCTTGTTCCTGATTTTAGAGGGAAGGCTTTCAGTTTTTGGCCATTTAGTATAATATTGGCTGTTGGTTTGTCATAGATAGCTTTTACCAGGTTGAGATAAAGACCCTCTATTCCAATTTTCTGTAGGGTTTTTATCATGAAAAGGTGCTGGACTTTGTCAAAAGCTTTTTCTGCATCTATTGAGATGATCATGTGATTTTTGTCTTTGGTTCTGTTAATATGGTGTATTACATTGATTGATTTACGTATGTTGAACCATCCCTGCATCCCTGGGATGAATCCAACTTGGTCATGGTGTATAATCTTCTTGATGATTTGTTGGATTCTGTTTGCCAGTATCTTATTAAGGATTTTTGCATCTATGTTCATTAGGGAGATTGGCCTGTAGTTCTCTTTCTTAGTTGGGTCCTTCTCTGGTTTTGGTATCAGGGTAATGCTTGCTTCCAGGAATGAATTTGGGAGTATTGCTTCCCTTTCAATTTCATTAAAAAGTTTGAGAAGTAGTGGCGTTAGGTCTTCTCTAAATTTCTTGTAGAATTCGGCAGTGAATCCATCAGGGCCTGGGCTTTTCTTTGTTGGGAGGTTTTTAATTACATCTTCAATTTCATTGGTTGATATTGGTTTATTTAGGATTTTTAAATCTTCTTCATTCAGCTTTGGTAATTCATACGAATCTAGGAATCTGTCCATTTCTTCTGCATTTTCCATCTTAGTAGAATATAGATTTTTAAAATAGGTATAGATGATCTTCTGGATTTCTGCAGGGTCTGTCGTGATATCACTCTTTTCATTTTGAATCGCATGGATTTGAGTCTTTTCTTTTCTTTTTTTAATAAGGTTGGATAAGGGTTTGTCAATCTTATTTATTCTTTCAAAGAACCAATTTTTTGCTTTATTGATTCTTTGTATTGTTTTTTTAGTCTCCAATACATTAGTTTCTGCTCTGATCTTTATAATTTCCTCCCTTGTACGGGCTTTTGGCTTAACCTGTTCTTCTTTTTCTAGAAGTTCGAGGTTCACCATTAAGTTGTTTATTTGCGCTTGCTCTATTTTCCTAATATAAGTATTTAATGCTATAAATTTCCCTCTTAGGACTGCTTTCATTGTATCCCATAAGTTCTGGTATGTTGTACTGTCATTATCATTCAGTTGTAGAAAGTGTCTAATTTCTTCCTTAATTTCATCTGTGACCCATTGGTTGTTCAGGAGGGTGCTATTTAATTTCCATGTGTTTAGGGAGTTTTTGTGATTTCTTTTGCCATTGATTTCCAATTTCATTGCACTATGGTCTGATAATATGCATGGGATAATTTCAATTCCTTTGCATTTACTTAAGCAGGTTTTATGAGCTAGTATGTGGTCTATTTTGGAGAAAGTCCCATGTGCAGCTGAGAATAATGTGTATTCTGATGTTGTGGGGTGGAACACTCTGTAGACATCTACTAAGTCCATTTGTTCCAAAGTTTGGTTCAGTTTTATTATTTCATTATTGATTTTCTGTCTAGTTGATCTGTCATTTTGTGACAGTGGAGTATTGAGATCTCCCAATATAATTGTATTAGTGCTTATTTGATTTTTCATGTCCTTTAGTACTTGTTTTATATAGTTGGGTGCATTGGTATTTGACGCATATATATTTACGATCGTTATCTCTTCCTCTTGGATTGTTCCCTTTACAAGGATGTAATGACCGTCTTTATCTCTCTGAATCATTCTTGGCTTGAAATTCACTTTGTCTGCAAAAAGAATAGCTTCCCCTGCTTTTTTCTGGGTTCCTGTTGCATGGAGTATTGTTTTCCATCCTTTGACTTTCAGTCTATGAATTTCTTTCTGAATTAAATGTATTTCTTGTATACAGCATATTGTTGGATCTTGCTTCTTGATCCATTTTGCCAGTCAGTGCCTTTTGATTGGTGAATTGAGACCGTTAACATTGATGGTTAAAACTGATATGTATTGACATATACTTGTCATGATATTTTCCTGTTGTTGGTTCCCACTCTTTGTTTTTTTTTTCCCCTTTCCCTCTGTTTAATTATCTGCCCTGCCTGGTGGATTCCTTCTGTTGGGGTTCCTATCTCTTTCTAGAATGTCTTTCAGAACATTTTGGAGTGCTGGTTTGGTGGTCATAAATTTTCTCAGATGTTCTTTGTCATGAAAGTATTTTATTTCTCCATCAATTTTGAAAGATAGTTTTGTGGGGTACATCAATCTGGGTTGAAAATTATTTTCCTTTAGAGCTTGAAATACGTCATTCCAAGCTCTTCTTGAATTGAGGGTTTGTGCTGAAAAGTCAGCTGTGATTCTGATGGGTTTTCCTTCATAGGTGATTTGTCTCTTCTCCCTAACAGCTTTTAAGATTCTGCCCTTCTGTTGAATTTCTGGGATCTTGACTATGATATGTCTGGCTGAAGTTTTTTTTTGATCATGTCTAGTTGGTGTTCTAAAAGCTTCACTTATTGGGGGGTCAAATTCTTTTTCTCTTCCAGGAAAGTTCTCCCTAATAATGTCTTTGAACAAGGTTTTAATGTCATTTATGCTATCTCCTTCTTTTTCATTTATTCCAATTATTCTTAAGTTGTTTATCTTTGAGTCATCTAGCAGCTGCTGAATTGATTTTTTATGGTCCCTTGCTGTTTTTAAGAATTCTTATTTTTCATTATCACTAATTGCAAGCCTGTCTTCTATATCTGATATCCTGTCCTCACATTGGCTTAATCTGCTACAAATACTTTCAATGGAATTTTTGTTCTCTTGGATATCTGCTTGAATCTGCTTTATGGATTCCATTTCTTTCCTATGCTGAGCATTCATGGTTTCTATAGTTTTCTTAAGCTCATCTATTTTTTTGTCTGTATCAGCTATTGTGTCCTTAAGCATAGTCTTCATTGTGGACATTATCTCTGCAGTTATCTGTGAAATTATTTCGTTTTAATTTTTTCCAGAGCCTCATTCAATTGTTTTGTTGTTACCCCTTCAGATATGCCAGGTGGGTGGCTTTCGGATTGTCCCACCTTGTTGCCCCCTAGGTTTGCCTTTGGTGAATTGGATGTGTGGGGTTGCATCTTGTTTAAGTGTCGTCTCATCTTTTCTTTCTTTAATTCCTGGGGTGATGTTTGTAAATTACCTATGATAGGTTGCTTTATTGCTAGTGTTCAAGATCCTTAGAAGATGACTACTTCTCTGCAGTATCTTCCAAGTGGAGCTTGCTTTTGGGTTTTAAGCTTTCTGCCAGATCCTACCTCTTCAATTCGTTGGATGTGAGAAGTTGCTACCTGTTTGGCCCAGTCCTTGATTCTTTGGTACTGTGCCACTGTATTTTCCATGTCCCTTAGTCAATCTCAATCATGAAATATCAGGAAGGAAAGCTGTTTAGAACAATTATTTTACATTTGGCTATAATGGTAACTGAAGCATCAAACATAGCCTAGAAAATGACAGACTGAGGTAACCAGTTATTTACCACTTTTAGCTGTATAAAGTAGAGTTGCGGTTATATAACAAAATCTAAAACACACCAGAAAAATTATATGCAGTATACAAGTCCTTAGTATGTCAATTTTTCCCCTCAGGAGTTTAAATTTAAAATGAGTTAAGGAGGAAATAGAGTATTGTGAGAAGAGGAAGGAATTAGATGTAAGGTTAGAGGACCAAGATGGATCCCTGGTGGATTCTGGTGCAGAGGACTGGTGGGAAAAATAGAAGGAAAGGATAAAAGGAAGAACAGATCACAACCACAATCACAAAGAGGTTAGAGGCGCTGTTTACATTCATATAAAAGCCAGAGAGAATAATGAAGGAAAGAGCAAATAGACAAACAGAAACAAAAATGAAGACAAAAACAACAAAGCAAAGAGATAAAATAGAAATAAAACCCCACAAAAGAAAAAAATAAAAACAAAATAAAAACAAAATAAAAATAAAACAAAAATAAAAACCCCTTCACCAGAACAAAAAACTAATGAGAGAGAAAAAAAAATAAAAAAATATAAAAATAATAAAAATAATCAGTTCCAGGCGTTGACTCTGCTGTAGGCAGGCACCGTGTGATGACAGAGTCTTGTTCCATGCAGGTCCATCCCAGCAAGCCAGGAGCGGCCCTCTGGCGGGCGGTGAGCAGAGCGTGGACTTTCAGGCGGAGACCGGTCTCCTTCGCCTGCCGCTGTCAGCGCACTGCTTTCGCGCCGCTCTGATTGTCGCCACGCCCCCCACAATGGTGCCCAGCCAGTCGCTCTCTGGCGCGGGACAGGTGTGGCTGAGAGACCAGTCTCCTTCACCCACCGCCCTCAGCGCACTTTCGTGGGGCTGAGAGGCGCCGCGCCGCCCTGTCTGGAGCACAAGTTCCCAGAGCAGTTTTCGAGCCGCTCTGATTTTCGCTGCACCCCCCACAATGGCGCCCGGCTAGTCGCTCTCTGGCGCGGGACAGCTGTGTCTGAGAGACACTCACTCACCGCCGGCCAGCGCCATTCTCCGCCGCTCCCCTGCCCCGCCGCTGTCCCGCGATCCTCTGTGGGGGCTTCCTGGGCGCCAGCTGTCACCGTGTGTCCACAGCTTTGAGCTTCTGTCCCGCCGTGATTCCTGGGATGGTAGAAGGTGCGTGCGCGGTCTTTTCCTTCTTTGTTGAAAAGTCCCTTTCACCGGTGCCGGGGGTCCCAAGCTGCGCTTCAGAACTTTTCTGGGTCCCGGGGAGGCATCTGCCCCCCTCCTGCGCTCTCCCGGTCACTATATTCCCGTAGTCCAATGGCAACTTTTAGAGAGTTTCTCTGTGTGCTTCTTACTCATCCGCCATCTTTTTTTCCCCCCTCTGCTGCCTAATTTAAACACCAGCACAGGTGTCTAAGCGCGCACTCGCTGGCTCACTGAATCTGCGATCACGCTGTCATCGTGCGGCACAGATTCACTGAGAATCTTCTGCACCTGTGCCAGCGCACCAGTGTGACCGTGGCCAATGATGTCGATGTGATCCCAGCTCTCTGGGGACTTTGAGAGGAAATGCTGATTAGACCATCTTGTTCATATCCACCCATCTCCTCAGCAACCACCCCCCCAAGCTATTGCCATTTCCTACTTGTCCCATTGAAATAGCCTGCTAACCTGAGTTAGTGTCCAGTTGGCCCCACTATTCTCTATTTCTATCCATATATGACTCCCCATTTTAGACCCTACAATGCCTATGCATTTCACTTGAAAAGAGAGTGCTTTCCCATGACCTAGAAATCCATATGCCATCCAGCCTCACCTACCTTCCCCATCCCCCATCTTCTCTAGGCACAAAGGCTTCTTTCAACTTCTCAAA
Organism: Erethizon dorsatum; assembly: GCA_028451465.1. Lineage (NCBI taxonomy): Eukaryota > Metazoa > Chordata > Mammalia > Rodentia > Erethizontidae > Erethizon > Erethizon dorsatum. The sequence goes on from CM051823.1 coordinate 149,680,080, forward strand.
CACATCAACTTATTCCTGTTCAGGGAAAGATTGAATTTGTTCTGTGCAGCACTGCAACACTCTACCCCCAGATTCTGCATAACTTCATCAATCTCATGCTTCAAAGTCCAGCTCAAGGGCCACCTCCCCAGTCAGGTGACACTTTGTAGCAGAGCACTGCCCCCCACCCCCACTCATCACTTTCTATCATGCTCTCCACTGTGTCATCTTCACAACACTTACTCCTTTTTAAATTTGTGCTATTTGTGTCTCTGTGTGTGTGTGGTTCATTTATCTCTCTCCATACATAAAATGATTCTGGAGGGACTGCATCTTGAGCTGCTTTGTTTACTGCTACATCTCCAGCATCCTAGATCAGTGTGGGACATTTGACAAACACTCACAAAATGTTTATTCAGTGTGCAATCAACTGTATGAACACAGTTCTGGAAACATTTGGTAAGAGGAATTGTTGGATTTATTAATTAAAAATAAACTGTGATATTCTTTATGGTTTTATTTACTGATGTTTCTGACAAATGTAATCAAGCATCTGTTGTCTGGTAAAAGCAGTGGTAATGTTGGAATGGTGTCCTTTTCAGGTAATCCGTATTCTTGCAAAAGTAGTTCAGGTAATGGTAAGCAATACAGGCATAATTCAGGCTGCCAGGGCACTTCACCAGCTCTGAAAGCATCAGGCACAAAATGGCATGTGAAGACATTTATTTGCTTTGAGTGAGGATGAGAGGGATACTATTCTGAAACATTCTTCTTCTTTATAGATGAAGTTCAAGAACAGTGAGGGTTTTTTTTTTCTTATCTCTTCAAATGCTAAAGAAGTTGATGCCCATTTGTATAGGGAAATAGCTGTAACCATGTGAAGGAGTGAGAGAAATTAAGAAACAACCTAGGGCAGCATTTCCTCAAAAACACATTCAAGGTAAATAAGGAAAATAAAGTTCCTTCCTAGTTGTGCACTTCTCAGGAGATCTCAGATTCCATTTTCAGATGTATCTGCAAGGCAGTTTCCAGGTAATTGAAGCACAGGACCAGACCCAGGATGCTGCAGAAGACGGGTCCACCTGGAGTGCAAGAGCTGGGATGCGAGATTTTCTTCCCTAATTGCCCAGTTGCTTGGGCTTTTTACCAGTTTCATCATACAGTTCTGCTTTGCTCCCTTCTAAAAGAGATCGTACCTTTTTTGTGTCCTCATAAACTCTAGGAAGTGACATCCCTTACAGAGTCACTTGCTGAGACTGGAAGACACAAAAAGTACAGTGTCTATGCCACCAAATCAAGTCACCTAACTTTCGCCTAATTCATCAGTGCAAAATACTGCCTTTCCTCTGGATCCTAGGTCCTTTAGATGACCACTGGCAATGTTGAGAGAACGCTGCACCGTCAAACAGAGCAGGCCTGTGATGCTGTGTCATGAGCGGCCACACAACCGACTTGACCTGTGGTCCCTGTGTCTTTATCTGCTTCCCAGGTAATTTATGACTTTCATATTATAAATTCAAGCAGCAGACAAGGTATAAATGAATCTGCTTTTCACTGTCCCGTTTCTCCAAGTCAGGTGACTCCCACCCCCACTGCCCTTAGATCCTAGCATACACAGCATTGAGCAAACCAGGCGAGGGTCCAGAGAGTCTGTTTGCAATATATATGTTACCATCACTTTAAAATGGACAAGGTAGAAGTTGCTTTATTAAATTTTGACAACCCTCAAACAAAGTGAACACAGTTCAAGGTGACACTTACTGTCAAGAAAATCTTGCTTCTAGGAGAGGGCTTTTTAAACACTCTATGCACATTAGAATCACCTGGGGAGTTATTTTTTAAAATGCACTCAGAGGTTATGATTTACTTGGTTTGAGGTGGGACTTGATGATGGGTACTTTTTTGAAAGCTCCCTAGAATGTTCTAATGAGCTGCACAGTTGAGAACCACTGCTCAAGGTAGGTGAGCAGGAACCTGGATCTTCTCTAATGCTAGGCTAGGAGAGCAGACCCCAGCTTTGCAGTGATGACTTCTGTAGCTAATAATACACAAACAAGGTAATACACAATAAAATAAATGAGAAATGAAGAAACACAGCTCAATTAGCACTGAAAGTCAGTGAGGTAAGGAAGATTATTCTGCAGTTAGAAGATCTTCATTACAATTGTGTCATGCCTACACTTAATATTGGTAAGTTAAATAGAGTGAAACCGCTGTGTTGTTAGTAGCCTCTATTGGTTTTACTTCTTTCAGTGATGTTTTGGTAACTTGACTTTTACTTTTTGAAATTTACCTTTTTCAAAATTGGTTTTCGTAGGAATGACTCCCTGTGTCATTCCTCTGCCTGAAGCTCTGCTTTGATGTGTTTAAGGTAGGAGGGAAATCCTTTTAAATGAATTTCAAGGCCATATCAAAAGCAGTTTAAAAGCTGGAGAAATACAGTCATAAAATTGATAAAGTTAGTGATGTTTGGAAATTTCACAGCAGGATGAAGAACAGTGCTGCTGAGTTTGTTTTCTGGTTCTTTGAAAGCTATTGGTTTTCCGACATCATCCTTCTGGAGCAACTGTTACTCATGGCTCTCCCATTTTTTACACCAGCCCTTCAATTCCTGGCTAACATGAGAGTGTCATTGCTCCCTTTCTCCACCAAGATCTTCATGCTCACTTACTGATATACAAACCCTGGGCTGTGTATTCATGAAGCAGACACTGCTGTGTGGTCATGTGGACATCCAATTCTCCCCTGCCTGTAGGGAAGGGATTGTGCACAGAATTGTCCACACTCAGCCATTTATCACTGGAAATGTGGAAACAAATGAAGAATAACCAGAGGAAAGTAATGGCTATTTTTTCTGAGTCTACTTCAGCAAAGGAATCAGGCACCATTACTTGGACATTGATCGAGACTCAAAGACAGGTAGAGGAATGGAAAAGTTTTATAGTGGGAAAAATGAAAGGCTTCATGATACCCTGATTGAAGGCTATTGACCTGGGGAAACTGTGAATGGGATAACCAGGTGCTGCTGCTATGCTTTAGATCTAAAATGTCCCCCAAAAGTCTCATGCGTTTGGAAAGTGCTTGGATCATGAGGGTGTTCTGCTCATCAGTAGGTTCATTCACCTTTTTGCTCTTGTTGCTTTTATTGTCTTCCCCCACCATGAACTGTTGCCCCTCTGCCATGTGCCACCCTGCCTTGGAGCCAGCTGATTACGGACTGAAACCTCTACAAACTGTGAGCTAAATAAACCCTTCCTCCTTGCAAAAAAAAAAAAAAAGTAGATTCATCCATTGATTATTTCAGTAGCCAAATGTTCTGGTAAGAGATGGGGACTGGCTAGAGGAGGGTCACTGTGGGTGTGACCTGGAAGGGTATACTTTTGCCCCTGGCTTTTTTTTATTTCTGATTGGTTTTTGGCTGCCATGGAGTAAATAGCAATTTTCCACCATGCCCTCTTATATGTTAGTTTTTTCTTGAAGCCAACCAATCATGGACTAAATTTTTTAAAGACCATGAGCCAAAATAAACCTCTCCTCCTTTAAATTGTGTCAGACATTTTGTCCCAGGGATGGGAAAGTTACTAATACAGAAATTGTTACCTGAGAAATGGGGCTGTTGCTGTGATTGTACCTCACTGTGTGGTTTAGGAGCCTTTGGGACTGGTTTGCAGAAGTATGAAAAGGTTTAGAAATGCTAGAGAAGCCTTAAAATACTGTATGCAAACACTGATGAAAGATTCCAGTCAGAGCTCAGAAGACCACAATGCTGATTTGAATGTGAACAATAAAGGCCGGGCTCAGGGGGTTAATACTGGGAACAAGGGCAGTTGTACTAAGGCCATATATATTACATTTGTCCATGTCCTGAGACTTTGCAGGAGACTGAGATTAAGGGCTGTAGCCTCATTAATCTGGCAGGGGAAATTTCAACACATCTCAAAGTTCGGGCTGTGACATGTGTATTGTGTTGTTGGCTGTTTTTAGCCGGATCTACAATGAGAATCAGGAGCAAAAGTCAGAGCCAAAATATAAAAAAGTGTCCAGTTTTGCTGAAAAGAAAGCACCTGCCAAGTAGGGGCCATGCAGATGAATACAATTGCTAAGAAGATTAGTGTTTTTAAAAAGCCAAGTACTTTGCCTCAGGACAATAGAAAAGCATCTTGGGTATTATCAAGACCTCATGCATTGTAGGCTCAGAGGTACAAAGGTGTTATATTTCCTTTGCAAAGGGAACCCCTGAACCTTCTGTTTGAGAAGGCTGCCTAGAAATTTGGGTTCTGGGATTCATTTCAGCATGCATAGCCATCCAGACACTCAAAGGTCACTGTAGCCATGGTCCAAGGGGGCCAGCTACTGATCAAACTGGTGGCAGACCTTGGTGTCATCCACATGGTGCTGGTTTTATAGGCATGCAGAATGTAAAAGTTACAGTGCTATGGAAGCTTCTACCCAGATTTCAGAGGAAGATCTGGGAGGCCAAGCAAGAATTTCCTGAGAGTATAGTACATAAAGCTGTAAGAGTGAACCTGAAGGTGCAGTGTTGCTATAAACAGGACCACGGGTTGTCTGTTGAAGAAAGCTGTGGGTATTTAGTGAAGCCAGCCCCAGAGAAAGACCAGGTGGGCTTCAACCAGCAAGGCTACAAAGATGGGGCGGCCTAAACTCTTTGGAGGTCATACCTCACCACAACCTGCCACAGGTGCTGAACATGGAGATACAGAATTTAAAGATTGTCCTGCTGTGCTTCAGTCTTGCTTTGGTGCCTTTCCTTTCTATCATTCCACCTGTCCCTTTTGGAATGAGAATATTTATTCTGTGCCATTGTTTGTTGGAAGTATTTAACTCTCCTTTTTTTTTTTATTTTAAAGAGAAAAAGATGAAAATAACAATGAAACAGTTTCAAAACAGGTTAGTAGGACAACTAGAATAATTAATACACTGCATATTGTTGTCTTCATAGTAGTTATTCAGAGTACAAGATATGTCTTGTTCAAACAATATTAGCACAAACCTTTCTTTTCAATGAACTAACAGAAACTAGCTGTATAACTAAACTTAACTATCATGTGTATACACGTATTTTTTTCTTTTTCCCTTTCTTCCTTTCCCCTTTGCCACATCATAGTTTGTCTTTTCTTTTGAACAGTTTCTTCCCAATTCACTGTATCTATTGTATATTTTGGATCTTATTTACTTGTTCATTTTCTCACACTAGTGAGACAATACCATATTTGCATATACAGGTCAGATTTATTTCACTTATGAGTATGGTTTTGAGTTGCATCCATTTACCTATAAAAGTCTCCAATATATCCTTCTTTATGGCTGAGTAGTATTCCATTATATTAAAAAAAACACCTTTTTTAACCATTCCTTGGTTGATGGGCATTTGGGTTAATGCCAAGATGTAGTTATTACATATTGTGTTGCTTTAAACATGAGTGCACATATATTGCTGTGGTATGACTTTTTTTTTTTTTTTTTTGGTAATGGGAATTGAACTCAGGACTTTGCACTTGCCAGGCAGGTGCTGTGCCACTGAGCCATATCCCTGGCCCAGTATGATGATTTTAATTCTTCAGGGAAGATACCGAGAAGGGGAATAGCTGGGTAGAATGGGACATCTAATCCTAGTTTTTTGAGAAATCTCCACATTGATTTCCACAATGGTTGCTCCAGTCTACAATCCCACCAACAGTGGAGAAGGGTTCCTTTTTCCCCACAAGCCCCTCCAGCATTTGTTATTGGTTGATTTTTTGATGATGGCCATTCTTTCTGAGGTGAGATGGAATCTCAGTGTTGTTTTAATTTACATCTCTTGAATGACCAATAATGTTGAACATTTATTCATAAGTTTATTTTCCATTTGTATTTCTTCATCTGAGAAGTGTGTATTCATCTCAGATGCCCATTTTTGGATTGGGTCTTTGAATTTTTTCAATTCTTTATATGTTCTAAATAGAAGTACTTTGAGGGAAAATTGGCTAAAATTTTTCCCGCTCTGTGGGTTGTCTTTTCACTCTGTTGGTGATTTCTTTTGCTATGCAAAAGCTTTTTAATAAGGTGAGATCCCATTTGTTGATTCTTTGTAATATTTCCCTTGCAGCCTGTGTTTTGTTCATGAAGTCTCTGCCTATACCTACATATTTGAGATTTCTACCTGTTTTCTTTTCCAGCAAATTTAGTGCTTCCATTTTAATATTTAGGTCATTGATCCATTTTGACTGTAGTTTAGTGCATGGTGATAGACATGGATCTAGTTTTAGTCCTCAGCATGTGGAAAGCCAGTTTTTCCAGCACCATTTATTAAAGAGACTATCTTTCCTCCAGTGAACATATTTGGCTCCTTTGTCAAACATGAGGTGGCTGAATGTGTTGGTAGTTGTTTCTGCATCTTCTATTCTGTTCCACTGATCCTCAGGCCTTTTTTTTTTTTTTTTTTTTTTTTTTACCAGTACCTTGCTGATATTATCACAGTAGCTTTGTAGTATAATTTCATGTCAGGGATTGTGATGCCCCCTGATTTGCCTGTGTTGCCCAGAATTGCTTTTTCTATTCTAGGTCTGTTCTGGTTCCAAATGGGTTTAGGAATGTTTTCTCTAGATTTGTGAGCTACATTAATGGTATTTTGATTGGTATTGTATTAAATCTGTATAGCAGTTTTGGGAGTATGGCCATTTTCATTATGTTGGTTCTTCCTATGCCTCAGCAATGGGGTATCTTTCCATTTTCTGATATCTTCTTCAATCTCCTTAGGGTACCACTATTTTCACCATACAGGTCTTTTACATCCTTTGCTAGATTGATTCCTAAGTATTTCATTTTTAGATGCTATCACGAAGGTGTGCTTTCCATAATTTCTCTCTCTGTGAGTTTGTTGCTTGTGTACAGGAATGCTATTGATTTTTGAGTGTTGACTTTGTATCCCACTACAGTACTGAATTTGTATATTAAATCTATAAGTTTTTTAGTGGTTTTAGGATCTTTTATGTAGAGTATCATGTCATTTGTGAATAATGATAATTTAACTTCTTCCTTTCCTATCTTTATTCCTTTTTTCTTTTTTTTTTCTCTTGTCTAATTACTCCAGCTACTGTTTCTAGAACTATATTGAATGGGAGTGTTGATAATGGGCATCTTTGTCTTGTTCCTGTTTTTAGAGTGAAAACTTTCAGTTTTTGACCATTAGATATGATATTAGCTGTTGCTTTGCCATAGATGGCTTTTATAAGATTGAGGTAAAGACCATCTATTCAAATTCCTGTAGGGTATTTATCATGAATGGGTGTTGGACTTTGTCAAATGCTTTTTCTGCATCTATGGAGATGATCAAGTGATTTTTGTCTTTGGTTCTGTTAATATGGTGTATTACATTCATTGCTTTGTGTATGTTGAACCATCCCTGCATCCCTGTGGTGAATCTTACTTGGTCATGATGTCTAATCTTCTTGATGATTTGCTGCATTCTGTTTTCCAGTCTTATTAAGGATTTTTGCATCTATGTTCATTAAGGAGATTGGCCTGTAGTTTTCTTTTTTGGTTGGGTTCTTCTCTGGTTTTGGAATCAGGGTAACACTTCCTTCCAGGAATGATTTCGGAAGTACTGCTTCCCTTTCAATTTCTTTAAAGAGTTTCAGCATTAGTGGTATTAGTTCTTCTTCAAATTTCTCATAGAATTCAACAGTGAATCCATCAGGGCCTGGGCTTTTCTTTGTTGGTAAATTTTTAATTACATTTTCAATTTCATTGGCTGATATCAGGTTATTTAGAATTTTTATATCTTCTTGATTTAGTTTTGGCAATTTGTTTGTGTCTAGTAGGTACTGATGATCTCCGGGATTTCTGTGGGATCCATTGTGATTTCCCCTTTTCATTCCTAATTGCTTGAATTTGTGTTTTTCTTTCCCCTTTTAATGATGGTGGCTAATGGTTTCTCAATTTTATTTAATCTTTTGAAGAACCAACTTTTCAATTCATTGATTCTTTGTATTGTTTTCTTCGTCTCTATTGCATTAATATCTGCTCTTATCTTTATAATTTCCTCCCTCATATGAGCTTTAGGTTTGATTTGTTCTTTTTTTTAGAAGTTTGAGGTTCAACATTAGTTTATTTGAGCTCATTCTGTTTTCACAATGTGTGAATTTATCACTATAAAGTTCCCTCATAAGACTGCTTTCATTGCATCCCTTAAGTTTCACCATGTTGTATCGGCATTATCATTTAATTGTATATACTGTTTAATTTCATCTTTAATTTCCTGTGTGACCCATTGCTTGTTCAGAAGAGTGTTAATTTCCATATGTTAATGCAGTTTTTGTGATTTCCTTTGTCATTGATTTCCAGTTTCATTGTGCTATAGTCCGGTAGTATGCATGGGATTATTTCAATTCCTCTACATTTACTTAAACATGTTTTGTCCGCTAATATATGGTCTATTTTGGAGAACATCCCATGTGCAGCTGAGAAGAACGTGTATTCTGATGTTTTGGGGTGGAACACTCTATAGACATCTACCAAGTCCATTTGTTCACAGGCTTGGTTTAATTCTAATATTAATTCTAATACTTCTTTGTTGATTTTTTGTCTAGTTGATCTATTTGTGAGAGTGGGGTATTAAAGTCCCCCACTACAATTGTGTTAGTGCTTATTTGGTTATTTGTGTCTGCTAATATTTATTTTATGCAGTGGGGTGAACCTTTGTTTGCTGCATAAATATTTATGATTGTTATCTCTTCTTCTTGGAGTTTTCCTTTAACAAGAATGTAGTGACCTTCTTTGTCTCTTTTGATCAGTTTTGGCTTAAAGTTTGCATTGTCTGCAAATAGATAGCTACCCTCTGCTTTTATTATGGGTTCCTGTGGCATAGAGAATTGTTTGACTTTGAATTTTAGTCTATGAATTTCTTTTTGGATTAAATGTGTTTCTTGGATGCAGCATATTGTTGGGTCTTGCTTCTTGACTCATTCTGCGAGTCTGTTTCTTTTGATTGGTGAGTTGAGACCAAGTACGTTGATAGTTATAACTGATATGTATTGGCTTTTCTTTTTCTTGTTGTTTTCCTGTTGTTTGTTCCCTTGTATGCAATTATTTTCCACTTTAGTAGAGTGATTTTACCCTGTTGTGGGGGTTGTGGGTTGGAGGTCAGGAGGATGGGGGTAAGATGGAGAGACGAGTGAGGTTAAATATAGTAGAAGCAATGTTGGAGGGCACAGGATGATCATCCAGGTTTTGGGTAATTGTAGGACACAGGAGGGAAGGATTGGAAGAGAAGGCCTAGGAGTTTTGAAGTGGACCAGAATGAGCAGAGACAATGTTTACTCCCATGAAAGTATCATTAAGTCAAGTGAGATAGTTGATGAAAGAGTGGAAAAGGACAACTAGAATAAAACAAAAAGAAAGGTTAGAGAACACCTGTTGGCTCCTATTGCTAATGTTGCATGGGATATTTCCACCCCTCTAGTTCCATCTGTCCATCATGTGTGCCTTAGCCAGGGTCATGCTGTGTCTCCAGCATTCCCGCAGGTCTCCAGGCCCTGAATCCACCAGTGGAGGGAGGGGGGCGGACCTCGGACTTCTCTCCAGCCATGCTGTCCCAGAGTAATGGAGGAAGGGAGGATCATGAACTCACACTCCTCTCACAGTCCACTCCAGCCCAGGGCATTATAGGAAGTGAGGAGCACAAATTCACACTCCTCTCGCCAGCCACCGTGCTGTCCCAGGACAATGGAGGAAGGAAGGAGTGCCAACTCAGACTCCTCTAGCCAGCCACGCCATCCTTGGACAATGGAGGAAAGGAGGAGGGTGAACTGAGATTCCCCTCTAGCCAGCTGTGCCATCCGGGGCAATGGAGAAATGGAGGACCAGGAATTTACACTCCTCTCACAGGCACCGCTGACCAGGGGTAATCTAACTTTCCTTTTTATTTTTAATAGGACTCACTGCTAAGGGTTTGAGTGTTAGAGGAGATTTTGAACCTCCACTTTTCAGCAATGTAAGACTCCTAGAGATGGACTAAATGCATTTTTGCATAATGAGATGGACATGAGTCTTTTAGGGGCCCAGGTTAGGATATTATTGGATCTAAAATGTCCCCCCAAATCTCAGATGTTTGATGTGTGATTGGATCATATGGGCCCTATACTCATCAGCAAATTCATCCATTGATGAGTTCAGTAGTTAAATGTGCTGTTAGGAGGTAGGGACTGGTTGGAGGTGGGTCCCTTGAGGCTTGACCTGACTCCTCCTTCTCTCTCTCTACTTCCTGGCTACCACTGTGTAAATAGCATTTCTCTACCATGCCCTTCCACCATGCTATTCTGCCTTGAAGCCAAGAAACCATGGACTGAATCCTCTAAACTCTATGAGCCAAGAAAATCTCTCATTTAAGTTGCAGATGTCAGGTATTTTGTTTCAGTGACTGGAAACTAACACCCATGCGATTGATTAAAGATGCATATTTGGCTCTCTGTGGTTGGTCCTAAATTGCATACAAAGACAAAAGTTAGAGAAGCTGTCATTTATTAATCAAACACTGGTTATTTGAGGTCAATTATTATTTAGCTCCCTGGGTCATTTCTAGAGTTAGCACTTTGACTTCCTGCAAGTCTAATTTATAGCAGGAGGGCTTCCTGGGCGTTTACTGTAGATAAGGGAATGGTCTCCTGCGAATATTGCTATAAGCTGTGGATCAACATTCTGTTTTTATTTTATCCATTTTTGTATTTAGTCTCTTAAAACCAATAAAACATAGGTTAGGAAGGCTATTTAATCCTCTCCTTTCTAGCACCCTTACATACTGGCTACACTGATTAGTTACAAATACACTGAGAGTTTTTCTCATTAAATATAACGTTTTAAAATTTTATTTTTGTAATGCAGAATAACTATGGAAAACCCAGAAGTATCTCTTTAACAGTGTCTTTTTATTATGACATTTTATTTCTGGGCAATTCTAAGCTTTGTGTTAAAAAGACAACGAAGGGCCTGAAACCAGATGCCATCTTACAAGAGGCCTTTCTTTACTTGCTTGTGCTCGTGCCCTGTGGAAATGTAGAAATGTTTAATAATAATATGGACATTAGAAGGAAGCAGGTAAATGGAAATCAGGATGTCTGAGCAAGTAGATTCGTGAACTGTAGAAGGCAGCTCTTCATCAAAATCTCTTTATTGCCCTACTCTTCTTCCTAGCACCTCCTCCTTAAGGCACCACTTGGGTAAGAAATGAGCAACACTCCAGTTCAACTCAGAAAGTCTGTAGGTGAGCAAAGAAAGCAGGCTAAAACATATTTTTAAAGCATATTGTCTAATTTTTTTGTTTTAAAATGTCCTACTGTTGTAATGAATGTCATATCAATCAATCAGTGTGAGACAAATAAAAGGGTTGTTACGGTGAGATTTAGGTCAAAATTGTACTTGTGGTAAACTTAGATTATACATGGTGACTACTCTCTAGGTTAACTAGATACTTCTACATATAATTTCTTTTTTTCTTTCTTTTTTTTTTATATATGCGGGTACCGGGAGTAGAACTCAGGACCTCGCACTTGCCAGGCAGGAGCTTATGCTGCTGAGCTATATCATTGGCCCTAAATATAATTTCTGTAGTAATTCACACAATCATATGGTACAGAAACTACTCCCATTTCATACATGAAGTGACTGAGCCTTAGACAGGCCCAACAAGACACAGTACATACATTGCACAGCTTTTATTCCCGTGGTCAAAGACACATGTATTCTTACAGTGACAGTTATAGTGACAAATTATAGTGAAAGCTTGGCCCCCAGAGACCAGGCAGGGTTCTGTACATGCAGAAGACTTTTCCCTGCTCTCTGGCAAAACACTTTTGTCCCCCCAGTCCCTTCCAAATGGTAATACATTGCATTATGATAACACAAGGGTAGACAGACGCAAACTTCGCAATCACACCCTGCCTCAGGGAACTGCATCACGGTGTGTTTATCAACACTGCTGCTGAAACTAACACTCAGGATTCAACGGTACCACGTTCTCCACCTGAACTGTGTGGTTAATTTGAAAGCACATTTTGCTTTTGTTATCTTTAGTTCTCCTCTGGGTGTCTTATCATTATATGTTTATATGCAATAAGAAAGAATTTTGATTTTCTTAGCAGTTGACAGCAACATTTATCATAGAGAGAGGAGATCCATTAATGCTTGAAAAAATATGTGAACCCCTGGTTGCAATAGAAGCTAAGATCTTGGTGGGCCTAAAAGTAAAAATTTGCCCTGCCAAAGGCTAGGAGGACAATGTGTTGGTACCAAACAGAGAGAAAAATGCTAGAGAAAGACAGAAAAGAAGAGAATGTTCACTGTTGCTTATAAGTCCTTGTAGCTTTCCAAAACATTCTAAGCCTACATCAACAAAATTCTTGATGTGATTGGAAGTTTTTGAAAACTGAGGAAGAGGCTGTACTTTTGGTCCAGATCTATAAAGGAGAGAGAAAAGACAGCAATTTTGACCATATCACTTCCTTCTCTCTACTCTTATGCTTCAACAATCTGAGGTCTTGCTGACCCTGGGAACTGTCCCTCCCAGAATTATTGTCTCAATTCCTAGAGACAATAAAAGACTCACTGATTAGTGTGTTTTTCCATTGCAAACCAATCAATCCAGAGTCAGTACCTGAACTACCTTCTTAATCAGTCCACTATTTACCTGCACCAAATTATTCCACAGCCAGGTACTAGACAACCAGGGACAGCCACTATGTGCCAGAGTTCCCTGAAATGACTTAGACTAGCCACCTCTAACCTCATCTGCCCTACCTCCCCTGCACCTTCCCACAGAGCCTCAGCAAAGCCTCTTGCTCACAGTTTCCCACTGTCCCTCTCCTCCGACTCCGGTGCCTCCTCAGCAACTGTGAGTAGCGTAATGTCCTTCCAGTGACAAACATCCTTTAATCTTTTGGCCTTGCTATGCTTCAAATGTTATATTAATACACTGGATTTTAAAATGCTAGTGGAAATAGTCCAAATGAAACCACAAGGAAAAATATGTTGCACATTACTGACACTGTAAAGGGTGCTCTGAATTCTCAAACGTGGGAATGGACCAGGGCACATTTTCTTTAACCTCTGAGGGCCAGATCTCAATCAGAAGGATTATCTACTCTTCACACCACCCACATGCCTTTTCCTTTCTTCTTTTCCCTGGTTTAAATGACTAACCCAATAAACAACCCAATAAACAAACTCCAAAGACTTTCTTTCCTAGCACAAGAAATCTAACGTATATGTGAGAACAACATACAGATGGCTGCTGACTTGAAGTGGTCCAACTTATGATATTTTTACTTTATAATGGTGTGAGAACAATACACATTCAGTAGAAATTGTACTTCAAATTTTGAATTTTGATCTTTTCTTGAGCTAATATGTAGTACGATATTCTCTCAAGATGCTGGGCAGCGGCACAGACTGCGGCTCCCATTTTGGGCAAGGAAGCAAGAGATACTACAGAACCTACTCTTGCTAAGCTATGATGCTCAGTAGGTCAGGTGCATCAAATGTATTTGCTACTTAATATTTTCAGCTTATGATGGGTTTGTCCTAATTCACACAGCATCAGTTATAAAAAGAGTTCTTAAAGGTACATATTTTCAGCTTCGAACCACAGCACAAATCTATGTTACTTTTCAAATTAGATCTGCACTGAGAAATAAGTAAGAATACAACATTTTGTTCCTTTGGGAAGTTTGTCTTTTTGGTAATAAGCACACAGTTTATGAAACAATCTTTATATATGAGAAGAGGGGAAGAACTATAAAAAGATGGCACAGAAATATTCATCTTTCCATAGGATCTCTCAACATCTAGCCAAATGCTTTAGCTGTTATAAACTTCTTTCATGCACAGTTCAAAGTGTTAAAAATGAAGAAGTTAAAATTAAAATTATGCTTATATTTAGACTTCCTAAATATGGCTATCATAATGCCTGACCTCTTAAAGGAATATATTTGAGATATATATATATATATATATATTATAAATGTTTATATATATATATGTTTTTGTGTATCTATGTATGTATATATAATGTAATTATTATTGTTCTTTATTAGACTCATCATTATTAGTGGTAAACCATTCAAATAAATGAAAATAATTTGGGTTATTTTTATTCAGCAAGCCAAAGTTTTCTGGGACCAGATTTGCATAGAAAAAACCCGTGTTACTCAAGTTTTTAAAACTTAAAAATCTTGTAAGTACTGATCTGATTTTCAACAAGTGTCTCCGCGTATGCCAATTGAAGGTATTAGAATGAGTCAGGAACCCCCGAATTTTCATCTTCGTATTCTCAGCACAGGCACAGAGTCTCTCATATTATAAGTACTAAATGTTTTGAATGAATGAATGAATGAGTGGATGAATGAATGAATAAATGAGCGAGTGAAGGAAGGAGGGAAGCAGAATATAATTCTAATGGCAAGCATTAAATACAACCTCTAGAAATCAGTACTATGCAAACTAACATGAATTATCTCTAATTGTGATATATTAAAGAAATTCTTGAGCATAAAAATCTACCCCTAATTACATAGAACTCTGTTGCATTTCTGTACTTTGAAAGTCATAGAAAATTTTATAGCAAAATGTATATTTCCAAGTAACATGCATGATTTTTAGACTATTTTTCTTTAAACTTTTTATCTTTCTTTAAAACTCAGCTTTTATATGAAAAGCTGGCAATAAATAAAGCTTCAAAGCTCCAAATAAAAGGGAGTTATTTAAAAAGAATTAGAGACAAACTGGCAACTTGTGGAAAACATTATGAAATATGTAACTGAAAAAAAAAGGCAGAAAGTAAAAAATCTATGTCTTCCCAAGGAGGTAACAGTTAAAGGCTCTGACCACAATCAGTTGCCCGAGATCTATCTTGTTTCTCTGCTAGCCAAATGCCATCTGGGATGCTCGGACTGCTTACCAAATTCCTGTTCTCCAATAGGACCAGACAATTTTAGTGTGTCCTCCCCATAAAAGGAAATTAGTGTTGTGGCAGCATGCTCCTCCTAGAGCGCAGGTGGATTTCAGGGTTAAATGAATAGTTAGGTGTACTGGGCTGCAGGCTGCTCGGTCATCTTCAGATCAAGTTAAAATGTCCTTCAAGATACCCAGTTAAAGGGCAGCTTAAGAAATTAGTGCAACAGAAGCAGCACATGAATTTGAAATAACAGTCTACTGCTGAAGTAAAGATATTTTCCTAAAAGCCCAATAGCCCAGAAGTGAAACACTTTTCACAAAGCCAATCCAAAGATTTTTACATGATGTTATTTTGTGGGCATTTTAAACCAAATTTCTCCCCTAGACCCCCTCAGACAATTAAATCTTGCTTTGGATTTTCTAGTCTCTGACATTTTGCTTTCACTTTTTTCAGTTGAACTATTTTTTGCTTTTGTCTTTGCATTTCCCCTAATTTGTTGTACTTGTACTTCTCAGCAAATTTCATTGCTAGACTAAATTTATGAGATTCAAAGAATGAGAAATATAACTTCAAAAGATATAAAGACAATGGAGGCAAAGGACACTTCTTTTTCTTAATCATGAAAAATGAATGGCACTTATAGTAATCTATGTAGTCAAAATAAATTACTATGAGGTCAAAGAATGATTAGTGAATCCTGAGAGGTATCTAAACTAGCAAAAATAGTATTATGATAATAATAGATCCAGGCCAATGTCAACTGACAAAACATAGAATGAAGAACCATAGACTCTTGTCAAAAAAGATTTTGATGAATGTCATCCAAGAAAACTTTCTCATTTTCCAGATGAGAACTGCAGCTCAGAAATGCTGAATGATTTACCCAGGGCCATACAGTGGCCATACAGAGGCAGAATGAGAAAAAGCGAAGTTTACCTGTTTCAAATCTTCTGTCTTTTCCACCACAATGCTGTCTTTAACAATCAAAACTAAGGACAAAGCATTTGTTTCATATTTGTTTTCATAGAAAAGAAGGGGCTTTCTTCAAGACATGGGAGAATTAAGAATGCTAAGAACATATTCCAGGGATCTCCTGAATATTAAGATGTTGATTATATTTATAACACCGTTTGTAGCTTTTGTAGGCTACTTCCTACTTTGGTGTTTGTCATGTTCTTCCTCTATATTTTCCCTAGATTACCAAGAAGTACAAAAGGGAAAAGACAGAAATAAACATTAGTACATTCTAGGACTTGATAGCTGTTCAAACAGAAGTCTTAAAAGGGGCCGGTGAGACGGCTCAGCGGCTTAAGCGCCTGCCTGGCAAGCGCGAAGGCCCGAGTTCAACTCCCAGAACCCACATACGAAAAAGGGCCGGTGATATCGCTCAGCGGCACGGGTGCCTGTTGGCACGTGAGGTCCTGAGGTCGTCCCCCCGGTACCCACAAAAGAAAAAAAAAAGAAATCTTAAAAGGATATGAATGTGGCAAGCCAAAGCTGAAATGCAGTATTTTATTTCCCAACCTTGCCAACTTATGCAGACACTTATTAATTATAACAATTAGTTGTCATTAATCCTCCTAATTGTATGTCAAAGAGTGAAGTTTTTGGTGAGTCCCAAAATGACAGAGCTCCGTTGAAAGAAAAACATGGGGAAATGTTCAGGTGGAATTATGTCTAGCAGAGGCAAATTAAGCAGGCAGAAACCAGAAAATAAGCCAAACAGATTAAATTGCCTGATGAATGAGTCACAAGTCCGATTCCCTCCTCTCCATCAGAAAGGCCACAGCAGGCTCACTGCCTACAGATTCCTAAGCCCTGTGGCTGTGGGGAGAGGATTGACTCAGACTTCACCTGCAGTGGTGACCTCTCCAGAGTTCACAACCCCATTTTCTCAACATCTGGGCTGCCAACATTTATTTGCTTATCATGTTGATGAAACTCACGCTGCTGGCAGCTCACTAATATTGGACAGTTTTCTTTTCTTTTCTTTCTTTTCTTTTCTTTTCTTTTCTTTTCTTTTAGAAGAACAAAGTCAGCCATAAGAATTACCTAACACCAATCAGGAAATTGTGTGGGGAAGGGCAGGGTATAAAGTTCAAGATCCAAGTTCAGGCACAAACTGTGCCTCAGGCAGAGAGCCTGACAAGCGTCCTGTGCTAAAATATAATAAATTAGGTGGGTTTTTTTTTAGTTGTTGTTGCCTTGTAAAAGTGATGGTTTAGTGCATTTTAGCCACAGAAGCTGGCATGCCTGTGGCAATCACAAAACCTTAATGGAACATAAAATGATCCATAATTTCTAAAAGAAAGGAAGGCTTCACTCTGACCAGCCAGGTGGCAACAGGTCATCTAAAGCTTGGGCTGGCACTGGTTTCCTGCAGAGGAAAATAAATGCCCCCCACAGGCTCCTCCTCTGTGGTCTCCCAGGAGAAAGGACCCTAACTAGTTAAATTTTCACCAAAATAATGACTTTCATAGTCCTAGAAAAAAAAGGAACACATCACTTGAAACTTTTAGGTGTCTTCAATCATTTTTAGGATCTTAAATATGAACACAATTGCAGGGTTCTTCAGTTGAAATACTATCTTGACATTTTCTTTTCCCTTACATTCACTTTCAGTGATGCTTCCATATCAACATTTCTTAAATCTGAATATTTCTGGACTCTATTTAGTGTTTTCAATTACTTCTATCATTCTGTTCACCCAAGCCATCATTGTCTCCTATGTAGGCCACTAATTTTTTTCTTCTCATTTATTTATTCTTATTACTTAGCAAGAGGTACAATGAAATCTTGGTGGATTACAATAACTATCATCTGTTTGTTTATTTGTTTGTTTTTAATTTGGGCTCTGTGAACTGGTTTAATTCATGTCTGCTCTGTGTCTCATCTTGGTACCTGTGGCTACACAGGCATGATTTTTTCATGACTGATGTAGAAGATACAGGCTGCAATAAACTATGCAAATACTGTACATTTAAAGCCTCAGCTCGTGTCACATGCACTGGCTCAGCCAGCAGTGGGGCCAAGACTAACATCGAGCACTGTCTCCTTTTCCGGCAGCCATCTACCTGGAGAGAATACGAAGTTACAAATGCAAGGATCACTTATTTTACAACTGTGCAAGGAGTATGGAATCAGAAATAATACAATTTGCTACCCCAAACCAGAGAGCTCTTTTAAGTAAACAAGTATAAATAAACATGTCACTGTCCACCCTGTACTCTTACCATTATCATTTTTAAAAACTGTACCTGATAGAGCCCTGCAGGACCAGACCCTGCTGGCTGTTTCAGCCTTATCTCTTCCTGTCTTCCTCCTCCATTTCCAAGCTCCAATCGTACCAAACTTCTGTTAGAACAGACTCTTTCTCAAATTAGAGGTTTGCATACAATATTGTCTCTGCCTAGAATAACTTTCCTTCCTTTTTCCTTTATTTAAACATAGATCTGAAGGATGTCATTTCCTCAGAGAAATTTTCCTTGATCAACAACACTAAGTTAAATGCAAAAATGCTTTCTCAAAACTTCCTGATTCTCAATCATTTCACTTATCACATGCATTAGCCAGGGTTCTCCAAACAAGAACCAATAGGATATGCACAGATAGACAGACTTATTGAAGGGTATTTATTAGGGGAATTAGCTCATGCAAGTACGGAGGCTTAGACTCCCCAGGACAGGCTGTTTACAAGCTAGAGAACCACAGAAGGCAGAAGTAAGGCTCAATCCAATTCCAAAGGCTTCAGAACAAGGAAAGTCAATGGTGTAACTCAGGGCCTGATAACCCAGATACCACTGGTGCAGGTTTAGAGACCAAAGGCCCCCAAACCTGGAGTTTTGATGTATAAGGGCAGCAGAAAAGTGGAATGTGCTATACTTTGAATATGCTCGCCAGAGCTTATGTGTTGGAAACTTAATTCCCGGATGTGGCAGCACTGGGAAGTGAGATGTAACAAAAAGTGTTCGGGTCATGGAGGCACCATCCTCAGGAGTGGATTAGCACCATTATCACAGAGACTACTTTTGTAAAAGAATGAGTTTGGCCCCCTCTTGTCCTCTCCCACCCTCTCTAGTCCCCACACTTTCTGCCATGAGATGACATGGCAGGCAGGCCTTCACTGGATGGTGGACCCCCAATCCTGGGCCTCCCAGACTCCACTAACATGAGCCATTAAGTTTCTGTTCATAAAAAAAATTACCCAGTCAGTAGTATTCTGCTATAGCAGCACAAAACAAAGACAGTGTCCCAGTCCAGGAAGGAAAAGAAGCCTTTCCTCTGCCTTTTGTTCTATCTAGGCCATCAGCCAACCAGATGGTGCCAACCCATACTGGGTGAGTAAGGGCAGACAGATCTTCCTTATTCAGGCCATTGATTCAAATGCTAATCCTTCCCAGAACAGCTTCACAGATACATTCAGAAATAATGCTTACCAGCTTTCTGGGCATCCTTCAAACCAGTCAAGTTGATACTGAAAATTAACCACAATACCACAATTTTAATTAATGTATGCATAGTAGTCTAATGATTGTCATCACTGCTAAAATGTGAGACCCATGATCATACACACAGTGTTTATTTTAGGAAGAATGTTATTTTCTTGGCCTCAATGTTTTATCATAATGAACACTCAAAACACACACATACAGAATTAATTAAGGCAGTAAAAAGATACTATAAACATAGAGATATTGATTGCTTTACTACCATCTATAAACTTATATACTTTTTTCTCTTATGATGTCCTCTAATTATTTTACCCTTTCAGCATTTCTTTGGGTGATAAAAGCCCTGTGTTTAAATCTCAGCTCTGTAGTTTGGGAGCTGTCTGTGTCAATAGTTTAATCTTGCTATGCCTTTAACTATACAATAATAATTCCTTCCTTGCAGAGCTGGAGAAAATAAAATATGCAAGAACAAATATCCAGTTGTTAGCCTCGCCATTCTTACCCTGAAACATAGTTACCATGCAAAAATATTTCAATTTCCCCTAGATTTGCTGATAGATATACATCCACAGTCAAATCATATTTCTCAGACTTTTATTAAAACTCACAATTTACTCTAACCCCATACTTTGGTTAACAATTTTAAATTCAAAATATGAAAGCCACTGCCCACTCAGCCCTCCTCTTCCTCTCCCCCCATGCAGTCTACCAACCCCCTTTGCTTGATCTTTCTAGTATCTCTGTACTGGCTCTAGCCCTCCCACTCCTGAAATCACTCTTGGACATTGCCAGCAAGTTTGGGCTCTGGTCTCTACACTGCAGCATCTTATTCTAGCCACGCTTACTCACTTAGAGTAGGTTTCTAATCAAAATCTTCAAGGATAAGCAAAATACAACTGGTGACAACATAGTATGTACCCCATAATGACCCCTTTTAAACCTATACGCACAGAAGCTAATCATAGAAAGAATACAATATATAGATATTGGAGTCACTAAGATATTTATTTGCTTTTATAATGCTTCTATATTATTTAGTTTTATATGATAAGAATGCATTCTTATGAAAGCAATATAAAGAAATTTATTTTATAAAAATAACCACCAATATTCCATGATTTTCTTTTTTTTTTCAACAAATGAGATCCAAATATTTAATCCTGGCCTTTAAGGCAGTTCATTTGGTTCCAGATTGTTTTTCCAGTCTTTTCTTTTACTGCTTTCCTTCCCATTCCCTCATGTTACAATTAAATTATGCTCTGTATTTCTGTCTCTGTGGGGAGCTCAGATGGCCGTGCATCCTCATGACATTTGCTAATCTCCTAAATTTTCACAAAGCATACTAAAGCATACTAATCTTACTCTCTCTTGTGTGCCCTCTGTAATATTTTAATGAGCTTCCAATGAAAAATCCAGTTTATTTTCACTCTAGATACTCATGAGAAAACAGCCTCAAGCACCTGTTCTCCAAGTTCCATTCAGACCTTGAGTAAGAAAAATATTACCTTTCACTTTCCTAAATGTTCCTTCCAGGGAGTAATTTACTTATTCCTGCCTAGATGACTTTGCACAAAGTATTTTTTTTCCCCCTTTCTTCCCATCACAGTCCTATCCTTGAAGAACAAGGGTTTGACCCCATCCATGAGAGCAGCCTGAGTACTGAATTTGTAACAGCCTGGAAGTAAGACATTATACATACCTCCATAAAAATGAATATTCTATCAAAGATGTCATGAAAAGACATGAAAGAATATTCACAAGGTAACAACCCCACCCCAAATCCATTGTGATTGCCACTCATCTCTCCTCCCTCCTCAGCTTTTCACCTCCTCTATCTTTCCTGTTTCCCACTGCTACCCTTAAAACTCTCGTTTTCCTAAGACCTTATTCTGTTCTCACATTCCCAATGCTTGCTTTACTCACTGCATCAAAAGCTTGCTGCCCACACCGAGGAACATTCTCAGAGTATCCATTCAACAAAACTCGGCTTTTCCTAGAAGAAATTTCCACTGCTAAAGAAAAAACAACTCTCTCCATAGTAGTATCCATCCCTCAAAGACCCATTTAAATGTCAACTCCTTCAGGAAGCTTTCCCTAGTTCACCTCTCTCATTTGAACCATATGTAATGGGTTGAATAAAACCCTCTTCAAATTACAGGGAGAATTTTTATGTATAAACTGCAGTGAGGAACAGAAACATCTATATCTGGTTTGGCACCTGCCTAATGTTACTTTATTTCTCTCTTGCTATTGTTGAGGAAAATTTTTCAAAGATAATTTAAGAACCGTCAGGGCAAAATTACACAGCAAGAAGCCATGGCCCAAGAAGCACTGCAAGGGCCTGAATTGTGAGTCACGGCCACTCAGCTCTTCAGGTCTTTTTAGATTTAAACAAGATAAAAGGCAATTTTATGTCAAATGACATCCTTATTTTGGTTTTAAATTACAAACCTTGTTATCACTGAAAAATAGCATAAAGCAATATGAAACGGTTTTGGAGAATTAAAAACATAAAATTGTATTTATGATTTAAACAAAGTATTTTACTTGCAATGATGTAATTCCATGTCAGAACTTTATTTATTTATAGTTGTATTCAAATTTGAG
Source organism: Erethizon dorsatum (assembly GCA_028451465.1). Taxonomy (NCBI): domain Eukaryota; kingdom Metazoa; phylum Chordata; class Mammalia; order Rodentia; family Erethizontidae; genus Erethizon; species Erethizon dorsatum. The sequence continues at coordinate 149,702,061 of CM051823.1, forward strand.
TATCATGCATTTGACAAAATCCAACACCCATTCATGATAAAAAAAAAAAAACTACCAAAAATCGGAATAGATGGTCTTTATCTCAGTCTGACAAAAGCCATCTATGACAAACCAACAGCCATAATCATACTAAATAGTCAAAAAATAAAAGCTTTCACTCTAAAACCAGGAACAAGACAAGGATGTCCACTATTAACACTCCTATTCAATATAGTTCTGGAAATATTAGCCAGAGCTATTATACAAGAGAAAGAAATAAAAGGAATAAAGACAGGAAAGGAAGAAGGTAAATTATCATTATTTGAGGATGACATGATACTCTACAGAGAAGACCCCAAAAACTCCACCCAAAGACTTCTAGATTTAGTAAACAAATTCAGTAGCATAGCTGGGTACAAAGTCAACACTCAAAAATCAATAGCATTCCTATACACAAATAGCAAACTCACTGAGGGAGAAATTAGGGAAACCACACATTTCACAATAGCATTGAAAAAAGTGAAATACTTAGGAATTAATCTAACAAAGGAAGTAAAAGATCTTTACATTGAAAACTGCAGTGCTCTGGAAAAGGAGATGGAAGAGAACATTAGAAAATGAAAGATATCCCCCGTTCTTAGGTAGCAAGAATCATTATACTGAAAAGGGCCATACTTCCAAAATTGTTATATAGATTTAATGCAATCCTGATCAAAATGCCAATAGCAAACCTCAAAGAATTAGAGAAAATAATCCTAAAATTTATTTGGAACCAGAAGAGACCTAGAATAGCAAAAGCAATTCTGGGCAACAAAGGCAAGGCAGGGGGATCACAATCCACGACTTGAAATTCTACTACAAAGCTACAGTGATGAAAATAGCATGCAACTGGCAAAAAACCAGATTCCAGTAACTGGAACAGGGTACTCATGGGGCAGAACTGAGCTAAGAGTTCAGAGTAAGGGAATATTTTACTTTTTATATGCTCTGCTGGTAAAATTGTCACACTTTTTCGTCCTTCGCCAAAGGGGGAAAAAATATCCTAACACTGTAAACACTGATATTACAAAATAGTGCCAAGGAACAGATGATAGAAACCTATCCATAATGGTAATAGAGTGAGCATAGGAAAATCGCTAAGGGAAATTGCATCTGGGTAAGCTGTCCCAGCTGGTGCCTTATGATGAGCAACCTGTCCTTCTTGGCATGGATTTATGGTCAAAGGATCCATGGTCCCACAAAGAGAGAGATGATGTGTGGTGTAGTAGTTTTAGGAAGATTTGCAAACCAATGTCGCTTTGTTTCTCTGCTGCTACCTCATGTACTAGATATGGCAATGTTCTCCACTGCCTGCTGTGACATAAACTAATGTCTGGGTAAAAGCCAACAAGGTAGAAATGACCCAGGGAGCCTTCTAACTTGAAATAATGTGATTTCCTTTTATCCACACACTGCACAGTTCAATATATCAGAAAGTTCATGAAGTGGTATTATCACCAGATAGGATCTGAAGAGGTTCCTGAAACTGAGGTAAGGAACCTAATTCATTCTACTCGTAGAATAGGTTCACAGATTTGCCGACTCCTGTTGCAGAAAAGGAATTTTCAAGACTAGTTAGTAAGAGGCATGGGAAGGGTTTTGCTAGGTGAAATTCAAGAGTACACACTCAAAGAAACTGAGTTTAGGCCCTCAAGGTAGAAAGGTCCTGGAACTGGGAACACTTATGCTTCTTGTGAGGGAGCAGAAACCCTGGGAAGGGGTGCACCCCCCCAGAAGGGTACAGTCCCATATCACAGGTATCACTCCAGTTCTTTTTTTTAAGATGGATGATTTAAGCATTCTTTGAATCTCTCAAAGCTGTTCCTTCATCTTAGGATCAGGTTCCTGCTCTTTAATTTCTCGAGCTAATTTATGGACTTTCAGAGGGAGGAGTTTTGGGTGTGATGGGTCTGGAAGGAAAGAAGCCGAAATTTAACCAAGGGGCTTCTGATATGGATCGCCTTGGGTGGCTTCACCTGGGTATTGAGAGTTGCAGTCCTCTTAAAAGTACAATTTTTAGTTGTGGTTTCCTTGTCTCCTTAGGACCTATCTTTTATTTCTCCTGTCCTACCACAGTATGTCTATTTGCAACTTTCAACCTCCAAATCAGGGAAATTCCTAAGTACTGAATAAGCTCTGCTGTTCCGTGTGGGGATAGGTTTCATGGCTTTGAATCAAATGTCCCCAGTAAAGTCTGTGTGAAAATGGTCTGATAAAATTGGACGTTGGCTTCTATTTTCAACGATATGGCAGTCACATACCTTGAAAAACTTTTCTGTTTAAGCAGATAAAATATTTTCTAGGAATCCTGTTAAATGCACTGCTGAGTTAGCACACACACACACAAACACGCACAACAATAAGTAAGCCCAAAGTCCTAAAAATTAGGTGAAATGGTAACTCTGGGGATGTGCAAATATTTGACTAGCTTTTTTCCAAGGTTTTCTGCAAAACTATGAAGAACTTGAATTTTTGATTTGTTTGCTGCTTGGTATATAAGGAAATATAGGGAAAACCCATGGGCTGCTGAATACGGAGAACCTAGTAGGAGATCTCCTAGGTGAAGTTAAGGCCCTGCGTAAAGTTGAGATGCTAATTACACTACTAGGGAAAGTAAGGAAATTTCCATTTTGATTTCAACATTGGATGGAAGAAAAACTCTGCCCTGAGACTCTGAAGCCTCGACATGGGTCTCAAGTATGTTTTGGCCCCAATTCACTGACATCATCACTCTCAGGTTCATTACAGCATGAGTTGTGATAGCCAAGACATGGAAACAACATAAGTTCAAACTAAGTGCCACCGATGGAGAAATGGATAAAAAAAAATCACAGAATATTATTCAACCTTTAATTAGAAGTTATCTTGTCATTTGAGATCACATGGATGAGCCTGGAGAATATTACACTAAATGAAAAAGGCTGAACGAAGAAAATATGGCATGAGCTCACATAGGAATCTGAGAAAACTCAAGTGTATGGAGAAAAAGAATACAAGAGAGGTGGTCAGGAGCAGAAGAAAAGGAAATGGAAAAATGTAAGTCAGTGGACTCAAAGTAGCAGGTAGGTAGGATGAATATTTCTAGATATCTAGTATGCAACCTGAAGATTACTGGTAGTAAAATTGTGCTGTGTAGGGGATTTATGCTAAATTACTAAAATTTAGCAGCTCTTGCCACCAAACCAAAACAAAAAAACGGGGTGACTATGTAATATGATTGATATGTTAATTTGCTTCACTCAGTAGTATTTTTATTATAAATGTGTTCCATAGCATCATTATATATTAAATATATATGCAATAAAATTTATCTTTAAAAAAACTAAATTTAAAAATTTTTTGAGGATTGTGTCATCCAGAAAAGAATGGTGTAAATAAATGTTAATCCTCTACAGAAGTCTCCGCTTCAACTCTGACCAAAGATTTGACATAAATATCGCCCAAGAATAGTTCATACTGCAGGAGCCAGATTTCACACAAATGAGCTACCACGAAGGATAAGCCATCAAACAGACTTAAAACAACGTCAGATGTAGAAGTATCATGTGAAGGTTGAAAATTCACTAAGTTCAATGTGTTTAAATTAATTTACAATAAACAAACTTGAAAGTCTGAGCAAAGAACAAGAGAAGGAATAATCAGATTTATTGAAGAATGAAACAAAACTATATCTTAATCAAGTTAAAACTTTAAGAGAGATTAAGCAATGGATTAGATGCACAGGAAGAGAGAACAAATTTGGAATAGAGCTATTAAATAAATCAGACGTAAAATATAAAAAATGGACTGAAGGAGAGGGAGGATAAAATGATAAGAGCTATAATAATGCTTAATCACTGATTCAGAAAAAGATAAAGAAGTGGAAGTAGGGCTAGGATGTAGCTCAGTGATAGAGTACTTGCCTAGCACACACAAGACCCTGAGTTCCAAGGCAAAAAAGGAAAAGGGGGTGGGAGGAGGAACAAGAATGAGGAAGAGGAAGAGGAAAACTCGGAAACAGACAACATTTGAAGATTTTTAAAAACTGAGAATTTCTAAAAACCATTAAAAGACCTTCAAATTCAGGAAACCCAATACATATAGAGTTAACGAAATAAATTCAACTTTAAACACATAATCATAAGAGTGAAAAATGACAAAAGATAAATAAAATGTTTTTAAAATATTTGAAGACAGATTACCTAAAAAGGAATGACAATTGCAGTGATTGTTGACTTCACATCAAAAAGAATTAAAACCAGAAGACTACAGAAAAATTGAAAGAAAATCACTGTCCACCTGGATTTCTATACCTTACAAAACTGTCTCGCAAGAACCAATAGAAAGCAGACATTTTCAGACAAAATAAAACATTAAGTAGTTATACCCAAAGATGTCTACTAAAGTAAATTCTGAAGAATACATGTCTTGCAAACAAAAGGAAAATGATCTTTTATGGAAAATTTGACACACCAAAAGGGACAATGTGATAAACATGTGAATAGAAATAAGCAACAATTGACTACATGCACCTATGAAATCAAAGTCTAGTTTAAGGCAAAATTCAGGCCAAAGGTAAAATACTCCACAACAAAAGTATATTTTCTACCCAGGTGTAAGCTTTGGACATAGACTCTGGGACCTGATTCTGTTAGTTCAGCAAGCATGTGCCCGAAAATATTAATCAACTTGATTTTACCCAGTTGATGATTGAAGGAAAAAAACTGGTAGAGTGTTATATGTCAACAACAGCATTTAAGAAAATTGATCTTCCCTTAAATATTTATAATGCTTTACATGAGATCATGTGATTCAAGAAATTCATTCTGGCTTCTTTTCAAATTAAATCCTTTACTGTCTTCCAACAGAAAGCCTAGTTAATTCACCACCCCCCCCACAAAAAAAAAAAAAAAAACCAAGAGGATGAACCCTGTATTGTTTAAATCAGGGTAGAGAAAAAAAGGCACTCATGCTATCTGCCCTCCAGTCCTGGCACAGAGTGGACACTGCCGAGTAACCATAGCACTGTTGCAAGATCCTTCTCAGTGCTGAGAACCCTTCTCAAGTGCCCCAGACAGGCACAATGAGTCAGAGATAGCACTGGACATCAAACCTTGCCACCTCAGTATAAAGTCTGCGAACTTTATCCCATACAGAAAAAGGTCTCTGATTGCTCCTTCTTTCTCAAGTTATTAAAGAGAAAAATGCTATTTTACTTTTTATCCTGGAAGTATTCTTTCACGGTTTGCTGCTGGCAAAAGGTAAAGAGTTAAAACAAGTAATTATACTGACTTCAAAGCTCACTATGGTTCAGATATATGTAATCTAATTTAGAGATCTGTACTCTGTATTTGCTTATAAAAATTGAATCATAATTACATGTTTACCTCCATTACCCTTAAAGCTCATATATGTGTGGCGTTTTATAGGTATGAAAATATTTTACCCATAAATCTTTTCTTCCAAATTCTAAACAAACCTGCATTGAGCAATGGTATATGATAGTCACTGTACTAGGTGCTGGGATACAAAAGTTCTTGCCTTCTTGAGTTTACAGCTTAGTAGAGAAAACAATCACATGTATAAACAAAAGAATAGCGTTTTCCATAACTAAAAGTAAGAGAGGATGGTAATATGGTATAATCATTGAAACTATGGAACTTGGCATAAGAAAAACCTGAGTTACGTACTATTCTTGCTTTGCAATTTAATAGCTACCTGACCTCAAGGTCTGTGATTGATAAATAGATGATAGAGTAGAGGATAGATAGATGATGATAGATAGATGATAGATAGAAAGATGGTAGATAGATGATAGATATAGATAGATGATGATAGATGGTAGATAGTTGAAAGATATAGATAGATGATAGGTGATAGATAAGTAGATGATAGATAGATATAGATAGATAGATTTAATTTAAGTAATTGGCTCACACTGTTCTGGGAGCTGGCAAGTCTGAAGCTGAGATTCTGGCTGCAAGCAGTAGATACTGCAGTTTTCCCTCCAAAAGCAGCGTGGAGGCAGAATTCCTTCCTCAACTCAAGACCTCAGTCTCAAGGCTTTCAACTATGGAGGATGCTGTGCTTTACTCAACATCTAATTATTTACATGTTAAATGTACTTTACAGCAATTTAGCATTAGAGCCTAGTAAGGCTGACACATAAAATTAACCACCATAGGCTCATTTCCTCATCAGTAAAATGGGAGTAAAAAGACCATATGCTTCCTGAGCTTCCTATAAGGTTGTAACATATGTTCTGTCAGCGGCCAGCAGTGATTTTTTGGAAGGGCGCACAAACTGGGTGTCACCAAGTTAGAATCCTAAGTGCCGGGTAGCTGGTCCTCTGCTGCTCTCCCCACTGACCTGCAGAGGTACTGGAGTTTTCCTCTCCTCCTGGTCTTCCATGTGCAGCTGCCTGTTCCCAGAGCACTTCAGCCGGTCTTTGTGCATGAACTCCCTAAGACCAAATCTAACAGGGCGGTAAATTATGTTGAACCGGGAAAAAGTGGCAACATTTGACAAAAACTTGCCACTTCATATGGTTCACTTTAATAAAATTAAGATACTTTGTAGAATTGAGTGTGGATTAAAACGAAATCCCAGGCCAAAATCCAAAAATAATTGAAAGTAAAGAGGCTCATTACAAAAATGATCATTACATTAATCTACAAATAAAATCTCTAAACTTCCTTCTCCTTCATTTGCTCAACACACACACACACACACACACACAGAGTATAGGCAGACTTTTTGATAGACGATATATACATCTGTGTATCTATTACATGAAAGAAGGCCAATAGCCCGATCTGTTCCACTAACCTACCCTGGTGCACCTTTCTCATCTTGTTTTTTCCTCCTCTCTCACTTTCTGGATTGATTCTTTTGTTTTCCCATCAGGAGTTTCCTGACCTTTCTAATTAAACTGCTCAAACTGTGCAAAGGCAAACCTGGGAAAGGCATAGCCTGGGAAAGATGAAGGCTCTGTATTAGAGGAAATTAAGTCCATCACTTATTGATCTTTGTTTGCTGTCACAGCATTGTATACATACGAAATCTGTTTGCAGATTCCGTTACTTTTTATCTGCTTATACTTTGTGTTCTACAATTATAGCAAGTCTATTAAATGAAAAAAAATGCATATTATGATTTTGTTCCAAGGTTATATAATAAATAATGATTTTTGTCGATACAGAATATGATAAAAGCATGCCAAGATACCCCAGGCCTCAACTGAAAAATAGAAAAATGGTCTTCACTTTATCTGAGGGTGGTAACTACTACTGATGTGTTTTAGTTTTTCCTTATTTCTTTGTGCAAAGCCAGCATGTTCCAATTCGTTTCTGATGAGCAGGGATCTTGCAAAAGTTGTTTAACCCTGATGTGATAGAATTTTCTGAACTCAGAAGATGAAGAGACCTTCTGAATTCCCTACTGGTCTTCCCATGGCATTAAGGTTAATAAGGGTGTATTTAGAAGGCAGAACATATTTAGAGCTCTAGGGAGTGAGGTCACAAGAAAACAGGGAGAAGCACTTATAAATACACGCACTTACGGGAAATTAGAATGGTCCCCTTTAGTGACTTACAAATAGCCTTTGGCATCAAGCTCCATGAAAGCTTCCTGGAAAACCCTGAGGCACAGACTGCCTTGAAGTGCTCAGCTCATTTTACCAGACAGCACACTCTTTGGAATGATCACCCCACATTTGCTGAAAAGAGCTGAACTTCCCCTAAAAAATATGTCGATCACACTATAGAGAAACTTGTGTCTCTGATTTCTACTCCCTCTTTGAACATATTTGAAATGTGCATTCCTGTTGAGATTTGTTATGTTGGTAGTTTTATTTATTTGTAGTAATCATTAAGAAAATTTGGTGGTATATACATGGAAAATGTATACATGATCTGATTTTTTAAAAAAAGTAAGACAGAGCTTCAGGTCAAAGCAAATTATGTTTTGCATGGGTTTCAGTTTATCGTCCATGGAATAATGCATTAATATAAAAATAGAAAAAAAATTACAGCAATTTTAACAGATTATCTGTGCATTTTTCACCACATACGAAATATTTTAAGAGTACGCTTTCAGTCCATTTTCTGATGGAAGTTCCACAGAAGAGTTGGCTGAAATACAAGCACAACTGCACAAAGAAAAAGTAGATAGGGGGCCGGTGAGATGGCTCAGCAGCTTGCCCTGCCTGGCAAGCGCGAGGGCCCAAGTTCGACTCCCGGAACCCACATACGAAAAAAGGGCTGGTGATATTGCTCAGTGGCACGGGCACCTGCTGGTGCATGAGGTCCTGAGGTCGACCCCCGGTACCCACAAAAAAAAAAAAGTAGATAAAAAGTACAGGAAACTGATAAAAAGCTCAAGTTAAAAATTTTAAAATGTCAACTTATTTTCTGCTTTTTCAAAATTGTGATTCCAAGTGTCATTGAAAAGTAACTTATTACACTACATTATAGAATGTTTTTTTCTTTTATTTTAATTGACAAACAAAAATTGTATGTATTTATAATGTATAACATTTTGCCTTGAAGTATGTATATATTATGGAATGGATAAACTGAGCTAATGGACATAGGCATTACCTCACATGCTTATTATTTGTTGAGGTGAGAACACTTAAAATCTACTTTCTTAGCAATTTTTAGTATTACAATACATTATTATAAATATAGTCAGAAGTACAATAGATCTGTTGAACTTATTGCTTCTATTTAACTGAAATTTTGTATCATTTCAACAACACTCTTCCAAACCATGATCAACACTATTCTACTCCTTACTTCTGTGACTTTCATATTCCACATACATATGAGATCACACGGTATTTGTCTTTCTGTGCCTGGCTTACTTCAGTTCACATAATACCCATCCATGTTGTTGCAAATAAGCAGATTTCCCTCTTTGACTGTGAAACAGCATTCCACAGTGCATATGTACCATATTTTATCTCTTCAACCATTGGTGGACATTTAGGCTGAGTTCACATACGGGCTATTGTGAATAATGCTGCAATGAACATAGAAGTACACGTATTTCTACTTTAATTTCGTTTGGTTATACACCCTCTAGAGGGCTTGCTAGAGCATATGGAATTCTATTTTTAATTTCTTTAGGACTCTCCATACTTTCTCCATAACATCTGTACTAGTTAAAATTCCCATTATGTAAAATTCCCAGTATGCAAATGTCCCATTTTCCCCTTAACCTCTCATACATTTATTTTTCATCTTTTGGATAATAGCCATTCTAACAGGTGTGAGGTGATAGCTCATTGTGGTTTTAACTAACATTTTTCTAATAATTAGTGATTTTTAACATTTTTTCATATACCTATGTGACATTTGTATGTCTTCTTTTAAGAAATATCTACTCAGATGCTTTGCATATTTTTAAAACTAGAATTCAGATTTTAATAAGAAATGAAACAACAGATTCCCATTTACAAATATTGTAAATATGGTAATAGTTCAAAATTCACTGTTTTCTAACAGGATCAACCTCATAAAGAAGCAAAGTCCTGCTGCTAGGTGTTCTAGGATTCTCTGAACATCCCCTCCTTCCACCTCTCTATTATATTTTATAATGCTGGTGAGCTCGCACCTCAAGATCCATCACTACAACTCTATTATTGATAAAATGGATTTATCATAGAAGAGAGATAAGATATGGTCACTATTTGTCCAGTGTATATGTCTTTAAGCCAGGAGTTCCCTAAAAGCAGTAATGTCTTCTTTTTTATAATCTAGAGCCAAGAAAAAGAGTTTGGTAAAAAACAGAGGCCATTGATAACTGTTGTAGAATATATAAATGAGTTGATCCCAATCAGTCCTGATATGAATTAATTTATCTCACCCCTGATAATCAGTAGTCTAACTGAGAAGTGGACACTATAGGAAATAGAAAGAAAAGATGGATGGGCGATGCCTGGATCTAGAGTATTACCTAGAAAGATTATGAAATGAGTAGCAGATTAATAAAGTACAGTTCTGGGTGTGTCTGCAGAGTAGATTGGCATGTCGGCCAGCAAACCGAGGAGGCAAGGCCCACACTGGTTGTAGGTGGCACCAACAACTGGGCTTGTAGGCAGGGTGGAATAAAAGAGGGAAAAAAGAAGTTCGTGTGTTTATGAAGAGTTCCAGATTGCCTGTGTGGGTACATCTATTGCAGCCATTGCCCTTGGCCATTGGCCTTCAGTTTCTTCAGCCTTCCAACACAGACTTATAGCAGCTGCTCTCCAGTGAGCTTCCAAACCTTCAACGTTGGACTAGTGCTGCATCCTTGATCCTTCTCGATCTACAGCTTCCATCTTCCTGGGCTCAGCAGCTCTTGGTCCTCTGGTTCTCCAGTGTGCAGATGGCCATTGCAGACTCTCCTGCCTCTGATCCTGCAAGCCTATCTTCACATAATTATTCATATATTTTCTATCCTATTTCTCTAGAGAACCCTAACGAATATAAAAGTAAACAGTCAATAGAAGTGGAGGATTTTTAAAAACAGATAAATCCTGTGTTCATCTTACTTTCCACTTCTTTTTTTTTTATTTTAAAGAGAATAAAAAACAAAACAAAACAAAAAAAATAACAAATTTTCAAAACAACATAATGTGAGGGTAACAATGGTCAATGCATTACGTATTATTATCTTTAAGTTAGTTATTCAGGATACCAAACATTAGCATTCAATTGTCCAAACATTATTGGCACAAACCTTACTCTTCAATGAACTAAGTAAAATTGGTAGTGTATCTATCTTAACCATCTTATATATATATACAATTTTTCCCTTTCCCTTCTTTCTTTTCCCTATTCCAGTCTCTCTTTCTTATTGACCAGTTTCTTTTTGATTCACCGTGTCTATTGTACATTTTGGATCTTATTTACTCTTTCAGTTTCTCATACTAGAGAGACAATACGATGCTTACACATGTGTGTCCGGTTTATTTCACTTATGAGTATTTTCTCGAGTTGCATCCATTTACCTATAAAAGTCTCCAGTTTATCCTTCTTTATGGGTGAATAGTACTCCATTGTATAAAAATACCACATCTTTCTAATCCATTCCTCAGTTGATGGGCATTTGGGTTGTTTCCAAGATCTGGCTATTACAAATTGTGCTGCTATAAACATGGGTGCACATATATCATTGTGGTACGATGTTTTTAATTCTTCTGGGAAGATGCCCAGAAGGGGAATAGCTGGGTCAAATGGGACCTCCAACCCTAGTTTTTTGAGGAATCTCCACACTGACTTCCACAGTGGCTGTACCAGTCGACACTCCCACCAACAGTGAAGAAGGGTTCCTTTTTCCCCACAGCCCCTCCAGCATTTGTTATTAGTTGATTTCTTTATAGTAGCCATTCTTTCTGGGGTGAGATGGTATCTCAGTGTTGTTTTAATTTGCATCTCTCGAATGACTAGTGATGTTGCGCATTTTTTTGTATATTTATTTGCCATTAGTATTTCTTCAACTGAGAAATGTGTATTCATCTCAGATGCCCATTTTTGGAGTGGGTCTTTAAATTTGGGAGGTCTGATTTTTTTTAGTTCTTTATATGTTCTCAATAGTAATCCTTTGTCTGAGGAACAGCTGGCAAACATTTTTTCCCACGTTGTGGGTTGTCTTTTCACTCTGTTGGTGGTTTCTCTTGCTGTGCAAAAGCTTTTTAATAAGATGAGATCCCAGTTATTGATTCTTTGAGATAGTTCCCATGCGGTTTAGGTTTTATTCATAAAGTCTTTGCCTACACCAATGTCTCCAAGGGTTTTACCTATCCTACCTTCCAGCAGATTTAATGTTTCTGTTTTCATATTTAGATCTCTGATCCATTTTGAATTTAGTTTAGTGCATGGTGAAAGATATGGATCTAGTTTTAATCTTCGGCATGTGTAGAGCCAGTTTTTCCAGCACCATTTATTAAAGAGGCTGTCTTTCTTCCAACGAATGTGTTAGGTACCTTTCTCAAAGATAAGATGGCTTAGTATGTCTGGGGTTGTTTCAGCATCTTCTAATCTGTTCCATTGATCTTCAGGTCTGTTTTTTTGCCAGTACCACACTGTTTTTATCACAGTAGCTTTATAGTATAATTTCAAGTCGGGGATTGTGATGCCCCCTGCCTTGCCTTTGTTGCCCAGAATTGCCTTTGCTATTCTAGGTCTCTTCTGATTCCAAATGAATTTTAGGATTGTTTTCTCTAATTCTGTGAGATATGCTCTTGGAATTTTGATTGGAATTGCATTAAATCTGTATAACAATTTTGGAAGTATGGACATTTTCACTATATTGGTTCTTCCTATCCAGGAGCAAGGAATATCTTTCCATTTTCTGATATCCTCTTCAATCTCCTTTTTCAGAGTACTGTAGTTTTCAGTGTATAGGTCTTTTACATCCTTTGTGAGGTTGATTCCTAGGTATTTCATTTTTTTGGATGTTATTGTGAAAGGTATTGTTTCCCTAATTTCTCTTTCAGTAAGTTTGTTATTTGTGTACAGGAAGGCTATTGACTTTTGAGTATTGACTTTGTATCCAGCTACACTACTGAATTTGCTTATTAAATCAAGCAATTTTTTAGTGGAGTTTTTGGGGTCTTCTGTGTAGAGTATCATGTCATCTGCAAATAATGATAATTTAACTTCTTCCTTTCCAATCATTATTCCCTTTATTTCTTTCTCTTGTCTAATTGCTCTGGCTAAAGTTTCCAGAACTATGTTGAATAAGAGTGGGGACAGTGGACATCCTTGTCTTGTTCCTGATTTTAGAGGGAAGGCTTTCAGTTTTTGGCCATTTAGTATAATATTGGCTGTTGGTTTGTCATAGATAGCTTTTACCAGGTTGAGATAAAGACCCTTTATTCCAATTTTCTGTAGGGTTTTTATCATGAAAAGGTGCTGGACTTTGTCAAAAGCTTTTTCTGCATCTATTGAGATGATCATGTGATTTTTGTCTTTGGTTCTGTTAATATGGTGTATTACATTGATTGATTTACATATGTTGAACCATCCCTGCATCCCAGGGATGAATCCAACTTGGTCATGGTGTATAATCTTCTTGATGATTTGTTGGATTCTGTTTGCCAGTATCTTATTAAGGATTTTTGCATCTATGTTCATTAGGGAGATTGGCCTGTAGTTCTCTTTCTTAATTGGGTCCTTCTCTGGTTTTGGTATCAGGGTAATGCTTGCTTCCAGGAATGAATTTGGGAGTATTGCTTCCCTTTCAATTTCATTGAAAAGTATGAGAAGTAGGGGCATTACGTCTTCTCTAAATTTCTTGTAGAATTCGGCAGTGAATCCATCAGGGCCTGGGCTTTTCTTTGTTGGGAGGTTTTTAATTACATCAATTTCATTGGTTGATATTGGTTTATTTAGGATTTTTAAATCTTGATTCAGCTTTGGTAATTCATACGAATCTAGGAATCTGTCCATTTCTTCTGCATTTTCCATCTTAGTAGAATATAAATTTTCAAAATAGGTATAGATGATCTTCTGGATTTCTGCAGGGTCCGTCGTGATATCACCCTTTTCATTTTCAATTGCATGGATTTGAGTCTTTTCTTTTTTTAATAAGGTTGGATAAGGGTTTGTCAATCTTATTTATTCTTTCAAAGAACCAACTTTTTGCTTCATTGATTCTTTGTATTGTTTTTTTAGTCTCCAATACATTAATTTCTGCTCTGATCTTTATAATTTCCTCCTGTGTACGGGCTTTTGGCTTAACCTGCTCTTCTTTTTCTAGAAGTTCGAGGTTCGCCATTAAGTTGTTTATTTGTGCTTGCTCTATTTTCCTAATATAAGTATTTAATGCTATAAATTTCCTTCTTAGGACTGCTTTCATTGTATCCCATAAGTTCTGGTATGTTGTACTGTCATTATCATTCAGTTGTAGAAATTGTCTAATTTCTACCTTAATTTCATCTGTGACCCATTGGTTGTTCAGGAGGGTGCTATTTAATTTCCATGTGTTTAGGGAGTTTTTGTGATTTCTTTTGCCATTGATTTCCAATTTCATTGCACTATGGTCTGATAATATGCATGGGATAATTTCAATTTCTTTGCATTTACTTAAGCAGGTTTTATGAGCTAGTATGTGGTCTATTTTGGAGAACGTCCCATGTGCAGCTGAGAAGAATATGTATTGCAATATTTTGGGGTGGGACAGTCTGTAGACGTCTACTAAGTCCATTTGTTCAAAAGTTTGGTTCAGCTCTATTATTTCATTATTGATTTTCTGTCCAGTTGATCTGTCATTTTGTGACAGTGGAGTATTGAGATCTCCCAATATAATTGTATTAGTGCTTATTTGATTTTTCATGTCCTTTAGTACTTGTTTTATATAGTTGGGTGCATTGGTATTTGACGCATATATATTTACGATCGTTATCTCTTCCTCTTGGATTGTTCCCTTTACAAGGATGTAATGACCGTCTTTATCTCTCTGAATCATTCTTGGCTTGAAATTCACTTTGTCTGCAAAAAGAATAGCTACCCCTGCTTTTTTCTGGGTTCCTGTTGCATGGAGTATTGTTTTCCATCCTTTGACTTTCAGTCTATGAATTTCTTTCTGAATTAAATGTGTTTCTTGTATACAGCATATTGTTGGATCTTGCTTCTTGATCCATTTCGCCAGTCTGTGCGTTTTGATTGGTGAATTGAGACCGTTAACATTGATGGTTAAAACTGATATGTATTGACTTATACTTGTCATGATATTTTCCTGTTGTTGGTTCCCACTCTTTGTTTGTTTTTCCCCTTTCCTGCTATTTAATTATCTGCCCTGCCTGGTGGATCCCTTCTTTTGGGGTTCCTATCTCTTTCTAGAATGTCCTTCAGAATATTTTGGAGTGCTGGTTTGGTGGTCATAAATTTTCTCAGATGTTCTTTGTCATGGAAGTATTTTATTTCTCCATCAATTTTGAAAGATACTTTTGCGGGGTACATCAATCTGGGTTGAAAATTATTTTCCTTTAGAGCTTGAAATACGTCCTTCCAAGCTCTTCTTGACTCGAGGGTTTGTGCTGAAAAGTCAGCTGTGATTCTTATGGGTTTTCCTTTATAGGTGATTTGTCTCTTGTCCCTAACAGCTTTTAAGATTCTGCCCTTCTGTTGAATTTCTGGGATCTTGACTATGATATGTCTGGCTGAAGGTTTTTTTTGGTCATGTCTAGTTGGTGTTCTAAAAGCTTCCTTTATGTTGGGGTCAAATTCTTTTTCTCTTCCAGGGAAGTTCTCCATAATAATGTCTTTGAACAAGGTTTTAATGTCATTGATGCTATCTCCTGCTTTTTCATTTATTCCAATTATTCTTAAGTTGTTTATCTTTGAGTCATCTAGCAGCTGCTGAATTGGTTTTTCATGGTCCCTTGCTATTTTTAAGAGTTCTTTCTTTTCATGATCACTAATTGCAAGCCTGTCTTCTATATCTGAGATCCTGTCCTCACATTGGCTTAATCTGCTACAAATACTTTCAATGGAATTTTTGTTTTCTTGGATATCTGCTTGAATCTGCCTTATGGATTCCATTTCTTTCCTATGCTGAGCATTCATGGTTTCTATAATTTTCTTAAGCTCATCTATTTTTTTGTCTGTATCAGCTATAGTGTCCTTAAGCATGGTCTTCATTGTGGACATTATCTCTGCAGTTATCTGTGAAATTATTTCTGTTTTAATTTTTTCCAGAGCCTCATTCAGTTGTTTTGTTGCTACCCTTTCAGATAGGCCAGGTGGGTGGCTTTCGGATTGTCCCACCTCGTTGCCCCCTAGGTTTGCCTTTGGTGAATTGGATGTGTGGGGTTGCATCTTGTTTAAGTGTCGTCTCATCTTTTCTTTCTTTAATTCCTGGGGTAATGTTTGTAAATTACCTATGGTAAGTTACTTTATTGCTAGTGTTCAAGATCCTTAGAAGATGACTACTTTTCTGCAGTATCTTTTGAGCTTTCTGCCAGATCCTACCTCTTCAATTCATTGGATGTGAGAAGTTGCTACCTGTTTGGCCCAGTCCTTGATTCTTTGGTACTGTGCCACTGTATTTTCTGTGTCCCTTAGTCAATATCAATCATGAAATATCAGGAAGGAAAGCTGTTTAGAACAATTATTTTACATTTGGGTATAATGGTAACTGAAGCATCAAACACAGCCTAGAAAATGACAGACTGAGCTAACCAGTTATTTACCACTTTTAGCTGTATAAAGTAGAGTGGCGGTTATATAACAAAATCTAAAACACACCAGAAAAATTATATGCAGTATACAAGTCCTTAGTATGTCAATTTTCCCCCTCAGGAGTTTAAATTTAAAATGAGTTAAGGAGGAAATAGAGTATTGGGAGAAGAGGAAGGAATTAGATGTAAGGTTAGAGGACCAAGAGGGATCCCACTAACATTGGGACACTGGTGCAGAGGACTGGTGGGAAAAAGAGAAGGAAAGGATAAAAGGAAGAACAGATCACAACCACAATCACAAAGAGGTTAGAGGCACTGTTTACACTCATATAAAAACCAGAGAGAATAATGAAGGAAAGAGCAAATAGACAAACAGAAACAAAAAATGAAGACAAAAACAACAAAGCAAACAGACAAAACAAAAATAAAACCCCACAAAAGAAAAAAATAAAAAAAAGAAAAAAAAATAAATAAAAAATAAAAACCCTTCACCAGAACAAAAAACTAATGAGAGAGAAAAAAAATAATAATAAAATAAAATAAAAAATAAATAAAAAGAATCCGTTCCAGGTGTTGACTCTGCTGTAGGCAGGCACCACGTGATGACAGAGTCTTGTTCTGTACAGGTCCGTCCCAGCGAGCCAGGAGCGGCCCTCTGGCAGGCGGTGAGCAGAGCATGGACTTTCAGGTGGAGACCGGTCTCCTCTGCCTGCCACTGTCAGCGCACTGCTTTCGTGCTACTCTGATTTTCACCACGCCCCCCACAATGGCGCCGGGCTAGTCGCTCTCTGGCGTGGGACAGGTGTGGCTGAGAGACTAGTCTCGTTCACCTGCCGCCTTCAGCGCACTTTCGTGGGGCTGAGAGGCGCCACGCTGCCCTGTCCAGAGCACGAGTTCCCAGAGCTGTTTTTGCGCCGCTCTGATTTTCACCGCACCCCCCACAATGGCGCCCGGCCGGTCGCTCTCTGGCACGGGGCAGATGTGGCTGAGAGACACTCACCGCCGGCCAGCGCAGTTCTCCGCCGCTCCCCTGCCCCGCCGCTGTCTCGCGATCCTCCGTGGGGGCTCCCTGGGTGCCAGCTGTCACCATGTGTCCACAGCTTTGAGCTTCTGTCGCACTGTGATTCCTGGGATGGTAGAAGGTGCGCGTGCGGGGTCTGTTCCTTCTTTGTTGAAAAGTACCCTTCACTGGTGCCGGGGGTCCCAAGCTGTGCTTCAGAACTTTTCTGGGTCCCGGGGGGGCATCTGCCCCCTCCTGCGCTCTCCCGGTCACTTTATTCCCGTAGTCCAATGGCAACTTTTAGAGAGTTTCGCTGCGTGCTTCTTACTCATCCGCCATCTTTTTTCCTCCACTTTCCACTTCTTGACAACGTGATTTAGACCAAGTTCTTTCAATTTTTTCTCTCAATTTCTATTATCAAAATAAGAGAGCATATAGGCTTATATAAGGGTAGAGACTAAAATGTAAGAATTGTAAGTGGTTTATAGTAATTATTAGAGGCAACTTCAACATCACTGATATCAATAAATAATCACTTTTGTGTTATTATCTGTTTGTGTTTTGTAAGAATCTTTTTGGTTTATGTTTTGTACTCTGAGTAACTCTGAAGATAACAACATACACTGTAGTAACTATGGTTATTATCTTATTTGATTATAAAATTTTGCTTATCTTTTTCATAAAGTTAAAAAAAATTTTAAATCACATTCAGGAGAAAGATTTTGAAAATTAAAAGAAGCAAAGAGAAATTGTCTCCTTCACAAGTTCAGTTTTGCCTTCAGATAGGATCTCCTCCAAAAGATGTGTTCTCCTCAAAAATGACCTGTGTGTAAGTAAACTCCACATTGATAAAGTAAATTAACTGAGCCTAACTTCACACAATAAAAATATCTTTATCACAGTTAGTCTGAGACTATTTGACACAACGGTTACATTAAGATGAAATTATCCACTATTCTCTGTGATCAGATAACTCAAACTTTTCAGGTATACAATTCATAAAGCCAGAACAGCTTTGTAATGTAAGTAGTAAAAAAAAGAAAGATTGTTTGAATCATCTTAACCAGAAGTTACGGGCACCAGCTGTGAGCAATACGACTCCCTGAAGTTCAGCATTCAAGGACGGGGAAGACAGTTCTGTAGTTCAAGAACATCCATTCTAATGCTTTTCTGTATTGAGCATTCTGAAAAACAGGAATACAATGCCATGGATAGATCTTGGGCTTGAAAATCAGCAGAGAATGGCAACGGGTAGGTCAGCAGGGAAATTAATCTAGAAAGAATAATTTGCTTCAATAATTTCTCCCCATCTTAGTAAATGATTTCTGCTTAGGCTATATTCCACCAACTTGATCCTTTTGATGCAACTCTCACTTAATCTAGGAACTAATACTTTCAGAGATGTCACAAAACATGTGGATCATAGTATGCTCATCAGATAGCAAACTTGGTCCTATTTTTCCAGTTATTCAAGAAAACACTTGAACAAATATAGGCAATGTTTTCTGCAAAGGGTCAGATAGCAAATATTTTAGGCTTTACAAGTCATATGGGCTCAACTCCGCCCTTGTAGCACAACACATAATGAATGGGCATGGCTGTGATTTGCAAAAATGGGTGAAGGGGAGGATTTGATCAGCAGGCCATACTTTGTCAGTCCCTGTAAAGTCCATGTCAACATCATGCTGTACAAATTAAATATCAATTTATCAGCCTTTCTGCTTGCAAACATTATAAAACAATTGCATAGTTTTTCATGGTCTTCAAATAACTTCAATAATTTAGTGCTACAACTATAGCAGGTGCTCATGGTAGGTGATCAGTAACTATTTGTTCAATGAATAAAGGGATAGATCAAAAAAGGAGCGCTTCAAACGTGTTGTACCTCTGTAGGGTGCAAGATTTTTAGACTCTGTGCAGTATATCTGAAACTCTGTTGTGCTGACATTTTCTTTATTACTGCGTGTTGATTTTTATTTCCAGTTTTTATTGTTATTGTGAAAATAATTTGTTTAAGAAAGTGGACAGGGTACATAATTGCTTTTCAAAAATTCTTAAGGATGAATTTTATGTCTCTGCATGTAATAAAAAATATTAGTATTCCTCTGCTGAAATATGTGAATATTCATATTAAGTGAGATAAGTAAAAATTATAATAGTTCATCCAGTCCCAAAATATGATTTGGAGAACCCCAGGGAGCCCCAAGACCTTTATAAACTTTGTGAAGTCCATATTTATTTTCATAAAAATACTAAGACATATATTATTTTCATTATCATCTTCTCATGAGTGTAAAGTTTTCAGTGGGGCTAAATGATGTGAAATAGCACAAGATATCAGAATCCAGCTGTAGTCTGTTAAGTCATGCTACAATGAGATTTTCAATAATGTAAATAAATGCCATTCTTCTCATTAAAATTTTGGTATGAGAACACTAAATATAGTTATTTCTTAAAGTGTTATTTAAATCAATATAATGGACTTGTTATTGTTACTTCATATACTTAGTTTTTGTGGTTTTTTTTGTTTTTTTTTTTTTTGAGACAGGGTCTCACTATGTATTCCAGGCTAGCTTCAAATTCAATATTCTCCTGCCTCAGCTTCCCAAATACTGTAATTACAGGTGTGTCACTGTGCCTGATAATTATTGCTACTTTTACACAAACATAAATAAATATTTTTCAACTTTCCATTTTAATTTATAACATGGTAACCAAGGATAAATATAATTCATATTAATAAAAGATCTCAATAATTTTTAGGAGTGAATGGAGTCCTGAGAGTAAAGCGTTTGATAACTGCTGTGAAAGCCTAACACAGTTCAGGTCAAGTTTAGCTTCCCAATGAGTTCTGAAGGAAGAAAAAAAAAAAAAAAAAAAAACTCTTTTTCAGAAAGTTTGAGTGTCACAGTTAGAGATGTGGGCTTTTTAGGCAAGTTGATGGTAAAAGATTGCCTAAAATTTATTCCAAAACAATGTCCCAAACCTTGTCATCTTAGGTTTAGGGGGCTTTCATAGACAGAAAATTTTAATTTCTGCAAGTAAATGCAGAGAGGTCAAATTGGTGAAGCAGAGCAGGTAGGGACAGATGAAACCATGTAGGTTCTGGGCCATTTTTCCAAACCTTTGGAATTTCAAATGTACTAGAATTTCTCAAATTCTATGTAAAATATCCTGATTGCATTTAATAAAACAAAAATGTGTGGTAAATCTAATCAAATCCATCTGTGGTTCTTGTTCCTATCTCACTGGTGCATACAGGGAGGATCTATGTACCCATTAAGGTTACCTCTTACCCTTTGGAGGTGTAAAATATGGTCAGCCTATCTACTATTTTTAGTTTCCCCTGGACTTTGTTTTGAATAATCACTTTGAGTTTTGTCTTCATATATTAGTTCTACCTACTAAACATCAGTGCTACTAATTTATAAAGTTGATTTCAGTGATAAAATTCAGAAATGTTTGCTAAAACCATTCTCAAGAACACAGGTCATGACATAACAGTAATTGTTCATATATAATTGTTGTGGTGGTTCTTTTTCTAGGTTCATGACAGGTGGATAATTACTGGATCATCCTTTGTTATATATGAAGAATTGTTCAATATTAAATGACTTCAGGACTGGGGATATAGCTCAGCGGTACAAGCGCCTGCCTGGCAAGCACAAGGTCCTGAGTTCGATTCCTAATACCAAAAATAAATAAATACATAAATAACTTCAAGTCACTATTATTTTGCCATCTTAAAAATTGAAGCATTCATTGTTATTTCTGATAATTAAAAATACATGTTCAGGGCCAGTGAAATAGCTCAGTGGCATAAGTGCCTGCCTGGCAAGCATGAGGTCCTGAATTCAACTTCCGGAACCCACATATGAAAAAAGGGCCGGTGATATCGCTCAGCAGCACGGGTGCCTGCTGGTGCACAAGGTCCTAAGGTCGACCCCCGATACCCACAAAAAACAAACAAACAAAAAAATACATGTTCATTCTGGAATTTTTGGAAAATATAAAAAATAGTAAAAGGCATCAGGCATTTCTATTGAGAGATAAACAGGGTTAAAATTTAGATACAAATATAAATAGATTAATGTGCAAGTAGTTACATAAAACTAATATTTATGTGTGTGTAGTTTCCAAATACACACATATTCAGGTAAAACACAACAAAATACAGTAATATTCTGCATTCAATTTTGGCTGTTCCCAATGTCTCTAGGTTTTCTCTATGCAGAAACCTGGCTGTTATTTACTTGCAACAAATTATATTAATGTCTGAAATTCCACAGTTCTACACAAGCTTTTGATACAAGTGAGGTGAGACAATACAAATATAAAATAAAAATGAAAAACAGCATTTAATATCATGCTCATTTAATGAATCAAATAAATCACCAGAGTAGTGAGCACAAAATAATAGTATATAAACTCAAGTACACAAGAAAAAGCATCATTTTTTTCCAGATAAACCTAATTCTGGCGCGCATTTGAAGGAAACTCAATTTGAGTCAAACAGAATGATCCCCTTCTTGATTCGGGAGTCCGTTTTGGGGAGGCCACCTGACATTTAGTTATTCCGTGACATCACAATGCAGGCTGTGTGATCCCATAAGACCTAAGGATTCTGTTGTTTAAAAGGCCTGCTGAGGACTTGACAATCTTTGGAGAGGCTGAGCGCTGGCAGATACACCTGTCGGGCTTGCCACACCCCTGGGATGTTTGCTTGGAGATGTTGCCCAGCCTCCACTTTCCTGCGAACCTCTTAGCTCCTTCTCCTGTCCCATTGCAGAAAGCCCTGTCATCTCTTTCTTACTGCTCTGGGGTCTAAACATAAACATCTCAATGAATTAATTTTTACAAAATACAGAAAATGCTAACTCCCAGTTTTCTGGCTGCCTACTAGAAGTAGAGAAAGAGGAAAGTACAGGGAGAAACCATACCAACAAATATTTTTGTAAGCGTATAGAAATAGAAGTAATCACTGAACTTTGAAATTATGGAGCAAGACTTGTGGGAGAAATAATTCTAAATTCAAGTCTTGCGGGTTAGATTGGTCTTGAACATGTAGAGAACAGTCAGAGCTTTCCAAGTAGGTGGAATTGCAATGACCATGGAGACAGAATGAATATTCATGTCCTATTCAGGAACTGCAAAGACTAGTTAGTTGGAAGTTCATAGAGCTTGGAGAGACAGGTTTGGAAATGCAGTAGTGAGATCACGGAAGGCATTAGATGTCATATTAACACCATCTTATTTATTTTGAAGACAACAAAGAATGTTAAAGACTATTTTGAAGGTCATAATGTGAGAAATAGGAATAGAATCAAGAAATATGAGCAAAGTCACCTTAAAATAACAGTTAGAAAAGGCCTCTCTGGGAGGGTGTGTCTCAGGTTTACAGAGAGAAGATGAGATTGAACTTTGCACACACAGTTGGTCTCAACATGGAAACTGATGACGCAGCTACACAAGCGGTAAGAGGATATGAAAAGGCATAGTACTCATGTGATAAGGGTTTCTAGGGAGAGCAAGGCACACTCTCCAGCCGGTCCAAAAAGGGTTTGAGACGGGGGCAGACCTGCAGCTTTGCTCTGCATTGTGGTGAGAGAGTATGCCCAAGGTGAGGGTAACCAGTCCTGGGGAGAGGTTTGTGTGGTTTGACCTTAGCTAAGACAGGGTGGCATTTCAGTAGAGAATGAGGATGGTAGAGTCAAGAAAAGATTTGGAGGCAGAGTATCTCAGACAAAAGGAATTCATGCAAAAACCCAAAATTGTGAAGAGTCCTGAATATTTGAGGCACAGAAAGTGTCCATTGTGGCTGGAAAATGGTAAGGAAGAAGAACAAGTTTAGAGAGGCCAAGAGAAGCCAGAGCATGCAGGACTTATTAAGCCATGGCTCTGAGTTTGGATTTGATGGTAAGCAATGAGAAGCTTGGAGAACTGAAATTAGAATTTTATTGCAAGCTTGACATAACCTAGTATCTAGAAATGGTGTAAGAAGAAAACTAGACAAATCAATGCAGTATCTCTAACATTGTTTCATTAATTTACATATTGCATACCCAAATATATCCAACCCTCTTGTTCCAATGACTTTAGCCTAAGAAGCTTTTGGATTCTTTTTTTTTTTTTTTTTTTTTTTTTTTTTTTGTGGGTACCGGGGGGACGACCTCAGGACCTCGCGCGCCAACAGGCACCCGTGCCGCTGAGCGATATCACCGGCCCCTTTTTCGTATGTGGGATCCAGGAGTCAAACTCGGGCCTTCGCGCTTGCAAGGCAGGCGCTTAAGCCGCTGAGCCGTCTCACCGGCCCAGCTTTTGGATTCTTGAAAGAAAGTTTCCCACTACCTCCCCAGCCTCACCATGGTGAACACAACTCTCCACGGTACTAAATAAATAGCTGAATATGAATATAAAAAATAGGGAAAAACAGGATGATGTAGAAAAGTAACTAATTTTTAGCCTTTCCTACTTTAATGTTGGTTAAAATCTATACTAAAAATTTCAGCACTATGTCATTGTTTCATTCCCTTCCGTGGTTATATTCCGTATCTTCAGCTATCAAATATCCCTTCAAGAAGAATGACTGGAAGTCAAATACAAGTATCTGAACCAAGGATCTTATTCATATGCACCTCCCAGAGGAAATCATGTATCATTGCTTCTTTAATAAAATCCCAACAATAAAATATGCATCACTTATTTTTAACAATTAACCGTTAGTGATAGATTTGAAATAATTATCTTTTTTTACAAAAGCAATTATTGTTCAAAACTACAATTTCTTTTGATAACCACAATGCTTTCTAGAATGTCTAAATCAAAAGATTTTATTACATACTCCCTATCATCACAATATTGCCTTTGCATTTCTCATTCAGGCAAGTCCTAAGAGGACAGGAAGTCCTGAACATCAACATTATGTACATCCATATGCACCTGGAAAGGAACATACACAGTGTAATCAAAAAATACAGCAAAAGTTAACATTTTAAAAATCCATTACGGTAAAAGACATACTGCCATTATTCCTTTCAAAATACTTCCCATCACTTCAAACAAACTTATCCCGTCATTCTTGCTACTTTCTGAAGTTGCTTTTCTAGCAGTCCTTTGTATCTTTAATTGCACTGTCATGAATGCCTTAATGTCCTGAATCGATTCAAAATCTTTATTTTTCATGGTCATTTTGACTTTGGGAAAGAGCCAAAAGTACACAGTGCCAGATCTAGTAAATAAGATGGATGATACAAAATAAGAAGATACGAAGTAATGTCTTGCCAGCCTGCCATTCCTGCCATTTGGCAAGAGCATTTACTATAGTCTTTATCATACCTTATGAAGAAACTCATGAAAGAAGACTTCCAGAACTGCTTCAGAAAGGGGCAAGAATGATAAGTGTGTTCAAAGAAGGGGTGTTTGAGGGGGATTAACAGCAGTGTGTCTTTCACTGTAATAAATTTTTAAAATAGTTTGATCACACCCCCTTAATGATAGGATATGTCCATGTGCTGTGTATTCCCTGGGAATCTTATAACTTTTGCCTTTGGAGGCAATTAATCAGTTTGAGAAATTTCACCTTATTAACTTCATTTTTCTTCATGATGTTTAATTTTGCACTTTAAATTTATCTCCAATACCATGCTACTCTACATTCTCTATTCTTCTAAAATAAAACTAGGTTCGTGCCAAACCATATCATTCTATGCCCCAGGCCTTCTGTTGTTATTCTTTGGAATCTTTTTTTAACTATGTTTGAAAATTGTCAAACATTAAGAAATAGCATGACAAATTGACATGTCTTATGTGATGCTTTATCTTTTGGTTCAGCAAATAAATATAAACCCTGAGATGTCTCAAAGTTGATTCTTAGAGCATAATACACCTCTGGAATGTGGTTTTGGAGGCTACAAGAAGCCTCTCTCTTTTTCGTGGTCACCGTACCTAACCTTTCCACCTTCTGGCAATCAAATCCAAACTACACTCAAGCAAAGGAAGCGCTTAAGAATCAAAACTTAGGGAGGTGTTCACTCCGAGTTGTGCAAGACCTTCTTAAATTTTTTATCCTAGGCTCTTTGCTTGCCTTCTCCTCTTCCTGATCCTGCTGGAAGTTTGATAAAGTTTGTTAGAAGTTCAATAAAACTTAGAAGGACTTTATTAACATGCAAATATATTCTGCAGTCGGTATAATATTGTAGGTTATTAGTAAACACTAAATGGAACTAGTTTATCAGGTTAGAACCAATCCCACCAAAATAGTTCTTAAGAACGGGGACACAGAACAGATAAATTCTAAGGACCAGAGAGCACATGAAAGTGTTTACATCCTGTACTTCTGCTCCAGGCATAGCCTGTGACTGAGGAATCATGGTGGATGTGGGGGGCAGGGAAGGAGAAAATCAACCATCTCTCACTATGTCAACAGAGTCCCCCCAGCTTAGTTTGTGCTGAGTAACAGTAACTCTTTTTTTGCTCTTTGTAATTTCATATGTTCACATACCAAAATATTAACTTGAGGAGGCATTAAATTTTTGTTTTAGCAGTGGCTCAAAATAAATACTTTAAAAATTACCTTTATAATAATTTGCAATTAATTGTTCACATATAAGCAAGTACATATATTTATTTGAGTAGTAAACTAAGAACACTTTATATATACCCATATATAATACATAAACAAAATAGATAATACGTACAACTATACACAAGCGTATATGGGGCCAGGCCACAAATCAGTGCTGCCTAAGAGCTGAGCCCCATTAAGGCAACATCTGGGTTGATAAACACTATTTCCATGTAAGACTGGAAGCTCCTTGAGGTCAGAAGCAATGAATGAATGAATGAAATAGTAATTCCACAACCCAAGGCTGTTTTCTTTTAGGCAAATGAGTTTCATCAAAAGTATCTGTATAGTACCTCTCCCAGAAGCATAAAAGTCACATAATGCAAATGACAATGTCTGGAAATTGAGAGGCTCAAGTGTTAGTCCTGAATCTGCCATTGACTCTGAGTCAAGTTTGAAAAATCAGCAAACACAGATACACAGGGGTTCAAACTTCTGAAAATTGGGGAATTGTGGCTAAAAGAGCTCTAAGCTCCTATCACTAGCATATTTCATCTCTTTCTGGAGAATCATTTGGTTTAAAATGAAAAAGCTAATGACTTCTCTTGACAGTTCCTGGATTAGAGCTGGCTCTCTTACTTAAAAGGCTGTGCTCACACATCACTTGTTATCTTGGATTTCCTCTCCTTCAGTGTACCACTCCTAGACTTTCTCTAACCCATATAATGTCCCTAATACCCTGCTCAGAGGGTTAGGAGTGGTCTCAGTTGTCTACTGAGTGATCACCTTGACTACCATGTCAACTCTTTTCATATGCATTAGCCGTGAATGTCATTGAAGGTGAATTGCTTTTATGTGGCACAAGATTAAGAGAACAAAAATCCATTACCAACACCCTGTAGAGCGAAGAACATTTGGAAGGAACTGAAGGCCACCTTTTAAAATGCTAGTAAATTCTTTGTTTTTAATGGGGGTCAAAAGGAACTGCTAACGTTTTACTTTCTTAAAAGATGGGCTGTTCTGAGGTGGTTTCCACAGATGGATTTAGACTGTTGCCTGCAACAACCCTAAAGGCAAATGTAGCCTATGACCAGAAGAAATCAAGTAATTTAGGAAAGAAAATCGTCTGTGTTTGTGTCAGAGTCATTCTAGTTTAGTAGTCTTATAAAAAGACTATAAAAAATTCAATACACAGTATTTTCTTCCTAAGAAATCATAAAATGAGTAAGTTGGCTTTGATAAAGGAAAAATATGGTTGGTACACTTTCCCTAAACTCAACATTTACGAGTTAACACTGTCTTACTTAGGAGTTGTCTTCCTGGACACCAGTCTTTTGAGTCTCCCAATAATCAAGGGGAGAAAGTACAGGAGGGAAATTCGCAGCAGCTATTTCACTGTTTCCCTTCCATGCAAGTTTGTTGCATTGTGACCCAGAGCTGCATCTCTCATGGATGGATGGATTGATACGGTTGTTTGTTTGTTCATTTGTTTGTTTGTTTTTGATGAGTCTGTCTTTGAAAAGTTGTGAAATTTATTCTAGATAACTTTCAACATTGGTTTTCATTTTTCCATATCTTCTAAACTATTTTAACTGAGATAGTTAACCTCAGCTACTGTAACAGGTAAGTCCCAAACCCTGGGTGACCTAAACAACAAAGGTTTATTTCTTGTTCAGGTCAAGTCCAGTGCTGATTTGGAGCCAGCTCCATCTTGGAGCTGCACCATCTGCAACCTGTTACCATGCTGGGATGAAAGAAATTTGGTGGGGCACACTGGATCTCATTGCCTCAGTTCATGAGTGGCACCAACACACTTCTAGCCCATTAGCAAAAACTAGCCAAAAATCCCAACATATGTTCAGGGGAACCTGGGAAGTATAACCAAATGTATGGAATTTAGTGAATGCTAAGTTTATCTGCCACTCATGGACTAGAAGGATGATGCTGCTACTCAGATGTGGTACATCAGGTTGATATTGAATCCTGGAGCCAGATCATGCCAAAGAACACTAGGTGCTGCCCTGATCATGTAAAAGGAGGCCAGGGTTTGACCTCTGGACCTGCTGTCTCTGTACAGTACCAGAAAACGATGGGCATCGGAGGACCCATATACCTCCTGCCGCTCGCCATTTCTTTCCCCAGCACAGGTTGGCTGGTGTGTGGGTCTTTGGTACACTGTCCAGACATTTTCCTCGTCATTTTGGTGATGAAGCATTTCATCTATGTATCTCCAAACTTAGAGATCAAGAATTTGAAAGCATGAAAACAGGACCCCAAATAACTCATGCCATTTAAGTTAATTAAAATCACATTAACTAAATGTGTTATGATAGCTCTACCTGTTTGGCATTGCAGATATTTCCAAGAAGCTAAGGGGAAAATGATACCTAGGAAGTGGATGTTTGATTTCTCCTTAGGCTGAAAATCTTATTTTTCATCTGAATTTCAGGTGGGTAACTGTGACACAGAGAGACTGAGTGATTTATCTGTCTTCACATGACCTATAAATGGCGAAGCTAGAAAAGGAGCCCAGGATCAGTGACTTCTAATCCAGTACAAGTGTTTGGTTAAGGCATGCCCAGAACCAGATCCCAGTCTACTCTGGCTCTCTTTGCAAATGTCAGAACACCAACCTGGCTCTGCAGGGAAGAGAAAGATAGACAGCAGGCCCGCTCTGATAACAGCACTCTTGGTGTCAGCACTATGAAGTAATAGGCATCGGCAAATGCACATTTAAATCACGCAGAAATTAGTGGCATGATGAGGACAGTAAGGGGCCTCTGATGGAATAATTGCCTCCCTGCAGGGTGTTCAAGTGGCCCGAGCCTGCTGGTGCCCAGACTATAAATGAGTCTGTACTCGAGCCATCACTGCAGCCAACACAATGGAGTTGAAGGGGGAGGAGGCAGCCAGAGGCATGGAGTTTTCAAAACCAAATGATGTATGAACTGCTGAAATGCTGTCTAAGACATATATACTCAGAGAAAGAAAAAGTCACAATAGCTCTGCCCACAGACTCCACGCTGAACCCTGCAAGTGGGAATGGCCAGTGTCCATTTCTGTAGTAATAGCCTGTGTAGGGATTTTTCAAAGCCCTGGTTAAGCATCCATGCATTTGCTAAATGTATTTTACTGTTTCACTGGTACTGGAATCAGTCTGCGCTAATACTTGGGCAGTGTGCGATCGTGTGGGGACAGCAGGACATCAGAGGACTTCGTATCCCCCCAGCATGCCATCCTGTGGCAGAATCAGACAGCAGATTATGCAAATCTCAAAATGAAACTGGGAGCTCATGAGGCCTCAATGGTGATGGGAAGTGCACATCACCACAACCTTCACAGATTTCAGTCTACTCCTGCTTTCCACCCCTCCTATCTCTTTCACCCCCCATCTTCTTTTTCAGGAAGATGGTCCCCAAGGCTGGTTAACACTACTGTTCTACAACTCGGGAAACAACGCTCTTCTGAGCTTCTATTTCATTATCCAATTAATGAGATTAGCTGGGTGAGTCCGGGAGTCAGATCTCAGGAACACAGATGTCCTCCTCAGAACACCACAGCAGCTGAGACCAACTTACTCTGATTTATGTAATATTCCAAAGTACCTGTTTTTAAGTTTAAAAACTAATGAACAGAAATAAATAACTCTATTTTTAAAACTCCATTGACCTGGGCCAATGAGATAGCTCAGCAGCGTAAGCACCTGCCCGGCAAACGCGAGGTCCTGAGTTCGACTCCCGGTACCCACATATGAAAAAAGGGCCGGTGATATCGCTCAGCGGCACAAGTGCCTGCTGGCAAGCGTGAGGTCCTGAGGTCAACTCCCGATACCCACATAAAAAAAAAACTCCATTGACCTATAATTAAAATATAATAAAGCACACACACAGGTGCACAATTCTATAGGATTTGGTTTCACACAATAAAGATGTGATGGATGAACATACGTCACCCCCAAAAGTTTCGTTGTTCCCTTTATAATCTCTCCCTCAACCTCTTTATCCACCTTCAGGTGATCACTCGTCTTTTTTACACTTGCATTTTCTAGAATTTAATATGAATTAAATCAATCCCATATTACACGCTCTTGGGGTAGTGGATTCATGCACTGAACATGATTATTCAAGGTTGTTTTGTGTAGTTCATTTTGCTATTGTTGCATAGTATTCCACTGTAAGACTACACCACGGTTTGTTTCTTTATTCACCTGTTGGAAGACATTTAAGTTACTGCAAATAGACCCCCTATGAATGGACATATATAGTCTTTGTATGGCTATGTACTTTTATTTCTCTTGGGTAAATACCTAGGAGTAGAGTAGCTGATCAAAGGACAGGTACATGATTGAAAAAAAATTTTTTTTATGTGGGTACCAGCAGTCGAACTCAAGACCTCGCGCTTGCCAGCAAGCACTTGTGCCACTGAGCAATATCACCGGCCCTATGATTGAAATTTATGGAAGTACCAAACTGTTTTCTAAAGTTTCTGTATTTCCAACAAAAGCATATGAAAATTTCAGTTTTTCTACATCTTCTCCAACATTTGGTATGGTGAATCTCTTTACATTTAGTCATTCAAATAGTTGTGAAGGAGCATTTTATCAGGATTTTAAAATGTATTACCTTAATGACAAATTATGTGGAATATCTTTTCATGTACTGGTTTTTCTATCCTTATATCTACTTTGGTAAAACATCTATTCAAAACTTCTGCCCATTTTTAATCGGGTTGTTTGTTTTCTTATTATTGAGCGCTCAGAGTTTTCTCTATATTTTAGGCAGAAGTTGAAGTCTACTTTGTGTGAGGATAAGACTGCTATCCCTGCTTGCTTTTAGGGTCCTGGTGCATGAAATATTATTTTCCAATATTGTTTTTTATTCTCAGTCTATGAATTTCTTTTTGGATTAGATATGTCTCTTGAATGTAGCAAACCATAGATTTTATTCTTTGATCCAGTCTGCTAATCCGTGTGTTTTAATTAGGGATTTGAGGCCATTTACATTGAGAGCTATAACTGAAAGGTGTTGAATTATTCCTGATACTGTGTTATTTTTCTGTTGTCTATTCCTTTATTTTTCCTGCCCCCTACCCACCTTTTTGTTCCGTTTATTTTCCCCTGCTTAGGATATTCATTCTATCAGACTTTTTGGCTTTGTTTGCTTAATTGTCTCTCTAGGATTTTCTTGAGAATTTTTTGGAGTGCTGATTTGATGTCATGAATTTATTAAGGTGTTCTTTGTTATGGAATGTCCTTTTTTCTCCATCAGTTTTGAAAAGAAGTGTTGCATGATATATAGTCTGGTTTGAAAGTTGTTTTCTTTTAGAGTTCTGGCCATGAAAGAAATGCAAATTTCTGAGATTCCGTCTTATTCCAGAAAGAATGGCAATCATCAAAAAAATCAGTGCTGATAAGGCTGTGGAGAAAAAGGTACACTTCTACATTGTTGGTGGGAATGTAAACTGGTACAATCACTATGGAAATCAGTATGGCAATTCCTCAAAAATCTAAAACTAGAAATTTCATTCAGCCCAGGTATTTCCCTTCTACATATCTTCCCAAAAGAGTAAAAGACATTGTATCAATTAGAACAACATACCACAGCGATATATGTGCACCCATGTTTATAGCAGCACAATTTGTGGTATTTTTATACAATGGAGTATTACTCAGCTATAAAGAAGGATAAACTTGAGGTTTTTATAGGTAAATGGATGCAACTAGAGACCATACTCATAAGTGAAATAAATCAGACCCATATGTGTAGACACTGTATTGTCTCCCTAGTGTAAGAAACTGAAAGAGTAAATAAGATTCAAAATCTACAATAGATATTGTGAAGGGGAAAGAAACGGCTCAAAAGGAAAGAATAATTGGGATGGGGGAAAGGAGAAAAGAAGGAAGGGAAAAGAAAAAAGAAATATATATATACACAAGATAGCTAAGATAATTATACTACTAATTTATTTTAGTTCATTGAAATTAACGTTTTATGCTTGTATTGTTTGATCAATTTTGCATGCCTATATCTTTTAATCTGAGCAACTACTTTGAAGAAAACAATATGCAATATGTTAAGCATTGTTAATTTCCTATTATCTTGTTTTGAAACTCTGTATCATTGTTTTTATTGTTTTTATCTCTTTAAAAAAATTTAAAAAAGTGATATATGCATACCTATGTTTATAACAGCACAACTCATAATAAGTAATTCTTGGAACTAGCCTACACATCCATAAACAGATGGATGGAAAAAGAAAAGTTGGTATTTATTCATAGTGGAGTACTACTCTGCCATAAAGGATAAATTTGAGTCATGTATATAGGAAAATGGATGTACTTTGAGATTATAACAGTAAGTGAAACAAATCTAACACATAATATTAAATATCACATGGTTCCTCTTAGATGAAAAACAATTATAAATAATCTTAAAAACAAAATAAAGACAATAGGAAACAGGGAGATAGATTCTTTGCAAATAGGAAGGGGATCTTGACATGGAGGGAGCTGAAGGGGAATAAAAAGAATTAGCATACATGTAGTACATGTACCTACTTCCTAAGAAGAATGTGAACATTATGTTCTGCAAATATGTATGTTGTAGTCAGGGTTTGCAAGGGAATAGATTTAATACATGATGCATAATTTATAGAGTTATTTTATAATATTCACACAAAAAGTCAAATGCAGAAGAGTGCAGGAGATCTGTCCACACACTAGAGACCCGAAGAATCCAGCTGAAAGCCTGGATCCCACGGCAATGTCCCGCATGACTCCAGTTGAAGACCTAGAGCCCATGACAATGTCTCATGCAAGTCTGTATCAAGGACCTGCACTGGGAAGGCCCAAAGCTCAGTGGCGGAAGCCAAAAATTCTGCACCAGCAGGATGAAGGATCTGTGCCAGCAGGCTGAGAGATCTGCACTGGACCCAGAAAGCGATGCTCAAGGTAAGGACAAGAGCTCCCCGGAAAAGAACCACAGCCATCCTCAGTGACAGCGAAGACCCGAGCTCCTCTGATGATGAGAACAGCTGAGTTAATAACAGGAAAACCAGTGCCACAAGCTTCTCCAGGAGAATCAACAGCACACTAGCTTCCCCTCCAGTTCTCTTTTTATGCTGTTGGCAACAAGCCTCAGGTGGGCCATGCACACCCAGAACCGTGCTGACTCAATTCAGCTGGGTATTCCAAGTTTACCATTAGTTAATCCACCACAGTGAAGTCATAAAAATAAATTTCAAAAAGTTCTTTATCTCATATATTATTTGAAAATATTTGCTTCTATTCTGAGACTTATCTTCTCGTTCTCTTAGTAGAGTCTTTAAATGCATAAGTTTTATATTTTGATGAAATCTAACTTTTTTCTCTTTATGGATCAGGCATTTGTTGTTATGTCTAAGGAATCTATTACAACATTACAAAGACTTTCCCCAATATTTTCTCCTAATCTCCTTTAGGATTTACTCTGATCTATTACTCGCTGAGAGGTATTCCCTTATGTGATATGAGATCTGGATCAAAATTTTTTCTTTTCCTGTAGATATCTAATTGTTCCATCCAGCACCATTTGTGGAAAAGACTATACTTTATTCTCTGAATTGCCTTTATACTTTGTTGAAAATCAGTTGTCATGGATTTGTGGGCTTATTGTCTCTCTCTAAACTCACTAGTCTGGCCCAGTCTTTCTGTATGCCAATACTACACTGTCTTGACAACTGTAAATTTTTAAAGAAACATTTATCATAGTCTTAGTCTTCCAAATTTGTTCTTATTTTTTTAAAATCATTTCAGCTATTCTACATTCTTTGCATTTCTCTATGAATTTTAGAATCATAGTATAAATTTCTACAAACAAAAAATAAAATGACATGTTGGAATTTCAAGTAAGCATATATGTGTCTAGACTAATATGGGGAAAATAGACATTTTCATGATAGTGACTCTTTCAGCTCATAAATTCAGTATATCACTTCATTTATTAATATTTTAATTTCTCTACAGTTATAGCTTTCAGAATACAGGCTTTGTATATGTTATATCAGACATGTCCGTACATATTTCATTTTTTATTCTACTGTAAACGAGATGCTTCAATTTTAATTTGCAATTGTTCATTATTAATACAAAGAAATGATTTTTAGGGCCGGTGAGATGGCTCAGCAGCGTAAGCGCCTTCCTGGAAAGCACGAGGGCCCGAGTTCAACTCCCGGAACCCACATACGAAAAAAGGGCCGGTGATATCGCTCAGCGGCACGGGTGCCTGCTGGCACGCGAGGTCCTGAGGTCAACCCCCGGTACCCACAAAAAATAAACAAATATAAAAAAATTATTTTTATATTAAATTTGTATTTTATAATCCTGCTAAATTTACTTATTCTTGAAATTTTTGTAAACACTAGTCTACATAGACGATCATGTTGTCTATAAACAATACTTTAACTTCTTTGTTTGCACACACAATTTTGGTGTTTTTGGTGTTTTTAGTGGTACTGAGGATTAAACTCACACCCATGAGCATGCTAGGCAAGCACTCTGCCACTGAACTACATCCTTGCCCCATTTATTTTGATACAGGGTTTTGCTGAGTGACCCAGGCTAGCCTTGGACTTGGTATCTTCCTACTCAGTCCCCCAAATAGATAAAGCTACAGCAGTGCATTGCTTTACCCTGCTCACTCAAGAATTTTTTAAAAAATAGTTTTTGTACTAAAACCTCCAATAAAATGTTAAATAAAAATAGTGAAAATGAATATTCTTATGTTGTTCCTGAGTATAGTTAGAAAGTGTTCAGTCTTTTTCTAATAAGTATGACAGCCTAGGTTTTCGTAAATGCCCTTTCTCAAACAGAGAATGTTCTCTTCCAGACTACATGTGCTGAGAACTTTTACCAGAAATGGATATTGGATTTTGAAAAATACATTTTCTATATCACTAAGATAATCTTATCAACTTACTTAAGATAATATGGTAAATTACTTTGGTTTCTGAATGTTGAATTAACCTGGAATTACCCCACATGGTCATAATCAAGTATTCTTGATTATACATTGTTTTGCTAAATTTGTTAACATTTTGTTTAGAAATTTTGAATCAATGTTTATGAGGGAAATTGACCTGTAGCTTTATTTTTCTTCTTAAATTTTTTATCTGGGTTGTTAGCAAACAAAAGATAAAAAAGTATTCCTTTCTTTTCCATTTATTCAAAGTATTCCTCTAAAATTTGAATTATTTCTTCCTTAAGTATTTGTAGAAAATAATGATGAAGCAATCTGTTCCTGGAATTTTTTGTGGAAACATTTTTACCTAAAATTAATTTCATAAATTGATAAATGGCTATTCAGATAATGTCTTTCTTTTTGCATAAGCTTTGTTAGTCTTTTTAAAGTTGTTTGTCCATTTTATTTAGCTTGTCATGCTATTTATTATCCTTGTAAAATTAGCAGCATTTATAGTGATGGCATTAGTCTCATGAAAGATGTCAATTATTTCTTCCACTTTTACAAATCAGTCTGACAAGAGATTTGTCAATTTCATTGATCTTCTCTAAGAAAGAATTTTGGTTTCACTGATATTTCTCTATGATATTTTTGTTTTCTATCTCATTTATTTCCACTCTTATACTATTATCCATCCCTTTTTCTGTTTTATTTCTTTTTTTTTAATATGCGGATACCGGGAGTCGAACTCAGGACCTCGTGCTTGCTAGGCAGGCGCTTATGCCACTGAGCCATATCACTGGCCCCCTTTTTCTGTTTTCTTAATTTTCTCTTCTTTAGTGTTTAACATAGAACCTTATATCATTAACTTGAGAGCTTCTTTTTCTAATATTGGCATTCAGTGCCATTCGTTCCCACCACCATACCTGGACCCCTTTCCCTCCAGCATGACTTTAGGTTTATCCCACCAGGTCTGGTATGCTGTCTTTTTGTTCTAATTGAGTTTTAAATACTTTCAAATGGTCCTACTGATTTCCTCATTGACCTATAGGTTACTCAGATATGTGATATTTTATTTTCTAATATTTTAGATCATTCAAAGATTTATCTTACTGATTTTTAATTTAATTCTATTGTGGTCAGAGAACATACTTTTCATAATCTGAATTTTTTAAAAACTCAGACTTATTTCATGGCCCAGAATGTGGCTTAGAATCTGGCTCTGTAAATGATTCATGTGCACTTAAAAGAATGCCTATGTGGCTAATGTACCATAGAGTGACCTGTAAATATCAATTAACTCAAGTTGGTCGACAGGGTTGTTTGTGTTTTCTGTACACTTGATTGTCTTCTGACTGCCTGTTCTATTAATTATTCAAAGGTAGGTACTTAGATGTCTAACTACAATTATGGGGGTTTTTTTTTTTTTTTTCTTCTTGCAGTCCTGTCAGCTTTCTCCTCATATATTTTGAAATTCTAGTTTTAAGCCCATAATCACTTATAATTATAAGAGCTTCCTAATCAATTTACTTCTTCATCATTATGAATAATTTGTTTACACTTGGAAAGATTCCTAGCTCTGAAATGTACCTTGTTTATAGAAGCACAGTCACTTCACCTTTCTCTCTTTATTTGACTCTTCTTTAGAGCAGTTTTAGGTTCACAGTACAATTGAGAGGAAAGTGGATTGATATATTACTCTCGTCTCTACAAATGCATCGCCTCCTCTAATATCAACATTCCTACCATTGTGCTACATTTGTTATAATCAGTGAAGCCACATTAACAAATCATTATCACCTATGTTCATAGTTTGCATTAGGTTTTATTCTTGGTATTGTATACATTATGGGTCTGGACAAATGAAAAATGACACATATCTACTATTATAGTATTCCAGAAGGTTATTTTCACTGCCTTAAAAATTTTCTACGCTCCACTTACTCATCTCCCCCTCTCCAAATTCTGTGACAACCATTGATCTTTATATTGTCTATAATTTTACTTTTTCCAGAATATCATATTGTGTTATCATTTCTGTGTAGATGTCCCCCCAAAGCCTCATGCCGTCATGGGGCTTTTTCAGAGGTGGCTGAATCTAGAGTGTGTGATGCTGGTATTAAGGGTGTGTGAGTCCATTGATTGGTTTGGCATAGTTCTGGCTGGGATTAAGGGTGTAATTGCTAAACCCGCCCTAGAGTGGGTAACTTGCAATACAATGTAAGGGACGAGAAGAGTCTTGTCTAGGCCCTTTGATGCTTTGCTACTTTCTGAACACTGTGAATGTTTCTCCTCTGTGAGGCCTGTCAGCCACAGCACGTTGCCTTGGAACCAGCCAATTACGGACTGAAACCTCTACAAACTGTGAGCCAAATAAACCTCTTCCCCTTTAACTTTAGGTGTCGGGTATTTTGTCCCAGCAATGAGAAAAGTAGCTAAGACATATTGTTAGAATTATACAATATGTGGCCTTTTCAGATTGGTTTCTTTCACTTGTAATAAGTATTCAAGTTTCTTCCAGGTTTTTCCATGCTTGATAGTTAATTTATTTTTAGCACTGAACAATATTCATTATCTATATGTACCATAGTTTATTTATCTATTCATCTATGAAGGACATCTTTCTTGCTTCAAGGATTTGGTAATTATGAATAAAGCTGGTACAATATCTCTGTGTAGGATTTTGTGTGATCGTAAGTTTTCAGCTTCTTTGAGTAAATACCAAGGAGTGCAATTTCTGGGTTACATAATGATGCTATGTTTAGTTTTGTAAGAAACCAACAAGTATTCCCATTAGCAATAAATGAGAGATTGTCAGCACTTGGAATAGTCAGTATTCTGCATTTTAGACTTCCTAATAGTTATGTAGTGGTATCAAGTTGTTTCTGTTTTATTTCCCAGATGATCTATTTTGTAGACCATATTTTCCAAGGCCTATTTTCCATCCATATCTTCTTTGGTCAGATGTCTTCTCTGATCTCTTGGCCATTTTTCAATTTGGTTGTTTTCTTATTGTTAAATTTTAAGGATTTTTTTGGGGAGCGGCACATTTTGAATAACAGTTATTTATCATATACATCTGCAAATATTTTATTGGAATTTGGATTTATTTTCATTGTCTTGATGGTATCTTCTGCAGGACAGAAATTTTTAATAAAGTTCTGTGTCATAGTCCAATCAGACTGCTATAACAAAACACAATAAATAAGGTAGCTTGTAAACAGAAGTGTATTTCTTAAGGTTCTGAAGCCTGGACATTGCACATCGCAGTGCTGGTAGCATCAGGATCTGGTAAGGGCTGCTTTCTGGTTTAAGACAGCCATCATCTCCCTGCAATGTTCTACATTTTAGACCTCCTACTAGGTATGTAGTGGTTTCTAGTTGTTTTAATTTCATTACCATCATGACCTGTATTGTAGATCATCTTTTCTGAGGCCTATTTTCCATCCATATCTTCTTTGGTGAGGAGAAAGATATATGAGAGCTCCACGGGTTCTCTTTTTAGGAGGACCAATACCATCCATGAGGCTTTTCCCACATAATACAATCTCCTCCAAATGGCCCATTTCTAAATACTACCAGAGTAGAGATTAGGAATTTGAGGAAAGGAGTGGACATATATACCTAATGTGCAACATACAGCATATCAATTCTTTCTTTCATGGGTTGGACCCAAGGTCAAATAGATCTTTTTCCTCTGTTGCCTTTTAAGAGTTTTATACTTTTGAATTTTTCATTTAGGCTCCTGATCCACTTTGAGTTAATTTCTATGAAGTGTATAGTCTGTGTCTAGATTTATTTTTTTCCTATTTTCAACTTTTTGTTCATTTGTATATTCAGTATTTCTAGCATCATTTGTTGAAAAGACTATTCTCCACTGTATTGCCTTTGCTCCATTGTCAAGGGATAAGTTGACTATATTTGAGTAACTCCATCTTGGTACCTTTATTTCTGTTCCATTGATATAGTTGACCACACACTTGATTACTAAGCTTTATAGCAAGCCATGAAGGTGGATAATGTCACTACTCTTTGTTCTTCTCCCTTAGTGTTAGTTTGGTTATTTGGGATCTTTTGCCTCTCTCCATAAAACCTTAGAATCTGTGGTTTATATATAGAGTTGGAAATAACTAGTTTGATAATATTTATTTTTCCTTTACCTTTACACTTATTTATTTTTCTGTGATTTCTTTCATCAGACTGTTACCACTTTCCTCACAAAGGTTTTTATATATATTTTATTAACTGTATACCCGAGCATCTCAATCATCTGGATGCTAACGTAAATGGTTGTTATGGTCTAGAGGTAAAATGTCCCCCAAAGCCTCGTGTGTTCAGACGTAGAGCTTTTAGAAGGTGACTGGATGGGCTGAGGTGCTATACTCATATGGATTAATCTACTGAGTTCATAGCTGACTGTTCTACTAGAAAACAAACGTTGAAGGTGGGTCACTGGGTATGTGACCTACTGAGTCTCAGAGGGGACTTGGACTTTTTAAAAATAATGGAACTGTTGAGACTCTGGAGAAGGAATTAGTGTATTTTCAGTTGTACATAAAATAGTTGTATCATTTAAGATGGAATTACTAATTTCCTATTGTGTGTATTTGGAGATTAAGTATGGTTTAAAGAGATGTATTAGTGTGTAAAGTTGGTAAGAGGTAGATTGTGACAGTTAATCCTGATATATCAACTTGATTGGACTTCAAAATGCTCAGAAGATTGATGGGGTGCACTTTTAACTGCATCTGGGTATGTCATTAAGGCTTGAATTTGGGTACTACATCTAGTCACTCACCCCTTTCTCTCTGGCACTGTTGTCCTGCTCTGTTTTCCTGCTGCCATGTATTAAGCGTCTTTACTCCACCACACCTTTCGTCATCATGGAAAGAGTGGCTCCCCTGAAATCTGAGCCAAGTTAAACTTCCCCTCCTTTAAATTGTGGATATCAGATATTGTATCCCAGTGATTGGAAAGCTGAATAAGAGAACTATTATGTAATTTTCAAAATTATCTGTTTGGAGATCAGGTTAGGGTTTCATTCTACACTCAGAAATAACTGCTGTTGACTAAACAGTAAGGATCACTCCGGGGATCAAGTGATTGTTCGCATGTTTCATAAAGATCTAAATAAGACATATGACTTTGAGTATGCATCTTGTGCATAACTTATGAAATAACTTTTCTTTCAAATACAGTGGCACTTATTGCTCCCTTCTTTCATCATAGTGATGCCCAGAAAATTGATAGCTGGGCTAGAGACTTAATGATACAGAGAGTTAATACAATTTCAAATCATCAACTGTTCCAAAAGGATATTTTATATCAGCAGTACCCTGCTGTCACACCTGCATGCTACTTGCTTACTTCTTCCCTGAGGATAAGTCCATATTCTGAACACCACAGTTTATCTCAGAAAAGCAGCAAAATAATAAGATCTCTAAAGTAATGATAATAAGAAAACATTTCTTTTTTTTTTTTTTGAGACAGGATCTCACTATGAAGTTCAGACTGGACATGAACTTGCTTATGTAGCCCACGCTTGCCTTGAACTCATGGCAAGCATCCTGCCTCAGCCTCTTGAGTGTTGGGATTATCGGTGTGTACCCCCACAGCCAGCATGACAATAATAATAAACGGGGTCCTCTCAGGGGCTTTTGGCAGGAACTGTGACCCTGTCACATATTTTTGCCTATCCTTCCAGGCCATCTGGTTGGAAACTCCTGCATTCTGCATACCTGAAAAACCAGCACCACATGGATGATACCAAAGTCTGCCATCAGTTTGAGCAGTAGCTTGAGCCCCTTGCACCATGGATGTAGTGGCCTCTGAGTGCCTAGAGGGCTGAACTTGAGAAAACAGTTCCCTAGATGGCCCTGAATAAGCAGGGCACCCATGGATTCTCTTCCCAAAACAAAATCTTTCAAAGGAATTCATCATTTTGTACATTTGAGTCTGTGATGGGTGGAACCTGGACATTTCCTGAGATGTCCTCAAGGCATCTTTCCTATTGTCCTTATAAAAAGTACTTAGATTCTCTTTAATACTAATCCATTAAGCAACCACACTCTCCTAGGCCTCAACTTTACATAAGCTTCATTTCTAACCAAGCTGCAAAACTTTCAGATCTTTGAGCTCTGCTTTTTTTTTTTCTTCCTATTCTCCCTATAGATGTGGCCAAAAGCAGCCAGTAGTACCCATGTTAAAGCCCCCTTAAAATCTGCTCTGCCATATTAGTTAATCCACCACTTTTAAATTCAGGCCAACACAAAATCCGAAGCCATGGGCAAAATGTAGACAAATTCAGTGCCAGAATGTAACATTAATGGACTCTAGACTAGCTTCCAATAGAACACTGCTCCCTCTCTGAAACTTCATGAACCTGGTCATTAATGTCCACATTCTTATAAGCCTTATGGTTCTCTGAGATCTCACCAACATCTCCCATCAAGCTCTGTTACATCACTCTATGGCTTCTTTAGCCAGAACCTCTGAACTTTTCCAAACTCTTCCCACAAACCAGTTCAAAAGCCTTTTGATCCACATGGAGAAGTTGTTACAGCAAAAACTCCACTTCTCTGGTACTATTTTCTTTATTAGTCAGCAATCCCATCTGGGACACAATACCAAATAGCCACAATTTAAAAGAGGGGAGGTTTAATTTGGCTCATGGTTCAGGGAATTCAGTCCATGGTATGCTTACTCTAACAGAGAAACATAGTGATAGAAATGCATGGTGGAGCAAAGATGCTTAGTTCATTGTGGCTGGGAAGAAAAGCAGAGGAACAATGCCAGAGAGAAAGTGGGGAGGGACTAGATTTAGCACCCAAGGTCATGTTTCCATCAAACACCCAAACACACCCAGAAATGTGCTCCACCAATCTGCTAGGAGCTTTTCATTCCAAACAAGTCGAAATATCAGGATTAATGGTCAAAATAGGTATTGTTCCAGATATATACCTAATTCAAAGAAATGTATACTGTCTACTTTACTCAAAACATAATTCCAAATGAATTCTGATGGTTCTTACTGCAAATCCTTTTAAAGAAGCAGTGGATAAGCAATCCTTATCTCTCACAACATAGCTCCCAATCAAATTTCAATTTTAGCAGAACTCTCCAAACTGCCAATTCTAATGACTGTTGTTGTGTTCCTTTTTTATCTATTTCATTTTATATATGGTCTCTGAAGTATTTGAGACCTTTGAAAACTCTTACATTCTTGAAGTGTTCTAATTCTAATCGCTGCTCTTCTGGTTTACTCTTATATGTCACTTAAATTGTTGTAATAGCCATGCAATTGTGGAAGGCATGCAGCAACTTATAACATAGCACAGCAAAAAACAGAAACAAGCAAATCAGATATGACTTATTTGGAGAACTATTCACATTTTAATATGTTGTTCTTATGACTAATGAGAAAAGTAATCCCAAAACATGTTTCCCTTTTGTACTCATAATATTCAAAAAAGTGTGTTATACAATGCTCAGAATATATGAATGACTAATATGCCTTGAAGTGTTATTCTTCATGCAGGGAGAGGAAGAGTGATTGCCTGATGTTTACTCTCACATACACACTTATAATCCACAACACAGGACAAAATATTGAGAAATAAGTTGCACAAGAGTGAAAAATATCCTGTTTTAGACTGCTGTGTTTATTCTCCTGCTGTGATCCATTAGTAAACAGCTGTTCCTTGACTTCTGAAGATAAGAATCTGTCAGCACAGCAAGTTGGAGAGAAATGGGACTCATTTTTTTTTGAACAGGTGAAGCGAGGGCCAGAACACGATTTGCAATTCTTTGCAGTGTATCACACAAATTTAGTATGCAGTTCAAATATTCTAATTGTCATTATTGAGTAGAATTCTCACTTATTCTTCTGTTATT
This sequence comes from Erethizon dorsatum, assembly GCA_028451465.1. Classification (NCBI taxonomy): domain Eukaryota; kingdom Metazoa; phylum Chordata; class Mammalia; order Rodentia; family Erethizontidae; genus Erethizon; species Erethizon dorsatum. The sequence continues at coordinate 149,744,621 of CM051823.1, forward strand.
TCCCATATGGGGGAAAAACAAGAATTTGAGTTAAATAAATTTCACTAAAACTTAAGTGCATGCCACTTTTGTTAATAAATTCATACTATTCTCTAGAACTCACTTTATTAAGAGATTTGGAAAAGAAAATTTAATGATGGTAAAATGTCATAAATGAAATTTCTGAATTAATAATATGTTATGCAGGCACAAATCACATGGAAAGCCACTGACAGATTCAAGTGCCATTTATTCTTTTGCAAAATTTATTAGCGATATGCTTATCAGTTGTTGACAGTGAACACCAAAAACCTCAGGATAAGTTTCTTTGATGAACCATGATGAATTACACAGATGCCTGGAATGCCTTAATAATGTGTCTTCCTTGCCAAATGTAGGATTTTATATACCTCATTGAGTATAGTACTGATATGTTTATCCTCTGGGAAAACAAATAATCTCACATTTTAATGTTTTTTAATATTGGAAAGAGCCAAGTAAAAGTCATGAATATTATAGAGAAATAAATTAATATTACTTTAGAGGCCTATTTATTCTTCATTTAACAAGAATGGGAAAATAATGCCATTTGTGGATTAATTCCTAGAGAAAAGAATTAAAATTCTTCCTGTGGAACATGTTTAACTTGGAGAATTAAATCATTTTTTAGTTATGTCCTTCAGGAAGCTTCATTCTGATTTTTAAGCCTACTCTCTGTTAATTCCGAAACGACTGAAGTTTATGAAAAATGTTAAAGAACATTTGAAACTATGAAAGTTTAGGAAAAAACACATTAAGTAGCACTTATCGTTCTGGGTTGCTTTTCTTTCTATTTTATACATGCATATAAATACTCCCACTTTTCAATGAAAACAACTGTCACCAGTATTTACTCATTTATTCAGACTACTTTTGACCACCTAACACATGCCTGGAATAGTGCATGATGTTAAAGATTAAACAATAACCAAATATAGTCTATAGCTTACCTTGTATGAGCTAGAAAATTTCAATATAAAAAGGAAACAAGCAGATGAAGCCTGAATAAAATCCCTTGTGACAAAAAAAAAAAATCAGAACCATCATGATACAGAAACAACAGTATATTTCTGCAGGAAAATTTTATACTACTGTATTATTAACTAGTAAAATTTAGCTAACTCCTGAAAAGCCTTGAGGAGGACTCAAAGAGTGCAAGAGCTACTGAGGCTGAGGAAACGTGGAAAATAAAAGAACTAATGACGAGAAGAGTATGCTGTTCCCAATCGAGTCTTCAGTCTAGACCTCCTCAAAAAGTTTTGGGTATAACAGGAATAAAAATTCTGCTGATGGTAAGAAGTTTGTCATAAGGATAGGGACTATGCTGCTCTGCATGTTGTCTAAGGCTGCCTCTATACATTTTGAGTTTTACTTAAAGGTTTCTCCATAGGCAGTGAATTGTAACTTATCTTGATGTGTGTCTAGGTTACTTTTCTCTCATTGATGAGACAAAAATACCTAATACCCAAAGTTAAAGGGGGAAAGGTTTATTTAGCTCACAGATTGTAGAGGTTTCAGTCTATAAACAGCTCGCACCAACATAGGGTGGCTTCACAGAGGAGCAACACAAAAGAGAACCAGTTCATGGCAAATAAAAGACAGCAAAATCAATAACTGACCTTAACAATGTCTGTCTACCCCTTTTACACTCTATCTAGGCTGCTGGGATAAGGGAAGTCCCAAACCAATCAGTGAACTGGTCACACACCCTTAATCTCAGCATCACACACTCTAGATTCAGTCACCTCTAAAAAGGCCCTATGACCACATGAAGGCTTAGGGGGAACATCTAGAGACAAACCATAACAATGTATAAACAGACTGTAACCTATTTTTCTATAAGTACAGATAATCACAAGCAGCCAAATCTTCAAATCATGTCCAAATAAGTCACATGTGAGCTGTAATGGACTCTTCTGCTATGTCACTTTACTTTTCTGTATGTGTCTTCCTTTTCTTGGGCTATCAATACGACCTGCCTGCATGGTGGAGTGGGACATTCTGAACCACATTTGTCTAAACTGCTGCCCAATTCTAGAATCACAAATGAAGGTAATTAAGATATACAAAAGTAGATTTGTCGTAATTTTGTCTGTAAAAATAAAAACAGCCCAAGTTGATGGAGGGTGTGCCAGTATGGACTTAGCTTACACAGGCATTCCACCATTGCCAGAGGGTGGAAAAGGATTAGAGCTACTCAGAAGTGACTGGTGGTAAGGAAGTATGGCCTCAGGTACAACTAGAAAGAGAAATTTATTTTTTCATTTCTCATTTACAAATATGCTTGCCCTCATGAAACTAGGAGTAAATTACTTATAGAATCCAAATTTTGCTGGAGAAATGGAAGCTGAGTATCAGTGCCAGGTGTACAGAAGGTGGTAAAGGACAAGATTATCTAAAATAGCAATTGGACAGAGGGTCTTTGTAAAGAATGTGTTTACTGGGAATGTATCCAAAGACATGTGTGCACTGTGTCAGTATCATCCTTTCCAATGCTTCTCCCAATCTTAAGTAAAAACCACAAAAATAAGAAAAAATGTTATTGTAAGTGCAATGATGTAGCAAGTAAAATTGGATTTCATGTAGAAACTAGTGAAGGGTCTGAGTTTCACCTACTGATTGATGTTAGGCCAGAAAAGATTGACCTAAATGGAGGAAAAGATCACTGACAGGGGCTACTCAACAAATTCATGGTCACTATGCAATTTAAACTTTAAGAAATACCATGATAAAAACAAAATTAAAAAGTGACCCCAACATCCAGTTTCAGTTCTGATATAATAAACTTGGAAATAATCCACTTCCATCTTCAAAATAAGGGGGAAAACTGAGTGAAAATCAACTACCCCATCACTGAGTTCATAGGGCAAACCACCACACTGAAATCTGAAGAGACAGGAGAACGCAAAGAAACACAGCCAAGTTCTATTTACCTGAAGCAGAAGTTGCTAGAACTATAAACTGCAGGAAGAGTTAAATGGTAATTTTGACAAATTAATGGAAGCTGAGTGTTGACTAACACAAAAATGAGAAACCCCATAGTCTTAGGGGAAACCCCAAATTTTCGTGGGATTAACTCCAAGAATCTCACCAGAGTATTGTGGCCAAGAAAGAGCCAAGAGTGATCTCACAACTCTGTCAGGGAAGGGAGGAATAATGATTTTTTAAATATACTCAGAGAGTTCTCCATAACAGGGGACAGGGGGTTACCAGAGCCTTATACATCTAGAGAAAACGTACTTTTCCTACTCCAGCTCCCTCTATCCTTCCTGTCTCATCTAAATGGAGAAAAAATCTAAGAAACATCCTTCACCAGTCAAGGATACAGACTCATAACCCCACCAGAAAACTATGATTTAACCTTAAGATTATAGGTCACTTCCCCTTCATCACACTACTAACCACATCAACACAGCTCCAAAGTAATAATAGATTATTTCTTAGAAAATTGCAAGGCACTGATTCTATTTGAGGAGAAGTTCTTAGGGAATTCCAAAGAGAAAATGAGAGAGCAGAATAAGGACATCAGAAGAATTTGAAGCCAGTGTCACCTATATCAAATATTAAACACATTCTCACCCTTAACCAGATTAACTTAAAAGCTCACACCAAGGTCCATTTATCATAGTTTGCATTATCCAACACATCATGTATATCTTCAAAATATTAAAGAAATGCAATTTGTACAAAAAATGAGAAAGAATATAATCAAAAAGTTAAATCAAATGTGAAAGCCAGACTCAAATATGACACATATTTTGTAATATTAGACAAAAAAATTAAAATATTTATGATTAATATGTTAAAGAATCTAATGAGAAAGTAGGCACCATGCAATAACAAATGTATAATAAAAAATTAGAGACATACAACTGTTAGAAAGAATCTAAAGGAAAGGTCAAAAGTAAAAAAACACTGTGACAGAAATGAAGAATGTCTATGACAGACTCACAAGTAAACATGGTGCAGTGGAGGAAAGAATCAGTGAGCTGCAAAAAATGTCAATAGAAACTTGCAAATTGAAACACACAGATGAAATAATTACACATCAAAAAGCGTAGGCTATCCAAATACTGTAGTAAATCTAAAAAAGTGTAACATACACATATTCAAAATACAAGAAGGAAAGGAAAAACACAATGGAGCAAATAATTATTGGAAACAATAATGCCTGAAAACTCTCTAATATCAATGACCCCCAAATCACAAAATCACAAATGAATAAAATAATAAATCTTTAGTAGGGCTAACTGAGGAAAAGTGAGAAAGATAGAGAAGACAAATGGCCAATATAACAAATGGAAAATGTGTGTCATTATTACTGTATATTAAAGGGATGACAAAGGAATACTTAAATTCTATGCTCAAAATTTTGATAATTTGGATGAAAAGGGCCAATTTCTTTTTTTATTAAGTAAGTTTATTGGTACATTTTAGGTATACATAATGATCACATTCATTATAGGGAATTTGTACCTGTACATGATATAACCTGATTTTATTTTTTTTTTCACTCCCCTACCCTCCCTTCAACCCCTCATTTACAAAAGCTTTGCTTCCATTTATTCCTTCTTTTCTCATCATTTTTTTTCTTTTCCCTTCCTTCCCCCCACCAGATCCCCTTCTCATTTGAATTTTTTCTTCCTATCTCACAATATCAAAAGAATAAAAGCATTATACCAATTTCTTTTGCATTTCTTGTGCAAATTGCAAAATTTCACACAAGAAGAAATAAATGTTCTGAATATACTTATTAGTATATGGTTGTATATATTTAAAACAATCAAATCAGTAATTAATCTTATTCAAAAAAGAAAGACTACAGGCTCATTATTACTTAAATATTTGGTAGAATTCACCAGTAAAATTGATGAAAAGGGGTGAATTTGACCACATAGCTAAGAAATTATATCATTGCCCAAAATGTCTTCCAGAAAACACGCAGAAATAATACTATCTTATTTTTAAAACACATTTGCTATCCCATAGTTCTCACCCATCTGTTTCTCCCACTGACTTAAGTTTTTAAATTTATTCCTATTGAATTATAAATTTTGGGTCTATAATATAGTTTCTATTTTATTCTTTTGATATCACTGTCTGCTCTGACACCAAAATCATCTTCCTTTAATTATGGAAATTATGTATTATCTTTTAAATTTAATTTTACAGTTATTTCTTTATTCTTTTGGGTTAAATATAAAACTAGATTTAGCTATTACAAATTGTGCTTCTATAAACATGGGTGCACATATTTCGCTGTGGTTTGATATTTTTAATTCTTCTGGGAAGATACCCAGAAGGGGAATAGCTAGGTGAAATGGGACCTCTAATCCTAGTTTTTTGAGGAATCTCCACACTGATTTCCACAGTAGTTGTACCAGTCTACACTCCCACCAACAGTGGAAAAGGGTTCCTTTTTCCCCACAGTCCCTCCAGCATTTGTTATTGGTTGATTTTTGATGACCGCCATTCTTTCTGGGGTGAGATGGAATCTCAGTGTTGTTTTACTTTGCATCTCTTGAATGACCAATGATGTTGAACATTTTTCGTATATTTATTTGCCATTTGTATATCTTCATCTGAGAAGTGCATATTCATCTCAGATGCCCATTTTTGGATTGGGTTCATTGAATTTGGGAGGGTCTGCTTTTTTTAATTCTTTATATGTTCTAGGTAGAAGTCCTTTATCTGAGGGACAATTGGCTAAAATATTTTCCCACTCTGTGGGTTGTCTTTTCACACTGTTGGTGATTTCTTTTGCTGTGCAAAAGCTGTTTAATAAGATGAGATCCCAGTTGTTGATTCTTTGAATTATTTGCATCTATGTTTATCAGGGATATTGGCCTGTAGTTCTCTTTTTTGGTTGGGTCTTTCTCTGGCTTTGGTATCAGGGTAATACTTGCCTCCAAGAATGAGTTAGGGAGTATTGCTTCCCTTTCAACTTCATTAAAGAGTTTGAGGAGTATTGGCATTAGATCTTCTCTAAATTTCTGATAGAATTCAGCTGTAAATCCATCAGGACCTGGGCTTTTCTTCGTTTGCATGTTTTTAATTACATTTTCAATTTCATTGACTGATACCAGGTTATACAGAATTTTTATATCTTCTTGATTCAGCTTTGGTAATTCATACATATCAAGGAATCTGTCCATTTCTTCTGTGTTTTCTATCCTATGAAAGTAAAGATTTTCAAAGTAAGTATTGATGATCTTCTGAATTTCCACAGGATCTGTATTGATTTCACCCTTTTCATTCCTCATTGCATGAATTTGAGTCTGTCTTTTGATAAAGTTGGCTGAGGGTTTATCAATTTTATTTATTCTTTCAAAGAAACAACTGTCAGTTTATTAATTCTTTGTATTGTTTTCTTAGTCTCAATTGTATTAATTTCTGCTCTGATCTTTATAATTTCCTCCCTTGTATGGGCTTTGTGTTTGATTTCCTCTTCTTTTTCCAGACGCTTGTGGTGCAACATTAGGTTGTTTATTTGTGTTCGTTTTGTTTTCCTGATGTGAGAATTCACCACTATAAATTTCCCTCTTAGGACTGCTTTCATCACAAACCCACAGGTTCCAGTATGTTGTACCTGCATTTTCATCTAATTGTAGATATTTATTTAATTTCTTCTTTAACTTCATCTGTGACCCATTGGTTGTTCAGAGGGGTGTTATTTAATTTCCTTGTGTTTATGGAGTTTTTGCGGTTTCTTTTGCCATTAATTTCCAATTTCATTTCACTATGGTCAGATAATATACATGGGATAATTTCAGTTCTTTTGCATTTATTTAAGCATGTTCTATGGGCTAGTATATGGTCTATTTTAGAGAACATCCTGTATGCAGCTGAGAAGAATGTGCATTCTGATGTTGTTGGGTGGAATACTCTGTGAACATCTTCTAAGTCCATTAGTTCACAGGTTTGTTTCAGTTTTGACATTTCTTTGCTGATTTTTGTTCTGATTGATCTATCTATTTGTGATAGGAAGGTATTAAGTTCCCCCATTACAATCGTGTTAATGCTCATTTGATTTTTCACGTCTATTAATATTTGTCTTATATAGTTGGGTGCTCCCATATTTGGTGCATACATATTTATGATTGTTATCTCCTCCCCTTGAAGTTTCCCCCTAACAAGTATGTAGTGACCTTCTTTATCTCTTTTGATCATTCTTGATTTGAAGTTCACATTGTCTGTATACAGAATAGCTACCTTTTTTCTAGGTTCCTGTTGCATGGAGTATTATTTTATACCCTTTGACTTTTAGTCTATGCATTTTTTTAGTTAAATGTGTTTCTTTTATACAGCATATTGTTGAATCTTGTTTCTTGATCCATTCTGTGAATGTTTCTTTTGATTGGTGAATTGAGGCCATTTACATTGATGGTTATAAGTGATATGTATTGGCTTATCTTTGTCATGTTATTTTCTTGCTGTTGGTTCCAAGCTTTTCCCCTCTGTTTAATTGCTTGCCCTGATTGCTGGTTTATTTCTGTTGTTGTTCTTAGAATTGTGGTCATTTTTATCTCTGTCTAGAATATCTCTCAGTACCCTATGTAGTGTTGGTTTGGTGGTCATGAATTTCTTCAGTTGTTCTTTGTCATGGAAGTATCTTATTTCTCCATTAATTTTGAAAGATAGCTCTGTAGGGTACATCAATCTGGGTTGGAAGTTGTTTTCTTTCAGGACTTGAAATACTTCACTCCTAGGTCTTCTTGACTTGAGGATTTATGTTGAGAAGTCTGCTGTGATTCTGATGGGCTTTTCTTTATAGTCAATCTGTTTCTTTTCTCTAACAGCTTTTAATATTCTGTTCTTGTGCTGAATTTCTGGGATCTTGATTATTATATGTCTGGCTATAGATTTACTTTGGCTATGGCTAATTGGAGTTCTATATGCCTCACTTATCTGTATGTCAGATTCTTTTCCCATGCTTGGGAAATTTTTGGGTATTACTTATGCAAATAGCTTTTTTATATCATTTATGTTGACTCCTGCTTTTTCATTGACACCAATTAGTATTATATTATTTTTCTTTGCATTGTCTTGGAGTTGTTGAATTGTTATTTCCTGGCCCTTTGTTATTTTCAAGAGATCTTTCCTTTCATGATCACTAACCACAATCATGTCTTCAAGGTCTGAAAGTCTATCTTCAGCTTCATTCAAGCAGTTTTGCCAGCTTTCAATGGCATTTTTAATTTCCTGGATAACTGTTTGAATCCATTTCATGCATTCTACTTCTTTCATATATTGACCATTCATGGTTTCCATCCTTTTCCTATCATCATCTATTGTTTTATTTATCTCTACTCTGGATTTGCTGAGCAATTCCTTTATGAATGTTGACATTTATTTTTTTTAACCTAAGAGATTATTTCTGATCCGATGTCCTCTATAACTTCATGGATTTGTTTCTTTACCTCGGGTGTTATTATTTCAGAAATGTCAGGTGTGTGTCTTCCATTTTTCTCTCATTGTCTCCTGGACTTGTTCTGGGTGGGCTGGAGGTCTGAGGTTCCATTTTGTTTCTGCGTCTTCTCATTTTCTATTTTAAAAGTTATTATTTTGTATTCTGTGTTGATCCTTGTAAGTTTTTGTAGTAGGTAGCTTTATCACTAGTATCAAGGTCTCTCTAGGCAAGGTTTGTTCTTTGGGGATGTCATCTGTGTGTAGGAGGTTCTTGGTTTGTGTCTGTCCCAAGATCCTACCTTTCCAGTTAATTAAGAGTGGGATGTTGGTATCTGTTTGGCTCAGTCCCCAGTCCTTTGGTGCTGGGTGTGGTGAGGTTATTACCCCAGAACTTCCCAGTATTGTTACAGAGGTGAGAACAACTGATTAAAACAGATACGACATCCTAGCTAAGGTAGTATAATTAGCAATAACAATAGCATCAAGCACAGTTTAAAATCTGACAAACTGTGGTAACTATTAATTTTGTACCGTTATCTAAAGGAGCAAAATCTACAGAACCGATCGTAAATTGGGGGCTTGTATGCAAAGTGTTTCCACTTGGTAGAGTGGTTTTAACCTGTGGTGGGGAAATTTAAGAAGGATAGTGGATAGAACAGAGATAACTGAAAAGAAATAAAGTAGAAGCCCGGCTGGAGGATGAAAGACATCATTAGGAAATCAAATAAGAATAATTGCTGGTGAGACTGTGGGGAAAAGGAACCCTTTTATATTGTTGGTTGAATGTAAACTAGTACAACCACCAAGGAATTCAGTATAATGATTTCTCAAAAAATAAAAAAATACCTGGGCATGGTGGTGCATGCCTGTAATCCTACCACTCTTGGAGCCTAGGACAGGAGGATTGCAAATTCAAGCCCACCTTGGACAGTTTAGCAACTTAAGTGAGATCCTGCCTCAAAATAAAAAATAAAAACAAAGGTTTGGGACTCTATCTCATTGTGAAGGCCCTGACTTTAATCCTCAGTACCACCAAAAAAAAAAAAAAAGAAAAGGAGGAGGATAAGGAGAATGAGAAGGAAAAGGAAAAGGAGAAGGAGAGGAAGAGGAAGAAGAGAAAGAAGGAGAAGAAGAAAGAAAGAAATTCCATTTGACCCAGCCATTCTCTGTCTAGGTATCTTCCCTAAAGAGTTAAAGATACCATATTACAGTGATAAATGAATACCTATATTTATAGCAGAACAATTCTTAATAGCTAAATCTTAGACGTAGTTTGTCTGACAGATGAATGGATAAAGAAAATTTGGTGCTTATACATAAAGGAGTACTACTCTGCCATAAAGAAGGATAAGTTTGAGTCATTTGTAGGAAGAGGTGTGCACTTTGACACCATAATATCAGGTTGGGGCTGGTGAGATAGCTCAGCAGCATAAGCGCCTGCCCGGCAAGTGCAAGGTCCTAAGTTCAACTCCCAGAACCCACATAAAGGAAAAAAAGGGCCAGTGATATCACTCAGCGGCACACGCGCTTGCTGGCAAGGACAAGGTCCTGAGGTCAACTCCTGGTACCCACAAAAAAAAAAAAAAAAAGATAATATCAGGTAAAGTAAATTAGATATACAAGCTCAAATATAACATGATATCTCTTATATGAGAAACTCAAAGTATAAATGAAGACCAAAATAAAAGATATTAAGAAAAAGGGAGATAGATCTTCGCAAATGGTAAAGGGATCTACAGGTGGAGGGATGGGGAAAGTGTGGAGGGGAAGGGAAAATAAAAAGAAGTAAGGTGTGTTATGTACATCAATCAACTCCCTATGATAAATGTAATCATTAGGTACTGCAAACATGCATAAATACATTTTAAAATATTTTTAAAAGGAAAAGAAAAATATTAATTATTATTCTGTTTATGTATGCTTTAGTCTTATATACTGCAAACTTTCTTTGCCATATAGTCTTCTTTAATTTTTCTTATATATTTAAGGATAAAACATAAAAATCTTAGACTATATTTTACATGTATGATCAGAAATCTTTGGGTATAGTTTTAATTGTAGGATAATTGAGTGACTGCATTTCATTTTAATTCATCACTTAAGTGTTAAAAACAAACTGTGGCATATGTAAAAGTCGTACAACTCACCATTTACATAGATTTCCTTTAATGTTCTTCAAAGAATTCAGAAAAGTATTATATACTTTTTCATAAATTCCATGCATATTCCTTTGGCAGATACATTTCTAGGCAAGGTATTTTTTCCTCTTTTAAAATTGTATTTTCAAATTTATTATTTTTATGAAATAGAAATGCTACTGCATTTTATCTATTGATCTGATTGACAACTTCATTGAGCACTCTTAATTGTTTTTTTTTTATTTTTATTTTTTGTGGGTACCGGGGGGTCGACCTCAGGACCTCGCGCGCCAGCAGGCGCCCGTGCCGCTGAGCGATATCACCGGCCCCTTTTTCGTATGTGGGTTCTGGGAGTCGAACTCGGGCCCTCGCGCTTGCCGGGCAGGCACTTAAGCCGCTGACCCGTCTCACTGGCCCCGAGCACTCTTAATTGTAAGTTTCTGTCCATTCTGTTTTATTTTTTGTGTGGAAAATATTATGTGAGATTAGAAGTAATGCTATTTCCTTATTTCCAATTTTTACACTTGTTATTTCCATTTTTTATCTTATTACTTGTCCGTGTTACCGTGGTATTCATGTAGCCAGTCTACTGCAAGGTCTTTAACTGAACTTCTACCACCCTACTCAGTTCTCTGTTACTTCCAACAACAGGAAACTGATATTCCTTACATGTGACAACAAAGTTCTTCACCGATCATCTCCCCCAACCTCTCTACCCACTCATTCCCCCACAGTGCTTTTTTCTCAAAGCACACTAATCCATTCTTTTCCTTGATTTTCATTATTTTTCCCCCCAAGTATTGAGACATCTGCCTGATTTGTGGGTTGTTGGCAATAACAGTTGCTTAGGAGTGTGTGCCAGTTATCAATTTATTGCTTCTCAATTCCAAATCCACCATTTATTGCCTGTTTATGACCCTAGAGCATTTTCCCCTTGCCAGTTGGCTTGATATTAAGCTTTGTCAGTAGAAGGTGCTGGAGAGACACTGAGAAGGAAGAGCTGGTCTTGCTGGTATCAGATTATGCTCTTGGTTTACTTCAGCCACCCAATACTGAGGACAGGACAGGAAGGACATTTTTGGGGCAGCTTTGCTCAGCAACCTAAAGGTCAGTTTCCCAGGACAAAATCCCAGCAGGTGGCTGCTGGGTGAGCTATTCAGCAGGCACGTTTCTGTGGATGGCTGCTTCTCCCACACAGGGCAGAGTGTTCTCACAGTGCTTCAACACGGTCGTCACCACCCAGGCAATGTGGTTGCACCCTCTCCAGGAGGGTTGGGAGCTTATCCCCAGTTGTTCCTTCCTCGGGTGTCCTGCATCAGCCCTAGAAGTAGGGGCTGCTCCCCATGGCTGTGACCCCCAAGTTCCTTGGAATTTTCCTTACTGTTTAGTAGGTTAACCCTTGTCATGACTAATAGTTCCTTACATTAAGCTTTTTTGTTTACATTGTTGAGTGAGATTTCTGCTTCATGATTAGCCTCTGTCTAACACAGCGTTACAGAGGATTGGAAGGGGATTGGAAGGATAACCCCAGGCTAGCTTTGACTGTGTGCATTTCAAACTTCGCTTCTCCTCCATCACCCACACACTTGTAGCACCAGCCACTGTAAGACATATCCACACTATGGGGTAAGGTCTTTCCCAGTACCTTTGTGTCACTGATGAGATACTGTGGTGGGCACCAGGAGTGTTTTTGGAAGTTACCCCTATACCAAAGTGGTTGTTAATAGTCTGTAATAGTTTAACTCTGCTCAGAGTGCCTAAAAACTACATGTCCTATTCTATGCAAATTAAATACCTCCACTCCACTTTCTGTTAGGCAGATCCCACAAATTCCCAAGGCACTTCCAAACCATCTGACATGGGAAGAAGTATAATGAAGGGCAAATTGGAGTGAAAAAAAAAGTCTTAACTTGTTAAGATTGAGATGGCTTATTTTTTCCAAATTGTACAAGTATATGTGAATAAAATAAATACCCAGGACCATGCCCAGGATTTGCAAAGGGACTCATGCACGTGAGGAGCCCCAAGGTTAAGTTTCTGGGGCTTCGCGTCAATTCCACCTCTGTTGGTGAAGTTTTCACTGTGCAGCGCGGGGAAGGAGTAGGCTCCTCCCGGGTTCATCTCAGTGGTGCGGCCGGAGACCCTGCGGCAGCAGAGACTGCGCAACGGGCGCCTCCCGTTGGCATCGGCTCCCCGCGCTGGCAGGGCTTGTGCTTGCCTTTGGCAGAAGAGAACGCAGCATCTGCTAAAGTAGCCCAGCGGTGAGACTTGGGTATTATTTCTGGCGAGAGATCACAAACCTATGAAATTCCTTCTCGGTACAAACTAGAACATGTAGAAAAGAATCCGTTATTTCTTTATTTTTTAAACATAACTGTTAACAATCAGTGAGCCTGATTCCCTCGACCAATGGGCTGCCAAATAGATCATGTTAAGGAGGAAGCCTTCCATGAACCTTAAGCCCACCAGGGCTGTTATTTGCCCTTGATCTGCATTCATTCTTTCAATCACTTATTGCAGTTTTTATTGTACATTTTTATGTGATTGAGTGACATTTATCCCCTGAAGGGCTAACAATCCTGAAATCCATAATTACATCTATTTTAGTTACCAGCACGAACCACCTGGCATGTAGTCAGTGCTCAATACCATTACTATTGCATTTAATACTGAAATTTTCTGTTTATGCATCGGCACACCTTACTTGATTATTGCCTCCTACAATAACAATATTATTTCTCAATTATCTAAATAACCCCAGTAAGTTTCAATGAATGTTTGTACACCATGAACTGGGAACTGGGATATCTGACATGTATCTGATAATTTATTTAACTCGACAGTCTATTTTTTCAACCTGTCAAGTGAAGAAGTTATTATAGAGATGGTCCCGTAGGATACCTTACAGTAAAAAAGGTAAACATCATATGACTCTACATGCAAGATACATCCTCCTGGCTCAAACCACCAACACTACTTAAACAATTTAAATAGGAAGAAAAGGCCGTCAGGGTAAATTTGATCAAAGGGGGAAATTTTCCATTAAAATACATAGGATGGAAATTCTCTGATTACTTGATTTTTACCCAACAGAATTATACACAGTAAAATGTTTATTTATGGAACTGGATAATCATAAAAATCTGGTACTTTTTTGGGGGGCCCCAGTAGAAATCCCAAAAATTTATGTGTGCATTTTTAAAAACTTATTATTTTAGTAAATAAAAGAGTCTGCACTACTTGGGAATTTCAGAGTCTTATTATGCCTGCTGGATAATAGTCCCATATAAAAAGATTTGATGGCTTTAGGTAGGAATTTACTATCATATTCAAGAAAAATATTTTAGGCACACAGGGCCATTTAGGATAATACATTTTTATCAAATTTGATTTCTTGGGGAGATTATATATCTTAAATCACACACACACACACACACACACACATATATATATATATATATATATATATATATGTAATACTGCTTATGTATGCTTCTGTTTTAGCTTTCATTTGACTTTTATGAATACAACTTTTGTATTGAATCTACAAAATATCTTCACTGGAAAATACAATCCAGACACAAAAGAATACTTGAAATGCTCTGTTTAACATGAAATAATTTTTTCCACGAAGAAGGCTTTCCACTTTTAGTTTTATTGCAACCTTCAAATAAATAATTAATGAAAATAATTTACAGAAAACTGTACAGTGGTACTTACTCCAGAGTCCAAAAATAATTTTCATAAGTCAAATAACTTATAAGGCTGTTTCAAAGAAAAAGAATAAAAAAGAAAGAAATTTGAGAATGGGTAAATGAATATAGATTTTCTATTTCTTCTTGTAAAAAAAAAAAGTCCCTTAGTTATTAAAGTTGTCAGAATCAAAAGTGAGAGACACTTGTGTCAAACCCTAACAAAGATAAATTAAGCCAGGAGGTAAAAAGGGAGGGCCCTCAGGTACACGTGCCCATGTAATTAATAAATTTATTTATTTTAATTAATTTTATTGGTACAATTTACATATACATAATGTTCACATTCATCATAGGGAATGTGTACCTGTACATCATATAACTCGCTTTTTTTTCCCATTCCCCTACCCTCCCTTCAACCCCTCCTCCCCTCCCCATTTACAAAAGCTTTGTTTCCATTTTATCCTTCTTTTCTCATTTTTTCTTTTCCCTTCCTTCCTTTCCCCCTCCCCTCTCCTTAGTTCCCCTTCCCATTAAAACCATATGTTCCTGTTTCACAATATCTATTATACATTTTGGTTCTTATTTACACTTTCTGTTTCTCACACCAGAGAGATAATGTGATATTACATATGTGTGTCCAATTTATTTCACTTAAAGAATATGGTCTCAAGGTGCATCCATTTACCTAAAAAGTGGACATCTGAAATGAATACACACTTCTCAGATGAAGAAGTACAAACAGCAAATAAATATATGAAAAAATGTTCAATATCATTTGTCATTCGAAAGATGCAAATTAAAACAACCCTGCGATTCCATCTCACTCTAGAAAGAATGGCATCATCAAGAAATCAACCAACAACAAATGCTGGCAGAGCTGTGGGGGAAAAGGAGCCCTTCACTATTGGTGGGAGTGTAGACTGGTGCAACCACTGTGGAAATCAGTGTGGAGATTCCTCAAAAAACTAAAACTAGAGGTTCCATTTAACCCAGCTATTCCTCTTCTTGATATCTTCCCAAAAGAATTAAAAGCATCACACCACAGCAATATATGAACACCCATGTTTACAGCAGCGCAGTTTGTAATATAGCTAAATCTTGGAAACAGCCCAAATGCTCATCAACTGATGAACAGATAAAGATGTAGTTTTTCATACAGTGGAGTACTACTCAGCCATGAAGGATAGAATTGAGACATTTCTAGGTAAATGGATGCATGTGCACATGTTAAAAACCATTACACTCTCTGAAGGGCTCATGCACACACACAGGCCTATAACCAAAACTTTTGACCAGCACTTTCCAAACTGCATTTTGCCACATGAGTCACAAGGCTGATTCATTGTCTAACTAATTAACTGATAAAATCAACCCCTGTGATAAGCCCCTGAAACCAAGGCTCTGTTTGTTGCCAAACAAATTACAGGTACTTATCTCTTTCGCCTTAAAAAGTTTCACCTTGCCTCAACTTTCTTGGACATACCTTTGCTCTGCCTATCATGCACCATAATGCCTCTACTTAGTCCTGAAAGAAGGACTAAGACCAGAGAATCTCTCTCTGTTGTTATTTATGTTAACATGTCAGCAATATTACTTCTTTCTGGAGAAACAGAATACAGCATATTACCTCCAGCTCCTTCCAATCTCATCTTTCAAACAGGTTGGGAGATCCTTACCTATAAGAATGTAGATCTTGGCCAGGCATGGTGGCACATACCTATAATCCCAGCACTGGGGAGGCTGAGGCAGGAGAATCACTCCAAGTTTGAGACCAGCCTGGGCTACAAAGGGAATTCAAGGCCAGCCTGAACTGCATAGTGAAACCCTGCCTAAAAAGATGAAGAAAAAAAAAAAAAGAATATAGGTCCTTGGATAAAAACATCTAAGTTTGAAAATCACTAAAAGACCCATAGTCCCTAAAGATTAACTCACCTAGGCTGCCATAGTACTGGGTGCTTCTCCACCTGAAATTCATTCTTTGGAAATTTTTACAATGTAGAATGAGTTCCTTATCTTGGTGTTTAATTTTTGAGGGAACTCTAATACAGTAAACTCTTGTTATTCAATCATGTTCCATATAGAACTTAGAATATGATCATTGCCCGATGGTGAAAATGAGACACAATCAAGGAGGAACATCAAACGGACGAAGAAGAGAGGAGAAGTGACCTGAGGCTGAGTAGAACAGGCCTGGCAGCCGGAGGGAGGCATCCCTTGCATTCAAACTGTGGCTCCTTGGCTTCACTTGGAGTAGAGGGACAGGCAAGAAAAAGTGGCGAATGGTAATAGTTGCTGAACAGGACAGCAAGACGATGGCAAAAATTTAATTCACAATTTTGCCAGGAACAGATTGTATATTTTATAGTTTACTTATTTTAGAAAATTTAATCCTGAATGTCAGTGAGCGTCAGTGCCAAGCTGTACCTCATTTTCCTCTGAGACTGTTCAGAATGTCTGACAATAATTACGCAACAACTACAATTGCAACAGTCCTATCACAGCTGTACCAACGCATCATGCTAGGTAAGTAAAAACCCTCTAGCTTAGCATCCTTTCACTTGACCTTTCACAGAAGGATCTTTTTCTGCTTTATACCTTTACAGACATAGAAAGACAAACTTGGATCAGTTTGGGTGCTGCCCTAACTTTGGATGTCACTATCCCTGGTGCCTGGGGCTATAGCACTGTGCATGTGCTTCATAAGCTTGGACCTTTCTGTCCTCTCTCTGGAGCAGAGCTACTACCAAAGAATCATGGTTCTGATGTTTGAGCACTGAGGAAGCTGGGCATATGATAACATTAACTGCAAGTCTCAATGAGGAATGGTAGATGGCTCAGAGGTAGAGCAACATTGCTGTAATTCAGGAAAATTAACACTCAAAGGGAACATTCTTAGAAAAAGAAAGACATGTTGCTTATAATATTTATGTTCATGAAATATTAAAAAGGTTAAAAATTTAAAACTTCATGGTAAACAGAGAAAAATCTGTTTTTGGACTCAAAAGAAACAATTCAAAAAAACTATACATCAAACAACGTCGCATTTAATATGGTTAATGAAATTGTGCGGGAAAACATGTTACGGGAAGCTTTCATTACATCTTGGATTCGTTGATAAAGAAGCTATTTGTAATCTTAGATATTCATGTTGCAGAGTTTTCTCCTAGAGGATACTTTTCTGACTGGATGAGGGGCTAAGGAAATTTACTCCCACCAACTGATAATTCCCTCAGTGATATTCTAAATTCTCATTCAATTTCACATATACTAAAGAGAAAAAAGAAGATAAAAACCAGGCTGGTGAGATAGCTCAGTGGCATAAGCACCTGCCTGGCAAGCGCAAGGTTCTGAGTTCAACTCCTGGTACCCGCATACAAAAAAAGGACCGATGATATCACTCAGGGTCACGGGCACCTGACGGTGCGCGAGGTCCTGAGGTCGACCCCCGGTACCCACAAAAAAAAAAGAAGATAAAAACCAAATGCATATACAAAGCCAGAAAAGCTATTTAATCTACATAAAAACAAAAATATAATTGTTAACAGTTTCTGTATTTCCCATTCAGCTGTGTTAGTGCCCTGGATGACTGACCTCTTGTAGGGAGCACTCACGAACAATTTAATTTGGCATTTCTTAGCTGTGTAATTCAATTTATTTATTTTACTTATTTAGACATCTTCATTCTGTTTCCCCTACTCGTATTTCTTAAGATATAGGAAAAATAATAGAGATCCCTTGGCGTCAATTTTTTAAAGTTATGCTTTTTAACACATGTATTTACATTTTACATTAATATTTCATATTTAAATATGTATATATTATATTAACATTTTATGTGCAAAGCATTTCTTGATTGCTAACTGGAATCCATTTGGGCTACAACAAAACATAAATATTTGCTCTATAGTTTTTTTTAGTATTTTAAATGTCATTTTTCTATGTAAAATTCATGCATATAATTTGGGTTGTCTTCAATATATATTTAAAAAACAAATCAGCAGTAATGGCAATATGGCATTATGGGTAAGAGTAGGGTTTATGGTATCAGAACACTTACAATCCATGTGACCTTACGGAAGGTTTTAGCATTTCTGTACATAGTTTCTTCATCAGTAAGCAAAAATAGTAACAGTCTTTATCTCAAAGACTGCAAGAGAACACAATTAATTATAAAATATTACTAATGAGCACCAACAAAAATCTATCACTAGCCAAAGGGTCATTCATGTAGTTATAGACGCAGCATTTTGCTGAGCACTCTGTCACTGAGTCCTCTCTGTATCTGTGAACTCTCACGCACACACGCTAGCATGTCTGCAGGGACACTCGTGCACACACACACAGGCGTACACACACACACACCCCTTTCAGCAGAGTGGCCTCTGAGAACTCTGTGTACTCAATTAGAAACAGAGATACACTGTTGGAGGTACACAAGGCGTGTCGTGTGTAACGGTGGGATTCTCTGGGAACCGTGCTCCACAAGGGAAAGTACAGGTCCCTCTGGCCAATGATCTAAAAGCACAAATCAGGGCAACAGTTAATGACAGGACAGACACTACTTGGTTGATTAGTTTTGTTAACGTAAATTAGAATGGAGGTCAGTCCTGTAAGCTCCTTGAGCAGAAAGCCAGATAGGCCTCCTAGGTGACCTTAATCTGCTTGGTTTGCAAACATAAGTTAAACTTATCTTGAGCTATTCCTTACAAATACCAATATCAAAGAAAAAGAAACCCTAAGACTGAGCAATCGAAGCCATCAAATAACCTATGGTTGCAAAATTAGAGACTTTCCAGGAGGAAGACAAATAAAGCAGCTGTACAACTAACAAATCAACTATTTTCTTTGTTTTACCTCTGTGTTCACGCTATCAAAATCCTCCCCTGTGTGTACCTTCAGTGGGACCTCTGAACCGCTGCTGGTTCGGAGCTGCCTGCCAATTCAAATACTATTGTACTCCAGTTTCCTTTTTTTTTTTTTTTTTTTTTTTTTTTTTTTTGTTGGTTCCGGGGGGACGACCTCAGGACCTCACGCGCCAACAGGCACCCGTGCTGCTGAGCGATATCACCGGCCCCTTTTTCGTATGTGGGTTCCGGGAGTCAAACTCGGGCCTTCGCGCTTGCAAGGCAGGCGCTTATGCTGCTGAGCCATCTCACCGGCCCCCAGTTTCCTTTTTTAACACTCTGAAAAAGAAAAATGTAATCAAGCTTGTGAGGCTATTTTTCTAAAGGTTCGGCATTTAGATGTAAATGACTCTGTCATGAGAGTTTGAGATGGGTTTGTGTGATGTGTTGAAGATCATGAACCAAAGAACAGAAACCAAGGAAATTCAATTCAAGGCCTGACACCCACGATGCGGCTCTCAGTATTCTGGAGAACACAGCAACAAAACTTTGCAGAACTTTGAGGGCAGACAAGGAAGAACATGTTAGGAAGACTTTAAAGGGCAAAAAGATGAGCAAAGAAAAAAATATGGAGCACAACAATGACAGTGTTAAATCCAGAACAGGTGGGCAGACAACCCAAAAAAAATAAGAGATATGAGGAGGAAAGATGAAGAAATGAAGTTCGCTTTAGCAGTAAATTGCATGTACAGACTGTAGGATGTAGAAGAGGGAGAAAAGGCACTTGTTTGTGGCTTGAAACGACAGTGGAATGGAGGCACAGATGCTCTGATTGACAAAAGGCAGAGCAGAGGACCTGGAGTAGGCACACACTGCTGTTCTTCTTGCACCTTCGTCTGCCATGGGGTCTCCATCCCAGCTATTCCAGTAACAGGGTTACATACATCAGCAGGGAGAGCACATAAAAAGAAAACTGCATTTTGAAGTTCTCAATATCATGGGAAGCCAACGGTCACTGTCTCAGCCTTTGCTGCTTCTCTTTTTTCCTTACTATTTTGTCACTGCCAGGTGTCCAGTGGTTAGACACTTGGCATGTTGTTGCTAAGTACAGGACGAAGCCTGTGCATAGGACTCAAAAATATTTTGATACAAACACCACTTTAGCATGTGTGAATACATATGTACACTATTGGAAGATATAAAATCATACCAGAATTAAGCTTATGCACTATTTTATTGAAGCCTTTCTTTTTCTTTTGCAGTGCCGGAGATTAAAGCTAGGGCCTTCACACTAAGCTACAACCACAACTATATTTTTATTTTTTTTAATTTGAGGCAGAGCCTTAATAAGTGTTAAGTTGCCCAGGCTGGGTTCCAACTTGTAATCCCCCTGCCTCAGCCTTCCAGAGTGCTAGGATTACAGGTATGTGCCACCATGCCTCGTTTCATTAATGCTCTTTTCATGTTATTATTTTCTGTTGTAAAAGGACTTTTGCTTTCTGCACTTAATCACATGGGAAATTTTTCTGTTACTACACATGTCACCTAATAAACAGTTCAAGATCTTGGAGAGTGAGAGGAAGTGTTCATGTTTCTTCCTTAGTTCATCTCACTTAGTACAACCAAATCAACAATACATGCTTAGTCAACAGACAGAACAAAAGAAGTGCTGCTTTCGGGAACCCATTTAAGTTTGATGTGTTTTCAGAGAATCATAAACAGTGCTAAAGAGATAGCGATGCAATTGCATCAGGAGGAAAATAACAAAACAAAAAGAGCCACTCAGATGGATCATGTAAAAGCCAATTCCCATCGTGAGTCAAGTACCTCCACTTTTGGACAGACAACAAATATCTAATTAAAACAAGTATCTGATTGCCATAACTGAACAGGCATTAAATTACGTCAAAAGGAAGATATTAAACAGCAGGGTAAACTACTCAGGAGATAATTTGATATATGCAATCACATTCACAAGTGTGCTTCTCCTTAATATGCTGGGCTAAGACGGTGTCTCAGCCAACAGCTCTTGTCCTTTCAAATAATAAAAGAAAGCAAGGTCTCCCAGTGGTAGAGAAGGGATGGAACTTAGTCAGGTGACTAGATAGTTAGGAAAATTCTGGCATGCCTCATACAGTTGCTTTAATAATGCTCTGGATCAATTAATTTGATCTGACTTTGTGCTTAGCTCAAAGTTAAAACATGAATAGGAGAGCAAGACTTGACTGGCCAATATACCTAATGTAACATGGCCCACAGAATTAAGTCAGTCAATGTACTGGAATCAGCCTATGAATGATCAAATTTTAACTTATTTTACTGCCATCAGATAGGATTTTCATCAGAATTTATTTTAAACAGTTACCTTCGTGAAGAATTTTGAATAAAAACATTATATGGAACGACGACATGGGAAACATAATGATCTACACCCCAGAAGATAATTACATGAACAGTAAATGATTTAGGAGTTGATTTTTGTGACAAAGAAGTCTCTCTTCTGCCGGCTACAGCCCTCTTTCTTTTTTAAAGTTCTTCTCCCTAGAGAAGCAATCTATGATTGGCTCATTTGGCTGCAGATAAGTAATTCCAGTATTCTTTATATATGTAGTATGAACCACTGCACAGCTACAGAAGGATAATGTTATTCCAGTGGTACCTTTTCTTTATCCTATCTTCTCCAACGTCATTAGGAAATTGCAAGAATCTAGGGAACATTCAGTTTTCTCTCTGAGCATTGCAGACTTCTGTACTCACCTCCCATGTGCCTTGGCTATCTTGGTAAATGCTAATGTGCTGCTTTCAGTGTTCAAGGGAAAAGAAGAAATGGAAAATTGATGTAAATCAATAATTAGAAGCATAGAATGTTAACTTTGGAAGAAATCTTTTAAGTCAGACAACAAAATCTTCCATCCAGTAACTGATTGTCTTTAAAACATTTTTGGAGGGGCTGTTTTCAACCTAGATTTTAAATCTATTAGTGGCAGGAATCTCCCTAGCTTATAAAACAATCTGTTTTACTATTTTCCAACTCATCTTAGAAAGTCCTTTCTTAAAAGAAGTTGAAAGCTACTCTTAAATCTTAACCACAAATTTTACTTCTCCTCTGGCAGAAGGTAATTGCCTTATTTATATATCAATCCTCCTTTTATTCAAAGCATTCTTTCCATAGTCTTCTTCTCTCTAAACACATTTGAATAATCACACCCACTTAAGGAAGCCACTGTGAGTTCTAAATAAGTGAAAATCCTGCTTTCACAATATCCTGGAAGGTCATAAGCATTTGAATGATTATTTTAAAAATGAAATTACTGGAGTTATCCAGCACAGATTTGGGCTCTGACTTGGACACTACCACAGAATTGAGGGCACCAGAGGAATGCTATTGTTTCTTTTCTTTTTTTGGTTAATTAGGTTTTTACTTTTATTGTTTGTTTTATTTAGTTCAGTTTTTTTTCTCTCTTTCCTCAAATGTATTTCTTGATTTTTTTATATTCTTATGTGAGTGAACATTATCTCTAGTCTTTCTGGTTCACTTCAATATTCTTTTGCTTTCTCCTTCATTCTTTCCCTCCTGTCCTCTTCTCCGGTTTCCCAAAGCTTAGGTGATCATCTTTTGTCCTTCAGCCTTACTTCTACTATTTTCTCTTCATTTATCTCTCTATTTTTCCCCTATCCCTCTTAAATTTCCCCCAACCCACCTACAGGATAAAATTACTCTACTAAGGGGAAACAGCATACAAGTTTCTGGTTTATGTTGGATTTTGTTAAATTACCGTAGATCTTGCTCCTATGGTTAACGGTTGCAAATTAATAGTTACACAGTTTGTTAACTGCTAGGCTATGCTTTATGCTATTGTTATTGATAACTGTACTACTCTGACCAGGGTGTCTTAACTGTTGTAGTCAGTTGTCCTCCCTTGTATAACAACACTGTGATTACCTAAGGTCATAATCATTACCATAGTCCAGTATCAAAATGCTGGGTGTTGAGCCAAATGGCAACTTCTCATCCCTAATAAATTGGGAAGGTAGGATCTAGGGACAGAAACACAGGCCAAGAGTCAGCTACACCTAGAGGACACCTCTGAGGAATAGACATTTCCTAAGGAAACCACAACACTAGTGATAAAGCTACCTACCACAGCAATTTATAAGCATCAACACAGGAAAAATTAAAATTTAAAAAAATGGAAAGTGACAAGATGCAGAAGCAGAATGCAACCCCAGACCTCCAGCCCACCCAGGACAAGTCCAGAGAACAATGAGATAAAGGAAATCAGAAGCCACCCACCTGAATTTTCTGGAATGGTAGCAGCAGAAGTTTAAAAAAAGAAAAAAAAGATGAATGAGGCCATAGAGAAAAATCAGATCAGAAATAACCCCAGGTAAAAAAAGAGATGATGATCAAAATGAAGGGCTTACTCAGTGATTCTAGAGCAGACACAGACAAAAAAATTAGAGGAGCTTAGGAAAATGATGGAAACTATGAACGCCCAACATAGGAAGGACATGGAATCCATGAAACAGATTCAAACAGGGTAGGAAGAACCAATATAATGAAAATGAGCATACTCCCAAAATTTTTATACAGATTTATTGCAATCCCAATCAAAATACCAGTACCATACCTCACAGAATTAGAGAAAACAATCCTAAAATTTATTCAGAACCAGAAGAGACCTAGAATAGCAAAAAAAAAATTCTAGGCAACAAAGGCAAGTCAGGGGGCATCACAATCCCTGATGAGAAATTCTGCTACAGAGCTACAGATTGGTAGTAACAAAAACAAACAAACAAACAAACACACAAATCAAAAACAGACCCAAGGATGAATAGAACAGATGAGAAGATGCAGAAACAACTCCAAACACATCGAGCCACCTTATATTTGACAAAAGGGCCAAACACGTTCACTGGAAGAAAGCCTCTTTAATAAATGGTGCTGGAAAAACTGGCTTTCCACACGCCAAAGACTGACCCTAGACCCATGTCTATCACCATGCACTAAACTAAAGTCAAAATGGATCAAAGATCTAAATATTAAAACAGAAACACTGGATCTACTGGAAGAGAAAGTAGGTAGAAGTCTTGAAGACATAGGTGTAGGCAGAGACTTGAACAAAACCCAAACTGCACGAGAAATGCTCCAAAGAATCAACAACTGGGATTTCATCTTATTAAGAAGCTTTTGCACATCAAAAGAAATCACCAACAGAGTGAAAAGTCAACCCACAGAGTGGGAAGAAATTTTAGCCAACAGTCCCTAAGACAAAGGGATATAAAGAACTGAAAAACTCAGACCCCCCAAATTTAAAGACTCAGTTCAAAAATGGGCATCTGAGATGAATACACACTCCTCAGATGAAGAAATACAGATAGCAAATAAATGTATGAAAAAATGTTTAATATCACTAGTCATTACAGAGATGTAAATTAAAACAATGTTGAGATTCCATCTCACTCTAGAAAGAATGGCTATTATCAAGAAATCAACCAATAACAAATGCTGGCAGGCCTGTGGGGAAAAAGGAACCCTTCTCCACTGTTGATGGGAGGGTAGACTGGTTCAACCACTGTGGAAAGGAGTGTGGAGATACTTCAAAAAACTAAAACTAGACGCTCCATTTGGCCCAGCTATTTCCCTTCTTGATAACTTCCCAAAAGAATTGAAAACATCGTACCACATCAATATATGCACACCCATATTTATAGCAGTACAGTTTTGTAATAGCTTAATCTTTGAAATGGCCCAAATGCCCATCAACGAATGAATGGATAAAGATGTGTTTTTTTCTACATTGGAGTACTACTCAGCCATAAAGAAGGATAGAATTGAGACATTTTTAGGTAAATGGATGCAACCTGGAGACCATACTCTTAAGTGAAATAAATTGGACACACATATGTAAATATTGCATTGTCTCTCTTGTGTAAGAAACTGAAAGTGTGAATAAGAACCAAAATGCATAATAGATAGGTTGAAATAGCAAGAAATTGTTCAAAAGAAAAGGGGAACTAGGGAGGGGGTGGGGGAAAAGAAGAAAGGGAAAAGAAATGAGAAAAGAAGGATAAAATGGAAACAAAGCTTTTGCAAAGGGGGGAAGAGAGGTTGAAGGGAGGAAAGGTGATTGGGAAAAAAAGAGGAGTCAAGATATATCATGTACAGATGTAAATTTCCTATGATGAATGTGATCATTATGTATATCTAAGTTGTACCCATAAATTTAATTTTAAAAATGAAATTACTGGTACAAAATCACCTCTGGAGTTTCTAGTTTCAGTTTTTTGAGGAATCTCATTCCATTTAACCCAGCTATTTCCTTTCTTGGCATATTCTCAATTTAAAGACATCATGCTGATATATGCAGCACCCATGTTTATAACAGCATGACTCATAATAGCAAAATCTTAGAAGTGGTCAGTATATCCATCAACAGGTAGATGGATAAAGCAAATGTGGTACTATATACAGTGGAGTACTACTCTGTCTAAAAGAAAGAAAAATTTGAATCATTTGTAGGAAAATGGATGCACCTTGAGACCATAATGTTAAGTGAAATAAATCGGGCACACAAGCATAAATATCACATGACTTCACTTACGTGAGAAACCAAAAGTATTAATAACTTAAAAAGAAAAATTAAAGATAGACCATAGGAAACAGGGAGAGAGCGTTTGCACATAGGAAGGGGATCTAGAGATGGAAGGAGGCGGTAAGGAGAGTGCTGGAATAAAAAGAATTAAGATGTGTCATGCACATGTACCAATTCACCAATGAATATAGTCATTATGTAGTGCAAACATGTACTAATTTTTAAAAAGTCAACATGCAGAACTCTAAGGAGAAAAAATAAATGGTATGCATGTTAGAGGGGATTGGGAAAAATAGAGAAATCAAAATATATCAGGTAGAGGTTCAAATTCTCTGTGATGAATATGATCATTATGTATATCTAAAATGTACCAATAAATTTAATTATACAAAAAAGAAGGAAAACAAAAGAGCTCTGAGGGCCGGTGAGACAGTTCAGCAGCGTACGCGCCTGCCTGGCAAGCGCGAGGGCCCGAGTTTGACTCCCAGAACCCACACCCGAGAAAAGGGCCGGTGATATCGCTCAGCGGCACGGGCACCTGCAAAACAAACAAACAAAAAAAAGCTCTGAGTCCTCTTTTCTTCACCTGTATCTCTGAAGAAGACAGATACACTCTTAGGAGCACTCATTCGCAAACGTCAAAATTATCTCCCAGCTTGCTGAGTTGTGCTGGACGCGGTCCTTCAGTTGTGCAGTGTGCAGAGCGCAAATTTCACTCCACAGCTTCTGTGATCAGGCTCTGCGGGCTCCTCCTTTGCACCGCCTGGTGGGCGGTAAATGAGCTCATTGTTTTGCAAGCCTTCTTAGCTGCAATAGCAAACGAGTGGCCCATTTTCAGGGATTGTTTCTTTTGAACTGCTGGCACGTTTTCACGTGACCTCCTAAAGCAGGTTTTTCTCTTTTTTTTTTTGTAAAATATCTCATCTGATAACATTTTAGCAATGAGTTATGGAGATATTGACTCATGGCTAAAATGTATATTTAGTTTATGTGTCTTCCATTCCTATCATTCAAAATAATAATTAAAAATTATGTATCATAGGTCACAAAGTTCTCTTTGCCCTAAAAAAAATAGGTCATTGAGAAATAAATAATTCTATAACAACAACAAATGTTTTGGAAAAGTAATTTGTTTAGAAAGAATATTGGCAAACACCTCGAATTAAACTAAGATATTTGTTTATTGACACTTTAAAATCTCTATGTAATGAGATTTATTTTGCTTCGTATCAGTTATTATTCCTCATGTCAATCCAGAACTATTTAAATATGTAAATAATAAGACAAATTTTCTCTACACAACTCCAATTACTACTTGCCAATGATTATATGCAAGTGTCCTTGACCTACTAGGTTTACATATGTAGAGCTATACTTTCTAATGAGCATCACCGTTTTTTTAAATCATCATGTTAATACTACTCAAAAATTGCCCTATGTACAGAATAGAAAACTTTTAAGGTAATAAATCAACAAAATTTTATTATCTTTAGAGAAAACAGTATAATATAAATAGGCAAAAAATATTAAAACCTGGTGTTAATTTTTTTTTTAATCTGTCAATATAATAATAATTAATACTGATTCTCAAGCCTGCAATTTTCTCTGGGAGAAAGAATTCCTCCCTTGAGAAGTCTAAAGTATAACAGGCCACTAGATGTGCTTGCTGTCTTAGTTATGAGGTATATTTATGACATTCTGAGGCTGGCAGCTGTTCATGAGCTCAACAGAACGTACAAGAGGAAAAATAGGTGGCCACATCATGTTATTTGTTCTTTTGATTTTAAGAGAAATCATGGAGACAGTGTGATGAGGAAGAATGTTGCATTAGTCAGAGAACAAAAAGAAAGCCACATCCCTCAACCTGTGAAGTCTTTGGTTTGGGTGAAAGTTTGGACGATGAGCTAAATTCTACTTTTGCTAATTGTGATGATGCATCTATCAATCCAATATACATCCATGCAAAGGGACATTCTGTACATTTGAAAGAATCCTCTGATATTTGCATCCATTTGGTGAAGAATGAGTATCTTCATTTTCAAAAGATAGATAGGAAAGAAGAGAGCGAGAGATGAGAAAGAAAAAGGGTGATTGTATGCCAGGTGTGTTTTCTGTTGTTGGTCTTTGGTTTCACTCTAATATGGTGTCTTAGTTATTTTTCTCTCATTGCTGAGACAAAATACCTGACACTCAAAGTTAAAGAGGGAAAGGTTTGTTTAGCTTACAGTTTGTAGAGGTTTCAGTCCATAGTCAGCTGGCTCCAAGGCAGGGTGGCACATGGCAGAGGGCAACAGTTCATGGCAGCAGAAGACAGCAAAAGCAACCAGAGCAAAAAGGGGAAAGCAAGCTTCTTTTCCTCCCTTATATTGTATGCAGGCTACCTGCCCTAGGGCAGGTGTAGCACTCACACCCTAATCTCAGCACTAGATAATGAACCAATCACAAACTCTAGATTCAGCCACCTCCGAAAAGCCTGCCTCCCATGACCATATGAGGCTTTGGGGGGACATCCAGACACAAACTATAACATATGGTGTAGGAGCTCACTTTGCAGGATTTGCATTTCTTTGAATGTGTTAAGGTCTTTGTTGTTCTTATGAGCATGGTCTATTTTGAAAAAAAACGATTCCAAGAAAAAAATCTATCAGTGGCTCAGTGATTGCCAGGATTTGGAGGGCAGCAATTAGGAGATGATGGATAGTAGGTGGATTGCTTTGATTTGGGAAAGCAATAGTGACCTGGGTTTTACTGTGGTTATGGTTGTATAGCTTTGTTAAAGCGCTAAGGTCTCTTGAGTCCTTCATTTTAAATTTATGGATTATGCAATACGCAAATTTTTGTTTTAATAAAGTCGTTTTATTTTTAAAAGAGTTTTATTTGAAAACATATATGACATTTCATCTTTGACACTCACACCAGCAGTGTACAAAGTATCAGCCTCTAGATTGTGTAAGTGCTTCAACATGGCAAATATTGTATTTCTATATTTATTTATATCTCTTTTTATTCCAAAAGGAATTAAATATAATAATTTATAATTGATCAGATAATATGGCAAAGTGAAATAAATTTTAAAATAAGAATGATAAAGCAAAGGGATATAAATGAGTAGAAATATGAAGCAGAGAAGGGAATAAAGTTAATTTTAAAAAGTTAATTTAAAAAAGATGTATGGGCCCCCGGGACGGTGATGCCTGAGAGAAAAGTGTAAGTCCACGCTCTGCGCTTCCTCCATTGCCTCGGGAAGGCAGTGTCGGCAAGAGGAGTGTAAGGACACACGGCTTTGGTGGGTGGACCGACCTGAACCCTGACACTCAGGAAAACAGCCAGCCCAGGTGCACAGGTGCGCACACGCCTTTGGAGGGCGGAGTAATCAGTGAGACCAGCAACATGGAAATGTCCAAAGCAGCAGCGAGGAGCCAGCAGTTGGGCTCTGGAGAACTCCACCAACAGAAGACCAGTCCAGCCACCACATTCAGAGGCCAAGATCAGCTCCACACCCAGCATGATTCCCATGGCAAACTTGGCTGGAGTCCACAGCACATTTCTGGGATCTGACATGGACACTGTCACAGAACTGTAAACACCAGAGGTATTTTACTACTTTTATTCTTTCTTGTCCATCTGATTGGCTACCCCTTTCCTGTCTGGTTGGATGTCATCTTGTTTTGTTTTGTATTCTGTGGTTATTTTTGTATTTGGGTTTTTTTTTTCTCTCCTCTTTTTCTCTGGTCTTCTTTTTCTTTCTTTTCTTTTCTTTTTTGTTCTTTCTCTTTCTTCCTTTTTTCACTGTTAGGGTTTCTTACCTTTCTTTTTCATTTTCTTCTATTGATCCTCTTCCTCTCTTTCCTCAACTACTTCTTAAATTTAAACTTTCAAGTGAGTAAACACTGTCTCTTCCCTTTCTGATTACTCCTTCACATTCTATTTCATTCTTTTCCTCCTGTGTCCTCCAGTTTCCCAAAACTCGGGTGATCATCCTTTGACCTCCAGCCTTGACTTTACTATACTTGACCTCATTCATCACTTTAGTCTGTCCCCTACCCATCTTAACACCCCCACCCCCAGCAGAAGGGTAAAATTACTCCTCTAAGGGGAAAATCGCTGTATGCAAGTGCATGGTATATGTTTGATTTTGTTATATAACTTTAGAGTTTGCTCCTGTGGTTGGAGGTAGCAGGTTGATGGTTATCACAGTTTGCCAGTAGTTAAGTTGTACTTGAAACTATTGTTATTACTAACTGTACTACTTTAGCCAGGATGTCATACATGTTATAAAGGGTTTTTCTCCCCTGTATGATAACACTGTGATAGTATGGGGTCATAATCATCACCATGGCCCAGTACCAAAGGATTGGGAGCTAAGCCAAATAGTTATTTTGCATCCTTTACAGATTGGAAGGTAGGTTCTTGGGATAGCTATAAAGAACCACCTACATCTAGAGGGCATCCCTGAAGAACAGACATCTCCTAGGGAAGCCTAAAAAAGATGTATGCATAGGGTGCTCAGGATGTTTTAATGACCTGGGTCAGAGATGATAGAGTGCAGCAGACATAGCTCAGAGTCACTGAGGAGGTGAAATTGAAAAGATTTGTTGAGTGGTGAGGGGTGTGATAAATGCAAGAGAGATAAACATTTTCTGACCTCAGCAACTACTGGGAAGATGTTGTCACTGTCCGCCTGATATAGAAAGTATGGGAGGTTTGACCAAAGGAAGAAAATCTGACTTAAGGAATACTAAGTTTGGTGGATGGGAGTATTGTGAGAGAAGTTCAGGAAAGAAAATTGATATATAACCCCGGCAAACAGAAAAGAGTTTTAAACCAAGGATTGAGATTTGGGGATTATTAGTATAGATGATGATTGAGAAAATCCTAGTTTAAAATGGCAAACACACTCTTCTTCCTGACATCTGAATGGAAATTGCAATATAAAATTTGGAGTTAGAAATCTAGCTACACCCATGAAGAGACAGATAAGAAGGATAACCAACAAATAAGATATTTCAGCAAGACAGACTGCTTTTGGAATTATACTGACTGATGAACTAAAGCAAAAGGAGATGTGACTTAGGATATCTTATGAGGATGCAGGGGTTTTAGGCAGAAAATAATATGCTCACAAGAACCCTGGAGTTACCAGGCATAGAGTTCTCAGGAAAAATGGAAGCTAAGAGAGAAGAAATTAAAAATGGGACAGGGACATAATCATTGGTCCAGCAATAAAGACTAGTCCCATCAACATTTTCTTTGCCTGCCCTAACAAACACTGAAAGAAGCCATGAACACAAAAAGCAAACAACAAAATATATCTAAAACCACTCATAATTATATTACACCAACATGAAAGAGCCATAAAGGCCAGTGAACATAGGTCATTGTGAAGAGTTTTTTTTTTATAAAGGGGAAGGCATAATTACAAAAAATAAGAGAAAGAAAATAAGGGCCAGTGATATAGTTCAGCAACATAAGTGCCTGCCTGGCAAGCACACAGTCCTGAGTTCGACTCCCGGTACCCACATATAGAAAAAAAAAAAGAAAAAGAAAAAGAAAATAAGCACAAAAAAGGCAAAAATAGTTTTTAAAATAAAATCTAATCATATACAAATAAGTCCAAATATGTAATACTCAGTAGTTTTTTTTAATAGCCATCCTACCAAGTATGAAGTGATCTATCACTGTAGTTTTGATTTCTATTTCCAGGATGATTAATGGTGGTGAGCACCTTTTCATAGACCTGTTGGCTATTTATAAATCTTTTTTTTTTTTTTGATACCAGGAATTGAACTCAGGACCTCGCACTTGCCAGGCAGGCACTTGTGCTGCTGAGCTAAATCTCCAGTGCTATTTATAAATCTTTAGAGGCATGTCTTTTCAGGTCCTTTGTCCATTTTTAATTGAATTACTTGTCTTTTTGCCTTTTAAGTTGAGTTTTTTATATATTTTAGATATTATTTTTCAGACATATGGTTCACAAATATTTTCTCCCATTTTTAGACTGTCTTTTCATTTTGTTGTTTCCTTTAGCTAAGCAGAAACTTTTTAACTTCATGCAAACCCATCTGCTTATTTTTGCTTTTGTTGTTTGTGCTTTTGGTATCAAATCCAAAAATCATAGCTTATGCCAACGTTACAGAGCTTTTCCACTATATTTTCTTCCAGGAACTTTATGTTCCGAATCTTATGTTTAAATTCTTAATCCACTTTGAATTGATTTTTTATGACAGCAATTTTTGTCACTGGTTTTTATGTATTTCCTTTAACAATAATGATTTATTACCTGATATAATAACAACTGTATAGGAATTCATCTTGTCTTTCAATCAAATTGCTCCAATTTTCTGTCTGTTGACTATTCTTTTAGTAGTACGCTTTTACGAGATAAACCTGTAAAAATGAGAAACTTGGCCTATTTGGTCTCTTTATTTCACTCCCTTCTATATCTGATCTCTTTTTTACTCTCTATAGTCTTTAAGTAATGTTATGAGTTAAATTATGTCTCCCCCCTAAAAGAAATTCTTATGTTGAAGTTATAGCCTCCATTACTTCAGTGTCAGAGTGTGAGATTATTAGAAAATAAGATCATTGCAGATGTGGTTATTTAAGATGAAGTCACTGTAGAAGGGTGGGCCCTACTCCAATATGACTGATGTCCTTAAAGTACAAGAAATTTGGACACAGACACCCACACATGGAGAACGCTGTGTGAAGATGAAGGCAGAGAACAGGATGATGCTTCTAGAAGCCAGGAAATGCCATGACTGCTGGAAAGGAAAGAGATAGAAACGAACTCTATCTTATACTCATCAGAAAGCATCAACCCTGTCAATGATTTGATCTTGGACTTCTAGACTCTCGAATTATAACAGAATAAATTTCTATTGTTTAAACCACCAAGTCTGTAGAACATTAGTACAGCTGCCCTTGTAAACTAATCTACATAACATGTCCAGGATTTAAATGAGTGGTTGCGTAAGAGCTTATTCCACCAAATCAGTGGTGGAACAGGCTCACTTGCCTGACAGTGAATTCATATTCTTTCTATAGCTCTAGTTTTCATAGCTGTAAAATAAAGATAATAATAGATCACAGCATTATTGGGAAGATTAAATAAGGTGAGAGATACATACATCACTTGGAGAACAAGGGCGATAAAACTCCATGCTCTTAATCATTATTAACTATCCTTGTCCTTCACTCACCAAATGAAACAAACTTCTAACGCTCTGAAGTTTACATTGTAGTGAGCAGATGCAGACAATACATAAGTAAATTATGAAATACCTTGGCCAGTAACAATTTCTATGAAGAGAAATAAAGCAGAGATCGTGGACAGAGAGGGACACAGTTGGGTCAGGCAACTTTTAATAGAGTGGCCCAGGGGAACCATCATTAAGGAAGGTATAGGAGTGCACCATGTGCATTCCCGAAGAAAGAGCATTCCAAGTTGTATCAGTTCGTTTTCCATTGTTGTAACAAAATATCCATTGCTGGGTACTTTATTTAGCTGACAGTTCAGGAGGCTAAAAGTCCAAGATGAGAGAGTGCCAAGTTGGGCCTTCGGTGAGGGTACCCTTGACTATGTCACAACATAGTGCAGAAGAGGTAAGGGAAATGGTAGCAAGCAAAAGAGTCCAAGTACATGGAGTGTACAACATATTCTCATGAGAATCAACCAGCATCCCACAAGGACTACACTAATCCTCCCTGAGGGCAGTGACATAACTACCTTCCAGCAGGGCCACCTCCTCAACGTTCTACCACTCTCAACATTGCCACATGGGGGACCATACTTCCAGCACATAAGCCTTTGGGGGACAAAACACGTTCAAATCCTAGCAAGAGCAAGCTCCAGTGTCCCAGAGGTGAAGAGTGCCTGAAACATTCAAAGGGCCTCAGGAAATCCCCTGTGTCTGCAGCATAGTGAATGACATGGGAGGTAGTAAAAGATGTCAGAGGGATAAAAGAGGAAAAGATTGTGTAGGTCCTTGGAAAACTTTTATCCCTGAGTGACATGGGAAGTCACTGAAGGTTTTGAGCACAGGAGTGACATGATCAAAGCAACAGTATCCCTCTGGCCACTGTGAGGGAATACTTTGACAGGGGTAGGGGCTGTGACAGAGGGATGGACAAAAACAGGAATACTAAGTAGGCATTTATTTCTGAAATCTGGTGTCATGGTCACACAGGTTCTGACCAGAATTATTCGGTAAAAGATCTGAAGGACAGAGTCTATAGATATGACAGGCTTTCCTGATAGATCAAATGTGATGTTTTGGAAGAGTCCAGGATGACGCTAAGGTTTAAAACCTGCTATGATTTGAGTGTGTCCCCCCAACATTCATGTATTGGAACTTTAATTCCTCAGTGTGTTGGTGTTGGGAGGTGGGATTTGGTGGGAGGTGCTTGGGTCATGGGGACAGAGCCCTTATGGATGGATTGATGCCTTTTTTAGGTACCGTGGAAGTTTTCCCCCTTTCCCTCTTTCACATGTGCCAGCTAACTCTTCTGCTTCAGCCATAAGTTGGAGCAGCATGAGGTCCTTACCAGAAACCAAGCAGATTCTGGCACATACTTTTAGACTTCCAAGTCTCCCAAGCATGAGACAAAATAAACCCCTTTCTTTATAAGTCACCCTTTCTGCTATAGCAACGGGAAACAGACTAACACAGTACCTAAACAACGAGAACATTTCCTGTAACTGAATTGGGAAAGCCTTTGCAATCATGGCTTAGAGAAGGAAAGAACAGAGCTGTTGCTACTACTATTCTTCCTCTTCCCTTTATAATAATTGTCATTTTTATAGTGAGTAGATTCATCAATATTTTCCCTGTATTTCTAGCCCTGTCATATACTGTACCAGATTTTCTATTTTTTTCCTAGAAAGTATTGAATAGCTGCACATCCGCCCTATGATTTGCTCAAGACTTTACACCTAGCTGATCCCTTTCAAGATCTAATCTTGTTCCTCAGAGTAGACGCATACTTATCATACATCTCCAGTGTGGACATGGAACCCTGACTCTGTCCCTTTGTGCCATAGTCACACCATTTTCCTCAATTTCCCCAGAAAATACCTACATGTTTTATATGTTACTGTTCTTGCATTTTAGTTATTTTTCTTCCATGTATCCAATTTTCATTAATCCTTCCCTCAATTCTTCCACACTGACAATACTGCCTGATCTCATTCCCATTAATTCTCCTGTGATACCTCAATCCCACCACAAATCTCCCGACCTGTGTTCCTAGCTTACCCTTTTCCTCCAGTTCTCAGTTATAACTCTTTGCTATGGAAAAAGTCAGTAGATGTCTCTAGGTCTGCTTGGTCCTCTGTAAAATAAATAAATTACATTTGATTATCTTTAAAGATAGTTTCGGTTTTAACTTTTGATTCTGTATTTAGCTTTTCAGTGTTGTTGTTTTTGTGATTGTTTGTTTTTGTCTTATGTGGTGAGTTTTCATTTCCTATCCAACTTACTTTCAAATCTCTCATTCCTTCTTATCATTTCCGAAGTCCTAACTACTCTTTTTCACTGTTATTTCTTAGGCAACTCAAATGGTTTTCACCTACAACATTAATGTTGGTCAAAAGAAAGGATTTTTTTTTTTTTTAGATTTTTTCCTAACTATGGAACAGAATAAGAGAAGGATAAAGTTTGAAGTCTATAGAAAAATGTCTGTTACTTTCCTTGTTGCTGAGACAAAATACCCAACACCCACAGTTAAAGGAGCAAAGGTTTATTTAGCTCACAGTTTGTAAAGGTTTCAGTCCATAATCGGCTGGTTTCAAGGCAGGGTGGTATGGCAGAAGGACATCACAGAGGAGAAACAGTTCATGGCAGGCAGAAGACAGTAAAAGTAGCAAGCAGCAAGTTACAAGCAGTGAACCCCTTTCTGTCCTTTATATCCAGGCTACCCACCCTTAAGGTGGGAAGCACTCACACCCAGGGCAGGGCAGCCTTAATGCTAGCATTGCACCATGAATCAATCCCAGCATCACATCCTTGATCCCAGTGTCACACACCCTAGATCCAGCCACCTCCAAAAAGCCCCACCTATGACTGCAAGGCTGGGAGGACATCTAGAGACAAGCCATAACAGAATGCAATTTGGATAGTCCTTAACATGAGACAAATCTTATGATTTTCTTTGAGAAATCTGTGATTGAAAAGTTCTGCTGGGCTTCACTTGTAGTTCAGTGTTAGAACACAAATTTAGTTCAATACCCAGCACCCTCCCCAGAAAAGTATTGTTAACACCGGTGATAAGCAGCTAATGATATCATATCTGATTTGATTTTTTCACGTTCCTGAAGTTTTCATCCTCACTTCTTTGTGGTGCCTCGACTTTTGACTTCATCGTGTAACTGTCAACTTTTATAGTTGAATGAAAAAGTAAAGGTGACAAAGAAAAAAATAATTTAGCTCAGCTGACTGTTCTTTTTACAAATAAAAAACTGTTACATTCTTCTGGATTTTACAATTAGGTGATAACAAAACAATCTGTTCACAAAGATTTTTTTTTTAATGTGGGTACCAGGAGTCAAACTCAGGACCTCACACTTGCCAGGTAGGCGCTTATGCTGCTGAGCTATCTCACCAGCCCTACAAAGATTTTTTTAAATGCTTTTATTTAGCAAAAATTCTAGATGATTTTGAAATAAAAGAGGTTATTATAAAACATTCCTTAATAGTACTAAACTGATTCTATTTATCAGAGCAAAAAGGAACAAAGAAGAAAATCCACCCAAAAAAAAACACTCTACAGTAGAAATAAAATGGCATTTTTCTTAGATGTTAAGGAATTTCACACACACACATTCTTACAACTATTAGTTAGAATATTCCATTTTTAAGATTAAATTTTTACTGGAAACAATGATCATAAGTAGATTCTTGAATACAATAGCTATTTCTAGCTATTTTTAGGGAGATAGCTGGACTTCCCAAAACTCAATGCTAGTTTATAATTTCAACACTGTGAAACCACAGGAGAAATGTTTCCCGTCTAGTCTCCTCAGTCTCAAGCAAATGTCACTTCCCGAGTGCCACCATTGCAAGACACCTCCTTCTACTCTGAGCTCTACTGGAACTTGTCTTGTGTCCTTCTTACCTCCATCCCTCCTAAATCAAAGTCTCTTATACCTATCAATATGTATTTGTAAAAGAACAGAAAAATTAATAAGCACTATAGTTTAATTTTCAAAAGTGTGGGCTTTGAGACAGACAAACAAGCTTTGTATCTCATTTCATTTATTCAGCATGTGGCAAGGGACAGCTGATTTAACCTCTCTGAGCCTTAGTGTCCGCATCTAAATAATGGAGATAATGAAACCTCCCTCGTAGAGTACTATGAAGATGGAATTGGGTAAAATGGTAAAGCACCTCATAGCACATAGAGGCACTCAATTAAAACATACTTTCCCATCCTACATTCTGACATGTCACTCAGTTCAGTCCTACACTACAGCTGGTCTCTTTCTGGGCTGTATACTTCTAAAGGCAAATCTTACTCCTCTTGGCATTTCCTGTAGAATCTAGGGGAATGAGCTGCATATTCTGGGGGTGCAGTAACTGTGCTGTGCTAAATTGAGGTCTGAACCAGGATCACACTGAAGCCATGGAACATTGATCTGCAGATTTCAGCTCTTTTGAAAATACAGTTCCTCTCACGCCACATTGGCCTCGAGATAACTTGCCATGGTGTAAATTAATTTGCACAAAAAAGAATTACTGCTCTAAATTCCTTAGCAACTTATCAGAACACTGTTCCATTTCTCACTGCTGCAGGGGTCGGTCTTATCCTGAGAGGGACAAAACTGAGTTCACTATTGTAAGCTGAAAAAACAAGTTGTACTAAAACAGCACTGAGTCAAATAAACACGAGTTACAACTCCAGCTCATCTCTGAGTAGCATGAGACTTTGGGCAAGCGACCTATGCTCATTAATCCTCACTTAAAACAAAAAGAGAGCTTACTTTGTCACATGGGGCTGTTGGACAGATAAGGGAGGTGATGCCTAGGAGTAGATTTTAACAACTATGAAACAGAACGCAAAACAAAGCTAAGACAGCCACTACTCTGCCCCTGTTGAGCTCGTCTTCTATCACATTCTAGGCTACCACCTTTATTCCCTCCTTTGGTAAATGACCATATTTCAGTTCAGTTTGATAGAAAAGCAGTGTGTGTGTGTGTGCGTGTGTGTTGGGTGTATGTGTGTGTGAATATGTGTAACCATGCATACACACCAGTGATGAAAACCACATAACGTGGTGTCTTTTCCTCTGCATTCCAAAGAGTTACAATGCAACAAGAAAGTGCTGTCATGAATCTACCACACAATCCAGTCAGCCCCTGTAAAGCAAGGGACTCTTCCACCTGCAGCAGCTGGGACTGCACACATCCTTCTTCAGTCTGATGCTAGAACAGCACTGCACGCCCCAACTGCTTTAGGCATTTTCTTGGGTGTCAGTCACAGCATCCTTTGTAAAGTATTTCAAAGACACAGCTCAACCGAAGCATAATAGCCCCAGAAGAAAGGGCATCCTGGAGCAGGAGTGAACGCCCACAGTCCTTTCTATTCAGGTAAGATCTTTGTTTCTACGTCATTTGACTAACATAACCTCAGGCTCCTTAAGAAACTGGGAGGAAGGGGAGGCAGGACGGTCAGCTACAGATTGCATATGGAAGAACGAAGCTTCCCAAACTTCTGGTAAAAGTCTTCTTGTGCTCGAGCCAGAGCCTCTTCATCAATGTACACGACTGGCCTCTTCGCCATGAGGAAGTACTGCACCTTCCTCAGGTTCCAGCCCGCC
The DNA here is from genome assembly GCA_028451465.1 of Erethizon dorsatum. Taxonomy (NCBI): domain Eukaryota; kingdom Metazoa; phylum Chordata; class Mammalia; order Rodentia; family Erethizontidae; genus Erethizon; species Erethizon dorsatum. Next base: position 149,783,138 of record CM051823.1, read on the forward strand.
ACATACTGCAGCCAACCACACACGGCCGCGGTGGAGCGGCCCACCCCGGCATTGCAGTGGACGTACACGGTGTGCCCCTTCTCAAGAAGTGCATGGAGGAGGCACACAGCTTGGGGCAGCATCTGCACACGGCCTGGGAGGGAGAAAGCACAGCACACAGACATGAATAACAAAACCTCCGTTTCCCCCAGTCCAGCGTGACACCACAGTGCCACACATGCTGAGGCAGAGATGCAACAGTGCTTAACTGCTTTGTTTAAAGGAAGAAGTTAATAATATTTCAAATTGAATAATAATAAAGTGGAAAGAGCATTCCAGAGGTAATGGTCTCCCTGAGTCCCCACTGGATATTAGTGCTCTTTTCAGTCCCTTCACCATGGATGCAAATTTCCTTCCAAAGAAAAGTCAAGTATAACCTATCGTCAGAAGAGAAGAATGGGCTTTTACACCTGTCAGAAGGGTTTGCAGAGATGGGGCCAGGGCTTCAAAAGATGTCAAAGGAAACTGGTTAAATCCTGTCACCTGAATTTCATTTCATCCAAATGTTCAAACAACAAGCAAGTCCATATTGACTGAAGAATCAATATATTTCATTGATTGGAGAAATGCAATATGAAGCAGAATCTAATATGCTAATTTTCATTTGCCTATGGAATGATACATGTGGGATAACTGATCCCTCACTTATTCCACCCCATTACAGTGAATATTAAAAGTGATTAAATTTCTGTCTTCCTGTGCAATTATGACGATAGTTATTACTGGTTTCTGAAGGCTAGTTTGATTATAAGATTATCCAAATGTCTTCTCCTAAGGGGACATGCTACACCCTGGGGAGCCTGGGAGGAACATGCTACAGTCATCCTTGTGCTACTGGGTGCCCAGTGTTTCTTCTGCTCACAGGTCTCACTGCAGAGATATTTAGTAGCTAAGGTTTTTATTTGGTTGGTTGATCTGGAGGGTGGGGGTGATCATTATAAATTACTTCTGAAGGGAATGAGAAGGAAACTATACGAAGTCCTGAATTATACCTATGTGCTTATACCTTGGCATTTCCTAGATACTCTGTCCTCCACAGAGGGGCACAATGGCAGAGAAAGACCCTCCAAGGGCTGTGGGCTGCTGTTGCCATCCCCTTGGATGTGAAGGATCTCACCCACAGACCTTCAGGAGGCCTGAAATTCTCTCATGATAGCCACCCCAGTAATTGTAGCCTCCCCTCTTTAAATGCCCCCTTTTAAAGGAAGTGCCCCGAAAGAGCTAACACAACACACTGGAATCAGGTATCAGCACCATGGAAGGATAGAGATTACCAAGGAACCCACTGTGGCCCAAAGGCCACCTCGGTCACCATCTACCTGGCTTTGCATTTACAGTGCTGAGACGGGTACAGAGAGGCTGCAGGGATGCCAGGGTAACACTCCAGTCTTCCTGCCTATGCTCTGTGAGTCCCTTTCATGAAGACGTCTAAAGCTACAGGTGCCACCTGGCAGTTTAGGAATGTTTTCCGCAGAAATGCATTTAAGTGGGACACACTCCTCTGTCACTCTCCCTAGTGCCTGCTGCTGTACTCCCATGCTCCCTGCCTGGTCCCTGAGGACATCTACTTAGGGACACACCAGCTCCCATGTGTACTTTGATGTCTTATGTCCAAACTGGGCCATGAATTTTAATTCATCTAAATCTGCACGTCTGGCTTCAGGGTGTTCTGAGATTAGCGCTGGGTGAGCTGGCCTTGGTCACAGTGCCCTCCTAGAGGTGTGAAATATCCTGGAGATGCAACAGGGTACGGAGAGCATCAGATGTGCCAGTGAGGTGCCTCACAATGGTCTAGGGCAGCACTTCAAGCTGGATCCAAATTTGCATTGAGACCAGAGGCGGCAAAACCCCCAAGGTATATGTAACTCGTCTACAGAGACCGGTGCCACCTGCTCAATTGTAGGGCTTCTCTCCATGCAGTGGTGGGACAGATTTGCTCCAGAGCTTCTGGGCAGGAAGAGAATCCCACCGACAGCTCTGCAATGCATGGCTTTATCCTGCTTCTGCCATCACTAGCATCTGTTGACAAGTTGCCTGCCAAGGCTGCCTCTCCAAATACTATGTACCTTGGCAGGAAATAAATAAGAATGTTCTTAATGTAGGCTTTCATCAGATGCCCACTCTAAGAATAAAACATGGTGGCCGCAGACAGTAGGAGCTGCTGGACTTAGATTCGCAGTGCTGGTGCTCATCTTACACGGCATCTGTGTGCGCAGTGGGCACAAGGCCTTCCACAGACCCGGGCAGCGCTCTTCTCCAGTGCTCTTCAGGCAGAAGGGTCCCCAGGGACAGGTCTGCTCTGAGTATCCTAAATGACACACAACCTTCCCTTCCCTTCTCTCCTCATCTGTCAAAGGTTACTCAAGATGCGCACACATGCTTTGAAAGTGGAAAAGGGAAACATGTTAGCTTGAGGATCGTAGATGCGTCCTTCTGAATGGCATGTCAGCCACCACGTGGAGGCTCTGGCTTCATACAGGTTTCACCAAGAGGGCACAGCCACCAGTGGCCTCCTAGAACCACTCAAACATTCCACCTGAGCATCATCAAATATCTAAGCTACTACCACATAAATAATTAGGAGGGACTGCATAAAAGAAGCTACCAGTGGATGTCTACCCATCTCAGCCTGGCCTCAGCTGGAGCCCTTGTTTATTTTGACTGCTAGTGACTGCACCCTGCTTCGACTGATGACAAATGACATCCACCGAGACCTTTCCAGTTGCTGTTCTAAGCATTCTGCATGAAAAGCCTCATTTATATCCACTCTTTAACAACTATGAGACCAGTACTATGTTTGTCCACAATTTTTATATGAAGTGAGGCAAAGAGGTTTGCCCAAAGTAATTCCCTGAGTACCCACTCAAACCCAACCACTTTCACTCTAATGCCTCCAATTTGACCACTGTACCATGTTCCTCCCCTAGCCTCCCTGGTTACTCGTACTTTCCATGTCCCATCTTGTTGGTCTGAACTCTGAATCAGTCCCCTGTGCCTACTTACCTGCTCATGCTGCTGTTCCTACTCCTATGTGACAGTCATATCCTCCCTGAGCTATAGCACCTCTGCCCTTACCTTAGAGGAGCTCTCTGCACCCAAGAGGCCCATGTCTGGCTTTTAAACCCATCTTAAGGAGTCTGAGCTAATACATAATCCACCAGGGAACAACAGGAGAGCCCCAGGTCAGGGCTCACCATGAAATACCCTGCCCAGTGGAGTCAATGTCAACCAGAGCAGCTAAATTCTAGGTTCACTACATATAGGCTCTACATATAACGTTAATCGATATGAAGTTTCCACTCATAAAAACAGCAATACCAGGCCGGTGAGACAGCTCAGTGGCATAAGTGCCTGCCTGGCAAGTGCAAGGTCCTGAGTTCGACTCCCGGTACCCACATAAAAAGGAAAAAAGGGCTGGTGATATCGCTCAGTGGCACAAGCGCCTGCTGGCAAGTGTGAGGTCCTGAGTTCGACCCCCAGTTCCCACATTAAAAAAAAAAAAAAAAAAAAAAACAGCAATACCTTAAGATAAGGCAAAAATCCAGATCTTTTAATGTAAAATAGTCTAGATTTTAAATCCTGGCAACTAAATTGAAAAACTAAAACCTATGTAGGTCAAACAAAACATTCTACCATCTGTGTTTCTTACTTTGGAATTTAAAACAAGCCTTGGATCTCAGTAGATGCTCAATAAGCATCCATTAAGTGCATAGATAAAAACAAAACAACAGCAAAACAATAACCATACATTTGATCTAAGATACTACGAGATCCCTCTGATCTAACTTGTGCTGCACACTTGCTTCAGACTAATCCAGCTCTGGAATGACTACAGGCATCCTGAAAACATGCACGATCATGTCAAGGTTGTGCAAAGAAGCAATGCAGCATTTTGGTGGGTAATTTGGAGCAAGCTGAGGCATTAGGGCCCGAGGTAGGGCCTTACAGGTATGCTGAATCTAAGGATGACAGTGGAAGAAATAATTCATGGCACAACTTTCAGCTTTTCCACCCCCCCATCCCACCTTTTTTCTTACTCCAGGGGCAGAATATGTTATTTTATTTGGGCATATATTCTTTTCCATCTTTGGGGCATATTACAGATAAGGTTCATTTTACCTACAAAACCATTTGATAGACTTGTAAAGACTTGGGACTAATCTTATAGCACCAGCTTTGTGATTTTCAAAGTCTTTTCATATCAAGTGTCTTATTCTATTGTTATAAACCAGTAAAATAAAAATTACTATCCCATTTTTCCAATGCAGGAAATAGCTTGCCAGTGTCACACAGCCACTCAGTAATGACAAGCCTTGAGCCCAGCTATTCAGGCTCCTAGATCAGAGTCTTTAACAACGGAAGTGCTGAATTCAGTCTGTTGAGTGATAGAAAAGATCTGAGACTGTGACAACACAGGGGTGGCTAAGGACTCCAGAAGGAGCACTCGCTCGTGTGGGAGGCAAGGGCAGACTATTTGCTGTACGTGGCACTGCATGAACAGAGCTCAAAGCTCAGTCTGAACCCCTTCTATGTGAAGGATTTCTGAAGGAACAGATTTGGTTCAATTTGTTCAAGTGAGTGCAGGATTTGGGAGTTTTTCATTTCTCGGGTGAAAGAGACAACCCAAACTTTAAAGAAAAGAAAAAAAAAACATTAAAAATCTAAACCACCCTTCTGCATGTGACAAAGTGTACAAGAGTAAGAATCGATAGCACAATCGATTGTAACAGGTCTGTGACAACCAGTAGTGGCAGTCACGCCTAAAAGACTATCTCCTTTCTCAGACTTTATCTGACGGCATTATGCTGCGGCACAAAGTACTTCCAAATGGATTTTTTTCTTCTAGAATTCTAAAAATATTCAGCTAGTTTAATCTATATATTCACCGTGCTATTATTGAAAACTACACAGACTTATCTATTCGTAAAAAGTGCACCTGTCACTCAGGAATGGTTATGAACTGATCGCTCCTCCACATTAGGCTGAACCGAAGGAATCCTTTATTTTAGTCTTACGGCTTCACTGTCTCAAGTGGGAGCTGTTGTTTTGTAGTCATCCAGGCTGTGGTACTGCTTCTGCCACTGCTGCATTGTTAGGTGACCCAGTGACCTCAAAAAGAGCTTGGAGAGCAACTATAATGGGTTCTTGGGGATCCTTTCCCTTGGACATTTACAGACCCCTAAACTATCAAGCAAATCACTTACTAGCAAGGCCTTCAGGTACTCAGTGCATGAGAAGGAATTCTCCCAGCCTGTCTCCTATGTTACGCCAATGGGTACCAGTGCTACCAAATCAGAATCAAAGTAGTTAAAATGCTTTCAGGAAGCTACAGTCACCTAATAATCCTCTCTGTTTTGAAACCAGAGAAACAAACTGGGCAAGGTAAGTATAACCTATATTTAACCAGTGCTCTCTGTGCAAATAAACTCAGAGTTTTTGTCGTTGCTTTTGAATTTTTAAAAAATTTTTCTTGAGAAAGGACAGTGCTCTTAAGACTAAATGAATCTTTTTTGGATCAAGTTACCAAGAGGAATAACCAAACTGTCAATAACTCTCCCTAACTTCACTAACAAAAAATTATACCCCATCCTCAGCGACAATTTAGACAGATGAGGGGCCCAGCATGACCAGGAGGTCGACTCAAAGGGCCAAAGTGACCCAGGACATTGCCTATGGTCCTCAAGTTCTCTTCTGGACCATTGTCTGTCGGGGAGATAAGCAACCTCCCCTGCACCGCATGGCTTTGCATAGCTCCAGCTGATCATGATTTCACGAGGGACTGAAATCATGTCAGCAAATAGAATCTGCATGAAGAGTAAGTGTGAGATGCAGAGAGCAGCTTCATCATCTGGTTTCTGAAGCAATGTTCTGGGCCAGGCTGCCAACCCTGAAATCCAGGCTGTTCTTCTTTCTAGTTCTATGACCTGGTCAGGTTACTTAACATTTTCTATCTCATTTTCTTACTCTGCAAACTAGAGATAACTACAATAACTGCCCAGAGTCTTGTTGGGAGAATTAAATGAGTTAATGCATGTAAATTGCTTAGAAGTGTTTGGTGCATAATATACATTGTGGGGAAGAGTGCTGACAATTTGGTTCCATGGCTAGGCAAACCTTCCTTATTTCCCCCAGAATAGCAAGTCACCAAATGCCTGTAGCTTGTGCCATTTCCACAGCTCTCTGCTGCCCCCTGCTGATATACTGTTGATACTATCAGTACAACTTGGTTTTCTCAGCTGTAGATCATTACCGCCATTCCTTTCAACAGGCTATCAGGATGTTACATTATTCTAAATAAGCAAGCTGAGATATAGATCACTCCACTTAAATCCCAGGCCTCTGTGCCATGGTCTGTGATGTTTCTTCCACCTCCTATGCTTTTCCTCCCCCCACATCTGTCTGTCAAAGCTGTGCCTACCCCAAGGGCCACGGCATTCCCACAGCCTTCCTGGGCTCCTTCACAGGTGGGCTCCTCTGAAGCCATGATCCTCCCAGACACGACACTCATGCCTCTCACATCCATTCTTCGGCGCACTGTCATCAGTTTCGAGGTTGTCTTACTGCCTCTTACCATTATATCAAAACCATGCCTTGTCTCTGCTTTCTTAGCAGCACCCAGGTCACACAGTTCGCCTTCCACAACCACTGCTCCACAAGTACTCGTGCGATCAGTTAAGCCTCACTAGCACTCCCCAGCCTAGCTTCTGTCTTTGTGATACTTCTTACATCATCTCCCACACTCGCTATGGCACTCACTTCCGCGGGACTCCCCAGACCACCTCCAATTCATTCTCCATACTGCGATCAAAGTGCACTGTGGGAGACGAAAGCTGCATCTGGGCAAATTCTACCCTTGCACCTCCTTGTCACTGCCTGAGGACTGCGTAAAAGCCCAAGTGTCACAAGATATATATGAAATCTATTAAGCCTAAAGCGTTATATTAATTCCATTTCTAACACTCGTATTTAAGACACTCAATTATAGACAAACAGCAATGGTTTCTCTAAAACATTCCTCTAGAGCCAGAGTGTGACTTCTGGTCTTACCTTCAGTGCTCATATCTGGTGTTGGCATCCAGATGTAGGCCAAGCCTTCTTCTCTGTACAGTCTAATCATAGTGTCTGGAGTCATGGGCTCGGGGTAGCGGTTACAGCCTGAAGAATTCTGGACAATATCCCCTTCAGTCTGGAAATTCATGACAGCTGTAATCCCCAGTTCATGCTTCAGTTTGATGGTTACATGTTCCACTTGGCGAGGGCAGCTACCTAGCCAGATATTTGGTAGAATTCTAATGAAAACATATGGGATCAGTTATTATTGTTGTTCTGATGTGAAGTCTAAGGAACTGCATAAAACATATAGTGTTAAAATTCAATTAGCCTTTCAATCCAGCAAAAGAAAAGTTGCATTTTTAAGGATATGAAGACCAATACTATTATTGAAGTAAAGAATACTGGTATTGCTGGTTTGGAGAAAACAAATAATTCAATTAACTAGGATGCCAGGAAATACTAGGCAACAGCAAATCAAATTTAGCAGCATATTACAATAAGTTCACCAAGTTGTATTTATTCCATGAACCCATAAAATGCACAAAACCCACGAACCCATTTCAAATACTAGCAAATTACAGGTGAAAACTCCTGTAATTATCTCAATAAATTCTGAAAAACATTTGCTAAATATAGCAGTCATTCCTGCTTAAAACTCTATGTATAAAAATTTCAAATAGTACAAGGCCTTTCAAATATGCCAAAGAACAGAAACTAACAAAAAACAAACTTCTCTTCAATAAAATCAAAATCAAGATTAATTCCATTAGCACCTAATATTATTATTTATGTTTCATCTGATGCTAGGTAAGAAAAGGAATGGCAATATTACTACCAGTAAAAAAGAGAAAATGTCATCACTTTTTCAAGTATGATTCTACACCTAGCAGTTCCTAATACAGAACCCCACATGCAGAGTTCCTGACTCAGTAGGTCTCAGCTGAGTCCAAGGATTGGGATTTCTAACAAGGTCCCAGGTGATCACAGCACTGGCTCAGGGCCTAAGCCGTGAAAACTACTTCGCTAAGCAATTTGAGTACAGTACATGAGGTATGTGGAATATTTAAATGAGTCAGATCAAGACACCTGCACGAGGGAAAATATAAAAAAATCAATATTTTATTTTACTAGTAGTAGTCAGGAAGAAATATAGCAGGGGGAAATCTTATTCAAAAATAGTAACAAACTATAAAGCACATAGGAATACGTTCAACCAAAAAAGATCAAAGAAATTGTAATGGAGGATATTTATAAGCAACAAAATCTAGGGACATATCACTCTCTTTAACTGAAAGACAATATCATGTAAAAATCACCAAAATGTAAATATTTTACAATATTTAAATTTGAAGCATATTATTATAATTTATTGCATGTAACATGTATCATCTGGTTCACTTACTATTTCACAGGTATGTATTCACTCCAGAACCAACGGCTAAATACTACATTTGAAATTTCACTTGAATCATGCCTCCTAGTATTTAACTCAGGTCATCATAGGGCATTCAGACAAGAGCCATTAGATAACTATGGTACACATTACTGATGCTCACCAGTATTCCCTTCCAGGAATGGAGGACTAAACATCCCCTCTGCTTCAAAGTTAGACATGGCCAATCAACCATGCTTGGCTTGATAAAGTGTGAGCTGAAGTAACATGTGCCATTCCTGAGGAACATATTTAATACTGCATGCGTGACTCTCGATGCTCTCTCTTTCCCTGCTGTAATGGTCGCAAAAGCATCTGTGGGTACAGAGCGGCTAAAAGACTGACTGAAGCCACCTGGAATGGCAATCTACCTTAGGGACAACAGCTGCACTAGAGAACAGCTTGCCATGGTAAGGCAGTTTGGGCATTGTTATCACAGCATAAATCTGTCTCATTCTGACTAATACAATGCCTAAGCAATAAATTGCTTGTAATTCCTAATATGCAGGAAAGAAACTGAGTGAGATTACATTTTTTGATAGTTCCTCATATGAGTTTTGAACAGCGGTTCTCTACTGGGCCAATTTTATTCTGCAGATACTTGGCAATAACTGTGGAGACATTTTGGATCTTCTCACTAGGTAGTGCTACGCGCATGTACCTAGTAGATTAATACCATGGATGCTGCTGAGACTCCTAGAGTAAACATGACAGGTCCCCATGACAAAGAGCTATCAGTCCAAAATGTCAGCAATGCCTTGGTTTGGGAGAACAAAAGTGATGTAGAACTCCTAACCATTCACTCACAGGAAGGGAATGTGGAACAGGAGTAAGACAAATCTATCTGACCCAGAGAGTTTGATTCATCAGTTATGCTGTGCTCACAATAACATGATAGATAGACCATACCATATTTTCATGTGTATGTATACATATAAAGGAAGATTCAGAGAGTAACACAAAAGTGTTGTATTAGGCAACTGTATAGGACTGTATCATTTTTAGTATGGTATAATAGAGTACTACCATGAGGCAGAAAAAGACAAGTTTCAAATGCCAATTCTAGCACAATATTTCCAATAGCAACTGGTAGTGATTTTCGGATGTTAGGCCAAACTATTTATCTCTAAGATTTTGTTGTGCTCATCTTTAGAATGATGTTAAATCACAGGAATTTTGTAAGGAGAAAATTCAACTATATAATTATTTGAATGGGACTGACTCTAGTGGATATACAATAAACAGAAGGGACATTTATGTCAAGTTATGATAATTTACTTATTTTGGTAATTTACTTTGTATTGTATTACACTGACTCTTCAGCTAATTTTCATTGCTCTCTATATTCTTTGTTTGAAAGCTGCAAGGTATAGAACACTTACCTATTTTGTTACAAAAATTTAGCTTGTTTTTGCTTCTTGCCTTTTTCTTTTTGGCCATTGTTGTCAAGGTGGCTGTTAACACAAATACCCAATTGACTAATCCTCAAATGCAAATATTACTTATCCTCAGTGAAGTTTTCTCACAAGATCTGGCACCATCTTTCTAACACTTGAGTTCTTCCTACTGTACAGGAGAAGATAAATCTTTTTTGGCTGCTTAGGTTCTTACCTAAAGGGTTTTTTAAAGAAAATTTCCTTGTGGAAACCCTTATTGAGAATTATTATGGAAAAATAAAGGAATAAAAGACAAAAGTTAGAAACCGAAGAAAGATTTCATGATGTTGGAAAGAGAGGCACAGGATCCAAAGGCCTTTCACTTTATTCTTGACACCACAAAATCCTGAGATACTCCACAGACTCAGTAGACTGAGAGAAAGACCACGAGTAGGACACAAGCAGAATGTTAGCAGCAATGATTGAGCCGGACTTTGGTAGCTGAGTATGTCGCCTTCGCAGGGGTGGAAATGTCACATAGCCCTGGGTTATCATCTCTTCCCTCTGGCTGTTGAGGGGAAGCAGAACCTGCTTCAATCTACATGTTCCACCTCTTTTTCCATTATGCCCTATTCCTCCTCCAGGAACCTGCTGAATGATTATGGGGTGCTGGTTTGGGGCTCCCATAAATACATGCACTTTGGGGTCAAGCACCCAAAAGCACCTTATGCTGGAGGAGGAGAACTGGACACCTCAGTTATAAAACCAAGCAGTATAACCTACTGAACAGTAATGAATGTTTTACTGGAAAAATCTTAAAGTAGATTAGTAAAAGATTAAAAAAGAATATCCATCAAAAGTGAGCTAAATTCCAAATGTTCTCAGAGTTCTTTTGAATATTGCACTTTGACTGGGTAGCACTTAATACAACTGGTCAATAACTGCAAAAATAAAGTGGCTGGCTGATTGTTCACACAAGATTTGCATAAAAGTTGAGGACAGTTCATACGAAGAGTAAAATGGGATGTTTGAACTTGCAAAATAAGAAAGCAGAATCCCCAGGTACAGTCCACACACACACAGAGTTACAAGATTTTAAAAGAGGTACCATTCTGCCATCTTGCTCAGCTCCGATCTTCAAATGTTTTTAAAATGAAAACTCAGAACAAGTCGAACATAAACAGACCCGAAGTTGGTGCCTTGATGTATGTATTTCCCACATTACTTTTCTGATGTAAATACGCCCTTAAAATATACATCCACATAACCTCATCTTATATAAACACTAGCTTATGTATCAGATATTTCCAACTTTTTCATAACGTATTTGACTCTTTCACCAAAGATGCTAGAAGTTAGAGTGTACTTGAGAAACGAGCATAAAGTGATTCTTCAGAACAAGGTGTTCTGAATCTGGGAGGCAGAGAACTCTGTCCTAAACTCTGAAAATGAGTGCTACATTCAAGGACCGGGGGTTAAAGTTATAAAGTGAACTGCGCTGAGCCATTGCATAGGATGTGGAGACGAGGACTAGCAGAGCTGGAAACAGGCAAATCAGCACGTTCTGCTTAATCAGACAGCTAAAGTGCCCTTTATAGGCATCCTATTTCAGTCTGTTTTCTAATAGCATACAATCTATTTCTAGTTACAGGATACACTAGAGGTAACAAGATTCATGATGTACTTTCTAAATAGTAATTAAACATTTACTTATCACAAGAGAATAATTTGACACCACTAAAAGTCCATTTGTAGCCAGGCATGGTGGTACACGCCTGTAATCCCAGCACTCCCACAGGCTGAGGCAGGAGGACCACAAATTCAAGCTCAACATAGGCCACTTAGCATTAGTGAGACCTGTCTCAAAATAAAAATTTTTTTTAAAAAGAGAAAGGGATGTAACTTAGTGCAAAGGCCCTGTGTTCAATCCCTAATACTGTGGGGAAAAAATCCATTTGTACTCATTTCATCTTATAGCTAGTCTTTTATTGATGTCAATGGTAATTTAAACAATTTTTAATATCATAATTTTTTAAGGTGAAAAAAAGCTTTTTGAAATATAAAATTTAGAGAATAAATATCCTGTTAATTTAGTTTTGATTTAAGGCCCCAGAAAATTCAAAGACACAATGAAGGAACAAAAATTCTATCTTAAAATTATACTATAAATTATATTGTAAAACTTCCAGAGAATTATTTTATCAACAATTTACCATGGAGTATGAGTTATCTCAGAGTTTTCTGGCTGCCCTACTATAGGTTATTCGGAAAGTTTAAAGAAACCACTGTGCTCAATCAGTCAACCCAGACAGATGTTCCCAAACCTATCCTTGCATCAATATCCCATGAGGGACCTGCATAAAGGCGCCCATTATCAGGATATACCCCAGAGATATGCTTAAATGGGCTCTGGAGGGAGGCTTATGATTATGCAGAGTTTTTGTTATTGTTGTTGTTGTTGTTTTTTGGTTTTTTGAGGCAAGGTTTCACTATGTAGTCCAGGCTGGCCTTGCCCTCATTTTGTAGCCCAGTCTGGCCTCGAACTCACAGTGATCAGCCTGCCTCAGCCTCCCACACACTGGCCTGGCTGTTGTTATTGTTGTTTTAGAAAATAACCAGATTACCTATGCAGCCAGATTTCAGGCTCACTAAACTGGCAGAGGTCAATCAGCAGGTAAGAGAAGCTTAATATATTGATCTCTGTACCTTTCAAAAGCAGTGAAGACTTGGAAATGAGAGGACATGGACTTTGTAAACACAAAGTTAACTCCACAGCTTTTTCCAAAAGTAGTTTCAAGACTAAAAATGATCCTCGAACAGAGTGAGGAATGGGAACTTTAATGAGTAGTTAAGACAAAGAACGTGTGTCCACACATTTATTGTATAGTACCTTCTAAAATGTCAAAACTAAATCTCCATGTGAGTCCTGACAAATATTTAATATAGTTATATCCATTAAGAATGAAATTTTGGGCCGGTGAGAGAGCTCAGCAACATAAGCACCTGCCTGGCAAGCGCAAGGTCCTGAGTTCAACTCCCGGAACCCACATGCAAGAAAAGGGCCGGTGATATCGCTCAGTGGCACGGGCGCCTGCCTGGCGTGCGAGGTCCTGAGGTCGACTCCCGGTACCCACAAAAAAAAAAAATGAAATTTTACAGAAAAAACTTCTATTTTTACTATTTTTGCTGTTATTCAATAAGACTAGACTTAAATAAAATCCACCCCAGTTGGGATGGATTACAACTTAGCTAAAGAACAGCGAAAATAAATGGGAGGCTGACATTCTAAAACTTTACTTCTTGGACTGCAAATCACAATCAACTTAATTCATCTGAGTGACTCTAGATCTGTGGCTCCAGGTAGTCACATCACGACGCTGCACCGTCTGCTTCAGCTCCAGCGCCTGCTCCTCCTCCGCTGTCAGTCAGAGCAGGCCTCAGTGCCCATAATGAGGACATTAGGCAGAATGAGAATCACACTTTCTGAAAAACACCGCAGGGTCCTGACAGGAGGAGCCAGGTGGGAAGGGCAAGAGATACCAGCGGACGAGGCTATCACATAGACTTCCCATCGGAGGCGCCATCACACATGGCCTGAGAAACGGCAAACTAACCTTTCCTGGAAGGTGAAAATTAGCCTTATTTTGTGTCTGTGGAAGAAAAAAAAAAAAAAACATTGGGAACACAGCAGGGAAAATGGAAGTGATGTATAAACATAGGCTTTTGTTTATTTATCACACCAAGAGAATGCAATTACGGAGTTTTAGTGCCCTCTCCCTAGCCATAGGAACAGAGCACCATTCCAAAAACGGAAAATAGATTTTGCTGAGGCTCTTTTCAAACTGCAGCAAAGGATTTAGGAGAAAAAAAAAAAAAATAGCACATAGCACATTTCCTAATCTGTATAAATTGTGCTACATTTACCTTATTTAATATTTTATGGGTAATTCAATGTGAAATTAAAATGTGACTTGGCTATTAAGTAATGAGTAATGAAAAAAAGTCTATCCATCTTTAATTTAGATCTCATTAGTGAGAAAGCAAAAGAAACAATAAAATCAACCTCTAGTAAGCTCCAAGCTTCATTAGCACACACAGCTTCTGCTAAAAATTTTTCCTCTAGCATCAATTGTGAATTATTAATGTCAGAGTTCGACCCAAAAGGGTGCTTGTAACAGGCCCCAATTAAGACTGAACAACTTCTCAAAGACAAATTCCAGTTTGGAGAGTGATACTAACTAACTCCTTTATGAAAGCATAGTTTTATTACAGTTTGCTATGGGTCACAGACTATGTGTAGATACAGCAATGCTAATTTCTTTTTTTTTTTTTCTGTGGGTACCAGGGGTCGACCTCAGGATCTAGCGCGCCAGCAGGCGCCCATGCCGCTGAGCGATATCACCGGCCCTTTTTTCGTATGTGGGTTCCGGGAGTTGAACTCGGGCCCTCGCGCTTGCCAGGCAGGCGCTTACGTGGCTGAGCCATCTCACCGGCCCCAGCAATACTAATTTCTGTAAGTGCAGTTAGTTTCTTATATTTTTTGGATGTGCTATATATATTTTATACCCAAATGAAGCAAATAATTTCGACTGTTTTTACTGCCTCTATACCAGGTACCATATAGCTAACTAATTAATTATGAAGGCCTCTGGTGGGTTGAATTGTGTCCCCAAAACTTCCGTGTTAAAGTCCTGATTTCCAGCTCCTCAGAATGTAACCGTAGAGGTGGGGTCACTACAGAAGCAGTTGAGTTAAACTGAGTCAGCCAGGAGTTACTAACCCAGCTTAATGCAATTAGTGTCCTTCTAAGGAGGGGAAAATGGGACACAGATACGGGGACGACACAAAATGAGGACACAGGGAGAAGACAACCATCTGCAAGCCAAGAAGGGCCAGGAGCAGATCTTTTTCACCACCTGCAGAAGGCACCAACCCTGCAGACGCCTTGATCATGAAGTTTCAGCATCCAGAAGCATGAAGTACTGCATTTCTCCTGTGTAGGCCACAGAGTTTATCGCACTTTGTGAGGGTGGCCCTAGCAAACTAATGAAGGCCTAAACATGCAGGTTTAAAATATATCCGTGCAATCATCCAGACTCTTCAAATAAGTACATCGAGTATACTTAAAACATTTAACAGATATTTTTCACCATTTATTCTAATAAGTGAAATTCTACAGATACCACTATCATGTGATCGTGGTGCCCCAAATGCTCTCTTAAACACAACAGCACCCACCCTCTGCCCCTCACTCACATCATGAAAGGTGAGCAACTCTCATGTGGTGGAAGAGATCACCACCTGACTGGACAGTCAGGCTCCCTTCTTGATCTAAAGTCCTGAGGCATCTAGTTTGCATAAATGCAGTGCAGTGTTAGGCTCCTCTACAGGGTTTTGAGAGAACAGACTGCAATGGAGAATCACCTGAAAGGTGTAAGAGCGGTCTCTAAGATTCACAGCTGAGATTTGAGCTCATGACTTCTTTTATGTTCCTCTCATCTTCTCCTCTCCCCTCTCCCCTCTCTCTCTCCTCAGTCCTGGTTTTCCCTCTCCCTCTTCCTGTGCCTCTTATGGTGTTTGTTTGAGACAAGGTCTAACTATGTAGTTCAGGCTGGCCTCAAACTTCCAGCAATCCTCCTGCCTCAGCCTCCTGAGTGCTGGGATTACAGGTGTGTGCCACCATGCCGCATTCTTATGGTGTTTGTTAGGGATCAAATGCAAGACCTCATGCTAAACACATGCTCTATTACTGAGCTACACTCCCAGCCCACTGGCTCATAACACCTTAAGACTCTTGATTCCCAGAGTTTGACTTTCTTTTATTTATGACCATTTGTTGCCCTGAAATTTGATTTATATGCCATACTAAGAAATTATAGTGATAAAAAAGGCAGCTAGCACACTTCTCTTTCTCAAAGTCAACCGCAAGGTAACACAAATTTTGAGGCTAACAGACTAGTCAATTGGTTACCTTGATAAAAATTTAACAAAATGTTCCTTTAAAATATCCCCCTGGTGTGTTAATTTTGGTCATAGTGCTGTGCTTTCCTAGAAAGAGTAATATGTCACCATTAAATTTTTTCACATAATGAACTTGAAAGGATTTTCTTAAAATTGATCACTTGAAAAATGAATTAGGAACCACAGAAGCTCAAAGAAGTAACAAAATATTAAACAAATGAAATGTTTGTATTTGTTTTAAAGTCATCTGCCTATTCAACAAATACATAATGATGCCTGCTTTTTGCCAGTCACTCAACAATCAACAGTGACACTCAAAGTATGCCTTCATTTGAGCCTACACTGTTTGAGAAAGGCAGGTAACAACCATATAAACATCTATAATTATAAAATTTATAGACTTCATTTATACTGAGCTAGTGAGGGCAAAAATCGGGAGTTAGAGAATCATGGGGAAGCTAGACTTCAGATTCAGGGAAGGTTCTCTCTAAAAGGTGACATTAAAAGAGACCTCACATAGGAAAAGGAGCAAGGTGTACAAAGTCCTTGTGGTGAAAGTCAGGTATTCAGTACTTTATTTAGGAACTGCAAAAAATCTGAAGATGCAAAGTGAGACGAACAAGGAGTGGTGTGGTATTAGACAGACAGAAAACACTATGCAGTACCTTAGGATGTGCTAGGGAAGTGGTGTAGTAATGTATGAAGTACCAGTGAAGTTTTTTTTTTGTGTGTGTGTGTGTGTGTGTGGGTACCGGGGGTCAAACTCAGGACCTTGTGTGCCAGCAGGCGCCCGTGCCGCTGAGCGATATCACTGGCCCTTTTTTCGTATGTGGGTACCGGGAGTTGAACTCGGGACCTCGCACTTGCCAGGCAGGCGCTTATGCCGCTGAGCTATCTCACCATGAATTTTTAAGTAGAGAGTGCATGAACTTATTTAGGGTTTTAAAAAGGTGGCTGTGGCTCTAGTGTGGAAAACGGGTGGACAGGAAACTATCCAGGAAGAGAGAAGACCTTTGGAATACAGTTCGTGGTGCAGAGAGAGAAGGGCAGATGCATCCAAGATGACCGTGAGCAGAAGAATCAACAGAACCTGCATGTTAATTGTAGGTAACGGGTGAGGAAAAAGGAAGATTAAAAAATGACTCCAACCTTACCAATATATTACAATATACATTTTCTTCACCAAGTCCACTCCCAATAAGCCAATAACTATGCATTTCTTTATTACATATATTTACAAGATTCAGACTTAATCGACATTTTATTTAATAGACATAATGTTGATGGCATCCATATACTGAAAAGCTAGATGATATCTAGCTATTCACACTTGCTTTCCTTTCCCCTTAGTCTTCATTTCTGTTTTTAAACTGTTACTAAGGTAAGGTTTTATTGGTGTAAAAACTGTGTGTACAGGATATATAGTTCATCAATTAACCTTAACTGATATCGAGAAACTATCTACTGTGGACAAACTGGCACAAAATGAAACAAAGTTATTTATTTAATCAAGCCATGAAAGAGATATATATATATATATTTTTTTTTTTTTTTTGTGGGTACCAGGGGGTCGACCTCAGGACCTCGCACGCCAGCAGGCGCCCGTGCCGCTGAGCGATATCACTGGCCCCTTTTTCGTATGTGGGATCCGGGAGTCGAACTCGGGCCCTTGCACTTGCCGGGCAGGCACTTAAGCCGCTGAGCCATCTCACCGGCCCCGAAAGAGATATTTTTAAAACTTAATTTTTGAACCTGTGCATCTTTATTTGAGCTCTAGAACAAAAATGAATTTAGAAAATAAGACAGTTGGAAAATGAAAAATATTATGATTTTTATTCTTTTTTATAAATGTTAATGTCTCCTTTGTTGTCAACTAATTATTTGATTTACTGAAGGAATTCCTGATGTAAATAAAGATTCTATTAAATATTTTGAGCAATAACAGGCATTCTCATGATTTCCTGGACAAAAAAACTAGTTTGAGATAGTTGTACGATTATTATTCATCTAGACCAGTGCTTCTCAACTATCAATATATAAATATATTGTCCAGGGATCAGGTCAATGTACACATACTGATTCAGTAAATCTAAGCTGAGCCTAAGATTCTGCATTTTCAAAAACTGCTGTGTAATAACAATGCTGATGGCCCTTGGACCACACTTCAAGTAGCAACAAGTACTCTAATAATTTAATCTAGATACTATTATGCATCATAATAGTTCGATATTATTCATAATGCTTAGGTCCAGTAGGAAGTAAATGAAGTAAAATCCTGCAGCTAGAGTAAATAAAAAGACAAGCACTTTATCTCTATTGTTGATGCCGATGTAAGAAATCTAATATTAACAACACAGAGGCATACTGTTCTTAAAAATTCTGCAATTACAGAAAATTTAAAAAGCTCTTTAGGATGCTTTCTTAGTTTCCTAGTGAGGAATCTGCAGGAAACCAAATGGTTGTGTTTATCCAATGACCCTCCTTGGTTATAAAACATTCTTTATTTTTTTTTCTCCTTATGGATAGTGCTCACTGGCCTCTAGATAACACCTAAAATTCCCTTTGTGTTATATAAAAATTGCAGTTTATGATTTTTTACCTATGGATGCAGAAAATGGGGGAAATACACGTAAGACTTGAAATTTATGGATCACCAAGGAATGTACATTCTTGGAACTCTGATGCAATTATCAGTGTTACAGTCAAAAAGGTCATAAAGTAGATAAGTTTCCAGAAAGACAAACAATAAACACCTCCTCTCAACTATGAAAAATGAGTAGTTATGGTAGAAACAAGACAGATGCATAACTAAAAATATGATACTGAAGGCTACAAAATCCGTGGGCAGTTTTGCTTCTTTCATTCATCCTGGGACTGGGGTCCACAGAGTACTTCATACTGTCCAGAAGAAATCACTGGCATCACTAATCTCTCCTCAGGATGTGCAAATGAAAAAGGTCTCCATCTTCTTTAAGCAACCCAAGGAACTTAAGGATCCACGGACATGGAAGAAGAAACCAGGTGACTTTATTAATGTTATTCCTAATTAGGAAAGGCCTGCAATAAGCAGTCAAATGTGTAATCTTAACAAAATTCACAGGGAGAGTTAAGCACCAAACATATCTAAATGAAAATTGTCGTGTTTTAAGTTGATAAACCTCAAATAACCCTATTCGTCATGAAAGTGCATTCATATACATGGTACTTCTATTTGGAGTTACTTTATCCTAGCAAGATCTTCAAAATACAGTTTTATTTGAGATCATTCGTTCCACTAGGCATACTTAGTTTCTACTCAGTAAAGTGATTAATTGATGAAAATTAGTGTCAACATTTTATAAACAAAAATTACCTCTTCTGGGCCGGTGAGAGCTCAGCGGCATAAGCGCCTGCCTGGCAAGCGCGAGGTCCTGAGCTCAACTCCTGGTACCCACATATGAAAAAAGGGCCGGTGATATCGCTCAGCGGCACGGGTGCCTGCTGGCAAGCACGAGGTCCTGAGGTCGATCCCCCCGTACCCACAGAAAAAAAAAAAATTACCTCTTCCATGTTTCATAGCCTGAGACATTGTCATCTCCTCCTTGTTTTATGCAAGTGCTTATTTTCAAGAGTTTTGAGGAACTTTATTCTGCAGTCACAACTGGGTCAAGTGTGTGAAGATTTCATCTGAGCTAGAAAGAGTATGGATCTCACACTTTTGAAACACTCAGCTGTGATCAAAAATACAGTGAATGCTGCTGCCTAGTGCCATTCGGTGGAAAGGCATGGATCGTTAATACAAATAGAATCGCACAAAACCTTAATAACAGTGCGTGACAAGCCTCAACTTGTTCGGTGCTGTCAGTCTGGGTTGAGCTACACACAAAGAAGGTGTGTTTTAAAGCACATCATAAATCATTGATCACAAATAACACATTAGCATGAAAAATTTAACATCAATTTCAATGGAGTTACATGATAGCCTACTTCGGATTGTAGCTTTTTAAGAAATGTCATCACAAGAGATGAAACTTGGGTCTGTGGTTATGATCCCGAGATTAAGGTTCAGAGGTCTTAAAGGAAATCATCCAGGTCTCCTCATGCAAAAAAAGCACATCAATCTAGGTCCAACGCCAAGGTGATATTGACTGCATTTTTTGACCTTGATGGAATCATGCAAGCTGAGTTTGTACCCGGGAACACTACTATGAACTCTAAATATTACAAGGGTTTATTAGAGCATTTAAGAAATATATGCATAGAAAATGGCCTGGAAAATGGATCATGACAGCACTCTGTGTCACATATTGCCTCTGGTATGACAATTTCTGTGAAATATAAACATTATGGCCATCCTCGCCCACCTTATTCACCAGATCTGCCATCATGCAACTTCTGGCTCTTCCCCAAAGTTAACATGATCATGCAAGGTAAATGTTTTCAATTAATTAGGACATCGAGGTAGCCATGACAATGCAACTAAAGACATTCATTCTGGAAAGAAGACTTCCAGAACTGCTTCAGAAAGTGGCAAGAATGATAAGATAGGGGTGTTTGAAGTGATGGAGAGTATTGTGAAGGGGATTAACGGTCTTTTACTGCAATACATTTTTAAAATTTAAACATTCACCATTTTTTAATCAAACCTCATACTTGATTCTAAAGTATGCATTCCTTTAACAATATAGATGATTGATAGTTCCTATTAAGAAAATTCAGTCCAGCAGCCAGAGACCCATCACCTACCAAGTCCCACCTGGCACAACTGCTACTTCACAGAGGCAATTTAAGGTACACTTCCTTTCTAGCTCTGTCCTAAATTACATCACTAGGTGGTTATATGTATCCTTTTCATCACTTCCATTACCCCACACACTCCTGGTTTTTTACCTTGCTTCTATCTCCTTAAACTCTGTGTTTTCTATGTACCTTCCAAGTGTGTTGCTCAGAGTTACAAACTCTGTGACTCTTCAGTTTATATATTACTATACATCTTACTGTCTTCCATTGATTTAACAATCATCTATATGTTGGTAAACTGGGAACCTATTGCCTTTAGCTCAGATTTTAACTCAATGGAAATGCTTCATTAAATGTCCCACAAGTACCAATAAATTCATATTCACCACCTCCCACTCTGCTTCAATCCCACAAATTTTTCTATTGTTCTCAATATCCATGAATTGTGCTGCAAGCTACTCAGTCACCGAACCCAGGAAGCTTTACTTGGTTTCTCCCTCTCCCTCTCCCGCTTCCCACAATCATTCGAACTGTGACTCACCAAACAAGTCAATCTTACACATACTTGTAGGCTCCTTCCCCTGATCTCCAATACCATTGCTTTCTTCCAGATCCTCAACACTTAATAAACTATACCAACAGCATAAGTGACCTCCCAGTCTGTGTTCTACCCACACTTTACTAGAGTATCTTTCTAAAACATGAATCATGTAACTCCCCTGCCTAAAATACTGAGATAACTACCCAGCAGTCCACATGAAATCTCATTTCTCTGACCTAACCTTTGGAATCTGACCCTTACAGAGGTCTCTAATCCTACATCACCACATGAGTCCCACCATCCAATTTAGGGGAGACATTCATAACTTTCCTGAAGTGCCATATACTTTCCTTTTCCTGTCTCTTCTGCTTTCCTCTTGGAAAGAATTTATGCTGCTCATGTGTCTGATTAAGATGACTCAATCTTTCCAGATTCCCATAGGCTCTCTGAGTACTCCCTTTGTGTTCTCATGAGATCTCATCTATACCTTTGTTAAAGAAATGTGAGAGAGAGACATGGGTCTAGTTTTAGTCTTCAGCATGTGGAAAGCTAGTTTTTCCAGCACCATTTATTAAAGGGGCTATCTTTCTTCCAGTGAACATATTTGGCTCCTTTATGGAAGATAAGGCAGTTGAGTGTGTTTGGAGCTGTTTCTGCATCTTCTATTCTGTTCCATTGATCCCTGGGTCTGTTTTTTTTTTCCAGTACCATGCTGTTTTTATCACAGTAGCTTTGTAGTATGATTTCAAGTCAGGGTTTGTGGTGTCTCCTGCCTTGCCTTTGTTGCCCAGAATTGCTTTTGCTGTTAGAGGTCTCTTCTGGTTCCAAACAAATTTTAGGATTGTTTTCTCTAATTCTGTGAAGTATGCTATTAGTATTTTGATTGGGATTGCATTAAATCTGTACAACAATTTTGGAAGTATGCCCATTTTCACTATATTGGTTCTTCCTACCCAAGAGTAAGGGATATCTTTCCATTTTCTGATATCCTCTTCAATATCCTTTTTCAAGGTACTGGAGTTTTCAGTGTGAAGATATTTTACTTCCTTTGTTAGATTGATTCCTAAGTATTTCATTTTTTGGATGTTATTGTGAAAGGTGAGGTTTTCCTAATTTCTCTTTCAGTGAGTTTTTTATTTGTGTACAGGAATTCCACTGATTTTTGAGTGTTGAGTTTATATCCAGCTACACTACTGAATTTGCTTATTAAATCTATAAGTCTTTTGGTGGAGTTTCTGGAGTCTTCTATGTAAAGTATCATGTCATCCACAAATAATGATAATTTACCTTCTTCCTTTCCTATCTTTATTTCTTTTATTTCCTTCTCTTGTCTAATTGCTCTAATGTTTCCAGAACTATATTGAATAGGAATGATGATAGTGGACATCCTTGTCTTGTTCCTGATTTTAGAATGAAAGCTTTCAGTTTTTGACTATTTATATAATGTTGGGTATTGGTTTGTCATCGAAAGCTTTTATCAGATTGAGATAAAGACCATCCATTCCAATTTTCTGTAAGGTTTTTATCATAAAATCAAAATGCTTCAAAGATCTAAACATTAAAACAGAAATAGTGAATCTGCTGGAAGAGAGAATAAGTAGAACTCTTGAATACATATATGTAGGCAAAGACTTCATGAACAAAACCCCGACTGCATGGGAAATACTATAAAGAATTGACAACTGCAATCTCATCTTATTAAAGAGCTTTTGCACACCAAAAGAAATCAACAACAGAGTAAAAAGACAACCCATGGAATGGGAAAAAATTTTTTCCAGCTGCTCTGCAGACAAAGGACTAATATCTAGAATATATAAAGAACTAAAAAATATCAAAACCCCAAAATTTAAAGACCCAATCCAAAAATAGGCATCGGAAATGAATAGACACTTCTCAGAGGAGGAAGTATGAACTGCAAATAAATATATGAAAAAGTGTTCAACATTACTGGTCATTCAAGAGATGCAAATTAAAACAACACTGAGATTCCATCTCACCCCAGAAAGAATGGTTCTCATCAAGAAATCAACCAATAACAAATGCTAGTGAGGCTATGGGGAAAAAGGAACCCTTCTCCACTGTTGGTGGGAGCACAGACTGGAACAACCACGGTGGAAACCAGTGTGGCAATTCCTCAAGAAACTAAAACTAGGGCCGGTGATATAGGTCAGCAGCATAAGCACCTGCCTGGCAAGAGCGAGGTCCTGAGTTCGGTTCCTGGCACCCACATAAAGAAAAAAAAAGAAACAAAACTAGTGGCTCCATTTGACCCAGCTATTCCCCTTCTTGGTGTCTTACCGAAAGAATTAAAAACATACCATAGCGATCTATGCACACCCATGTTTATAGCAGCACGGTTTGTAATAGCTTAATCTTGGAAACAACCCAAATGAGCATCAAGCTATGAATGGATATAGAAGATGTGGGGTTTTTCTACAGTGGAGTGCTACTCATCCATAAAGAAGGATAAACATGAGACATTTCTAGGTAAATGGATGCACCTTGAGACTATACTCTTAAGTGAAATAAATTGGACACAAGTGTAAATATCGCATTATTTCCTGGTGTGAGAAACTGAAAGTGTAAATAAGGATTAAAATGTATAATAGATATTGTGAAATAGAAAGAAAATGTTCAAACAGGAAGGGGAACTAGGGAGGGGAAGGGGGGATAGAGGGAACGGAAAAGAAAAAAAAGAACATGAAAAGAAGGAAAAATGGAAACAAAGCTTTTGTAAATGAGGAGAAGGGGGTTGAAGGGAGGGTAGGGTAATGAGAAAAAAAGAATCAAGATATATCATGTACAGGTACAAATTCCCTATGATGAATGGGATCATTATGTATATCTAAAGTGTATCAATAAACTTAAAATTTTTTTTTTTTTTTTAAATATGGAACGCTTCACGAATTTGCGTGTCATCCTTGCGCAGGGGCCATGCTAATCTTCTCTGTATCGTTCCAATTTTAGTATATGTGCTGCCGAAGCGAGCACAAACTTAAAATTTTTAATAAAAATATGTGCAACCACCCATGTGATTAGTTCAGGCTCCTGCTTCTCTACTCTGGATTATTGGTTTTCCTGCTCTGTAACTTGAGCCTCTTTAGAACAAGAATATTTTATTCAGCATCATATCCCCGGAACCGAACACTGTACGACCACAGGGTTAAAAGCAGTAAGTGACTGAAGGAACAGATGAGCCAGTGAACGATCAACTGCAGAAATGCCTTTACCAGTCCAAGATAGTTTAGCTGGCTCATCGAACTATCACTGACTGCACAGTATTTGTGTGACTTTCACAAAACTGTGGTTACAATATTTTCAACTGTATTATCCCCAGGACATATGCGTTAAATTATTGGTTGAGCTTAGCTCAAAAATAACAATTTTCTCTCCAGACAAATGTGAAAGTTATTGTTAGCCATAATATATAATGCCACGTTTCTTTTTTTACTTTAACTGCCAGAAAACTTAAAGACAAATTTAGTGTTCAATAGTAGTAATTAAACTGTCCTAAGTTCCTGGTGATTTTTATTCTATTTGTTCTCATAGATGTTCTATTTCTATACTGAATTCTACTATACATGATTGTTTTTCTAAAGTCTTGTATGATAAATAATTGTGTATGTGTAAGTAGGTGGGGAACTTATTTGTTCCACCTTCATTCCCTTCTACTAAGAAAGCCACATAAAAAGTACAGAGCTACCACTGCTTGAGCTGTACGGACTCGCAGCAACCTACCAGATTCCCTCAGTCTTGTTCAGTTTGGTTCTGCAGCTATGCATCTCAATCCAAAGGTCTCACTCATATGAAACCGATGGAACAGTACAGCTGCCAGTACTATACAGTTCATCAGCAATAACAAAGTTCCATTCATGCTTGGAATGTGGTCACACATTTATTAGTTATAACCAATGGACCATGAGCATAAGTTTTAAGTTCATGTTATGTAGTAATTTAAATGTTAGCTGTTAATGCAGGTGGACACTTCAGCAAACAAAACTGAATGAAAGTCTAGAGCAGTGCGTCACAGGCCTGGCTTCCTACTGGAATCTCTTGAAGGTCTACTAGGTCTCCTCTGTAACACTTCTGCCAGGTCCTAATGAAATCAGCATCTCCAAGGCAGCAGAATGGTGCCCTGCACCATTCGTTCTAAGCACCCTGAAGAGGTTGAACATACAGTGAGGTATAGGGATCACTGATCTAGAGTCTGATAAAGGGCTCAGAGTTGGTGATAAAGATGGGCAACTTAACAGGGCTTGCCTATCGGAATGTTAAAGAGAGAAAACTACTTTTTAAAAATCAAACTGTATATTTATCCCACTGAAATGAAGTTGGTTATGTAAATCCAAACTAAAGGAGTGGGGAAATTAGAGGTGGATTCTCATTTTTAAAAGAATTTTATGTCTCTATGAAGGATTAATTTAGGTACTTCCTCAAGTCCCAGGAAGTCCTAGGTGTGCTTTATAGATTCATCTCAGTTATTAATGATGCTTGTGACCTTTGCAAAGTCACTTGACTCTCCCTAGGCCTTGTGTTTCTAACGTGCACACAGAGAGAACTGAGTGGGAAAGGACCTTCTCAGCTCTCACAGCTGTCCAGATGGTACTCAGAGGAGGAAGGTAGCTGACAGCACAGACTTGGAGCTCAGCTGCCAAATTTGAATCCCAGCTCTCATAGTTCTATCTCATTGGGTGGGCTACATAACTTCTCAGTGCCTCAGTTTCATAAAGTAAAAATGTGATGAAAATACTGCATACCTCGCAGGGTAGGGATGATAAGTGATATAATACAGACAAAAACACTTATAATAGTTCTGGGCACATAGCAAGAACATTTAGAACATCAGCTTTCAATCTACTTGTGACAGTTAATCTTAACTATCAACACGACTGGCTTGGGAGTCATGTAGGGGATTAGGAAAGCACATCTCCGAGTTTATCTAGCTGGGTTATAGAGGCATGACCTTGGTGTCTACATCTGACCCCTTATTCCTTCCTCTCTGGCACTCGTCCTCTGTACTCTGCTTCTCAACCTCCACACAGCCTGTACCTTTGCTCTGTCATGCCCTTCCGCCATGACGTTTCTGCCTTTGAGCCAGCCAACCACGGACTGAAACCCTTGAAACTGGCAGTTAAATTAAACTTCTCCTTTATACTGCAGGTGTCAGATAGTTTATCCCAGCAATAACAAAGCCGATGAGTACATTATTATCAATTCTGTCACCGAAAAAGGTCAGGGCACTTAGTGCGTTAATGTGCTGGTGACCTCTTCAAAAAAATGTCTGACCAACTAGGTAGCCTTTGGTTACAGGAAGACAGTCCTCTATGGTAGTGGTCCCACCTTTTGGCATGAGGGACTAATTTTGTGGAAGACAAATTTTCCACAGACTGGGTGGGGGTAGTTGCTTTTTTTATTAGTATATATTTGTAATACATAATAATTACATTCCCCAGCACTGGCATCATGACCTCAGCTCCACTTCAGATCATCAGGCATTAAATTCTCATAAGAAGCACACAACCTAGTACCTCTCATGTAGCTTAAGTAAAGTTTGCTCTCCTATGAGAAATGCTAGGGGAGAGACAGAGAGAGAGAGAAAGAGAGAGAGAAAGAGAGAGAGAGAGAGAGGCTGATCTGACAGGAGGTGGAGCTCAGGTGATAATGCAAGCAATGGGCCTGCTGGGCCACCCAATTCCTAACAGGCCACAGACTGGCACCAAGTCCATGGTTTAGGGCTGTAGATCCCTACTCTATAGAACACACTTTGAGGAAAGCTGGATTACATGATTGTTCTCCCCTTCAAACTCTAGCAGAATTTAATTTATCCTTATATCTTCAAGGGGCTGAAAGCCTATGGTCCACAGGTAAGTTCCAGCCTGTCTCTAAATTAAGCTTTATTAGAACACAGCCACATTCATTGTTTACACATTGTCTATACTTTTCTTACCACAACCACAGCAGATTTTTTTTTTTTTTTGTGGGTACCGGGGGTCGACCTCAGGACCTCGTGCGCCAGCAGGCGCCTGTGCTGCTGAGCGATATCACCAGCCCTTTTTTCATATGTGGGTACCAGGAGTTGAACTCAGGCCCTCGCGCTTGCCAGGCAGGCACTTATGCCGCTGAGCCATCTCACCGGCCCACTGCAGCAGATTTGAATAGCTAAGACAGCTAAAAGCATATGGCCCACAAAGCCTAAAATATATATTGTCTACCCCTTTATAGAAAAAGTTGATCATCTCTGCCTTAGAAATACAGTGTATTGGGAAGCCTACAGCTCTAAAGTATAGTAACCTCATCATCAAGGCAAATCATACTTTATGAATTGGCATTTCAATTTCATCTACCCAACTGGCTGTAAGGAGAAAGGAAACTATCATAGGGCACAAGAGCAAGTGGATCTGCGCTTGGGAGGTTCTTGAAGCTATGTGCTGAAAAGAACAAAAAGTGAGGGTCATAGAAGAGCTGATGATGGGAAAGAAACAGAAAATAATTAAAGAAACAGTGACATAGAGGTCCTGACTCTAGGTAAAGATGCTTTTGTATGATAGGCACTTTCTCTCACTGCCTTCTCATAGTCTACATACTCTCCCAAGAACATTGGCCTTTCTTTATAATCAAGCACAATCCTGGAAAAGATTTTTTGTTATGCTATTCAATTCTTATAGGCTAAGTATTATTTTCTACTTTGATAGATTAATAAACCCAGGCACACTGAGTTGAAGCAAGTTCTCCATCCTCCATATACAATCACAGGTTGAGTTTGTAGTCAAACCTCATCTTAGCCATCTCAGATTTTCCACTGTGCCTCAACTGAAATTATTCAATTCTAGAATTTCTCCTAAATTCCTAAGCACAGAGAAATGTCATATAAAATCCCGATGACCAATCTTATGCACTGTGCTAGAGTATAGTTTACTCTATACAAAGCTTTATTTCCACCCATACTAATAAACTTTTGCTCTCCACAAGTTTAGCTCTTGGGTTGGAGTGAGGAGAAATGAAGCACAGAGAGGCAAAGTGAAGTAAGGAATCTTCCAGCATCCTGCATAGATATCAACCCCCATGAAATTTATCTTACCAAGAAAGATAGAGAAAGGGATTCATTCAGTGTGAATAGAAACACAGGAAGCTTATTGAAGAATAGACAAAAATGCACTGTTTGAAAATGGCAGCTGCAAACCTTATCTCTTGTATTCCATTGCTAGTCAGCTTTTCATAGCCAAATGTAAATTAGAAGAAATATAATTTAGTGTTTAGAAAATATGCCTAATTTACCACCAAAGCTATACAATTTGTCTTGAAGTAAGGAATTCTACATCAGCTTTTTAAAATGATGGTGATTAAGTAGACTACAATATACTTCCAGTGTTCCTTTCCTTTCATTATTTGTGGCACCCTGATGAAAAGTAATTAGGCTTTGGCGAGTTTTCCTCTTAGATGTAATTTGGACCACTTATCTGAGATTCTCAGAAGGGAGCTGACGTGATGACTAACAGAGAACACCTGCTTCAATCGATGTAAAGGAAGCTCCTGAGAACCTTTTCCTCTGCTATGAATGCACATTTCTGCAAACTGTAATACGACTGAGTGATGACTAATGAATTGCCTTTTCTAGCCAGCATTCTCATTTAAAAGAAACAAGGAGTTAAATGATATATTTCTTTATATTTACATAAGGAAAAAGAGAAGAATGGTCAGGAATATTAAATTAACAAGAGAAGAATAGGGAGATATACAGATATCTAATCCCAGTGACTAACATATCTTCAAAAAAAAGCTCCTCAGCTATTCAGGTGCTTTTAATAAAAAGCCTCATAATTTGGGATTCTGTTATTTTCTTAATTTTCTTGGGGTCTGTAGAAAATGTATGTTTTACTGTTTCCAACACATATTCATGTGTGTGAAAATTCTATCCACACTGTCCTCATTGTATGAAAAGTAGGAAACTGGCATATTTGTGGTCCATAAAAGGAGGATGGTCTCAATGCTTTATGAAAACACTAAAGTATTCCATTTTCTGAGTGGGACCTGTGAAGCCTCAAAAATATTTTTACAAAACTATTCGTTGCTTTTATTGCCTATTAAAAGGCCGTACAACTATTACCTGGCATCGGTAATTTACTCACTGACATCACTTCCTGGTTATGTAAAGTAAAGCAAAACACTTAGTTCATATGGGAAAGTTCATTCATTTTATGAATGAACTCATAAAAATAATTACCTAGCTCAGTATACAGCAGTAAGAAGGTACTCAAAATATTTAATTTCCCTTCTTATTGATAAAATAGGTACTTTCTACTGTTTTCAGTGTTTTACTACTAATCATGAACTAAAAAAAAATGTAAGTGGTAGAAGACTAATTTAAAATTCGCATCTTATTTTATTTATACTATAATGTTAACATTTTTAAGTAAATTCACTCCCAAGAAAAAATGGCAAGGATTTGCAAAACCTTCCTTCTAAAACACAGTCAAAATAATCAAGACTATATCCCCAAGACTGCAACTAAGAACTTTTACCTACTTAGTTCAAGAAGTAGTAAAAATGTAAAACCATTTAGAACCAAATCAAGAGATTCAGCACATTATTTCTCCCCATCCTGAAGATGTCCATTCTACTGGGGCAAAGGTGGGTGCACTGAAGCTTCGAAACACTTATTAATTGCCCTCCAACCCAGATTAGTCAGGCATGATTGGAATGTGTATGTAGTAATGAGGAAGGATGGAAGGCATTAATAAAAATCACCAAAATGGAAGCATATCATGGAAAACTTACGTAAGTTTTTAAGAGTCAAGCAGAAACTATAGGTATGTACCACATGCCTGTCTGTATCCTTCTTTAATATTTTTAATGAATTAATCCAGTCAATTCAATTGCCTATGCACCTATATAGTGACAAAACCCCACCAGCCTGGCTTCAAATTCTCATAGCAACAACCAAATAAGGAGATAAAAAACAGGGCCGGTGAGATGGCTCAGCGGCGTAAGCGCCTGCCTTGCAAGCGCGAAGGCCCGAGTTCGACTCCCGGATCCCACATACGAAAAAGGGGCCGGTGATATCGCTCAGCGGCACGGGTGCCTGTTGGCGCGCGAGGTCCTGAGGTCGTCCCCCCGGTACCCACAAAAAAAAAAAAAAAAAAAAAAAACAACAGCTAAAGATATTTGAAGAGAGTTTTACACATTCAAACATTATATACCCAACTAAATTGTCATTTGTGTATAAAGAAAATATAAAGGCATATTAAATATGTAGAATAGTTAGAAAGTACAACTTCTATGAATCCTTTTTGGGTTTTGAGGGGTTTTTCTTTTTTCTTCCTTTTTTTTTTTTTTTCCCTTTGCAGTACTGGGGATCAAGCCCTACCACTAAGCTACATCCCCAGAACTTTTATAATTTTTTATTTTATGTTATTTTGGGTCAAGGTCTCACTAAGTCCCCCAAGCTGGGCTAGAATTTGTGACCCTGCTGCCTCAGCATACCAGAATTATGACAGTATTAGGTATTTACCACATGCCCACATGCCCATCTGGACCCTTCTTTAATATATTTAATGAATTAATCCAGTCAATCCAATAATGATAAAAATAAAAAGGACTCAACACCACTGTATGACAGACACACAATTAGCAAACAACTTATTTAAAAGTATAATTGTCTAAACAGTTGATTAAGATGACAAAATAGTGTATCACATAAAAATAAACATACAGTATAAAAACAGATAATTATTCAGAACAGATAAAATTTCCAGCTAATAATAATAAAAAGCTGAGGTTGCTGCCAAGGGGAGGATTTTTTGTGTGTGATAATATCTATGGTCTTTGGAGCAATATTACATTAGCTTTTAAAAGATAACTTTTGGTAGAACAAGAAATGTCTTACATACCTTCCAATTTATCAGAAAGATGATCCATACATAAGAGAAAAAAAAAGGTGAAATATTTAGAAAGTATTAAAGAAAGAAATTTAAAATTATATGGTATAATTAAGACCTAGCATTTTATAACACTGAATATTAATGAAAGGGTTTACAAAAACAATTCTCTCAATGACTCAAAAAAACAAAACTACATGTGACATATGAGACATACTAGGAACAAAGTAACTTGGAAATAAATGTATAGGTAAAAATTTCTCATTTCTATCATTAGTTCATTTACCATTACATTATTATTTATAAAAATAAGTCCAGGCTTAAGATCTTAATAGCATGTAAGATTGAATTCAAAACACAAATGTTACACTAGTAAATGAATATAAAAACTTTGACTATTACACAGTAGTGCTCCTTTTGAGTAGAAAATAAAGACTGCATTTTATGAGTGAGTGATACACATTTTATTATTGATACTGTTCAAATTTTTATTCAGGAGCAAGGGAAGAACTTTTCTACAGAGTCCTGGAAAAAAAAATAACTTAGTTGCATGTTTATAATACCTATTACTACAATAATAAAACAGGTACTAAATATGATAATGTTTTATCTCATTTAATCATGGCATCAATCTCATAAGTTTTATTGTTATCATTGCATAACAGATGACATAAAACAGTTAGTTAATTTACCCATAATCTTATTGCCAAAAGTGGTAAAACTTGGATTCAAAGCCAGGCAATCCAACTCAGAACACAAAATTTTAATAACTACATCATATAAGCAGAATAAAGTACAAACTATAGTAAAAAAAAAAAAATCCCCTCAGAGAATAAGTCCAGATTGACACAGGCTGACTGGATACTAGGCTGGAACAAAAAACTACTTTCATTTCTACTGACCAGTAGTCAATGAATTTCATGACAGCCTATCAGTTCTGGCCAAATCTGCCACAGAGGGACCCTTGTTATACTGGGTCCTGTGAAATGAACGTGCCAGTACTCCCCAAACCATCCCCACTTCTATGGTCTGAGAGTTGGTGTCCCCTCAGAATTCATATGAGAAATCTTAATTTCCAAGGTGACAGCATTAGAAGGTGGGACTTTGGGGAGGCATTTAGATTAGGAAAGCAGTACCATCGGATGGGGTCAGTGCCCTTATAAAAGCTTCCTGAAAAAGCTCCCTTGGCACTTTTATCAAGGTGCTACACGGCTAGAAGGCATTATCTATGAACAAAAAATTAGGCCCTCACCAGACAGCCCATCTGTTGGTGCCTTAATCTTGGGACTTCTCAGCCTCCAGAACTGTGAGAAATAAATTTCTGTTGTATACAACTTGCATCATTCATGATGTTTCATGATAGAATCCTGAACAAACTAAGGCATGCAGTGTCTGTAATTTGCTAGATCTCACAGGACCTAGCATATAGTTGTACACATTCCTGAGGTTTATTACAATGAAAAGATACAAAGTGCAATCAGCAAAGGAAAAAGGGGAAGGAGGAGAGGTCTGGAAGAAACCAGGTGTAATCCTCCAAGAGTCTTCTCCCTGTGGAACTGCCCAGGACGTGCTTAGCTCCTAGAGGAATAAGTTGACAGCAAGTGCGGCAATGAGTGGGAAGTACTGTCTCCCAGAGCAGCTCCTTAGAGACTCACTGCCAATGCTTTCTACTGGGGGCTGGTAGGTGGCACCTTCTGCCTAGCATGTGCCGAATTCTAGAGTCCCAGAAGGAAGACGGGTGTTACGCATAAACACATTCTTTGCACGGTTCAGACAGTGAGCCATCCTTATCATTTAAAGAAAGTGTTTTGTGTTGTTTTGTTTTTAGTATCAGTGCAGAGAACTGTTAACCAAATCCCAGAGGCCAGCAAAGGGCCAGCCTTGCACGCAAGCTTTTCTAAGTATAAGCAGTCTCAAGCCAGTATTAACATTTTTCTGCACTGCAAACATGAAACACTCAGCCACATTAATCTGAGTCTCCCTGAGATCGATTGACCCTATACAGTAGTCTACTATTCTATACTATTTTCTTATAATGTAGATTTTTTTTCCTCTTCATTATTCCCAACAATTTGTCATCTCCTCCACTCCACCCTGTGACACCACATGAGACACACTGACCGGGTCCAAATGCTTAGAGTAAGTTTCAGAATGGCAAAGAAAATGAGCCAATGAATTTCAAAGTTTGCCATTCAATCTATACACACAAGCATCAGTTAGGGTCCAGGTATCATGTTAAAAGCAGTGACTAGATATGAAGTGGAATTCAGATCTACATTCTGCACTGAAGCAGTGACTAGATATGAAGTGGAATTCAGATCTACATTCTGCACTGAAGCAGTACGTAATCTTCATATGGGAAAGTTGAAATGTGTCATTAACTTTCACATCAAGTAAGCAAACGGTAGGCACTGACGCTGGGAATACAACAGCGAACAAAATCAGTAAGGTTTCTATCATCACTACCAGAAAAGGATTCGCAGAGATGGGAGCACTAGAGAGGAACAATGTGAGGTCAATGTGGTCAATGTGAGGATATGTTAACAGGATGACGTGATGCCAACATCATGAAAAGCATTTGACAAAATTATAATGCTTTTGCCAAAGGAGCCATATGCAGCTGGATAAGATTATTTCCAATCAAATTTGTCAATTTATATCCTTATTCTCAGAATGTCATGCACAGTATTTGAACTCTCAGCAATATCTCTAACCTACAAGGCTCTTTTAAATTCCTTTGATGGCCAAGCAG
Source organism: Erethizon dorsatum (assembly GCA_028451465.1). Lineage (NCBI taxonomy): Eukaryota > Metazoa > Chordata > Mammalia > Rodentia > Erethizontidae > Erethizon > Erethizon dorsatum. The sequence continues at coordinate 149,816,886 of CM051823.1, forward strand.
CATGGAATTTGCTCAGTCTTGTAAGTAATCACGGGCAGAATTCAGTACCATACTACTAAAGGTAAAGTATTCTCTTGATTCTTATGTTTATAAGCTCACCTTTTAGGAAAAACTAGAATATTTTTCTGCATGCAGTAATAAAATACAACAGATTGATTTTGGCGAATTTCAATAATAGGCTTAGGGTCAATAACAGTATTTGAAGACAATTACAACAAAAATGTCCATCGTTTCTTCTTTCTTTCTTCCTTTTTCCTTTTTTTCTTAATAATTAGAAAAAATTAATCCTTCTGGCTCTTTTTCCAAGAAGGCACAGTAAATTTTTTACAGAAGCTATTCTTCCTATCTAATGGATGGAATTTATTCTCACCTTTTGTGTGTATTTAATTTTTTCTTTCTGGCCTTTTTTCATCTATATTCTTCTCTTTTCGGTTTCTTTAATTTGCTCCTTCTCCTTTTATACTAGACTCTCTTAATGACTTGATCCATAATAATGGATCTGACTCTTGACTTAAGTGCCATTCTTATAACAACCTATTTGGTCATTTGGGGTCTGAACTAGACCCCAATCTGTGCTAGAACTTCAGGAACATAGTGCAACCTTTTATTAGATTTTCAAGATCTTCTAGGACCAATTTCATGCTCTAAGTAGAAGACTATCATTTAGCTCTTAAAACAGTAGAAGATTCACAACTGTCCCCAGAGTCTGCTGTATCAGACACACAAGCAATCAAGTGACACATCTCCGTGGACTGTCCTTCCCCTTAATCGGACACTGATGAGTGAATTCCCAAGTGAATTCCCCTCAGCTTCGTGTACCAGAATACTATGCTCACTTCCTCAAGCGTCTGGAATAAAACTTCTTTCCTTATTTTGTTCTTAATACCCTCCCTAGGTACCTTTATGTGTACTCTATATTTATTTTGATTTTCCCCAAAAAGCTACTTACATTAGCAAGAAAGCAGTCCAAGACAAATATCTTTAAGCTGAAGAAGTTAGTCAAGTCAATGAGGTAAAATAACTTAAGCCAAAGTTGGATAGTAAACACTGTCCACATCTCCCCAAGCATGCAGTCATATTTTATTCTCTCTTTATTTTGCATTTTAATTACAGATATGTTCCATTAAATGACTGACCTGTTCTGTACACTACAGCATTTTTTAAATTTATGGGTTTCTTATTATTAATAAGAATCTGCAGTCTGGATTCACTATTTTCAGCACAATAGATGACTTTTCTTCTAACATCATTTTTTTCTCCTTCTCATTACTGTTACTAGAACTGTGATACATTTTCAGTCAGAGAGCTAGTTGTTTTTAGTTATATTTCTAAAAGCACAAATCCCAGTGGATATCTTTCCTATTTGCTTTTCATTTAAAATACAAACAAAAAGCCTTATTTTAGCCTTATTTTGTAATCGCATAGTTCCAGATGAATTCCATCTGTAACTGAGATCCAGATGAATGCTATGTTGTTTTCATTAAAGTTCTATTCAGAATTAAGCAATAAAAAAATCTAGTATAGGATGACAGGTGTATAGTAGGCTGTTTCACAAACCTAAATATGTAGAAAAGTCTATTTTCCTTTGTATACATTAAAGTAGTGAAAAGCTATCATAGTTTTCTGATTTTAAAATTCAAAAATGGTTTTGATTTTTAATTAATGTCCAGAAGTTTATTGAAAATTATTATTTTAGCTATACTAATTTATGAGGTGCAGTGTGATGTATATACAATGTATAGCGATTTAATCAGAGTAGTTAACATTTCTGTCTCGTTAACATTTGTCTCAATTTTTAAATTTTTTATTAAAATTTAATAATTAGAAATACTGGGCCGGTGAGACGGCTCAGCGGCTTAAGCGCCTGCCTTGCAAGCGCGAAGGCCCGAGTTCGACTCCCGGAACCCACATACGAAAAAGGGGCCGGTGATATCGCTCAGCGGCACAGGTGCCTGTTGGCGCGTGAGGTCCTGAGGTCGTCCCCCCGGTACCCACAAAAAAAAAAAAAAATAAAAAAAAATAATTAGAAATACTTTGGGGTACAGTGTGATATTTCAATACATATGTATGTGTACTGATCAAATTAGGATAATTAATATTTCCATCTCTGAATCATTACTTTGTGTTGGGAGCTTCTGAGCTGCTCTCCTCTGGTCATTTATAAAGATATAGTAGGTTCCTGTGAACCGTTCTGCTGCTCTGTCAAACACTAGAGTTTATTCCTTCTGTATAGCTGCGGTGGGTACCCATTCTCCAACCGCCCACCATTCCTCCCCCTCCCCCCTTCCCAGCCACTAGTAATCACTAATGTGTAAACATTCCAATCAAGTTTTTTTAACATCTATACATGAGCGCGAACACACAGAATTTGTCTTTCTGCCTCTCTTATTTTATTTAATGTGATGTCCTCTGGTTCCAACATTTTGCTGCAAATGACTCAACATCACTCTTTTCGTGGCTGAATACTACTCCATTGTGAGGACACCTGTTCCAGGAGAGGCTCAAACTCACGAGCTCAGCATCACTGCACACACTGCTATGGAAATGCCACCTGCTAACCAACTGCACCACTGGAGTGCAGGGTCTCCTGCTTATCCCGTCAGTGGGTTAGGTGCCTTCACGTAAGTTTTAACCTCCATTTTCCTATTCTATTTAGAAACATTTGTTTCTAGACTTAGATACCAGTATGGTTTAGATCTAAAATGTCCCCCCAAAGTCTTATGGGTTTGGAAGGTGACCGGAACATGGGGGCACCATAGTCATCAGTGGATTCATCTACTATGAGTTCAGTAGCTGAATGTATTGTAGGAAGTGGGGCCTGGTTGAAGGCAGGTCCCTGGAGCTGAGCTGGAAAAGTGTATTCTTGTCCCTGACTCCTCCCTTTTTTCCTCCCTGCTTCCTGGCTACCATCAGTTGAGCCCCTTTCTCTCCGCCATGCTCCTCTACTATACTATTTCTGCCTTGCAGCCAACTGAGCATGGGACTGAGACCATGAGCCAAAATAAATCCCTCTTCCTTTAAGTTGTGGGTTTTGGGTATTTTGTCCCAGCAACAGGAAACTGTCTAAGACAGATACTTTTCCCTACACAAATTTCTGAAAGATTGTCAGACCCTCAAGTTGGATATCCTTAAAAATTAAATAACATAAGAGGTATTAACTAACTCGAACACTTACAATGGAGAAGTGATGAAATATCAGCCACTAGACTTACAAACCAAAAGAAGATTAACAAAGGTAATTTCTTAGAAGCTATCATGATCTCTTAAGTTAAAAAAAATCTATAAAACATTGAAGTATTGTTAATCCAACAATTATACTTCCTACCAATTAGATTTCTGTATAGTGACTAAAATTACTACCCAACCAGTCTTTTTACACATAGCAAGTACAAAGTACTTTTGTACTAAGCAGAGAGGGTGGGTTGGGGGTGAGATGATTCATGTAAATTCCAACATGAATCATATGTTCTGGCATTGTCAAGGTAAAAGTCCTATACTCAGTCTAGGAAATTTCATTTTTCAATATTGATAAAAACCTAAAACACAATATTAAGACAGCATTAAACTTTACCCAGCAACCTTTATCTGTACTTCAATAGTATAATTATTGAAAAGATTTTACTGGAATGAGAAAATAAAAATGTGAAGTAAATAAAACTTTTATTAGCTTCCTACATAAAATTTTAAGTAGGATGATATCTCTCTTATTTAAAAAAAATTTGTTCCTGGCAATTAAATATTAATTTAATTTTTGAAAGCAAGGGCACATTTTAAATGTAGCAAGATTTAAGCAGAAATGGAAGATCTTAATTCACTTGAGGCCACTTAAAGAAAATAAACTGAGAACTCAGTCGTAAAAAAGTAACTTAACTGCATTAAGTTCTTCATAGTACTGTATCTTTTATTTGTCTCTACCACAGGACTATTAACTTCTGAAGGAGAGACTAGGTCTTGCCTAACTTTGTAACCTTCATATCTAGCTCCTTGCAGAAAATAAGTACGTACTCAAAAATATACTTGACAAATAAATGGAATGAAAACAGGCCATGGTCACCTCATTACCATATTAGAGAACAGAAAGTAAAATGTTAAAAATGTTTTAAAAATGTGTTTAGATATGAATTTCAATCCCATGTTGTATCCAGTTAATGAAGTACCAAGAAATCAATGACAAAAGGGAGAAAGGACCTTGCAATAGAAAACAAAGAAAGAGGAAAAAGACTGAAGGTAAGAGAGAGTGGAAGACAGGACACAGCTGCAGAGGGAAGGAAACAAAGTAGTGTGGAGGCCAAAGAGAGCAGTAGGCCTGAAATATAGAAAATGATGGAGATAGGAAAGGTTGGCATAGAATATGAGCAAAATCTAATTGTTAGGGGTGTCTTCCTACAAAGTTCTATAAATGCCTTTCCATGATCTGCAGTTTACAGACTGTCTGAAATTCTCATACTTATCGCTGAAATGTGAATTAATCAGTTAATTACGGTTCACAGTTCTGAGGTGGTTTCTTTGTTCTACTCTTTCCTTTTCCTAGTCATAGCAGCAGGCTCCTGCACGAAAGCATCCCTGGGGTAGTAATCAGTCAGGTAAAGAGAAACTCCGTACCACAGCTCCATGCTGAGTCTCCACTCCTCTAAATGCAATTGAATCTTTTCGCAAAGTGAAGAGTGTCTTTGAGATGTAAATAAACATTATTTCATTGTTATTTAAGATGAAATTTTATTAACAATACCCAACACAATACTGGCCACGTGATATGAAACCAAAACAATATTTCTAAATTCAACTTCTTAGTTTAATTATTTTAAGTAAGGAATAATGTTAAACAATCATGAAAAGGGTATTTTGAAACTTGTTCTAATGTTCAAATCTATCTCTATAATCAATTAGCTATACCACTTTCAATTTTATGACACCATCTGTATCTTAACTTTTATGCCTCTATGATTTAATTAATAATATTTGATCTGATTAGCTTGAATTAAAGGACAGTGCTGAAACCCTCATCACCTGTAAATAGCCACTATTCTGGCTGAGGACCATTGATCAATGCATGTGACCACTGACCCTATCACAATGGTTCTTTCCCATTCACTGCATCCCTGGGTTTTGTTTTCTTCGGAAAGATCTGAAGTAATAAAAATTCATCACTATGGTTACAAGCAAGAAGACATACAAAAGACCCTCTGGTTACATCAGAAAACATAGATTATTCCGAGTGAAATTTCAAGGGATAGAGCATGCTTCAGAAGGAAATAGGTTTTCAAAATAATCCATTTTACTGCCTACCACCACCAAATACCTAAATGAAAAGTAGCCGAGTCCAGAAAAGAAGTCTATATCCCTTCTTTGTTCCCATTTTCTTCTCTATTCTTTTTTCCTTTTTCTTCCTTTTTAATTTTTCTAAGAAATGACTAAGAACCAACTGTAAGCATACAAGTAGCTTTATAAATATAAATGTGCTTTGTTTAGTGCAAAACATTTTCTGATCATTCATATAGACCTATTATTTTTGCAACAAATTGACCATGTTTATAATTAATTTATCATTTATGAGATGTTTAATTTCCTTTCCTGGTTCATCATTAATTTTAGCTGTAGGTTTCTCTTCCTTCTTAAAATTACACCAAAAAATAGTCTAAAAATTGTTAAAGAAAAAAATCATTCAGTGAAACTTGCTCAAGCACAGTAAGGCAGGCTTTATCCAGGATCATCACAGTAGGTACACAGAACACCTCGATGGAATTCTGCAGTGAGGGTGAGAGGCTGGGCTCAACTCCAAATACAGCATGGGTAAGAAGATTTATAGTCAAGAAACGAAGCTGGGAGTCGGTGGATGGAAAACTACTGCAACAAAAAATCAGTGTTTGGAAGGGAGATTCTGGCTCACCTGACCTAACAGGATTCTTGCTAAAGGTAGGCCACGGTGATCTGACATCACCTGGGGAATGGTGGAAGATCAGCAATCTAATCAGATAAAGAGAGAGAGCAATTGCCAAGGGTGGAAGAGTCTTGCCAAATTGAACTGGTAGGGTTTTTTGCTAAAAGGAGATTTTACAAAGGTTAAAACTAGATTTTACTGATGGACCTAGGAAATGTTTCAGGATCCTATGTTTGGTCAAGCAAAGATTATTTGCCAAAATAACCTGTTAAATCCTTGGGGAGGTCACTATTTAAATAAACTCTAATGACTTCCTATTTAAATCAAATATATCTTTAAACTTTTGGATTTTATAAAGTTTCCATAAAACAGATGAGATATTGCAGCGAATATAGTTAAGGTGGAGGATAAGCAGAAAAACAGTGTGATGTAGAATATACTGTAAGATTCTCTTATAAAATGCCTTCCTCTGATATCGATAAGCATATTCCTGTCAGGGAACGTGATAAACATATCCGAAGAGAGGGCACAGTAATGAAATGGAATCATAAAAAATAATTATTATTATTATCTCAGAAAATCAAACCAGGCCAAAGGAATCTTATGGAGGAAAGGGGTGTTGCACAGGACCTGCAATCTAGGAAAAGAGAAAACAAGAGAACCAATCAAAACAAAGGTCCAAGATTTTAAGATTAAGAAGGGCGACCAACTGAGTTAAACTACAAAACAAATGACTGAGTCAACAGAACTTCTGGGAAAATGACATGAAGTTGCTAGAAGAAAGATAAAGGTTTCAGGTCTTTCTTATAATTAGCTCAACTTATCTAGACTTATCTGCACTACAAAAGTTTTAAAATTTGAGTAGTGAAAATAAGCAGGATTTTTTCATTAGTCACTTGTACACAGATTTGCATTTTGACCAGAAATTGATGGTAGAATAATCAGGTGGAAGACAATGGAGGTCCCAATTTGTGAAGATAAAAGAGAATCTAGGAACACCAGCTCTGCTCCTAACCAGCTGCTCTGATGCCAGAGCGGTTTCTCAGTACCTTCGGTTTCCGCTTTGTTGGTCTGTAACTGGACGAGATGCTGTGCAAGATGACTTTCTCAGTCAGAAGCAATCAAGAGTTATGAAGCATCCCTACAGTCTTACTCGTTCAACATAATCCTTGAGCAACATCTAATCTAGTCCCTGTTTTCATTAGTGTGGGTCCTGGGACCCTGCCCCAGCACCCTGTCACACATCCCATGTGGCTTACAGGTAGAGAAGAAGGCTCTCATTGTGTAGATGATTTATCAGTACGCAGGTCTGGTGGGTGTATGTCTCCATCTGTGTACTGATTCAACTAATATTTTTTTAGTAATGTTTATATATGCTAATCAATTAAGCTAATATTTTCATCACTTGATTCATTTATAAGGAACAAGAAACTACATGACATTCAAATAGTAAAATTAAAAGAACTTTTACTTTTTTTTTTTATTTTTTATTTTTTTTTTGTGGGTACCGGGGGGTCGACCTCAGGACCTCACGCGCCAGTAGACACCCGTGCCTCTGAGCGATATCACCAGCCCCTTTTTCGTATGTGGGATCCGGGAGTCGAACTCGGGCCCTCGCGCTTGCCGGGCAGGCGCTTAAGCCGCTGAGCCATCTCACCCGCCCAAGAACTTTTAAAAAAGGATGACAAAGTCATTTTATAACATCACAATGCAAAAATAAAGATCTTGATTGTCAAAAACACAGTCTATGAACAGAAAAGTCATAATAGGTCTTCATGATACACAACTGACCAGAAAAAAGTATCCCCTCAGGAAGTAACATTAGCTCTTTGACCGCTCCTGTGAGTTTGACCCTTCCCTTCTCGGTGACTTTGACAAGCATTCCATCCTGTTCAGTCGAAGAGGAGACTATGATCTGGAAACTAGTCATTTTAAACCAACTTAAATGATTATAATCAATGAATGGCAAAGTGACCTAAATAGACTGAAAACAAGATAGAAATATTCCCCAATGTACTCACTGACTCTAACATAAACAGACTAGTTGGGCTCCCTGAAGTAGACCTTCCATAATTGTCGTCATAATGCATTTAACTCTAGATCTGAAAAATAGGGTATAAAATTCCCAAACTACCAAGGCTCCAATTCAGTACGTTGCTTAGACTTCTTTATGATCTGGCCACAGTCACACAGAAGACTCTAGAAAAAGTCTATCTGAGCTTGTCGAAAATTTTGTGTCTTCTTTATTCTTTTAATGCAAGAGAATAGCTCTTCTTCAGTTGTCATAGCCATTACAATATTGGAATCAGAAGTCTTGTGAAAATTAAAAGGCTTGGGCCGGTGCGATGGCTCAGCGGTGTAAGCGCCTGCCTGGCAAGCGCGAGGGCCCGAGTTCGACTCCCGGAACCCACATACGAAAAAAGGGTCGGTGATATCGCTCAGCGGCACGGGTGCCTGCTGGCGCGCGAGGTCCTGAGGTCGACCCCCGGTACCCACAAAAAAAAAAGAAAGAAAATTAAAAGGCCTGAGCCAGTACACTGATATTCCACTATTCCAGTCTACTTAGCTCATTCAAACCTAAAGCTTCTGCTCACTCTCCTCAGAAGAACTTCCTTCCCCATTTCACCGAGAAGATGAAAGCAACCACAAACCGCACTCCAGATGCTCCCCTGCATCTGCCCACTGCCTCCACGCCCAAACCTCTGCCTTCCTGGAGCAACTGCTCACTCTCCTGGATTTGGTTCACTAGTGCGACGTCAGAAGTTTGCACAACAGTTTTCCCCTTTCTCCTCTTAATCATTAATTTTTTCCTACTCTGTGTGATCACTTCCATTAACATGAAAATATTCTGCAATAACTCTCATTTATAAGTTATTTTCCTCTATGTATCCTCCTCTCTCTGCTCCCTTTTGGAGCAAAATTCAAATTCTATAGTAGTACTGCCACGTTTTACCTACATAATGACTTATGAATCTAATTTCCTTAATTTGTATGATAAAATAGCCCTCTTTCTTATTATCATTAACGTAGACAGAATCCAAGATCTGACAACCAAGCTCTCGCAATCTCCCTTTCATTTAACAGTGATCAAGGCATTTCAAGATGACATAAAATCATAATTTAAATAACAATGCTGTTGATAATACATAAGGCAGCACAGAATCCAGCTGCTTTCTTTATAATTGTACTGGTTCCACAACAGCACTATCAGCAAAAACTGATTTCTTCACACACTTCAGCAGACAGGTTTTTAAATGACCCCTAAGACAAAAGAAATAAGGGAGTGTGTTTGCATTAGGCCACACTGCCACCAGTATGCTAATTTCTATCAATAATACTTTTCCTCTGATACGATGTTGAAAATAAATCATTCCAATTTAATTACATATAATTATATAATATAAAATATATTGTACTTAAAAGATTTAATGTTTAATAAAAATATATTTTAAATCATAAAAGAAAAAATCCATTAATTAATTTAATGGTATAAAATATAGACAGCATTATTTAAACAGAGAAAAGGAACACTTAGAAGAATCTCACACACCCACTTAATACTTAATAAATATTATTGCCCTATTAGAACTCAACAAGAAAGAGTATCATGTTTTCCTTCCCTACTAGCATGGACAATTATAATCATTGTTTTAAGATATTAATAACACTTGGGATTAATTTTTTCCTTTGGCCAATAATGTGTTTTTTAACAAAAGAATTAGGACCATATAATTAGGTCCAGTTGCACACAGAATTTGGTGGCTATTTTCTATTTATTCCAAAAGGGAAGTTTTTGTCAAAATGTGGCTATAAATGTGAGTAACATAAAAACTATCATTATATAAGAGGCCAGGCACGGTTGTATTTCCAGCACTGTGGAAGGCTGAGCTGGAGGATTACAACTTCAAGCACAGCCTGGGCAACTTGGGCACTTAGACATTGAAAAACAACAAAAACATCAAAAAGGGCTGGGAATGTAGCTCAGTGTGAAGGCCTTGATTCAATCCCCAGTACTTTCAAAAAAAAAGCACATACATACTTACTAAAAATTATGTATACTGGTTATAAAATATATGTATCTCTCCAAATGTAGCTTGTGTAGAGTTTGATATACTGAATGTATATCCAGGGCTACAAAAAATGAAGGAAGTTATTTAGAGGCAGCACTAGAGGCAGCACTGGATACAAGCATGTAGTCCCTGGATCTGAAACCAGAGAAGCTAACATACAGCATAATCATTTTTAGGTTCATACAGCATAACATGTTGGCAGAATGTCACATAAGCTTTAGCTTTTGAAATTAGCATTAACCTTTGATCATTTCCAAAACTGTTTTTGGTATCATCTAGCTCAACCAGCTCACTCTGCAAATTAGGAAATTGAAATTGCTGGAAGTATCACAGGACTGCCCCAACCTTATAGAGGAGTAATGAGAGATCTGAGGCTAGAACCCAAGTTCCTTACTTGCTCTAAAAGTAATTAATTTCATTCATTTTGTAAAATACACTAGATAAAATACCACTTTAAAATGTGCAAAATTAGGGCCGGTGAGATGGCTCAGCGGTTTAAGCGCCTGCCTTGCAAGCGCGAGGGCCCGAGTTCGACTCCCGGAACCCACATACAAAAAAGGGGCCGGTGATATCGCTCAGCGGCACGGGCGCCTGCTGGCGCGCGAGGTCCTGAGGTTGACCCCCCGGTACCCACAAAAAAAAAAATAAATAAATAAAAATAAAATAAAATGTGCAAAATTATTGTTCTATAGTGTTTAAAATGATTTTGAGGTTTGAAAATTATTGTATATCTTTTCTTCATAAGCCAAAAAGGGATATAAAGTATAAGCATGCTTTTACCATATATTTTCTAAATTGTAACATTTTAAGAGTCTAAAATGTAATGTTCATTATGTCTAATTTATAATTCTTGAAATGTGTTCAATTGGCAATAAAACTTTTCAAGAAATAGAAATTACAATCCTTTACCACTAAGTTATTTGTATCTTTAAGGCAAATTCGTTTTTTGCATGAAAAAGTTCTATTGAAGAGGGAGGTGTAGTTGGTATTTTGTATAGCCTGAATATGAAAGGATCTATTACTTTTTAAATCTCCAAATCTGAATATTAAAGGTAGCCGAATGTTCTGTTCTAAATGACATATTCTCTAAGAGGTCCTATATCCTACTGTGCCTGGTCCAGTTCAATTTTATACCTGTTGTCCAAGCTAAGTATTTAAAAAATTCTCCTTTTACTCTCAAAACATTTTGATCACCCTAATATTGCTCTCTCGTGCTTCTGTACAGTTGCACTTGCTATTCTCCTTACCTTAACTTCTCTTTCCTAAACGTCCACCTGGAAAAAATCCACATTGCTACCCAATGTTCTACTTCCCCATAAAGATTTCTTCGTACTAAAGACTTCTGTCCCTCGTTACACTGTATATAAACCTTTATTACAGCAATTACTTCACTGAATTATACTGCTTATGTGCTTGTCTTCCACTATCACATGAGTTCCTCGAAAACAATGATCACTGACCAACATTCAAAATGGACTACCTAGAGTAATCCATATAAATCTCAATGAGTGAATAAGTTTACCATATACTCTATTATATAAAATGTAATTGCTACATATGTGTATTCTTAAAAGTGTTAATGTTTTGAAGAACACTGACAATTTAAATCCAATATGATTTATTACAACCATAAAAGAATTGGTGGCATAATTCCTTTCCTATCTTCAAACCAAATGGTAATTGTTTGTGCCTATAAATTCTCTATTTTGATGTATGCTGAAGCAAATAACCTAGCATGTGTATAACTATTTTAGCAGCAAGAATAAATTCTTACATTACAATTAAATGAACATGGCAAGCAGATAGCAATTAAATGTTTTAATTTACTAATGAAATATATGAATGTCTGTTCAACTCCTTTCTTTTAAACTGAATGCATATTTTTATCTTGTCCAAATACAAGTGAGAGTCCGTGTAACTGGAATACTTAAGGAGAGCTGGGCTAAAATGACAGAAGGTACTTAAAAATATTCCTTATTAATTTTAAACTGTCTTTATTGAACTAATTACAGTTGTTCTCAAATATTTATGTACATAAGTAACCCATGGATTGTAGAAAATAAAGATTCTCGAGATTTGATGGGGAACACAAATCTATATTTTTAAAAATTAGCCCACTCGATTCATTTCCATGTAAGTTTCAAGAATTAACTGTGAGAAACACTGGAGAGTTATAGGATTCCTTAAAAGCAAAGACATGAGATCAAGTTCACAGTAAAGAATTGTTATTTATTACCAAGTTCACAGTTATCTATGCTATAGAGATAAACAGAGAGAGAAACAACAGAATAATTGTAAAGTTTAAAACTGATGGGTCTGAGAGCTTATCCCATTCATATACATATATAAGTATGTGTGTATATGTATATATATGAATATCTACATATAAAATACATTACACATATATTACAACTAAGTATAAATACACCCCTCTGTAACTATGTGGAATTTGCTCAAGGATCCTCAGCACATGCCAAAATCTATAGATTTTCAAGTCCTTTGCATAAAATTGTGTCGTATTTTCCTATAACTTATGTACATCCTCCAGTATACTTTGAATCATTTTTAGATTACTTAAAATACCTAATGCAATGTTAATGCTATGAAAATAATTGTTATACTGCATTGTTTAGGGAATGATGGCAAGGAAAAATCTGTCTATGTTCAGTATGGACACAATTTTTTTTTATCCACAGGTGGTCGAATTCACAACTGCAGATCTCACGTAAATGGAGAGCTGATTGTATACTTACAATATCTATAATACATTATATATTATAAATACATTTTACATGTTATTATATATGACTGAGAATTCAGTAGAATAGAGACTTGGATGTAAAACCTAGTTGCATTAAAGAAAATAAATACCTTTCTTGCACAGTTGACTACCTGAACTACAATTCCTTCTCATCTCACATTCCATTTTAATACATACTGATTGTATGTGAAGCTGAATAAATACATTCTTTGAAAATTGAAATATCAATAGTGCTTGGGGGAGCAAAAACCCTCAGAGTAAGAGGGCACCCCAACAAGACTCCTCCTTACCTTTCCTTTCAGGGTGGAGGGAAAGAAGTGCCCAGGCGACCTGCTGAAGGAGGTAAGATCTACTCTCATGCACACATAGTTTGCAGCCAGAGGCACAGAAGCCAACAATGGTAGAGGAAACTCATGCCAGCCACATGTGATAATCAACCTAGCCTTTCATAGAATAAATACAAACAACTAAGAAAAAACAGTTATCTAAAAACTAACACAAAAGAGAAAGACCTAAATAAATAAAGAATAAGGGATTCTGGAGAAAACATGATCATTCCAGTATGTGAAGCGATCTTTAAAATAATTCTTATAATCTGAGATTCTTGAATATATCCATTTATAAACTAGAACAAAATAATATGCCAAAGAGAATACTAGAATAAGTATGAACTTATGAAAACTAAGAATAAAATTACCAACGTAAAGAGACAATTCAGTAGTTTAATTGGAAAAACTGAAGATGTATCCCAAAATATAAAGCGGTAAAACCAATATATGGAAAATATAAGAGAAAGATAAAGGCTAGAGTATAAATCCAACAGGTCCAACATCCACTGGGAAGTAGCTTTACTGACAAAGATCAAAGGCAGTAGGGCCGGTGAGATGGCTCAGCGGCTTAAGCGCCTGCCTGGCAAGCGCGAGGGCCCGAGTTCGACTCCCGGAACCCACATACGAAAAAGGGGCCGGTGATATCGCTGAGCGGCACGGGTGCCTGCTGGCGCGCGAGGTCCTGAGGTCGACCCCCCGGTACCCACAAAAAAAAAAAAAAAAAAAAAAAAAAAAAAAACAAAGATCAAAGGCAGTAAAGGAAAAGAAAACTCACACGGCAGGTAGTCTCCAGAGCCCTAGACCTGACTTTAGATAAAAGGGTTCAGTAAATGTGGTTCCAGACAAATAAAAAAAAACCCATAAATATAAACTCGTTAAAAATCAGAATATCTGAGCATGTTCTCATTCTAATTCATTTCCCTGGATCCTGGACTCCTCTTTGATTCCTAAATTATGTGGACCCAATGGCTCAATGTTTTAATTCTTCTCTTTGTCTCTTCTATGCTTCATTCCTCACTAAAGGATATTACGTGGACTCATCACTTGGAATGTCATCTATATTTTGATAACTCCCAGTTTTCTAATTCCATTTTCAACTTCTCCCCCAAATCACTGGTGTCAAACTGATTTCCTTTCTGTAATCTAAGAGAATTTCTAATATATGACCGAAGGAGGGTTTTTGCCCCACTTCGTATTCCACATTGCTCTTCTTGCAGTTGTCCCCATCCCAGTAAGCAGCAATACTATTTACTCCATTGCTCAACCACAAAACTATAAATCACATTTAACTCTTTTCTTCCTCATGTGCATCCAATCCATTAGCCAGACTAGCATCAAACGAATTTGTAAGAAATGTATGTCCAAAAAGAACAGTGATTCCTTAACACAGTGATGAAGTTGCATTTTTCTCTCTCATACTCTGTATTAATTATAGCTCTCATCTAGAACAATATATTTTTTAAGAAGATGAGAGTGCATCTCCCTGTTTACAGTACAAACATTTTATACCATAAACATTTTATACCATTTTATTTGCTGGCATGTTCTACAGCAAATAAAACTTATATGATATTTTAAATGTTAGAGATTGGTTTTAAATTTAAAATCATCAAAGCATGAAAGATATTCAGTAAATGAAATGTAAATTCTGTAATTGAAAATATAAAAGTCATGAAAAACAGAAGTTAGTTGGTAGACATAAATATAGAAGAAAATATAGGGGGAAAACTCCCCAATCTTACAAAACAGGAAATCATAGGCATTTTCAAAAATTGATGGATCATAATTTTGATGGATTAGAATTCTTAAGGGAAGTAACAAAAGAATTTTCTGGTAAAGATTAGAGTGGGGAGAAAGTACAATCAGAGAATTAAACTTCTCTCATTTAATAGAGAGGAATCAGTAGCTATTTTTAAGTGAATACATTAACAAATAAAGTATATGTATCTTATTTCAGATTCCAGAAAATCTAAAGTGTTGTAAAATAATCACCTCTGATAAATAGAAATAAAAGAAAGTGTAATGAGCCTTACCTCTTATTTAGCATTCTCTTCAGTGTCTGAATTTTTATTATGGCATACCTTGCCACTATAATAATTAAATTAACAAGTTTACAAAAGTATTAATAAATAATAAATCAATCACATCCAATCAAGTTTTATGCCTTGTTTTTCACAGTTATCTGAACAAGATTTTAGAAGGAGACAAGTTTTGTTTCACTGTTGCTCAATAGTGTAAAGAACACAAATACTGATCTAGAATACTGTAGTGCAGTTCTTATTTTTAATCCATTACATCAGTACAGAGATTGGTTATCTACTGTCCTGTCAAATATGTCAATACAGCACATGTATCTAATAAAAGAATTGTACGAAAAAGAATCCTGTCTAGACCAGAAGGGCTCAAACACTGATTCACTATAATTCACCTCCTAAAAGCACTGCAGGACTCCAGACCCCTCCAAAAGGGAGAAACTTCACTTTTCAGTGGAGTAAATATATCCATTGTCCTCATGCTACTTCTTATCCTATCGTTATATTAATAAACACGGCACTACTTTTACCTTGAATAATGCATGGCTTGGTGGCCTGCAATATTAAAATAGAAATCTGTTGTATGCTTCATCTCATTGGTCTCCCCAGTGGCCTCAATCCAGTGTCCTATTGGGATACAGTAAACGCCGTCCACCAAGTTGTTTTCATTAAAAGTACAGCAACGATCATGGTGAGGCCCATTGCCTTGAACAAGAAGAAATGACAAACAAATCAATTAAATCAGTGTTTTGCTCAAACAACTTCAAACTGGCTGAAACAAAATTAACAATATGATGAAAATAAACATAAAGCTGCTTAATCTACACATTTCAGTATGAACAAAACTAGAGTAAGAAAACAGTAAGAATTTGCAGAGTTACTTATGAGAATCACAGGATTCTGTGCTCCTTTTGAGTATATGAGGTTTAAAAAAAAAGCCTATTAACTCTTTCAGAACTTAATAGTATCTCTCATTGCCCTAAGAGCCCATTATAAATCAATTTGCGCCCAATCGCCTGCCGAAAGGGGGTTCTAAAGCCATTAATGCCACTGTACTCCTTAATTTTATCATTCTGGTATCCAAATTTATAACTAAAATCAGTAATAAAGTATCTTAGTAACAGTTTCAATAATAAATGTATTGATATAAATACATTAATAAATAATAAAATAAATGTTCACATCTAATCTAATTTGCAGGTAAAATAGGGGTTTTTATTACTTATACATAAGGAAACTAAGTCTCACAGAGCTTAACTAGCTTTCTGACTATCAAGTACAGAGCAAGTAGTAACCTGATGCCCTTAGTCCATGACCTTTCAGGCAGCCCATACCCTCATGCCCCTCTCTGCCTACATCACATGTCCAAAGACATACAATCTCCTTTCCTTCCTTCCTTTTTTCCTTCCTTCCTTCCTTCTTACCTTCCTTCCTTCTTTCTCTCTTTGAAAACCTAACTTGCTCTACTTCACAATTCAGCTGAGTAGCAACTACACTAGTTGTAATGGCCTAGATGTTTGTGTGCTCCCCAAACTCCCACGTCGACACGAGAATCCATGAGGTGTTGGTATTAGGAAATGCAGCCTTTGGGAGATGATCAGGTCAGTGGGGCAGAGTCTTAATGATGGGGTTAGTGTCCTTATAAAAGAGCCCTGAGAGAGACTCCTCAATCCCTTCTACCATGTGAGGACACAGACGCAGGTGCCATCTACGAGCCAGAAAGTGAGTGCCCTCACCAGCCACCGAATCTGCTGGTGACTTGAGCTTGGACTTTTCCATCTCCAGTGTTATGAGAAATGAATTTCTGTTCTTTTTCAGCCACTCAATCTATGATGTTTGGTTATAGCAGTCCAAATGTTCTATGACACCAAGGATCCTTGATTTCTATGAATAGTATAATTCATAATATTTTTTATTAAACTTTCTTAAGTAAGTGACCATCTCATTTCAGATAATTCTTTTCTTTATATCATCTGTATTATAAGTATTATCATCTGTAAGGAAAATATATAAACAGAATAAATTGCATTTCTTATAAATACAAAAATTCAACTCATTTGCTACTTGCTCTGTGTTCCAAAATATTTAACCTAAAGTTGCTTGGTAAAAAATCTAAGAAAAATCCTTAAACTATTAGGTGACTCTCCAGAACATGACTTCCTTCTATCCACTAAAAGGATAGGATGACTCCCTCAGTAAATCATTACTGATCTTTGTAAATCAGATTCCTCTTTTTTCTCTTGGTGGCTACAAGGCACTGTACCACCTCTCCATTAACCTTGATATTTAATAGATGATATCCGAGCTATACAAGCAATACCACTCTTATAAATATATCCAACAGAAATATTAAGACTAAAGATACATACAGAAATATGTATACTAATACTATTTTAATAGTAAATACTTCAAACTATAATTTTTCTTCCATAAATATTTATTGAGACAGGTACTATGCTTGGTTATGTTAAAGATTTAGGTATTTACCATAAGAGCAATTTAAAAATTCTGAAATATTTTAAGCAGGCATGTCACATGACTAGACTTTTATTTTGAAAAAACTATCTGTTTATAGAGTAAAAGATTAATTCAGAATAATAAGGTAGAACTAGAGAGTCCATTTAAATAAATACTCCATCAGCCTAAATAGATGACAATGAAAGCTTTCATTGAAATGGAAAGGATTAGTTGGATTCCAAAGGGAAAGACCACAGAACTGGTGAATAATCAGACATAGAAGTGAAGAGGAAAGGGGATGAACAATGACTCAGTATTCTCATGAATGTAACTCAATATAGAATGGTACCATTTATTGAGAGACAAAATCTGAAACTGATTTTAGCTGTGGGTTGAGTGCTATTTAGATATCCAAAATATGTCAAGTACAGTTGGAATTATTGGTTTGATGCCCAGACCAGAGACCTAAACTAAAAAGAAAAAGAAAAAAAAAAGAGTCATCTGAGTGTAAATGGTAATTGAGATAAGGATATAGATGAATCAAGAAGAAAAACAATAATCTTTGAGAAGAAAAGAATATAAAATCAAATTTGAAATCATTTCTATATTCAACCATTCAATAGAGAAGATTGACCCTACAATGTTGTTTAGAAGGAGAAGGTAGAGAGGAAACATAGAGGCAACTGAGAAGACAGAGCACGACTAGAAACGTAAACACTAACTAAATGCTTGCTGGATGCATGTTTGACATTAACAGTGGTCACATCTGGGAAATAGAACTGGACAGAGGGAGACTGTTTTACTCTATAAACTGTTTGAAACTGGATTTGATAAAAAGAGTATGTTAACACAAGAATATATTAATCTTTTTATAAAATTGTATATAAGTATTCTGTACATGTTTCATTTTATTTTATTTTATTTTATTTTATTTTATTTTATGGTGCTGGGGATTGAAACCAGGGCCTTGTGCATGCAAGGCAAGAGCTCTACCACTGAGCCACACTCCAAGCCTGAATATATTAATCTTAATATCTAATATTTAATTTGTTTAATAAAAGAATGTGACATACTGGTCAGTACAATATACTTACAACAGTTGAAATGTTACTTCTTGAGCATAATTATTAAGGAGCTCAAATACACATAAATTATAATGTTCAAGAGAAATTTTTATACATCATCATCATCATTCTAAGAATTCTTCATTGCTAGAAGTGCTTTTTGAATACTGATTTTTACACATATATGTTTTAGGCAACTTTCACAGAAGTTTTCATTTATACTAACCCATGCAAACCATTTTATAGTAATTAAAGTATCTTTTAGAGAGTGGGTCATTGTCTTTTGAATTTAGCCTAAAGAAATATTAAAGATGAATACAGTAATAAAATAAAACCTGTTTTGGGGGGATTTCTACAGCCAGGACTATAAAGTAAATGTACTTTTCTCTGTTTTTTACAGTATAACTAAGAACAATGGACATTATTAAAACACACACACAAGACAACTTTGAAAAACAAAGAGAAGAAATGATCCAGGAATACTGAAACCTAAGGGACAACACAGTAGTAAATTACCTGAAGTTTTATTTGGATTTTGCCTTATACACCCCAGACTTCGATCTGAAAAGCCAGCAACTTGTGACTCTTATAGAAGCAGACAAAAGAAAACAAAACAGAACTGCAAAAGGAAAGGAAAGGAGCAAAACAGTAATAACTACTCTCTTCCAGTCAAATACCACTGACAAAATATGGCCCCACGTCCATCCACACCAGCAAAAGCCATGTGTGGAGCCTAGATTCCATGCTTACCAGGCTGTAAGGAAGCACCTCACCCCACTCACTAGGGTAGCATCAGGAAAGCCCAAGTAGGGAACAGAGACTTTCAGCACCTCTTGGCAGCATCAGTGGAGATCAGTGGGGAGATGAACTTGAACTTCCACTCTGCAGTGACAAGGTGCCCCTCCCCCCACCCAGTGAGCTGGTGTCAGAGTAGGTCTACTGCAGAGTCAGGACTTTCGCCTCCCTGTCACCCCATCATCAGTGGAGGCCATGTGGGAAGCAGTAAGAAAGCACTTCTACACCTCTCAACCAGGGAGGTGTCAGTGGAAGCCTATTGCAGACTGGGGATCCCCACCCACTTCAGTAGTAATAAGAAGTCAAATCGCTTTGATTATTAATGGAGACTGAACAGACTCAAAACTAAAGGTTTACGTAAGACTCAGAGGGTCATTATGTAATTCCAAAAATGTCCAGGTTTCTATTGGAAGTCACTCATTATATTGAGAACTGAATGAAAAAAAATTATACATGTTAGATGCCAACATCAATATGATACAGACATTACAATTATCTGACAAATATTTTAAAGCCTCAACAACTCCCTAAATGAAAAATCAGAAATTAATAAATGAAAAATCAGAAATTCTCAGCAAAAAAATGAAAGCTACAAAGAAGCAAATAGATATTTTAGAAATGAAAAATGTAATAATTGAAATAAAAAATAAATTAATGGGCTTAACAGCAAAATAGGAGAGACAGAGGAAAGAATTAACAAACTTCAAGACAGATTCATAGAAATTACTCAATCTACATAGGGAAAAGTAGAAAGGAGATGAAAACATAAAAATAATAGGGACTTAGAGGCTTGTGTTAGGATAACAAAGGATCTAGCATTCATATATGTAATTGGAGTCACAGAAGGAGAAAAAAAGACAATAGGGCAGAGAAATACTTCAGGAAATAATGTCTTAAGACTTCAAATTTGAGCAAAGTCAAAACAGGATAAATCTAAATAAATCCATACCATGTCAATCATGATTATACTTCTAAAAACTAAAGACAAAAAAAATCTTGAAAATAGCAGGAGAAAACTATTAAGAGAGAAACAATTCTAATGACAGCAGATTTCTCCTCAGAAGCCATTCGGATCAAAGGAAGTAACACATTTTTCAAGTACTGAAAGAAAAGAGCTGTCAATCAAGAATTACCTATCTAGCTATCTATCTATCTATCTATCTATCTATCTATGGCATTGGAGATTAAACACAGGGCCTCTGTACTGAGCTATATCCCTAGCCCTTTCATGTTATTTTGCATTTTGGGACAGTCATTTTGTGACTCACTAAGTCACTAAGTTGCCTACGCTGGCCTTGAACTCACAATCCTCCTGCCTCAGTCTCAGAGAGTGTTGAAATTACAGGTATGCACAACCACATTTAGCTCAAGAATCTTATACCCAGTGAATGTATCCTTCATTAACAAAGAAAAAATTCAAAACATGATAAATGAAAGAAAACTAAGAGAATTTTTACCAGTTGAACTACCAGTTGTAAATAACTAACAGAACATATCTGAAAATAAAGAGAATCCTTGAACATCAAGAGAAAAATAGTAAATAAAAAGGAGAGCAAGTGCAAGAGACTTCCCTCTCGAGTTTCTAATGAAAATTTATAAATATCATTATCAGATATACTTCTACATGTACCCAGAGGAAATATTTAAGGGAATTATACTGTAAATATGGAACGAGGGGGATGAAGAAGGAGGTGGTTTTTCTACAGTTCACACAAACTGGCATAAAGATGACACCAGTCAATTGGGGTGTTATGTAAATAAAACGGAGGTAAACCAATGTGGAATTCCAAGAAATTCTTCGAATATGAACCATACATTCCATATGAAGGAAAGAAAAGAAAACAGAGAAAACAACCAGAAAAAAAGAAAATGGCACATTTAATTAAGCCTAAAGATATCAATAATTATGTTAAATGTAAATAGATTAAATTTATCAGTTAAAACGAGATTGGCAGAATGAAATTTGAAAAGCATGAAATAACTATATGCTGTTTAGCAGAAACTCACTTCAAATTCTATAGGGAGGTAAAAATTAAAAGATAGAAAAATATATAATGCAAACATTAATACAGAGAAAGCAGGGCTGATTATGTTAATATCATGTAAAGTAGACTTCAACACAAACAAAATTACTAGAGAGAGGGACATTACATGACGTTAAAAGTATCAAGCTGGGCTTGTTGGCACACACTTGTAATGCAGCACTTGGAAGGCTGAGGCAGGAGGACTGCAAGTTCAAAGCCAGCCTGGGATATATAATGAGTTCAGGATCAGCGTGGATTACTCAGTAAGATTCTGTCAAAAAAGAAAAACAAATATCGATCTACCAAAAAGATGAAGCAATTTAAATGTATATGTACCAAGTAATGTAGCAACAAAATATGTAAAACAAAAACCAGAGAAGTGAAAAGAGAAAAACAAATTAAAAAATTATAGTTGTAGACCTCAACACCTCACTCTAAACAACTGATAGAACAACTAGACAGTAAATCAGCATGGATAATAAAAAAATTCAACACCACCACTGACCAACACTTTTTAATTAAGATGTATAAAACACACATGCCCCCAAAACAGCAGAAAACATATGTCCAATTGTACACAGAACATGTCCCAAGATATACCACATCCTGGAGTATAAGGCAGTCTCAAAATTTTAGAAGATTTATATCATACAAAGTATGTTTTGTGACCTCGATGGAATCAAACAAGAAATAAATAATAGGTAATAGAAAAATATTAAAATACTTAGAAACAAAACCACATACTCCTGTATAATCTATGAATTAAAAAGTCTCAAAGGAAATAAAAATATATTGAAATGAGTGAGATCAAATACATTTAAATTTGTGGGATACAGATAAGCAGTGCTGAGAGGAAAATTTACAGCAATAAATGTATACATTACAAAAGAGGGAAAGTTTTAAGTAGATACTCTGAGCTTCCACTTCATGAAATTAGAAAAAGGAGAGCAAAATAAAACCAAAGGATTGACTTCTGGGAAGACAGCAGAGTGGTGAGGAGTAGAGAAAAAGCCTCTCTCTGAGATTTGGTATCCAGACGCTAGAATATAGCAACATGAGGAAGAGAAGAAGGAGGGAAGTGGGTCCCTGGGACACAGGAAGGATCTGAAGTAAGAATTGAAGCCCACAGGGAGAGTGAACAGAGAGATGTCAACAAATAAGGAGGTGGCAGGTGGCGCTTTCTCCCTGAGCTGAGCCAGGACACGCTGCATGGGGGGGGGCAGCTTGAACCTGCAGATGCACAGTGACTACTGGCGACCTCAGAGGCCTCCATGGGGAAATGCACCAGTGGATCGGAGCAGTGGATGCAGTGGACTACAGTGGCTGGTAGTTCTTTGGATTCAAACATACCCCAGAAGAGGGCAATTACCAGTAGCCATCTTGGAGAGGGGCCAACTGAGCTCAGAACTCAGAACAGCTGCAAACCAGCTCCAGCTAGCAGCTCTCAGTGTCAGGGTGAGGTTGCCATGTTCAAGTCACCAGGAGGTCAGTGAGCCAAGTTCAAGCTGACAGGAGGCGTTTGAACAAATCGGGTTCCAGCCTTATACTCAGAAACCAGCCTGAGCCTTGGTGGAACTAAAGGTACAGGCTTATTATCCACTACCTCACCACAGAGCTATGGCTGGCTTGCAGGGATTAACGAACTTGGATCTGGACCCTGTCTACATTGTCTACCAGTGACAGTAGAGACAAATCTTGAAGTGGACATTTTTTTATTTTCTTCTTCATTTTTTTCTTTCTTATTTTTGTTTTGTTCTGTTTTCTCTTGATTGTTCTTGTTTTTATGTGAGTGTGAACATGGTTTCTAATATTTTTGTTGTTGATGATCTGCTCTGTTCTTTTTATTTCTTCCTTCTCTCTTTCCCTCCTGTCTTCTTTCCAGTTTCACAAAGTTTGTGTGATTCTCCTTTGTCCTCAGGTGTTGCTTTTAATTTCTTGCTCTTCTTCTATTTCTCTATTGTTCCTCCCAACCCCTTTTAAATCTTCTCTCCTGAGGGTAAAAATCACCATATTGAGGGCTTACTTACTATATACAATTTTCTGGTTCATTTTAGGTTTTATTACATAACCACAAATTTAGTTCATACAGTTAAAGGAGGTAAATTAATAGTTACCACCATGTCATTTTCTAGGCTGTGTTTGATGCTATTGTTATTGCTCATAGTACTGCTCTAGCCAAGGTGACAAAATTGTTCTAATCAGTTGTTCTTCCTGGTATACCAAGACTGACATTGCCTAAGTGTCATAAACAATACTATAGGCCAATGCCAAAGAACCAAGAGCTGGGTCAAGTAGGCAGTAACTTCCCATCCCCAATAAATAGAAGAGGTAGGATCTTGCAACAGACTCAAAACCCAAAAGCCAGCTACACCTAGAAGACATCTGTGAGAAGTAGTCATTTCCTAAGGGTTCTAAATACTAGAAATAAAGCTACTCACCATAAGCAATTTACAAGCATCAACCTAGGAATTAAACTAAAAAAGAAACAGAAAATGAGAAGATACTTAAACAAGATGCAACCACAGACTTCCAGCTCACTAAAGGGAAACTCAGTGGGCAATGAATTAGAACAGTCTGAAAGCCACCCACCTGGACTCTCTGAAGTGGCAACAGTGGGAGTAACAATGCAGATGAACAAAGCTCTAGAAAAAATCAAATCAGAAATAATTTCTCAGATAATTACAGAGATGGTGACCATAATGAAAGACATGTTTAGTGACTCTAGAGCAGATACAGATAAAAAAAATAAAGGAGTTTAGAAAATTGATGGAAACCATGAATGGCCAACATAGGAAATAAATGGAATCCATGAAATAGATTCTAACATATCCAGGAGACTAAAATTTGTACTGAAAGTATACACAGCAGAATGAGCCAATGTGAGGACAAAATATCAGATACAGAAGACAGGATTTCAGCTAGAAATCATGAAAAGAAAGATTTCTTTAAAACAGCGAGAGACCACAAGAAATCATTCCAGTACTTGCAAAATGTTGCGAAGAAGAATAACATAAGATTGAGTGGAGTCAATGAAAAAGCAGGAGATAGCACAAAATGACATAAAAAAAAAGATCTAAAAATTAAAACAAATACTAAATCTGCTGAGAGAATAGGTAGAACTCTTAAATTCCACCTATTGGTGTAGGCAAAGATTTTATGAACAAAACTCTGATCACACAGGAACTACCACGAAGAATCAGCAACTGGGATCTCAGCTTCTGAAAAAGCTTTTGCACAGCAAAACAAACCACCACCAGAGTGAAGAGAGAACTCACAGTGTGGGAAAACATTTTGCCAGCTGCTCCTCAAACAGAGGACTAATACCTAGAATATATAAAGAACTCAAAAACATCCGACTCCCCAAATTTAAACACCAAACCCAAAAATGGGCATCTGAAATGAATAGACACTTCTCAGATAAAGAAGCACAAATAAATATATGAAAAAATGTTCAAAATCACTGGTCATTTGAGAGATGCAAATTAAAACAATGCTGAGACTCCATCTCACTCCAGAAAGAATGGCTATTATAAAGAAATCAACCAATAACAAATGCTGGCGGGGCTTTGGGGAAAAAGGAGCCCTTCTCCACTGTTGGTGGGAGTGTAGACTGGTGCAACCACTGTGAGAATCAGTGTGGAGATTCCTCAAAACACTAAAACTAGAGGCTCCATTTGACCCAGATATTCCCCTTCTTGGTAGCTTCCTGAAAGAAAGTGATATATGCACACCCATATTTATAGCAGCATAGTTTGTACTACCCAAATCTTGGAAATGTCCCAAATGCTCATCAAATGATGAATGGATAAAGATGTGGTTTTTTTCTACAATGTAGTACTACTCTGCCATAAATAAGGATAAACTTGAGATATTTCTAGGTAAATGGATGTACCTTGAGACCACACTCTTAAATGATGAAGAAAGGTTGCAGAGATTAAAGAGGAGAAGAAAAGGTGAGACTCAGAAAGAAAAGAATGAAGATCCAGGTAGCAAACTGCATTATATCAAAAAGCTCTCCTCATGAGGCCATCACAGAGCAGGTAAGGGCAAGCATTTTCATAATTAATTTGAAGTTTTTTTACATTTTTGTGATATTTCTCCTTCCTCCTCCTCCCCACCCTTCAGTATAGCCTATTACATTTACACACAGAATTCCAGCGTGGAGGGAGAATAACTATTTCACTAACAAAAATGTATTTAAAAACTGAATTCCTTAAATACACTGGCTTGGTGTTGAACAAATCAACACAGAGACACAAGAAAAAACATCTGCTAAGCTGAGCAAACTTAGGAAAGTAAAGTCAAGGATGACCACAGAAGATATAAAACTTTGCTGCTACCCAGGCATCCAAAGAGTTTCCATCCCTCCAAATCTATAGGATCAGAGATTGAAGCTATCTTTATATATTCATAAGGAGAAAAACCAGAATTAAAATATAACCTATTCAATTACAGAATCCTCTACAAGTTTTCAGAATCAGTATACACAGAATGGAATAAAGCGTTAAGAGAGAAAATGATACCTAATAAGAAAATTACAATAAGAAAAGACTTACACAGAATATTTTTACAAGTTTTTTTTATTTACTTGATCATTTAGATGCATAAATCTTAAAGGCAGAATGTAAGTAGGTAACATTTTATGCTAATGGCAAAAATAATTAAATTTCACTGATGAAAATTAGAAAACTGAAAGCTACCTAGGGCTATAAAATTAGTTCTATACTACTAACTCAGGTAGGTAAATGTAAAAAAGCCCAGTTCACATATAGTAATTCTGCATTAAAATAATAGGTTTATATAGTAAAGAGTGTTATGCCTTGAATTAAAGCTTACATAACTTTAAGGAAAAATTTAACTCAGGAAATCACAACAAATTCAGGAAACATCTCTAAGCGTTTGATTTAAAATAATAAGGGACGGGCCGGTGAGATGGCTCAGCGGCTTAAGTGCCTGCCTGGCAAGCGCAAGGGCCCGAGTTCGACTCCCGAAACCCACGTACGAAAAAGGGGTCGGTGATATCGCTCAGCGGCACGGGCGCCTGCTGGTGCGCGAGGTCCTGAGGTCGACCCCCCTGGTACCCACAAAAAAAAAGAAAAATAAAAAAAATAAAATAAAATAAAATAATAAGGGATGACATCAGCAAGCTCCTCAGCTCCGGTCTCCCTCAATGAAATCCAGGAGCGACTATCCCCAGATAAGTGTGTCTTTGTAAATGTCCCAGAACTTGAGAGCAAAGCTGAGACATGCCCTTGGATCAAGGGCTGTGAAAAGCTGCCTTCGAAAAGAAAAGGGAACGGTTTGACTTTGACTACATTACTTCTCCCCCAAACCAACATAGTGAATTTTTCTGGGCCCACAGTTTCTACCCTGGGAAGAGACAGCTAGAGGTGTTCATTCAGTTTCCCCAGATTCTGGGAGGCTTCATAGGAAGCCTGCTTTTGCAGTGCAGAACGGGGCAGGGATTGTCGGGGCTGGACCACCTGGGGTTACAGAGAGGTGGTGCTCACAGGGAACACAGTGCTCAACGTGTGAATCTTGGTGAGGCCTTGCATTCCAGGGAATGGAGTTGCTCTGCCAGACGGACTAGCCAACAGCACTACCGGAAGTATGGTCAACACACTTGCCAGGCTGGAGTCCCTAGCCAGGTTTGTTCCCCAGCCTCAGTACTTTGCTTAAGTCCTCATTGGACTGGGAGGCCAAGTGCACCACCACAAAACCTCAGAATAGCCAAGTAGTATCTCTACCAATACTGAGTACTCTGCCTAAAGCCTCTCCTGGTTGGGAGGTAAGTGCATAGTCATGAACATGAATGCAGGGATGATCTGGTCTTGCCTGACCGCCACACATGAATGGTGACTCAGAGCTCTGCATAAGGCTCCTCAGGCCCAGAGGCAAGCAAGCCCACATCCATAAATAACTCTAAGGCTCAATAGCTTACTACAAGCTCACAAGCAGAAGAAAGAATCAATGAGACTGAAGATAAGATATATGAAATTATCCAGAAGAGCAAAAAGACAAGGAGGAAAAGGAGGAAGAGGAAGAGGAGGAGGAAAAAGAAAAGGAGCAGGAAAAGGAGGAAAAGCCTACAGAAATTATGGGATATCATCAGAAGAACTAACATTCACACAGTGGGAGTTTCTAAGAAGAAGAGAGAGAAACAGGACCAGAAAACACATTTAATGATACAATAGCTGCAATTTCTCCAAATCTGGGGAAAGATGCCAATATCCACGTGTGATCCTAAGTCTTTGATCAAATTCAACCCAAGAGGAATTCACCAAGGCAGATCATAATGAAACTATTTTAAAAAATCAAGGACAAAGAAAGAATTTGGAGAGCACCAAGAGATAAAGAACATACTGTGTGCAGCTGAATTATAGCAGCGCTATCAGCAGAGTCCTCACTGGAAACCCTGCCAGCCATTAGAGAGTGGGATGATACATTCAAAGCGCTGAAAGAAAAATACCCTGCCAACCAAACTTAGTTTACTGAGTACAGCTATTCTCCAGAAATGAAGAGAAAATAGAAACTTTCTCAAACAAATTCTAAAGGAGTTCAATACCACTAGGCCTGCCCTGTAGGAGCTGCAAAAACAAAACAAAAAAAAAAAAAAAAAATTTAAGCCAAAACAAACTACAGTAACTGCCAATAAATAACATAAAACATATGAAAGTATAATTCTGCATAGTATAATACATAGTCAAATTCAGAATAGTCAATACTATAAGGGTGGTATATTAAACAATTTTATCTCTAATATAAAGATTAAAAGAGAAAAGTATTACAAACAATTATAGCAGGAACAAATTGTTAAGGGAAGCAGGTACAAAAACATGTAAACTTTGACATCAAAATTACAAAATGTAGGGAAGGAGTACAAGTGCAGAGTTTTTGTTATCTGATTAAAGTTAAATTGTTGTCAGCTTAGAATATCCTGTTATGTTTTATGTAAGCCCCATGGTAATTCAGTAGCTGCACAAAACATAAAAAGAAAGCATTCAAAGCACACCACCACAGAAAACTGGAAAATAGCAAAAGAAGAAAAAAGAAACAAAGGACTTGCAAAACAACCAGAAAAAAATCTGTAAAATTGCAGTAGCAAGTTCTTACCTATCCATAGTTACACTGAATAAAAATAAATCCTATAATCAAAAGACACAAAATGTCTGGATAAATTTTTTAAAAGACCCCAAAATATTCTTCCTACAAGAGACTCACTTTACCTGTTAGAATACATATAAACTGAAAGTAAAGGAAAAGAGAAAGATATTACTCACTTTACCTGTTAGAATACATATAAACTGAAAATAAAGGAAAAGAGAAAGATATTCTACACGAAGGAAAACCAAAAGGAGGCAGATAACCATGCTTGTATCAGACAAAAATGACCAAATCATTATCTGCAAAAAGAGACAATGAGGTCATTACATAAAAGAGCTCATCAAGAGGCTATACCTCTTGTAAAAAATATATGCACCCAACATTGAGCATCTAAATATATAAAGAAGGCCTGGCATGGTTGTGTACACCTATAATCCCAGTACTTTGGGACGGAGGCAAGATCACAAATTCAACCCCAGACTTACTTAGAGAAGTAAGAGAGAGAATTTAGAGAAACTGTGTATCAAAAGTTAAAAATGGCCTGGGAATGTTTCTCAGTGTGAAGGGCTTTGGCTCATTCCTCAGCAATTTAAGAAAAAAAATTTTGTAGAAGAAATAAGTGAAATAGAGACTTGAAAACCAAAGAAAAAAGTGAAACAAAGAGTTGGGTTTTTTGAAGAGGCAAACAAAATTGACAAGCCCTTGTTAGACTAAGCAATGGGAAAGATGACTCAAATAAATAAAATCAGAAATGAAAGAAGAAACATTCTCACTACCAAAGAAATACAAGGAATCATGAGAAACTACTGTGAACAAAAAGCCAACAAACTGAATAACCTAGAAGAAATAGGTAAATTCATTCCTATACCTATACAACTTATCATGACTGACTCACAAAGAAACAGAAAATCTGAACAGATCTGTAACAAGCAAGGAGGTTGAATCACTTTTGTAAAACTTTCTCATTAGGGATGGGGATGTAGCATAATGGTACAGAGTTTACCTAACATGCCCAAGGCTCTGGGCTCACTCCCCAGTACTGCAATACATACATACATACATACATACATACATACATATATACATATTTAATACAACATACATATTTATAGACTTCCACCAGGGAAAAGCCCAGGACTTGATGGCACCACTGATGAATTCTACATACATTTAAAGAAGAAATAAAATCAATATCTCTCAAACACTCCCAAATGCTAAAATGATAGGAATCCTTCCGAACTTGTTTCATGAGGCCAGCATTACTCTAATACCAAAGCCTAGCAAGGATACTACAAGCAAAAAAAACTATAGACCAATATTTCTGATACACATAGATGCAAATCCTCAACAAAATACTAGAATCCAATCTCAAGAACATGTTAACAGACTCATTCACTTGGGATGCAAGATGGGATGGAGGATGGTTCAACATGCAGAAATCAATAAATGGGATATGCCACATTAACAGAATGAAGGAGAAAAACTATAATCATCTTGACAGAAGCACAAAGAACATTTAATGAAATTCAACACCCTTTAATAATAAGAACTCTGAAAATATTTAACTACAGAGGGTCTATATCTCAATACCAAATATGACAATGACACAGCGAACATCAGACTCAATGGTGCAGAGCTTGTTTCTCTAAGCTCAGTTACAAAGCAAAGATTCTCACTGTGACCATTTCTTTTCAACATAGCACTGAAAGTACTAGGCAGAAAAATCAGGCAAGAGAATGAAATAAAAGCATTCTCATGGGAAAAGACAAAGTGAAATTGCTTATATTTCTTGATAATCTGATCTTATATATAGAAAACCTTAAAGATTCCACCACAAAAACTACTGGAACAGGAAAGCAAATTCATTTCAGAATACACAATCCACATGCAAAAATCAGCAGCATTTCTATACACTGATAATGAACTATACAAAAAGGAAACTAAGAAAACAATGCCATTTACAATATCAACCAAAAATAAATCAATAAAATACATAAGTATGAATTTAACTAAGAAATTAAAAGACTGGTATACTGAAAACAATAAAACTCTGATGAGAGAATTTGAAGAAGATGCAAAGAGGTGGAAAAACAGCCCAAGCTCATGGATTAGAAGAAACAATATTTTAAATATATATTCTATATAAAGCAATCTAAAGATTCATTATAATCTTTATCAAAACTCTAATGTTATTTTCCATAGAACATGTAGTCCTTACTTGTATAGAACCATAAAAAGACCTCAAACAGTCAAAACAATTTTGAGGAAAAAGAACAAATTTGGAAGCCACACAC
This sequence comes from Erethizon dorsatum, assembly GCA_028451465.1. Classification (NCBI taxonomy): domain Eukaryota; kingdom Metazoa; phylum Chordata; class Mammalia; order Rodentia; family Erethizontidae; genus Erethizon; species Erethizon dorsatum. The sequence continues at coordinate 149,847,695 of CM051823.1, forward strand.
TCCCTGGTTTCAAAATATATTTTACAGTTATCATGGTCAAAACAGCATGACTCCAACATAAAATCATACATATCAACCAATGGAATAGAAAAGAAAGCCCAGAAATAAATACAAACATGCACAGTATGAAAAGATACAAAGGTGCTGAGAATTCATCAAAGGTGCCAAGAATACAAAATAGGGTAAGAACAGTCTTTCCAATGCATGGTGTTAAAAAAAAAAACAAAAACAGTATATCCGTGTCCAGAAGAGTACAATTAGATGCCTCTCTTAAATCATACACAAAAACCAACTCAAATGGATTAAAGCCTTAAGTATATGAAAGTACTAGAAGAAAATATAGATGAAATGCTTCTAGATATTGGAATGGGCAAGGATTTTTTTGGACAAGTCACCAAAAGCACAGGAACAAAAGCATAAATAGATGAATGAGATTAATAAGACTACGGGGTTTGTGCATAGCAAAGGAAACACTGAAAGGAGTGAAAAGACAACCTAGAAAATGGAAGAAAATACTCTCAATGTATACTTCTGACGAGGGATTAATATTCAGGATATATAAGGAACTCAAAAAACTCAGTAAGAAAATAAAAAATAACCTGCTTAAAATGAGCAATAGATCAAAGCAGATACTTCTCAAAAAAGATATACAGATGGCCAACAGGATATGAAAAAAAAATGCTCAACCTTATTAATTATTAGTGAAATGAAAATCAAAACCACAAAGAGATACCACCTCACTCCAGTAAGAATGGCTAATGTCAAAAAGAATAAAGATTACAAGTGATGGCAAGGATGTGGAGGAAAGGGAACCACTGCACACTGTTAGTAGGAATGTAAATTAGTATAGCCATTGTAGGATACAGCATGAATGTTCCTCAAGAACTGAAACTAAAACTTCCATATGATCCAGCAATCCCACCACTGGATATATAACAAGAAAAAAAAAATGGTATCTCCGTTCCTGTGTCCATTGCAGCATTATTCACACTAGCCAAGAAGTATTCATCAGCTGATGTCCATCAACTAATGAGTGAATAAGTGTCCATCAACTGATGACTTAATAAAGAAAATCTGGTACACAAACACAGTGAAATATTGTTTGGCCATAAAAAAATGAAATTCTGTCACTTGTCACAATGTGCGTAGAACTGGAGATCATTAGGTTAAATGAAATGTTAAGTACAGTATCTCATAAGGGGTTAGTGTCCAAAATATTTAAGAAACTCAGACAATTCAACAGGAAGAAAACAGATAACATGATTTAAAAAAAAAACAACAGATAACAGACATTTCTAAAACAGACATACAAACGGCCAGCATGTTCATGAAAAAATGCTTCACACCATTAATCATGAGGAAATACAAATTAATTAAAACTACAATGAACCAGAAATGGTGGCACGTGCCTGTAATTCCAGCACCCTGAGAGTGTGAGGAAGGAAGATCCCAAGCTCAAGGCCAGCCTGGGCAACTTAGTGACTAGAGAGACCCTGTCTCAAAATAAAAAATTAAAAAGGGGTAGGTGGGTAGGGATGGGGATGTAGCTCAGTTTGAAGGCCCTGGTTTTAATCCCCAGTATTGAAAAAAAAAAAAAAAAAAAAAACTACAATGAGACATCATCTCATACCTGATAGAATGGTTATTATCAAAAAGATCAAAGATAACAAATGATGGTGACAATGTAGAGAAAAGAAGACCCTATTATACTGTTGCAGGGAATGTAAATTAGCACAGCAATAATAAAAATGGTATGGAGGTTCCTCAAGAAACTAAAATAGGGCCGGTGAGATAGCTCAGCGGCATAAGCGCCTGCCTGGCAAGCGCGAGGTCCTGAGTTCGACCCCCAGTACCCACATTAAAAAAAAAAAAAAGAAACTAAAAACAGAACTCTAATATGGTCCAACAATCCCACTTTTTGGTACATATACCCAAAGGAATGGGAATTAATACACCAAAGAGATATCTGCACTCTTACGTTCACTGTAGCCTTATTCACAATGGTCAAGATATGGAATCAAACCAAGTGTCCAGCAAAGGATGATAAGGAAAACATGATATATACATACACAACGAAATACTATTCTGCCACAAAAACAAGACTCTGTCATTTGCAATGACATTAATCCACTTGGGGGATTTTATGCTATATAATAAGCCAGACTCTGAAACGCAACGTAAAATCTCAGTTATATGTGGAATCTAAAAAATACAAAACCATAGAAATAGCAAATAGGTGACTACCACAGGCTGGAATGAGAAGAAGAAACAGACGTTGTTCAAAGTGTACACAGTTTCATTTATAAGAGAAATAAGTTGAGATCTACTGCACAGCAGGGTGACAAGTCAATAAAAACATAAAAATAAGAGTACAAAATAAGAGTACAAATTTCAAAGTCCTCACCACAAAAAATGATGAAGTAATGACTATGTTAATTAACTTTATATATTCATTCATTATATACATATATTAAAACATCACATTGTATCCCATAAGTACATAAAATTAGTATTTTTTTTTTTTATGTGGGTACCAGGGGTTGAACTCAGGACCTCGCACTTGCCAGGCAGGCGCTTATGCCGCTGAGCTATCTCACTGGCCCAAAATTAGTATTTTTAAACTTAATATTAATAATAAGAAATACAAAGACAAATAAGTAGCCCATTCTGCAATGATAAAAATAGGAATTAGATTTAGAGACAATAAGGTTTTTCTACACTAGATATGAAAATATTATTTGTTAATGAGGCTAGAATTTAGAGTACTAGAAAAGAAAATATCAAACATGATAAGGTTATTGCAGTAATAATATTTAGGGGGTGTATAGGTTTCTGTGTGTGTTTCAAAGTAGAAAATTTATTGTTGATGATTACTATTTTTATGGCAAATAGTACATTGAAACATGGTAGAATAAGCATCAGCCTTTCTGTACATCTATACATGATGCCTGTCTAAGCCTTTTTGTCAAAATGAACCACACGCAAAAAAATTACTCAATAGAATTACAAGTTAGTGGGCTCAAACAGCTGTACAGAAGCAGCCTGGCCTCATTCATTCTCATTAATAATCAGTCTTGAGGCCATTCACATATGATTTAAATTCTAAGAAAGAATAATTAAGAAAAGTCCTTGAGGCCATTTTTCAGCAGCCTGGTGTGAAGTGTTCATCCTCTTGGAGGTAACACTTGGGTGTGCAGAAAAGGGGCAGGAGGACGGGTGAATAAAGCTCATCCTTGGGTTCACTTGCTGCCAAGTCTCCAGAGGAGATCTTTAAAAGAAAACCCCAGGAGAGCCTTGATTAGTTCCAACTAAGAATTTTAAGGAAATACTTAATTTTTAACACCTGCCAAACCATATAAAGCAGAAAATATTAGAAAGGAAAAATTCTATAGTTAGACAAAGATATAGATAAAATGAATGCTTATACCAAGCTAAACTTAAAAAATGTAATAGGAAAAAGTTTAGGGGAAAAGCAAAATTCAGTAGTTCTTTCCTTAAGAGATTTACTAACCATTTAACTTCTCACTGTTATGGACAAAAGTATGTCTCCCAAAATCCATATGCTGAAGCCCTAACCCTCAATGCACCTGTACTTGGAAACAGGGCCTTAATGGAGGTAAGTAAGGTTAAATGAGATAAGGGTTGGGTTCTAATCCAACTTGAGTAGAAAACTAAACACCTCTCTCTCTCTCTCTCTCTCTCTCTCTCTCTCTCTCTCTCTCTCTCTCTCTCATTCTCTCTCTCTTGCTCTCATATTCTCTCTCTCTCTTTCTCTCTCTTCCCTTCCCTCCCTCCACACAAGCAGGCAGCTATCCACAAACCAGGGCATACAGGAGGCCTCACCAAAAAACAAATTTTCCAGTACCTTTATCTGGGACTTTCAGTCATCAGAACTGTCAGATTTCTGTTGTTTAAATTTCTGTTGTTTAAGCCATCTAATTTGTACTATTTTGCTGTGGCAGCCTTAATAGATAAATACTCCTATATGTGCAAACTCTTCCATACTTCAATCTTGCCAATAAGTATTACTTTTTGTTATGTATCCAGTCCTGCACTAGACTGAGGTAACACATGAAGTTTAAACATAACTCCTCAAATGAATGGAACTTTGTTAATTAGACAAAGGTTACACAAAGCAATTAGTGAACTAAACAAAACTAAACTATGAAAATAATTTAAAACCGTAACTGATAAATCAAAAGAATATTCAAAGACTGCAAACAGGCTTCACATCAAGTGCCATTTTCAAGGTACCCTGACTAGAGTGCTGTTTTGAGAGGTATTCTAAGGAGCAAATGGATCACAGAGAAAGAAAGTATGATACTTTTCTGTGGAGGCAGAAGACTGAAAATGGAGTACAAATGGATAAGAATTATTAGTGAGGGTTAGAACTTCTGAAAAGGGTTTATGATAGAGAAGACAGGTCTTAAACTGTGATTAAGCAAACAATATGTATAACAGTGTAAGGATGAGTACGATTAAAAGCAGGAAATGGATAACAACTTGTTGATTTCAGTGGTTACAGTGACAACCTAATGGCCAACAGGATGTCTGTATCATTTACCAAAGTGTAAAGCAAGCCCTTTTATTTTATTTTATTTTTTTGCGGGGGGTACCAGGGGTCGACCTCAGGACCTGGCACACCAGCAGGCGCCCATGCCGCTGAGCGATATCACCGGCCCTTTTTTCGTATGTGGGTTCCGTGGAGTCGAACTCAGGACCTTGCGCTTGCCAGGCAGGCGCTTATGCCGCTGAGCCATCTCACCAGCAAGCCCTTTTAAACAAGCAGATTTCATGATTTTAAAAAGTAGGGAATAAAATTACACATATCTTTAACCATATTTAAGACAGCATGTGTATTAATCAGCTGTCACTATAACCAAATATCTAAGATAAGGACCTTACTAACAGACAAAGTTATTTTGTTGCATGGTTTTGGAGGTTCCAGTCCCTGACTGGGTCAACCCATTGCTCTGAGACTCTAGCAGGGACATCAGATGGCAATGGCAGAGAGCGTGTAGCAGAGCAAACTGCTCACCTCAAGAGCTAGGAAGCAAAAGCAAGAAGAGTTCTCACAATCCCCTTTAAAGACACACCCCAACAACCCAAGGACACCATTAAGCCCCACCTCCTAAAGGTCCAGAGCACTTCCCAATAGTACCACGGGGGGGGGGGAGTTTAACCCAGGTCCCTTCAGAACACTCAACACCAAAACAATAGCAGCATACTTCTAAATGCAAAAAGCTCATTAATTAGTGATTTCTTATGATACCCCTAAAAATGGAATCTACCTCAAAATTATAAATTCTAGGGCTGGAGAAGTAGCTCAGTAATAGAGCGACTGCCTAGAATATGAGAAGCTTGAATTTGATCCCTGGAACGACAAAAAAAAAAAAAAAAAAAAAAATAGGAGTAGGAGGGAAGGAGCAGAAGGGGAAGGAAGAAGAGTGGGAAGAGAAGGAAGGGGGAAAGGGAGAAAGGGAGGAAGAGGAAGAGGAGGAAGGGAGGAAGGGGAAGAGGAGATGAATCCTGAAAAACATCCTAAACAATAGCATTACTAAGCGATTATGCTTCCATTTAAAATCAAACCCAATAATCACACTCACCTTATACAATCTCTACTGAAAGTCTGAAACTTCAGTTCTTCCTAATAGATTTGACTCAAAGCACCAAGACTGAATTATTAATACGTCATTCAATGTTATGATACTCTAAAGAGAAGCCCAAAGATTGGAGCACATGATCTGAAGTGATCAAATCTTTCGGTAGCTAATTATGCCACGACTCAAGGGATGAAATAAAAAGATCAGCATATTAAAATGCTCCATCTCCGCATAATTGGAGATATTTTCTGGATACTGCATTTACTTTCTATGTCACATGCAGAGATGCTTATTCATGTGTTTAATAAATTGTGGTTTAATTGTTCTAATAATTTTTAATGCTGGTTTTCCCCTAATGTCATTAAAACAGCTTTTATAGTATTGTCTAGACTTTTGTTGTTGTTAAATTGGCGGGTCATTTTTTTCACTCCACAGCACTCCCACAATTGTGTTTCATCACCTGAGCACAAATCCAAATCATAAAAATAGATATAACATCTTTATTAGTATTAATCTTGCTATATAAAGAAAATACTTGATTGCATTCCATGACCTCGTGTAACATAATTTAAAGCCCATGAAAAAGCCCCCACATCAACTCTTTATGGAGTTATGCAGAAAGAGATATGCTCTTCAATAGCCTTGCCTCAATTATGTCCAATATTTGGGTGCGGAAAACATAGAATAATCATATTTATCCCAAGAACTCTTCACAACATTGAGGTTTATCTTACTTTTAAATCCATCCTAACCCAGCTGGACCAGTAAACATGTACTGTGGTAGTTTCATAGTTAGGAAATAACTTTGGTATGAAATATCTCTTTAATTAAGATTTTCTAGAATATAGACTAAATACAACATTCCCTTGAGCTGACCTACTTCTGCTGTAAAAACATCTCTGATGGCTTTATGATTCAGTTTCTTCTGTGGCAAAATATTTTATGATTATACACATGCAGCTAACACAAATATGTAGGCACTTATCTAGTTACTGGAAAGAAACTAGAAATGCACAGCTAATTGAAATAGAGGATGCAGTGGTCAAATAAAATTGTTATAGACTAAATTGTTTTTTAAATTGACAAGCCAACTTGTCTCAAATCCTTGTAAAGAGCTTTTTATGCTGTGGAAATAAAAGAGGCTTACTTAATACGAGTAATTAGGGAGATAGAATCATGCTACCATTTCAGTCGACAATGCACTGTGCTTAAGAGATTACATCATCTAGTGACATTGTGGTCATCTGAGTTTCCCTTAGTACTCTCTATGATGTACAATGACGAAATCACCCAACGACACATTTCCCAGACATATCCCCATTGTTAAGCAATACATGTATCTTTTTTTTTTTTTTTTGTGGGTACCGGGGGGTCGACCTCAGGACCTCGGGCGCAGGCGCCCGTGCCACTGAGCGATATCACCGGCCCCTTTTTCGTATGTGGGTCCCAGGAGTCGAACTCAGGCCCTCGCGCTTGCCGGGCAGGCACTTAAGCCGCTGAGCCATCTCACCGGCCCAACAATACATGTATCTTAAAACATGCCTTAATCATAAACTACAGACATATAAGAAACAGCTGAAGAAGGTCTGTCTCCCTCAGGACCAGGCCTGGTTGCAAGCAACAAGAACAACAACAATAAAAAAAAAATCTAACCCTTTAAACAAAGGTAAATGTGAAAAAAATCTAACCATGATTTAAACAAAGGTAAATTTTCTCACATAAGAAGAGGTGGAAAGTCAGGTTTCCCAGACCTGATCGATACCGAGTTTCATCTAAAGGTTCCTCTGCTATTCTTCACACAAAGACTTTGTGGTAATGTTGGTCATCCTTGCATTCAGAGTGTAACTTCTAGGCATCATGTCTGGATTCCAGGCCAGAAGAAGGGCGCAGGACCATGACAAGCCTCTGATCCTTTCTATGAGAAAAGTGCAAACTTTTCTAGAAGCCTTACCCAAAAGATTCTCCCCAACTCATTAATCAGAACAAGATGACATAGACATCTATAAATCAATTGCTAAACAAAGGGAACAAGATTACTGTAAGTGGTTAGAGCAATGATTTACGCTATCATTGCCTAAAGAAATGAGCATTTTGTTAGCTGAAGAGAATGGTGAGGAACAAATGCTAGCTTGGCCATAGATTGTTAGGGAGATGGGCTGGAATGCACCATCTTTCTCTAACAAATAATTTCGAAAAATAAACCATATTTCCTTAGGGATCACGTGTCCCTACCTGGCATAATTCAAAGGTATCCAATGTATTGAATTGCTCATTGTGTATTATTTCTAGTTAAGTAAGTCAACAAAGTAACAGCATTTTTAATGTATTTTTTTAAATTTTTTAATTGTCACATGAGAGGGAGAAGGAGAGAAAGAGGGAAAAGAGAGACAACAGGTTTTTTGTCTAGGCTGTGATTATATTGGGCTCTTAAAACCTCTTTGCTGTAGCAGAGAATCACCTCCTTCTAATCTCTGACTTAAATCTCCCTCCAAATCTTTCCTTCTCTTTTCCAATTGTCTGCCTGACACCATCTCTTATAACCTTATCTTTCCTCATTCGACACCCTTACCTCCATAAGTTGCTCTTCAACACACTATATAATATGGCATCTGCCCTCAAAACTCAACTGAAAGGACTTTAAATGAAGGCATCTCCCGACTGCCGTATTAGTTTTTCATCTTTCCTTACCTGCCTGCAGCATTTAACGATACTGCTCCCCCCGTTGAAACGCTCCTGTGCAGGTTCTATAACACTCTTCTCCTGGAAAGCAGTGTTTTATAGCAGGTACAACACATGGCCTCAAGATTCAGACACAGACTCTACTTCAGGTTACAGTCAGCCCTCAGTATCTGTGGGAGATTGGTTCCATCATAGTCCTTAGATGGGAAAATCCATGGATGTTTACGCCCTTGTATAAAATGGAGTAGTATCTGCATGTAACCAATGCACATCCACCCATATACTTCAGAACATCTCTAGATTACTTATAATAACTAATACTATGTAAAGCCTATACAAATAGTTGTTACATTGTATTGTTTAGGGAAAGGCAAGAAAAATGTTTTTACATATTCATTCCAGACACAATTATTTTTTCTAATTTTTTTCATCCAAAATTGGTTAAATTCACAGATATGGAGCGCGGAGATACAGAAGACCAATTGTATTATTTATTGTTTGTACACAGTAAGGGGGAAAATCATTTTAACAACCCATGCTTCTGTTTTGTCATTTGTGAAAAAAGGCTAGTAGTACCCTCTACTTCATAGAATATTGCGAGGGAATTTAATTAGATAATCTATTAAAAGGATTTAACACAGAAACTACCACTCCTGGTGTTCAGTAACTCAATAATAGCTCTTAACTACTGCTCCTCTCTGAAATCACTTCCATCTTTATATTCCATGTGAAAAACTGTACACTGTCTTGTAAAATGGGTACACTATTAAAACATGCTCAGATAGTTTTAACAGTAGCTTTGATTGTCTTGGTGTTTTTCAAGACAAGACCATAATAATAGTAATTCCACATGGGCTTATGTGTTCCCAAGACGAGACGACTAATTTTTCCAGTAACCCACTTAATTTAGATTCTAACCAATCCCTGCCCAAACCATGCAAACATCCCCCTAAAACTGAAACTAACTGAAATTCTGAATCTTTTTTTCTTGGAATTATTTAAAACAGTTTTCTTATTTTCTACTTTTATAGAAAAACATTAATACAAATAAAAGAGTTGATTTTTATTAATTTATTCTTCATGATTTTTTGCTATGTTTGGGACATGCTTGAGATATCATATTTTGGGGCCAGTGAGATAGCTCAGCAGCATAAGCGTCTGCCTGGCAAGCGCGAGGTCCTGAGTTCGACTCCCGGATCCCACATACACGAGATATCATATTTTAAGTACTGTTTCTCTCAAATGAAATACTAACTCTCAATTTTCTTTTTTTTTTTTTTTTGTGGGTACCGGGGGGTCGACCTCAGGACCTCGCACGCCAGCAGGCGCCCGTGCCGCTGAGCGATATCACCGGCCCCTTTTTCGTATGTGGGTTCCGGGAGTCGAACTCGGGCCCTCGCGCTTGCCGGGCCGGTGCTTAAGCTGCTGAGCCATCTCACCAGCCCTAACTCTCAATTTTCTTTACCAGCAAATATGATCAATATGTTTCTTCAATCACTGATGGAAAGATGTAGGGGGGAAGGATCTGGAACAGAGTACTTTAGGGTGCTACCTGCTCTCCCCTCAGGCTCAAAATGGTTTGTTAATAACACCACTGGAGGGCCAGCTGTTCAACATGCAATGAGTCTACACTGCATCTATCAGCCAACTATCCTTGCTTTCTAATTTGTGTACAAAGTTGTGAGACTTCTCTAAAATCTTTTGCTGAAACTAAGATATACTGTTATTCCATTTGCCCTCTTGTACAAATAACATTGCTATTTGACCAGGCAAAACTTCCAAAGCAATTTTTAGATCTACATCAGAAATATGTGGGGCCGGTGAGATGGCTCAGCGGCGTAAGCGCCTGCCTTGCAAGCGCGAAAGCCCGAGTTCGACTCCCGGAACCCACATACGAAAAAGGGGCCGGTGATATCGCTCAGCGGCACGGGCGCCTGCTGACGCGTGAGGCCCTGAGGTCGACCCCCGGTACCCACAAAAAAAAAAAAAAAAAAAGAAAAGAAATATGTAATGACGGTGAAATATCAGAGGTTTTTCACTTTATGTGGTTCCTAGATTAGTTTGCAAATCAGTGAAAAGTTATAGATAATCTTACTCAAAAAAATATTTTAAATATGTACACAGTGTTCACAATTTACCATTATTCCATATATATATATATAAAAGGAGGAAATATTGTTCATAACTAAGACCATAAGAGAAAGATATGAAATTGCTACTAATATCAATTCAACTTTAGACATTTTTAAATAAAATAAAAATTTTGCCTTTTTTTCTTCCCTGAAAACAGTACATATTTGGCAAAAAGCAATTAAAAATGTCTATCAAATATCAGCCATTTACATCACCTTTAAATAGCTTAATTTTCCAAAGCATCTTTCTCTTATACATAATAAACTGACTGTGGCAGCTTAAGACTTGCCCTGATGGTCCCCTTACAAATGAACACTAGCAATCCACTATGCTGCTGAATGATTCATTTTTTTCCATGCAACACAGCAAGATTATTCTAATAGACCTATGACATCACTTGCACTAAAAGCCTGAATATCAACAGAAGCCAACGAGGAATCATTTATCAAGGTTTTCTTATTCAATTCATCACTTTGAACTAATTCTCTAGGAAAGTCTGACACAAAGCTGATATGGAAACATTTTAAAGTATTTCCCAAGCATGTCACAAATATTCAAAAGATTCAGTGTAAGTTACATAATGATCTGATATACAGAATAAAGTAGGTATCAGAATCAAAAATATCTACCTGAATTTATTTTTTTAAAAACTAATTCTTAAAAGAATTATAAGGAGCAAATGGCAAGGTTTTATAGGTGATGTCAGCTGCTCTTAATTACCCACATGAAAAACTACATCAAAGTAATTTTCTTACATCTGAGGAAGGTTAAACTATCTACCACTTCTTCCCAGACAAAGTAGCTCTGGATAAATTCCAGTCTTAACAAGATTGCGCTCACATTTATTTCACTAAATCTTTTTTAAGTGAATGAAAATGTTTCTTCAGAACTATTTAGGAATAAGTGAATGACAAAGTAGAAAGCGAAAGATGAAAGAGAATAATTTATTCATTTAAATGTTGATTAAATTCTATAAGAAACTAAAAATTATAGTTGAGTACAAGTGACATGCTGCCACCTAGTGGAATCAGAATATAGATAAAAATCTTCATATTACAGGATTACAAGAATTTCATATCACTGTTCAGTTGAAATAATAAAGCTTAAGAATTTTCAAAGTGTCTTATTCTCAAAATTGTATCATTCCTCCAAAAATCCAGGGTTACAGATAGCAGAGGTGTTAGTACATCTTATCCTCAGTCTGGGGCTCTACAGTAAATGCCCTGATGTGGTCCTATGCTTATTTAGCGTGAAGCAAAGACTGCAGCCCAGAGCTGCTGGCCCCTGGCCTACTGCTGTTCACAGCAAAAGGTGCCTTCTAAATAACATGGCATCTCTACTCTTGTCTAAACACTGCGTACATTTTACAGAGGAGAAAACCGAGACTCGGAGATCATCAAAGCTTCCCAAACATGGCCAAGAGCCTTGGAAACATAGCCTGAAGGAGGGTTCTACTGGCAAGAAAGATCTTGGAAGACTTGTATTTTTTTCTTTAAAATTTGTATGAGATCTGTGTTCTGTCCCAAAGGACACATATGTCTGTTTTCATTTTTAAATATCTTCTTTTCCATAGGACATACCTATCTTTCATTTTTAAATGTTTTCTTTTTTCAAATGCTTTCAAACAACTGAATCTTTAAGACAGTGTCGCATCTTTATCCTGTGTCACAAACTCCCTGGCACGTGATCACATTAAAGAAGAGAAGATTGAAAATATGAGTATTCCAGTTTGAGATCCCTAGAAAGTGACTCACTCAAGTTTATATATTCGTCAAGTTTTGATGAGCACCTACTATTCCCCAGGGCATTCTTTTAAGCCTGAGGACATGCTGTGCTAATAGATTTTTGAAATATTTAGAAAGTACCAGCAGCATAAAATAACAAAATTACTTTTCTCCCAGGTTAAAGTCCATTGTAAGTTGGCTAAGGGCTCTTCTTCACCTTGTCATCTTCACGCAGAGGCTGTCAGACAGAACAATCGTATTTGGAATAGTATTTGCAAGAGTAGTCTCAGGGCAGAGGAAGCCTGGGATAGCTGCAAGTGGTAATGATCCGCCACGCCCCACATTTCCCAAGGTGCGCTGAGAAAGATGGTTCCGGGTAGCAGAGAAAAGAGATGATATCCCTCAGCGTATAGGATGGGAATTCAAGCAATTTTATTTAAGTATTTTAAAGGCGACGTTGTAGAAGGCTGGAGGAGTTGAGATATATAAGTTTCAGATATGTGAGATACAAATGAGTGTATATTAGACAAGCAGACAGAAAAAGTCTTCAGAATGCCTCTGAGTACAAAGCGTGACTTTAAGTCCCAGTTCTGGACACAGAACTTTATCAGTGCAAACCCACAGAAATGGCCTGATCCACTGAAGGCCACATCGTATCAGAAGCGACACTGCATAGTGGTGTACGTACACACAAAACTGCAGCCAGTTGGGTGGGGGCATCTGAGCCTGATGTACACAAATTAAATCTAGAATCAACACAGGAGGATTGCCTAACAAACGGTGGCATGAACCACACATACGATCAGACTATGTGAGTCACCTAACCTGATTACTATTCTCATGGCTCAATATTTGTTCCAACTGAAGCAAAGCAATTCCTTCACTCTGTTAATACTGGGAGGTTAAGTCTCAGGCCAGAAGCTCTAATAAAAGCCTTTCATACTGAATCCAATCAACGCTGATGGTCCAGATAACAGGCGGAGAAAAAGAGAGTATCCATTTTCGCAATAGCACTAATGAACCATGGCAGACACCACATAGAGATTAAGATACTGTGTGCTTGTTCCTTTTCATCCAAAGGAATGAGTGTATGCATATGAATGCTATGTATTAATAGAAGGTTTTATTTAAAAAGATTTACCAATTTTTATTGTATAATTATTTGTTATGTTTAAGAAACATATAATGTTTCATTTGAAGAGGCTACCTGCCATAGCTTGAGTGCTTGTGTTCCTCCAAAATTCTTACTGAAACTTAATCCCCAGTGCAATAGTGTAAAACACTGGGCCTTTTGGGGAAGTGACAAAGTCCTGAGGGTGAGACTCTCATGAATGGGATTAGTGGCCCTCACTAAAAGGCCTGAGGGAGGAAGTTTTGTCTCTTTTCCCCTCGCGCCATGTGAGGACACATTGTCCATACCTTCCTCCGCCGGAAGATGCAAGACTACAGTGTCATCTTAGAACCCAAAAGCAGCCCCTTACCGATACCAGATCCACTAGCAGCTTGATGTTGGACTTTCCATCCTCCACAACTGTGAGATAAAGATTTCTATTATTTATAAGTTTTAAAACCTAAGGTATTTTCGTTATAGCAGCTCAAATAGACTAAGACATGACCTCTGATTGGTTTTCATATTACACTGAAGCCAGCGGGACGCATGTGGTGCAGTTCTTTGTGGTATCACGGCTGCCACGGTCTAAACAGAAATCCAAGGAGAGGGCGCAGCACTGAGAAGGGGCTGTAGGAATGCTGACGACTCAGACAAGAGTCTAAGTAGCTGAACTTAGACTGCAAGAGGAGAGCAGGCAAAATAAGTAACTGCCACATGGTGAGGAACCAGAAAGGCCATATCAGGAAGATTTACATTAGATTTACAGTTAGATTTTATAGGAAACAAGAAACCATCAAATAGTTTTTTGTTTTTTTTTTTTGGTGGGTACCGGGGGTCGACCTCAGGACCTCGTGCGCCAGCAGGCGCTTATGCCGCTGAGCCATCTCATCAGCCCCCATCAAATAGTTTTGATTGTTATACATGCTGCAGCTCAGTCACTCACTATCGCCGCTGAGCGATATCACCGGCCCTTTTTTCATATGTGGGTTCCGGGAGTCGAAGTCAGGCCCTCGCACTTGCCAGGCAGGCGCTTATGCCGCTGAGCCATCTCACCAGCCCCCATCAAATAGTTTTGATTGTACTTGAGACATTATTCCAGCTGTATTTTAGGAAGATAATTCTAGTGGCACTGTAGCAGAAAGATTTAATAGAGAAGGGATGAAAAGGACTCAGAACATGTAGAAGGTCACTCAAATGGCAAGAGTGACCAATGTAGAGCAGAGGCAGCAGGATGAAAGTAAAAAGATTGGTCTGTGTGGAGGAACTGCAAAATTTCAACTGTAGAATCTCTAACAGCATTCCTGCAAACAAGCTCATTAGCAAAAGTACCTAGGAAAATTATAAAATTCACCTTCCTTGGTCAATACCATAACTACTAAATCAGAATCATTAAGAACGTGGCCTAAGAAGTGCCTACTACACCCCAGAGGCTTATGGTGCTGGCAGCTCGGCCTGAAGTTTTTATGTTTCCATACACTTGAGTGACTGAGATGCAGCATGTATAACTCGAGGAGACAAATCAAAGCCACAGTAAGGTGTCCTTTCAAAGTCTCCTAAAAGGCTAAAATAATAGCCACAATAAATGTTGACAAGGATGGAGAGAAACTGAAACACAACACTGGGGGAGCTGTAAAACAGTAAAGTTACTATGGAAAACAATTTGGCATTTTCTCAAAAGAGTTAAACACAGAATTACCGTATGAGCCAGCAGTTCCAGTTCTGGGTACATATTCAAAAGAAATAAAAACATATATCTACACAAACATTCACAGCGCCATGATTCAAAAAGTGAAAAACCCATTTGACCATAAATTAATGAATGAATAAACAAAATGTGATACATCCACATGATGGAGTATTATTTGCAATAAAAGTGAATGAAGTACTGGATGCTACAAAACATATAAATCACGAAAACATTACGGTAAGTGAAAGAAGCCAGTTGCAAATGGCCACAAAATACATGATTCCATCTCCACGAAACAGGATGGGGCGGGAAGAGTAGGGACTGACTAGTAATGAGCACAGGGTTTCCTCTTCGTGTCTCAAAAACGTATAGAGTCAGTGCTGGCTGGTGCTCATACAACTGGTGAATGTACTGAAAAACATGGAATTGTATACTTTGAAAAGGTGCATTTTATGCTATGGGAGTTTATATCAATAAACTCTTACTTAAAAAATATGAACATCCAGGCTTCGCCCATGGCGATTCTAGAGATCTGTGAATGGTCCAAGAATCTGTACATTTAAAAAGCTCCTTGGATGATCCCAATGTGCAGCCAGCACGGGGAATCACTGGTGTATCCAGAAAATCCACTAAAAAGTTATTTGATATTTCATGTTTGAAGAAAGGCATACCCACAGAGACGGCAAGAGCTCAGCAGGTGAGAAAGAAAGGCTGCCTCTGCCAATCACCCGGGCCCCCCATAAAAGCCCTAACCACTGCCCTACATGCCCCCAGCCCAGGCCACAGTCTGAGTTCCTCCTTTCCCCTGCCCTGCCTGCACAGCAGTCTTCTCCCTCAGGATGCCTTAGCCTGGAAACTGGACCACATTCCACAGTGCTCACCTCACCACAGGCTCCCAGGACCCCACCACGAAAGGCTTAAATGCCTTTCAAAGCCTCAGACTCTTTTTCCTCTTCACCTTATGAAAACCAACCTTTGTCCCAACTGCATGAAGAATAAAATAGCATCCATATCTTCTTAAATTCAAATCAGATTTTTAAAACTAATTTCGTTGGTTTTATTCCTATATTTACAGAAAGAAAATAAATGAGAGAAGATCCTAGTCATTAGATACCAAGTTCCAAATATGATGCCTGCTATAAATATAAAGCCTCTCCATACCCTCCTCCTTCCTGAATTCCCACCAGGATGACCTTCCTCCACTATTCTAAACATAGATTTTCATGAATTTAAATGTTAACTTTTCCCAAAGGTACAAATAGTTCATAAAATCTACAAATAGAACTTTCAGAAACTTTGGCAAAAACATAGGAAACCACGATAATTCTCTTTGGTCATAGAAACAATGCCTTTTATGACTAAACTAGAAAACAAAATCATGTCACAGTAATCTTCTCCTAATTCTCTAAGGTTTTAATTAGCTAAAATTTATGCTAATGTGCTTTGTTAATGTGCCACTGTGATTTACCCTATAAAAAACATGAAGGTCATGGAACTGAAAATGTTAATAAGCTTCTCTCTCCTCTATATACTGGCTACATATAGTCCAGGACCCCGGATTGGAGGAGAACACTGAGAAAACTTTCCAGATAATGAAACGTAAATTGGTGACAGTGTTTGGATAATAAGACATTTGAATGAGCTTACTGAAACAGAAGTCCTGGCACTCACATTCTTAGCAAGATATGAAGCCATTTCTCACACCAGAGAGTCAGACCTGAGCTCCAGCCCCACCTTGCCTGGTTCACAGAAGCAGAAATCTCCTCAGACTTCTCTCCTCCCATTAAACTAACCACACAGTGCTCTGCGCAAGCACAATGCGTAAGTCTTTTCTGCTTTCACACTCATATCCAAAACACTGGAGCATTATCTTTGCATAAAGAAAAAGTCCCCATCAGGTGTATTTTATTTCTCTGACATGAAATATGTTATAGTGATTCAAAGGAACACTTTATCCAAATTATTATTTTGTTTCTGGTAGGGTTACCAAGGAATGGTTCATAAGATTGTAGTTGCTCTGCCACCTTTTAGGGAGAAAAACAAACGAATCATAACTTTTCCCTCCCAGGCTGTGAGCATGCAACAGTATTTTCTTTACTTTTCCCTATAATTAGAACCTCCATTCTGCTTCTATGGGACATGAACTAGTCATCCAAAAGTAGCAAGAAGCCAATGTCCAAAGAAACCAATTCAAGGGAGAGAAAGCTAGAAGCAAGTGAGGAGACAGTGAGCTACAGCAAGCTTTTCTCAATTTGATTGTATGAATTAATAGTTTTTATTTTTCCTCAGGCCGGTTCACATTCAATTTCTACTGCTTGCAACAAAAGGGCCCAGAACCAGTACGATTTTAAACTAGTAAGAGGTGTGAGGAAAAAAAGAACAGGGACTGTGATAAAGAAATATATGAAAAAGCAACATGCCAGCCTGGAAAAGAGCTGAAGGAAATGTCCCCACTAGGGGAAATAAAAGTGATTAAGATGCACTTTTATATGTACCACTCCCCAAGATGAAAGTAATTATTATGTATCACAAACATGTACCAATAAAAAATGAGTCTCTTTATATAACAACAACAAAAAGTTCCCACCTATTTCCTTCTACCCCATCTCCTCACCAACATGAAATCAGTGTGCTCTAAACCCAGCAGCGAAGATCAGAGGGCCAGGGGTGGTGGAGTTTGAGAAGTCCGTGCACCCCCCAACAGACCTACAGGTGAAAGAAAAAAAGCAATCCAGATACCCTATCTCAAAGGAAAGTTCTTTTTATTTTGTTAATGATAAAGATCTTGAAACTGCTGGCTCCCAAGCTACAAACCCTGAGGAGGGAAACTCCTCTGCCAAATTGCAGTTTCCCACTAAGGTCCTCCATTTAGAGATTTAGGAAACCAGAACGGCACGTCAATATATTCTTCACGTATCAAAATAAATGGTCCTACAAAGATTTGCCAGATATTTGAAGAAAGTCTATAGCATGAATAATGTTATCATAAAAAAACAAAACTGACTCCGGGGGGTGGTAATTGGAGACAAAAAAGGTTTTAGTCAATTTTATTTAGTATCTTCAGGAAGCTTCAGGTATAAATGTATATCCATACATTAAGAAAAAGTAAGTCCCAAATTATAAATAAAGAGCAAATAAAAAATAATAGGATGTAAAGAGCTCTTTCTCAGACAGGAACGGGCTCAAGAGACGAAGAAAGGGGAGGGAAAAGGGATGAAAAAGAAATTAAGATGTGTTATGTACATGTACCAACTCCACACAAGGAATGGAAACATTATGTGCCACACACTTGTACTAATAAATAAAAATATTTTTTTTTTTTTTTTTTTTTTGGGGTTTAGTGGGTACCGGGGGTCGACCTCAGGACCTCGCGCACCAGCAGGCGCCCGTGCGGCTGAGCGATATCACCGGCCCTTTTTTCGTATGTGGGATCCGGGAGTCAAACTCGGGCCCTCGCTCTTGCCAGGCAGGCGCTTAAGCCGCTGAGCCATCTCACCGGTCCAATAAAAATAATTTTAAAAAATAAAAGCAAAAAAGAATAAGCAGCTCTGCAAAAAACAGAAATCAGAGAATATAAAAATCTGACAGATTAAAAATGTGATTGTCAAAAGTGAAAAATTCAGGGTACAGACAAAATAACAGGGGAAACACTTGAAGCCATAGCACAGGCAAAGTCTTGAATAAGACTCCAATAGCATAGGAAATAATACCAAGAACCAAAAATGGGACTACATCCAATTAAAAAAATTTCTGCAAGGAAAACGACAGAAAAACTAGATAGCTTACAGAATGGGAGGAAATCTTCACCAGCTACTCGTCAGAGGACTAGTATCTAGAATATGTAAAGAACTAACTAAACAAATAAATAGCCCAATCAATAAATGAGCAAAAGAACTGAAAAGACACTTCTCCAAAGTGAAAAGACATTTCTCAAAAAGAAAGATAAATGGCCAATAAGTATATGAAAAAATGCTCAACATCTTTAGCCATCAGGGAAATGGAAACCAAAACTACACTGAGATTCCATCTCACCCCAGTCAGACTGGCTATCATCAAAAACACAAAAGACAATAAAAGCTGGTGAGGATGGGGGAGCCTAGAGGAGAGGAACTGTTCTACCTGCTTGTAGGAATGTAAATTAGTACAACCACTATGGAAATCAGTAGGGAGGTTCCTCATGATACTAAAAATACAGCTACCATTTGATCCAGATACGCCACTCCTTGGCATATATCTGAAGCAATTCAAGTCAGCATACCATAGAAAAATACCTTCACACCCATGTTTATTGTAGCATAATATACAATACCAGGATATGGAACCCATCAACAGATAAATGGATAAAGAAAATGTGGTATATATACACAATGGAGTATTATTCTGCCATTAAAAAGAACAAAATTGTGTCATTTGCAGAAAAATAAATGGATACGGAGGGCAACATGTTCAATGAAATAAATTAGACTCAGAAGGACAAATATCACATGATCTCTAAACTGTAGAATCTAAAAAAGATGACAAAAAACGTAGAAGGGAGACTTTTACTAGACAAGAGGAAGGGAATTAGAGGGAGGGAGGGGGACTTACGAGTGTGTAATGGGGGGATGAATATGACTAAAATACATCACACATGGGAACCCAAAGAAACATACAACAAGGCCAAGGGAGAGGTGAGGGATGGCGGTAGGGGGATGACTAAAATATGTTATGGACATGTACAAATCTGCCAAAATGAAACCCATTAATCCTTATAACCAACATGCACTAATAAAAAATGTAAAAAGCTTTTTAAAAACAAATTTTTAAAAAGAGCTCAATTTTTTAAAACCTCTCACATTTACAGCAATGCTCAGGAAGTTACACATTAGTGAAAATTAGAACAGGAATTCCAATTCTTCAAGGGAAAGCTGTTTTCAAGAAGCAACTTACATTCATCAAACAGTGCAATTAAGCAGGAAATGTTAAGGGTCAGTGTGACCCTTCCATTTAAATTATCAACAAGAAATTTTAAATTAAATTGTAGAAGAACATTTCAGTCTAAAAACAAAGGAAAACAAACTCTGGTATCATTTTCAACTAAAATCTGGACATATGAAGAAAAGGAAATTTTTTCTTCGTGATAGTTTCCATGGCACATATTATTTTTTGGGTTTTTTTCTGCGGTTTGTTTGTTTGTTTTGTTTTTGTTTGTTTGTTTGTTTGTCTTTTGAGACAGGGTCTCGCTATGCAGTTCAGGCTGGCCTTGAGCTCACTTTGTAGCCCAGGCTGGTCTCGAACTTGCAGCGATCCTCCTGCCTCCGCCTCCCAAGTGCTGGGATTACAGGCGTGCACCACCACACCCCGCTATGGCACAGATTGTATTTCCTTTTTTTTTTTTTTTATAAGTTTCACGAACAACTTCATTTCCTAATAATAATAGTAAAAATAATAACCAATCTTTAATATATGTACTCATGTAAGTTGTCGATACACATCCTATTCTCGTAAGTAGAGTTCATTTGTTAGACAACAGAACAAGGTTAAGTGACTCTCTCGGGGTCACCCACCAGCTGGTGAACCCAGACAACCTGGTGCCAGAATCTTAAACATTACGTTACAATAGGGCTCCCACTAATGTTCCTTGCTAAAGTCCAATCCTTAGAATCAGCCTAAAACAAGAAGGCACAGTGCAGTGAGAAAGAAGAATACCCGACAACACAGAAGCAACGATGAAGTAAAGCAAGCAGGGGAAGAGGAATGTGGAAGCTATTTTTCTGATCTTCTTTTTAGGAGTAATGTTTTGTATAATAGGATTATACTAAGGAACTCACTACAGAGTAGAAAGTTGAGTCAATTTTATTTATATACTTTTAAATAGTAAGATGAAAATCAGCAGGGGAGAGGGAATGAACTTGAGCTAAATTCCACATATTTCCCAGCAAGTGTGATGGTGAATTTTATGTATATCTAGCAGGTGTCAACAGATACTACCTAATTTTAATTTAAAAATTATACATAGTTTATGTGATCAGAAAAAATAAATATGTGGTAATTATCAGAAAAGTTAAAGTGGGTACATTAAGAAATACCAGTATTAGCAAATGATTCAGAGCTTTGGGAGGAATATCAGGCTACAAGTAGAAAAGGAAAGGGAGTGAGGAAAGCAAAGATCTTCAATCCGCACCACTTACATTTTTGTTAAAATGACCAGATATTATCTTATTGTGAAAAATAATTCTATAATAGTAGTAATAGCAGTAGAGGAACCGTAAACTGAAGACAGCACCTCTCAATTCTGGCACGATGAAAGCACAATGGATGCTACCAGACCATCAAACCCAGTGGGTGCCAAAAACAGGAAGAAAGACCAGGTGCAGTGGTGTGCGCCTCTACTTCCAGCAGCTCGGGAAGCTGAAGCAAGAGGATGGCAAGTTCAAGGCCAGTTCGGGCAACTTAGTGAGAACCTGTCTCAAAGAAAAATAAAAAAGGGCAGAGGACATAACTTGGCCCCTCAGTTCAACATATTCCAGCATACTCTCTTTGCAGATTCTTCGTTTCCACATCCTTAGGGTCTAAAAGGTCACTTTACCTTTTCATACAAACTTCTAGAGACACTGATGTCATCGCCTTTAGACAACTATTGAGTCATGCATACACACTCTAATCTTCCACCCTGCACATTTCATTTGAAGAAAGGGCTGTCTCAATTTACACATTGTTGGCAGAAGTAGATACGGGTACCACCCTTTCAGGATATGACTGGGTCTAAATAAAATGCGAAATATGGCACACCTGTAACCCCAGCACTGTAGGAGACCGAGGCAGGAGGATGGAAGTTTAAGCCCAGCCTGGACAACTTAGTGAAACTCGTCTCACAATTCAACACATAAAAGGGCTAGAGATGCAGCTAGTGTGAAAGCCCCGGGTTGAATCCACAGTATAAAGGGGGGGGGTCATTTTGACATAATTAACTTCTCTATTCTACCCCACAGAAACATTCCTAAAGGCTCAAAGATGCCTTTGTACAGGGACTGCCAATTAAGCCATTGTTTGTAACAAAGAAAACCTGAAAACTAAAAACAATGCACATTGATACATGCAGAATAGCTTTTTTGCCACTTAAAAAGTAAAGTACATCCATATGTAGTGACACTAGAACGTAACAATAACAAATTGTTAAGCGAGAAAAAGCAAGGTTCAAAATTGTATGTTATTTTTAAGATTTAAATATTAAAACAAACACTAAATCTGCTAGAAGAGAGATAGGTAGATCTCTTGAAGACATAGGTGTAGGCCAAGACTTCATGAACAAAACCCTGATTGCACGGGAAATACTACAAAGAATCAACAACTGGGATCTCATCTCATTAAAAAGTTTTTGCACACCGAAGAAATCACCAACAGAGCGAAAAGACAACCCACAGAGTGGGAAAAAAAATTTTTTCCAGCTGTTCCTCAAACAAAGGACTAATATCTAGAATCTATAAAGAACTGAAAAAAATCAGACTCCCCAAATTTAAAGACCCAATCCAAAAATGGGCATCTGAAACGAATAGATACTTCACAGATGAAGAAATAGAAACAGCAAATACATGAAAAAATGTTCAACATCACTGGTCATTCAAGAGATGCAAATTAAAACAACACTGAGATTCCATCTCACTCCAGAAAGAATGGCTATTATCAAGAAATCACCAATAACAAATGCTGGCTGTGGGGAAAAAGGAAACCTTCTCCACTGTTGGTGGGAGTGTAGACTGGTGCAACCACTGTGGAAATCAGTGTGGAGATTCCTCGAAAAACTAAAACTAGAGGTTCCATTTAACCCAGCTATTCCCCTTCTAGGTATCTTCCCAGAGAAGTTAAAAGCATCATACAACAGCAATATATGCGCACTCATGTTTATTGCAGGACAGTTTGTAATAGCTACATCTTGGAAACAACCCAGATGCCCATCAACCAAGGAATGGATAAAAAATATGGGGTTTTCTTATACAATGGAGTACTGCTCAGCTATAAAGAAGGATAAACTTGAGACATTTCTAGGTAAATGGATGCACCTTGAGACCATACTCTTAAGTGAAATAAATCAGACAAACGTGTAAATACTGCATTATCTCTCTGGTGTGAGAAACTGAAAGTGTAAATAAGAACCAAAATGTATAATAGATATTGTGAAATCAGAAGAAATTTTCAAAAGGAGAGGGGAACTAGGGAAGAGGTGGGGGAAAGGAAGGAACGGAAAACAAAAAATAAAAGAAGGATAAAATGGAAACAAAGCTTTGTAAATAAGGAGCAAAAGAGGGGTTGAGGGGAGGGGAGGGGAATGGGGAGAAAAAGAGGAATCAAGATATATCATGTACAAGTACAAATTCTCTATGATGAACGTTATCATTATGTATATCTAAATTGTATCAACAGACAACAAAAAACTATATGCTATTTTGTTTAAAAACATAAACATACTTATTACCACATAGCACCTTATGATATATTTTGATATCTCTATATCTATTGTGCTGGCAGTGTGCTTCAAGTATTGAGTGGAGAGGATATTGTAGATTCTTTGCACTTCCAAAATATTTCTTTACAATGAGTATGTACTGATTTTATATTTTTAAAAATCAAGTCATGTCTCAACTGTCATTTAGCTAGGATCTTTTTCTGATCCAAAAGGAGAACCACTCTATGTCTTTCCATTAGTTCACTGAAAGTCTAAGGGGAAATTTCTGCACAGTTAGGAGCAGGCTGTCCTCTCGGACTGGGCGACGAGGCCGGCTTTTCTCCAGCGGACGGCGACGAGGAGAGGCGGGCACGGGAAACCCGAGCGCGCAGAGCGGCAGGGCGAGAGCGGGGCGCGCGGCGGCGGAGGGCAGGCGGCGCGGGCGGGCGGGGCGGGGCGCGCGGGAGCCCAGGCCCGGCGGCGGGCGGGCGAGGCGGCGGTACCTTCCCAGCAGGGCTCCCCTCCGGGGCGGCGCTTCAGGAACTTGAAGTAGAAGGGGTCCACGCGGCCCGGCTGCGCGCCGGCCGCCAGCTCCACCTCCCCGAGCCACAGGCCCGGCTCCGCGAGCGCCCGGCCGCCCGCCTCGGGCCCCGCCGGCCTCAGGCGCACGGCGGCGCGCGGCTCCCAGCTCCCCAGCTCGGGCCGCGACCCCCCGACCAGCAGCTCGGGCCGCGCGCCGCCGCCGCCGGGCGGCACCACCACGCCGAAGCGGAAGCGCATGGCGCGGCGGGCGGACTGCGCGGCTCGGCCGGCGACGGGGGCGCGGCGGGACGCGGGCCGGGCTGCGCCTTTCGGGCGGCCGGGGCGGGGACCGCGGGAGAGGGCGCCCGGGCTCACTTCCCGCGTGGGCCGCGGACGGCGAGCGGGGCAAGGACGGAGGACGCGGGCCGGGACAGCTGGGAAGCTGCGGCCCCCTCGTTCCTCCACGCGCGTCCAAACGACCTTTATAAGGGCCGTAAAGAAGAAAAGGGCGTCCCGACGACGCCGCCGAGCGGTGCGGTTGGCCGGATCCCAGGCCGGGCGCAGCGCTCAGCCGAGTCCCTCGGTCTCTTTGGGCCTCGGGGTCTTGCAACATGCGAGTAGAAATAAATGATCCCCCAAGACCCCGCCAGCGGAAGGGCCTTGGTGGAAGAGAGAGCCTTCGGGAACAGAGGGGATCGAACGGACACATGTCTTACTTTTCTCCTGCCTACAGTTGGGCAAAACAGATGATCACTTTTTTTTTTTTTTTTAGAAAAAGTATATTTTTAGTACCTGTAAAATAAGTTTGGAGTACATGTTTTCAAGCCCTTTTTGTAATCAAAACCGTACTTCTGAGATTGGAAATGTATATGACTTTGATGATTTCTTTTAATGACATGAAAATAAAACTTCTTTAAAATTTGCTTCTAGTAAAAGCACACTCTTTTTTTCATCTTAAAACATTTTGCGGGGGGGTCAAGAAACAAAGATTTATAGCCATTTGGCCAAAAGAAAAATACATCTTTGAGGTGGGTACGGGATGCAGACATTTCAGTTTGTCCCTACTATAAACAAATGTTCCGTTTACATAAATTTTTTGTCCTTTCATAACATTGTTTTCATATTCTTTTTTATGCTTTAATAATTTCAATTTATTTCATACCTACACATTATTATTTTATTTTTTTATTAGTACGTGTTTGCAGTACATAATGATTGCATTTATCGGGGGGAATTAGAGCATGGACATAACACATCTTAATTCTTTCTTGTCCCCTTCCCCTCCTCTCCTGCCTCCCAACATCTGTTGTTTCCCTTCCCTTTTGAAATAGGTCTCTCTACTTTCTATTACCTAACTTTTATTTTGCTCTTTTATTTATATTTTGGGTTTCTCATGTAAGAGAAACCATGTGTTCTTACCTTTGTATATTCATCAACATTTATGTAACATAAGTGAATTAAAGTCACAAAGACACATTTGTCACTATCTGGAAACTTGTAAATAGTGAGGAGGGAAACAGTTTTATGCATGCAGAGAATCATAAGATGAAAAGTGGTACAAAAGATGGAAACTGCAAACTCAGTTTCTAGGGCAATTTGTAAACTACCGATACATTTCACTCTTAGGTATTGATGTTCCCCGCTTGAAATTCGGTTGGTTGCTAAGCTTGAGGATAAATGTCAAGAAACGTGAAGACAGGCCGGCCAAACGCAGCTAATTCAGTAGCAAACAGACATTAATTCAGTGTCATGCGAGTCATGCGAGTTTATTTAAGTTGCTGCTACAAAATACATTCTTAGAGTAATTTTAGTAAACTAAGAACCATTTGGCTATGCAGAGAGGACTATTAATTTATAATGGAGTTTAGATTTCAAGGAATCCTCTCATTTTTTCAGGATTTAGGACTTTTCTTGTGTTCTAACGTTGCAGCCTGCATTATATGGTATTTTGCTCAAAGCATTGTCCCCACCAACTCTTCCTCGAGGAGTCCTGTCCATCCGACAGATGAAACAATAACAGGAAAAGAAAACAGTACATTTGTTTGACAGACATTATTTCCTTTCTTCCTCTCTCATGATGAAGAGGTTGAATAATTTTAACCACTGGAAGAAGTACCATTTTAAGCCATTAAACAGAATATACAAGAGCCAGATGTTATGGTGTGGATTTAAATATAGTGCAGATCTGATGGTTACACACTGTACCAAGCAAAATGCAACTGGAAAAGAGAACACCACCAAAATATGGATTAAATGACATATTTCAAAGCCTCAATCATATTTCAGCTGTCAATCATTTAGCTACATTAACCAGACTAATAGCCATAGAACCCTGATTATATGTTCAGCACATGATTTTCACACTCATATTATCTCAGTTCATTCTCTTAGCAAACCTAGGAGGTAACTACAATGGTTATCCCCATTTTCAGATGTGTGGAAGCTGAAGTCACAGAAGGGACCAGCATAGAGTCCGCAGCAAGGAAGGGGCGAGTCAGGTGCTCAAAGGCATCCATTTGGCTTATAATTAAAGAATCATACAGAAATGTATGTTTTGACAAGGAAAAACTTTCATAGAAAGCATGTAAATCCCAGCATTTTTATATGTTACTCTCCATCAGCTCTTAATAAAAAATGAACTCCCTATAATTGTCTCCTGTGACTAACTTCATCTTTAAGGAATGATGGAAGGGATGAATCACAAGTGGCAATGTAAACTGATCAGTGAATCTATAAAGACATAAATACTTTGGCACTTAGAAAGAATTTGATTACAGGCCCTAGGAAATTGTCACTTAATGCATTTATACATTTATTTCCTTGACAACAGAAATATAGGCTTAAGAAGCAAAGGTGATGAATTTTTCTAGTGGTTAAGATGTATTACTCCCAGATCTTTTTCCTCGTTGGGTTTTCTAAGTGAGATTTCTTTTTACATTTCAAAGGATCTTGATATTTATTAAAAGAGATTATTTATGAAATCCATTGGAGGTTAAATTATTTCCTCTATGGAACAAACTGAATTCAGAACAAAAGAAAGCTCAGTAAAGTAACATAAATCTGATAATAATCTTTAGAAGACCAAACCAATCTATTGTCATTGAATTTCATTTCTATAATGCCATTTTACATAGCTACAATATTTCTAGAAGAATGGATGATAAATTCAAACAGTTTCAGGATCCAATTCAAATGCAAATTCTTTCAAAGTCCCCTCCGGGAAAGCTATTATTTGGTTCTCTAGTGATTTATGTTTTCTGAAGCAATCTTTCACTACTCAGCGAGTTATAAATCTTTCCTTATAATATTGTGTATGTAGATGCACACTCACTGATGTAAAGTGCCTTTCATCCAAGAAGTTCAGGGGGCCATTATAAGTTTAGTTTATTATGCAACAGAACCTATTTGGAAGTTAACTGTATCACGTTCAACTACTCCAATTTTGTAGCCTAAAAATATATCCAGAAAAATTTAAATACAGACTAGAAACTTTTATATGTTAACTTTTTTCTGGATTAGAAAATTGTTGGGGCCAGTGAGATGGCTCAGCGGCCTACACGCCTGCCGGTCAAGTGCGAGGGCCCGAGTTCGACTCCCGGAACCCACATACGAAAAAAGGGGCCGGTGATATCGCTCAGCGGCACAGGGGCCTACTGGCACGCGAGGTCCTGAGGTCGACCCCCGGTACCCACAAAAAAAAAAAAAGAAAGAAAGAAAATTGTGGGTTAGGCTACTAGGAACCCCTTTGGGAATGTGGAACAATAGAAGACTATAGGTTATCCCAAGGCTTTGTGTAAAAAATCCCAGACATTTCTCAAATATTTCAAATATTCATGCCCCTCTCTAGTACATGTAAAAACTCTCCAGTGGATTCCAATCTCCAGTGGATTCCAATAATCCCACTTCCCACCCATCACTTTACAGAGAAGTACAGTACTGCATCCCCAGCACATCACTGCTAGCCTGTTTTGTCACGCTTCTTTCTCTTCTACTAGAAAAATACTAACTTATGAAAATGTCCCATACATGAAATTATGATGGAACATATATCCTTTCAAAAGACATTGAGCATCCCCTCTGCTCCCATGTCCTGTCTGTAGTAGTCACTGTTTCTTTACTGGGACATGAGACTAGACACCCGCAACTCAAAGGAGGAGAGGTTGACCTAGCTCACAGCTTCCAGTGTTCAGTGCAAAGTGTGCTGGTTCCTAAGTAGACACACATGGGGGAAGGGCATCAGGGAGGAAACCCACTCATTCCCAGGCAGCATGGAAGCAGAGAGAGAAGAGTGGAGCCCAGGAGAGAATACACCCTTGCAGGTCACACCCCAGTGACCCACCTCCGGTCACGACCTGCCTCCTAACAGCAGGTTCCCGGGCTCTCTTTTTGGGTGACACAGAGTAAATTGCTCATTATAATATTAAATTTTCCACCCACAAGTGATCCTATCCTATCTTTTTCTGAACACACCAAGCATGACCTCAAACTGTGCAGGTTGAGGAATGTGCTTGTTTCTACCTCAGGATTCTTTCCTAGATGAATATGTATATATTTTCCCAATAGAAGGCTTTTGCTTTATTTGGGGAGGCACTGCTTTGAGAATTACAATACAATTTTGACTGCTTCTTAATAATCATTTAAAGGGGAAGCTATGTTTTCCCCTAGCAGCTAAGAAGAGGAGAAAGTTCCACTGGATGAGGGCATTGTAACAGTTGTAACAACTGCCACTGTATCTGAAAAAAAGTAACTTCAGTCAGAGGGTTTAACATCAAGTCTGCGATCTTCAAAATCACCAGTAGTCAGCCAAACATGAAGTTTTTTTAGTTGCATGCCTAAATTAAAAGTGGAAAATTTTACACAAATAAACAAGTGTTTGCCTTCATTTGAAAAACTAGATTTGGCAAGAAGGGATCACAGCCTTCCAGGCAAAGTGGGCTAGAGTTTGAGTGGGCTTGAATTCCTGACACGCCAACTCCTACTATTCAAATTGTCTCCTTAAAATCAAGGCCAAATTGCTATTTGCCCTTTCACTTCCGGAGCTTTGTTTTGGTCTTTTATTTTTTCAAACTAACATTTATGAAGAAAGTAGGGATCTGGAGATAGCGGAACCCTCATTTACGGTTAGTAAGAACGTAAAATAGTGCAGTCACTTTGGAAAACAATTTGACAGTTGCTCAAATGTTAAACATAGAGTTACTGTATTACTCATCAACTCACTCCTCTCCAAGAAATGAAAACACGTCTACACAAAAACTTATACATGCATGTTCATAGCAATATTGTTCATAGTGGCCCAGAGTTGGAAACAACCTAAATGTTTATCAACTAATGATCAGACCAACAAAATGTGGTATAACCATATGATGAATATTATTTTGCCATAAAAAGAATAATGTATTGATGTGTGCTACAACTTAATCAAACCTTGAAATCATTATGCTAAGTGCAATAATCCAGACACAAAAGACCACATACTATACAATTCCACTCATAGCAAATGCCCAGAACAGGCAAATCTGTGGACACAGGATGTATATAGTCATTTGCCTGAGACTGAATGTGGGGGTAGAACAGGGATTGGAGAGAAGTAGAGAGTAACAGCTAAAGAATGTGGGGTTCTTTGGGAAGATGATGAAAATGTCTTAAAATTAATTGTAATAATGCTGCCAAATCTGTTAACATACTAAAGTCATTGAGTTGCACATTTTAAATGGATGACTTGTATGGTACATCAATAATAGCTTACTAAAGTTGTTCCTGTAAAGCAATCAGTTTACAAATGGTTTTGAAGAATATGGCACTGGCTTAGGTTACTTGGAACACACAAATAAATAGAAGATAGGATCCTTGCCTTCAGGGGTTTAGTGTAGTTGCTGGAGATAAAGAATTGAATGATACACAAACATTAATCTTTCTAAATTGAGCACTCCGAATTACTAGTCACTCCTAGTGTGATAGGTATCATAAAGGTCACCAGTGGATTAAAGCATCAAGGACCAGGACAGGGTGAGTCTGATATCATACCTCCAAGGGCTTGTAACCAGAGCTGGGGACAGCCAGGAAACAAGAAAGAGATACAGGTGGCAGGAAGCCTTTTTCTGAATTGGAACCTATATCAACAAAAGCAAAGAGACAGAAAAATCTCAAAACACACAGTTTTAGAGTAACAAGAGATTAAGGATCCCAGAAATTGTTATACTAAGATAATTATATGGCAAACATATATTTTGAAATAATTACATTTTGCACTAATTATGCACTTTAGCTTCTATGTTTCACACTTCACAATTAGTAATGAAGACAATGGATAAGAAAACAAACATGTTATGTTAGAAATAAAAAAAATTAGAAATTAGTGAAAAACAATGTCTTGGAAGTTTAATGTTAAAAGAAATATAACATTAAAATCATGAGATGACCCATTTCATATACCTTAATTTAATATGTAGACATGAGTTCTATTATGCTATTCACAATAGCAGGAATTAGCATATTGTAAATTTTTATAACCTGTTTGCTTATTACCTTCAGAGTGAGTAGGTAAGTACACACACCCACAAGTTTACCAGGCAAACACTATCAATCATGGCAAGGCTAATATACAGTTAGTAATTTTCTTAAGTTATCAAATTATTTGAAGTATTAAGGTAGGTACATGAGATTGTGTTTCATAAGTAAATATCTTTGCAATGCAGTCCATTCCTTTTAGAAAATATGATTTATTCTTACTCTGAGAAAAGGATTAATTTTCCACATTCTTAAATTTTAAGTAAATGTCCAGCTCTGACATAGTCACAGCAGGGCCAATAAATACACCTGAAAAAATATTCTGCAGTTTAATTATGTTTGGTGTCCCAAGAAGAGTAGCAATTGCTTCTGATTCAATTTAGAAATTCTCCCATAGAATAAATGAAACATAAATTATTTCAACAAATCAATGCCTTTAATATTTAGTCAATTAAATGTAGTTAGTTGTACCACATAACATAGGCTAGAAAATTCAAGGAAAAAACTATTATATTTGGAATTGTTTATTTTAAAGAGATAGATTTCTGTATCCCAGCCTTTATGTCTGATATGTGAGGACACCGAGGTTTTATAGAAGTTTATTATGACTTTGTTTTCATCTGAAAATCGAGGTTCCTGAAACATGAAGGAATATCAGGGAAAGGTGCTCCTTTATTTTCCTGATTTTCCTCCTGAACTCCTTTTACTAAGGGACTGGATGTGTGGTAATCTCAAGTGTTTACAAAACACCTACCAGAACATACATGGTCCGTTAATCAGAAGAGTAATTTCCTTCAAGAAAATAAATATCAGTGATAGTTTGGTTTTGAAAACAGTGTAATCATAGAGATTTTCAGAGTAACTTTCAGTATTCTTTCAAGGTAATGGCTCTATTACATAAATATCATTTAAAGCCCACTCTACTTTGGGGCTTTGTAGTATTGTGCTGGGATACTGTTATAAGTTTTGAGAGTAGGGAAATTCAATATGCTACTTTCTTTCCAGGTTACAAAATCCAAAATTAGGAAGAACACCTTTGGCACTTTTCACTAAAGTGTAATCCACCTTCCATGTGCTCAGTAGTAGGACTTCCTCATTATTTGTTACTCTACATTTTAAGTAGACAGCCCACTTTGAAACCTAGTGAGTAATCAATCTCATTAAAAATCAGATTTAAGATCATTTACATATGCTTCAAATACCATGAGAAAAATCAACAAAAGTCCTTGACACCATGGTTGAGCAGCCTGGTGTGATGTGTTCATTTTCTCAGAGGGAAGTTTGCAGTGTGCAGAAAGAGGGGCAGAAGGGCTGATGAATAAAGCTCAGCCTTGGACTCACTCACTGCCAATTCTCCAAAGGAGAGCTTTAAAAGAAAATTCCCAGAAAAGCCTTGATCAGTTCCAGCTAAAATTTTAAGGAAACAATTTCTAACATCTGCCAAACCATATACAGCAGAAAATATTAAAAAGGAAAAAATCTGCAATTAGGAAAATATGTAGATAAAATGGACACTTATACCAAGCTAAATTTAAGAAATCTAACAGGAAGAGGCTTAGATGAAAAGCAAAATTCGGTAGTTCTTTAGTAAGAGATTTACTAATCATTTAACATCTCATTGTTAAGAACTGAAGTATGTTTCCCCAAAATCCATATGTTGAAACCTTAACCCCCACTGTGCCTGTACTTGGAGACAGGGCCTTTATGGAGGTAAATAAGGTTAAATGAGACATGGATTGGATTCTAATTCAACCGACTGGTATACTAGAAGAAATAGAGAAGACTAAGAGACACAAGATCTGTCTCTCTCTCTCTTCCTCTCTCTTTCCCTTCCCCTGGTCCCTCTTTTCCCCCCTTCACTCTTCCCTCCTCCCTTCTTGCCTCCCTCTTCACAAACAGGCAGCCTCCACAAGCCAGGACAGACAAGAGGCCTCACTAAAACCCAATTTTTTTTTTTACATATCCTTCACTTGAGAGGAGTATTTCCTCCCAGTTCCCAAACAGTAAAACATTCTCTGCAGTGTTCTTTTGTACTATATTCTCTTTCCCTCAAGTAAGTAGCATTTTGGAAAAACTGAAACACTAGATTTGCGGTCAGGATTTGGCTATGTTTGGTAACTAATGTCTCCAAAATAGCCACAGTTTACAAACTCAAGAGTTTTATGTCTCAGCTCAAATCACATATTCATCTTGGTTTGGCTATGTCTCTGCCTTACAACATATTCACTACAGGACCCATATAGGTACAAACTTCTAACTGGAATTTTGTGGGTCTTCCTGACATTCAGAAAAGAGAAAAATGGTTCTTGAAGATTTCTTTTGAAGGGATACAAGGTAGTTCCACTCATTCACTGGCCAAAGTATGTCATTCAGTGATCTGGGAAAATATAAAGCTCTTTCAGCAAAAAGCAGCAAATGTTTGTGATTCATAATACGATCATCCCCAGCAGGGAGCTACAACGGGAGGCAATTTCAGATTCACCAAGAATCATGATGGAAATTATCAACCTTTCTCAAGGAGGGAATGAGGAAAGGGGCTGCATATGCTTATAGGTAGGCAGAGGAAGGTTAAATGTAGCGAGCACAGTATTAGTAATCATCCTTAGACTTACTACAGCTAAATAGACCAATTGAGGGCTAGGAAGATGGATGAATGGATAGATGAACACACATAATAATTTAAAGATAAAGTATAAAACTTACTACATGTTAATGTAAATTCAGGGTTTTCATTGCATTCTAAACTAGAAATTCACAGACATTGTGCTCTAAAACTTGCATTTGAAAAGAGAAGTTTTGTTACAAAAGTTGTACTTGCAATATCTCCTTGGGTTGAAAATGGAAGTACAGTGTTCTATCATTTTGGATCAGTTTCCTACACTTCTCTAGAAACTGCTTAGCTGAACATTCACAACGAAGTTTTACATTTTACTTATTTTTTCACCCCAATCAGAATTTGTTTTATTTGACAGTCAAAAAACAGCCCGAGACAATAACAAGCACAGCCTCAGAAAAGGCATCACCCCACTTCCATCCCAACCTAACAATTTCTGCCTGTGATCTCGAGGTTCCTGAGCTCTGCAGCTTCTCTCGGCATGCAGGGCTCTTCTGAGTTCCTGTGAGCGGGCTGGGATATGAACAGGCGAGGCTGCTTGGGAGAACCAATGGCCTTTAGTGAGATGCTTCTGTAGTCCCAAGATAAAACGAAGTTTTCATAATGCTGTTTCTTCTCCAGTGTTCATATTTCTACTTTTACTCATTGTCTCTTTGAGTTGTTTTTGTTATTTTGAGTCATTTCATTTAGTTATTTGATTTGACCTGGGTATAGACTTTGCTAAACTTTAGAAATATAAATTCACTTATCTGATTTTCCGTGGACTTGGTTGTTTTAAAAACTCTGACTAGGTCTCATTTTTGAGGGAACATAGAATTGTGATGTTTTTATAAGTGTTTTTCTGAAATATGCACAAAAATAGAGGTAGGAATCTTAATTGTGTTTCTCTGCTACGTGGCCTCTGAGAGATTTGTGAGCTACCAGACAGAATGGGAGGTGAGGTGACAGGAACTCATCTAGTTCTTGTCCAAAAGAAGAGAAAGAAAGAAGAATTTTATTTTCCTATTCCTTTGGAATAAGCACAGACCTGTTTCAATGTGTTTAATTATGATGAGACATAAATGTGAAAACCAATGTTTCTTTACAGTAATACATCTTTACACACACGAACACAGAGGCAAAAAATGAATTCAGGAAATTTACTAGATACAAAACAGATTATATGTCTATATGCTAATAATAATTTCACCAAACAAGTGTAAGACTTTTAGTCTGAAAGCTAGAAAAACATTGAGGAGAATCTAAATAATGGAAATATATCTTATGTTCAAGGATTGGAGGATTTAACATTGTGAAGAAGAAAATAATTCCCTGCATTGTATGACAGGTGTAACATAATCTTTATCAAACCTCTGACTGCCTATCCTGCAGAAATTGACAACCTGATCCTAAAGCACCTATGGAAATTTGAAAAGTTCAGACTAGCCAAAATAATCTTGATAAAGAACAAAGTTTCAAGACACACATGTCCTAATTTCAAAAGTTAATACAAAGCTACAGTAATTGAGACAGCATAGTACTGGGATAAAGATAGAGATATGAACTAATAGAATAAAGTTGAGACTACAAAAATAAATCCATACATGTATGTTTGATTTTTAACAAAGGTGCCAAGATCATTATATGGGGAAATAATGGTTCAACTCCTTCAATAAATGATGCTAGGATAATTGGATTTCCACATGCAGAAAAGTGAAGTTGGACCCCACCTCTTGCCTTGTCCAAAAATTAACTCAAAATAGATCAAAGACCTAAATGTAAAAGCTATAATTGTGAAATTCCTAGGAGGAAAATAGCTGTAAATCTGCATGATCTTATGTTAGGCTATAATTCCTTAGATATGATGCAAAAAGCTCAGGAAAAGAAAAAAAAATCAGGTAAATTGAACTTCATCAAAATAGAAAAGGGATATTATCAAGAAGGTGAAAAAGGAAACCCATAGAATGGGGGAAAACATCTGTTAATTATGTGTTTGATAAGAGTCTATTATCCAGAATATATAAAAGACTCTCACAATTCAACAATAAAATGACAAATATGGGTAAATGATTGAACAGGCATTTCTCCAAAAGAATAAAAAAAGGCCATTTAACATACAAAAAGATGCTGAACATAATTAATCATTAAAGAAGTTCATATTGAAATCACAAGATACCATTTTATACCCCCTAAGATGGCTATAATAATGATATTTTTAAAGACAACAAAAAGTATTGTTGTCTTTAAAAAATAAAAGTATTATCTATTACAAATATGTAGATAAATTGGCAACTTCATACATTGCTGATAAGAATCTAAATGATATCACTGCTGTGGAAATAGTTTGGAGCTTTCTCAAAAAGTTAAACAAAAATTAGCATATGACCCAACAATTCCACCCCAAGGTGTATACCAAAGACAATTAAAAACAAATGTGTCCATGAAAACTTGTACAAAATGCACCTCAAATTTCACAGCAGCATTATTTATGATAGCTCAAAATGGAAACAACCCAAATGTCTGTCAGTGATGAATGGACAAGCAAAATATGGTACATATATATTACAGAAGAATGAATTATTAGTCAGCCATACAAAGAAATGAAATATATTAGGTGCCACAACATGGATGGACCTTGAGACATTATGTTAAGCAAAAGAAATCAAACACAAAAGGCACATAATGTATGATTCCATTTACACGAAATTTCCAAAGTAGGCAAATCTATAGACAGGAAGTTGGTTAGGGGTTGCCAGAAGATGCGTAAAGAGGGAAATTGAGACTGATCATGAATATGTACGCAGTCTCTTTCTGGAGTGATGGAAATGTTCTGGAATTAGATTATGGTGATTATTAGACAACATAATGAATATATGACAAAAATGAATTGCATACTTCAGAACTATGTTTTGTGTTATATGAATTACATCTCAACAAAATAAAGTAGTACATCTTTTTAAAAATTCTGATTATTTTCTTCTGTTATTTGCATAGCTATTTCATAAGACCCTACAACTCATAGTCTGCTACTATTTAACTCATTTTGATTTGCAATATATAGGGAACAGAGATACAATTATGTTATCTCAGTTAATAAGAGTTTCACATAAAACAGAGACAGCTCTACAACCAGGCCTTAAAATGAATGAAAATATGTTTAAAATACAACAGCTGTTTTATTAGATATAAAAGTGGTGATAGTGTCTCAACAACGCTAATAATTGTCTGCTAAGAAGCTGGCAGTCTTGGCTCTCCGTCCTGGCATTCTGCCAGTGAGTGTGACTCAGCTATTCTCTCCTGTGCCTGGTACTCTGACCTTTCTCTTAAGTGCCACTCCGTGGGGTTCAGAATGATTATCTGACTGGCTCCCCTGTCATAATCCAGTGGGATTACTCTGGGTGGAAACCACTTCCAGTCCACATTTCCTAATAGAACACTAGATACTCTACAATTAACCATCCATGGTTGGAAAGAGGGTATAGGGTCATGAGATATAAGGAAAACAGAACTTTACATAGGATTTCTACACAAAACGCATAATCTAATAATTTCATAAAAATGCATCATCTAATATTTTCATAAAGAAACATCAGACAAACCAAATGTAGAGATATTCTATAATTAATTAATTTGTACCTTTCAAAAATTAAATACCATGAAATACAAACAAAAGCTAAGGGATTCTTCTAGCTTACAGGAAACAAAAAAGACATGACAACTAAATGAAATTCACGATCACAGATTGGATCCTGAGCCAGGAAAAGAAAGTAAAATGATTATAGATTATTGCATCTATGTTAAGTTTTCTAATTTTGATGATTGCACAATGATCATATAAAAGAATACCCTTTTTCTATAGGAAATAAACAATGAAAAGTGTACAGCAAATTATTTTCAAATATTTTTAAAATATAAATATATGTGTATATGACATGTATATAATATGTAGCATTTATTTGTGATATTAATAGAATCCATATAACATATTTTCTCAAATATATTATATCCAATATCTTTATTTGGTACACATCATGTATACATGTATATATGTATATTTAATATCATAAATATGCCTAAGACATATATATATATAATGGATACAGAAAGACATTAAGAGAAAGAAAAGCATTATATAGCCAATGTGAAATGTTGCTAGTTAGTGGATCTGGTTAAAGATTATGCCAAAGTTTTTGAGCTACTGTTCCTACTGTTCCATATATTCTCTAAGTTTAAAATATTTTCAAAGTTTAAAAATCAGAAAATTCGGGCCGGTGAGATGGATCACTGGCTTAAGCTAAGCGCCTGCCCGGCAAGCGCGAGGGCCCGAGTTCGACTCCCGGAACCCACATACGAAAAAGGGGCCGGTGATATCGCTCAGCGGCATGGGCGCCTGCTGGCGCGCGAGGTCCTGAGGTCAAACCCCCGGTACCCACAAAAAAAAAAAAAAAAAATCCGAAAATTTAAAAGTAATATGTAGTAATTATATAAGATGCTCCAAATATTGGGGTCAGGGTCATGACTAAAGTATAGTCCAAATTATATGCAATTGGAATTCCAAAGAGTAAGGAGAGATAAAGGAGAAGGAAAATTATATAATTAAATTCTGGTCAATTTTTTTCAAAAGTGATAAGGAAATTTAGAAATACAAAGTGTTCAATAAACAAGTAGAATGAAAACAGAAAGAAGCTCACGCTAAGGAGCACTGTGCAAACTTAGGAGACTCAGATGATTGACTCTACATACGGAGCATCTGGCAGAACACCACAAGGAGGTGTCCCTTTGATGATACTAATTGTGTTCGTTTCCCGGGGCTTCCATAACCAATGCAAACTAGATGACTTAAAGCAGTGGGAATTTATTTTCTCATGGTTCTGAAGGCTGGAAGTCTGAAATCAAGTTGTTGGCAGAGCCATGTTCCCACTGAAAGCTCTAGGGAAGAATTCTTCCTTGCAGTAGCAGTTTCTTATCTGCTAGCTGCCAGCAAGCCTTAATGTTCCTTGCAGTTAGATTCATTCCAATCTCTGCCTCCACTATCACATGGTCTTCATCCCTGT
This sequence comes from Erethizon dorsatum, assembly GCA_028451465.1. Lineage (NCBI taxonomy): Eukaryota > Metazoa > Chordata > Mammalia > Rodentia > Erethizontidae > Erethizon > Erethizon dorsatum. The sequence goes on from CM051823.1 coordinate 149,885,730, forward strand.
GTGTCTTCATCCCAAATCTCCCTCTCCTTTCTCTTATAAAGGCATTAGTCATTGATGTAGAGCCCACTCTAATCCAGTATTACCAATCTTAATTCGGTTACATCTGCAAAAATTCTAATTCCAAATAAGGTCACATTCACACACACTAAGAACTAGAATCTGGATATATCTTTTGAGGAACACAATTCAGTTCACTAGCCACTACACAGGATGTGGAAAGTCAGAAGATTATTTTATAAGCACTTATGAAACAGACCCTCCTTGCTTAGGGCCAGAGGGCAGACTACTAAAATTAAGTCACAACACTTTTTTTTTTTTAATGTGTGTACCGGGGGTTGAACTCAGGACCTTGCACTTGCCAGCAGACACTTGTGCCTCTGAGCAATATCACCAGCCCTTTTTTTTCCTTTATGTGGGTACCGGGAGTTGAACTCAGGACCTCACGCTTGCCAGGCAGGAGCTTACGCCACTGAGCCACCTCACTGGCCCATCAGGTGCAACATTTAATTGTGAAAGAATCTGAATTTCCAAGAATGCCAAATCTGCAATCCCACCAACTTTCTTATGTTAAACACAAAGCCGTGGTGAAAAAGAAGACCTGGGTCACTGTGCTTAACAATCCTAACCTTCTAGGTTATCCAGAACAACCTGGGCAGCATAAATCTTCTCTCCCCCAGGCTTGGAAATCATGCAGAAGCCTCACTGGAGGAAGATTGATATAGGAACAGCAAAGCCAGAGTGGCCATCAGGGGACCTGTTCTCATAGCTATAGTGTTATTGGTTTGTTCCAACACCCTTGGTGGTATTAAAGACAAGACAGACAGGCATCCATTCAAGAAGGACATTACATGACTTGCATAATTCATATGAAGTACTCAGTCATCGCAACAAAATATCTTGTTTCCTTACCCAATTTCCAAAACCTGAACCAATTCTCTGAACCAGTACCCAACCATTGAAGGGGATACCAGGTCCTCTTGAGGAATAGCTTTGCAAAGCCACAGAAGCGACTTAAGTAGCGATTTTTTTCCAATCCTTCTACCAAAGGGATACATAATCACTTACCCAAGTAATTCTACACAGGGGAAAGGAACATATCTTTATCTTTTAAAATCTGTCCTAGTTCCTCTCGTGACTTATATAGTTACCAGGATTATGCCTCAATACAGCCTGACTGGACGTGAACTATTCACCTGTAAGAGGAAAGAAACTTAACCAAATGTGCTGTAGGATGTGGCTCATGTATATAAGCTGGAAATGAGAGGATGTGCCTGAAAGTGAGCAGTTAGAATGTAAGATGGATGAAGGTAAGATAATTAATTTGAGAGCACTCTCCTGTGACTCAGGATGTGATAGCCTGGCAAGGACTCCTAGAGCCAGTCTGAATACACTACTGGAATGACTCCTTAAAATTTGGGGAAAAAAAAAAAAAAAAAGATGGCCCACAGTGAGTGGGCAAGAAATTGAAATTGCCTTAGCAGAGTATCAAGTGAAGGAGAAAAAGACTTAAAGGGATAAACATGCTAGAATGTAATCAGAATACGGGCCTGAGAAGCTGCCGGCTGACCGTGTTCCTTGGGAGGATCCAGAGGATGCTCCTTTTCCTAAAGCAGTAAGAAGTGTACAGCTGAGGGAGGAACCAGCATTTTGAGTGTCACGGTGGCAGCTGTTCTTTGAAACCAGGCCTAATGGTAGAAGAGACTTTTGTGCAGCTGAGCTCCCTGTTTTTGAATGGGAAAAATAAGATTCTGGAAGAGCAAATGCCAGTGGCAGCACATTGCCATCAGAAGGAAAGTAGATATGACATTGTCAGTTGAAAGGAAGGTCCAGTCCCTCAAGGAAGGACTTTTCAATGCCACATCATGTACTTACATAGTTATTTCCCAATCCTTCCACCAGAGAAACATACAAAAGTAACTTTACACTGCAGAAAGGAGAATACCTACATTTCTTTTTTTTTTTTTTTTTTTTTTTTTTTGGTACCTGGAATCGAACTCAGGACCTTGTGCTTGCCAGGCAGGTGCTGTGCCACTGAGCTATATCCCCGGCCCCAATACCAACATTTCTTAAGAGTTCTTACACACAGGACCAGACTTGGATTATCAGGAACCCAAAATATCACGGACAACCAGTTACAGAAAAGGCACTCAGTGGTCAGTTTGCAAGTAGAGTCCTGCCTGTGTTTACATCTCAGAACATACAATGGGAGTGTGGAATTATCCAAGGTTATTTCCCTGGTCCTTGACTGTTTAATGAAAATGGATCTGTTTAGCAGCTGGTAGAACAGACTTAGCTTAAATTGGCTCCTTAAATTTGTGTCATAACCATTAAAATTATATAAAAGGTAGTTGAAAACTGTAGAAGTCCTTCAAATAACTGTTGCTGCATGCAAGACAGTAAATAAGAAATAATCCCTTATCCTGGATGGAATAGCATCAATTAGTGTTTCCCTCAAAAGATTAAAGGATGCAGGGAAATGATTACCATCATAAGTCCATTCAATTCACCAATCTGGCCTTTGCCAAAAACATATAGATTATGACAGATGATGGCCAAGCACATCACCTTCTTCCCAGGACCATGGTACCTCTCTTGATCTCTGTGCACATCAGAGGGTTGGATACAATTTCTTCAAAGATTCAGGGACCTGTAACATCAGTGGATTGTTTAGCGATTGAGTGTTCTGGTATCTGCCAACAGATGCCTTTGGAAGTAAAAGACAGGTTGTTGCAATTTTCAATTCTTACAACTAAGAAAAGGAGCACCGACATTAGCAGACCTCTTTAGATTTGGGACAACGTATATCATGCCGCATTTGAAAATGTTGCCTCAACCAATCATTGGGTAATTTGGAAAATTGCCAGTTGTGTTTGAGTTCAGAACAAGAATGGCTCAGCTGTCCAGCCTGTGCTATCAGTAACAATGCCTGTGGAAACGTGTGCCCCAGCTGATTCCGTCATGCTGCGACTGTTCCAGGTAGATAGGAATGCTGTGTGGAGTTTCTGCAAACTGGAGAGGCCTACAATACACACTGCAGAAAATGGTGCATAAATATCTCAACTTCTTTGCCCCTAAAGTAAATCTATTCCGAAGCATATATTTCACTGGCTCCCTAGTCTCCCACTTGGTGTTATGTTCTAGATACAGCGGTGACGGACTTGCAAGCATGCACTGTATTACCTGCTTCCCCCTTGCTTGTTTCCTCATTCTTCTGCTATTTTTCCCCTTACCAAATAAACTACTCAGTTAAAGCCTATTTGCTATTTTGCATAGGTTAAAATGGTTGTAGATATTTAGTTTCATAAGTTTTAACTTAATCATTGAATTCTGTACTTAGGGTCCGCTTCTGGGGACACCTACACTAAGACATTATTTTCACCTGTTTTTGAGTTCTACATAGATAAATTTATACTGCGTGTATTCTTTGATAACATGTTTTTGTTCAATATGCTATAGTTCAATTATTATTTTCTTACATATATGTAGCATATTCCACTGTTTGACTGCTCCATATTTTATATTTTTACTTTTAGTGGGTAGATGAGTTATATTTAGTATGGGCCTAATACAAAAAGTGATGCTACAAATCCTGATAGGCACACCTTGGTATACATTTGTACAAGTTCCTCTAGGGTATATGTCTTAGAGTAGAATTGCTAAACTATAAAGAATGATTATATTCTTCCTTTTTCTCAAAGAATATTCAAATGAGAAACAATTTGCTGTACAATGAGTGCAATGTAGCATTACAGTGTCTTCCTAATCTCTCCTCTCTCCACTGCCCACCTCTAGTATGTGAGGTCTGGTACTATGCAGCCCTGGGTAGGAAGGAAGGCAGAGGCTTTTCATTCCTCTTAGAGTGTTGTCTTCCACATTTGCTTCTTGAAGAATGTCATCCCCCCTAACAGTTCTCTTTTCTTCAACAAATAAATCCAATTTCTTCAGTCATTTCTTTGTGGGAACAATCTCCAATGTCTAATTATTTCTATTATCCTCTTTTGGAGAGCATTCAAATTTTTGAATCTCCAGTGACCACGTAATTTATTGTACGAAACAGGTCAGTTTTGAGAATGACAAGTAATGCTAAAATAATGAAGTGTTTTGATTGACTTATCACAGATATGAAAGCCAGATCTATGCCAGACAACCTAGAGTGTACTTCGCTGTTGTCATATTCATATCACACTTTATGTGAGTGTTCTCAAAGAATGCTTATGGAGGACTGGCTCACATTAAATATTAAAGAGGGTGATTGGCCACATGACACACTCTAATTTGTAATCCCAGCTTCAGGGATTTCACTATGAATATATTACGCATAGGTAACAGCACTTAAGGATATTACTAAACAGGAAGGGCAAAGCATAGGAGTCTCAGAGGCAAGAGATACTATTGCTAGGTTTGTCCTCTCAGGAAATGATGATTACATATTTGATCCTCAAATATAATACAAGATAACACAAGTCTCAATTGCAATTTAGTATTCAAAGCAGATTTTTCAAAAGTATTAGCTGGTTGCTAAATAACTGTGAGAAAGAAGATGAAATAGGGAAAAAATTACTAATTTCCCTTGCAGTTTCTGACTTCAGAAAATAGTTCTCCTTTACACAAGATTTGTTCAACAATTTGTACTTGGAAAATTGGAAGTGTGACATTTTTGTACAAGCAGAAATATGCAAAAACAAAACTATTTTAGGCACAAAGAAATTCCACAGGGTTGGTATTTGTTTTTATAGAGCAGTCTATCATACAATCTCATTGTTTAGATAACTGAAACATCTGAATATAAAAAGAAAAATGGGAAAAGTTTAATAGGCACAGAAATACTTGGGTTTTGTCAAGTACTTGGGTAATAATAAAGCAACTATTTAATGAGAACTACCTTACAGCAGTCCCTGACCTTCAGACTTTGGCAACATTATCTAATAAAATCCCCTTACCAATTTTGTGAACTAGAAAATTATGATCCCATTTTACTGCTTACGATAATGAAGCTCAATTTCTTACATAAATTCTTGCTCTTTTCCAAGTTAGTAAATGGCTGAGGCAATATTTGAACTCAAGATTATTTCACTTCAAAAAAACTTCATACTTTTAAAAAATATTCTGAGGTTTCAATTTTATTTACTATCTCATAAAAGATGCTACATTTCAAATGACATTTTAATTTAGACAGCAAATATAGTGTCAAAACAAGGATATTAGATTACAAAAACAATTCAAAGTGAGTTAGAGAAAGATTTCTGATCCAGCTTTAAATTATTCGTTGACATTATTACTAAACTTAAAAAATTGAGTTTTTGATATTTAAACACCTAAGAGGTGGACTTAATTTAAGGCATCAAAAATAATTCTATTTTATTTTATTTTTTTCTTTATGTGGGTACTGGGAACCGAACTCAGGACCTCGCACTTGCCAGGCAGGCACTTATGCCACTGAGCTATATCACTGGCCCCAAATAATTCTATTTTAAAGTAAATACTGGATTTCAGATTCTTAAATTTAGGCAGAAACATATATATCAATGAATATAATAATGTATATAATCAAGTAGCCTTAACTCCAAATTCTCACAGGCAAAATATTTTTTCTGGTTGCCACTCAAATACATACAAGTTTTGCTATGAGGAAAGTTCACTTCGGTGTACAAATTTTTAGTTCATCTTCTATGAGTCTGACATTACTTTAAAGCATAAAATTTTAAATCATTAAAATAATGTTCTCTTGTAACCCAGTTGTTTTAAGATGTAGTGAAAGTGGAAGGTTTTTAAATTATTCATTTCTGTTCTTCCTCTCATCGCTCCTCATGCATAGGACATTTTTTATCTTCTATTTTTTCTTTTCTAAGTTCTATAAATTAACCATCATTTTGCACTAATCTGCTTACCCTCTGGCTTCTCTTCTTTATTTGGGTTAATTTTTAACTCAGCAAATTCTTTTGAAATGCTTGATCCCTATTAGCTATCTTCCTTCCTTTGGGGCACATTAAAAATAATGATTTAATAGAAAAGTTCCCAAAGTAATATGAGCCACGTCTTCTAAAAAAAAAAAAATACAAAAAAAGTCAAGATAACTTTTCTAGTCACTGTTTAGATATGACTATGATGTACCGGCTAAGGTAAATATTGAGTTTGATGGAAATTCTGATAATATAACTTAGAGTCTCAAAATCAAGAATGATGAACTTCTCTGATGTTAAATAGCATTTTTCTTGATTTCTGGGAACTATAAAATCATAAAGTAAACCTAATTGTATAGTTCTGCACAAGGAATACCACTTCATTTATTGATGAGTAAAGACTTAATGAGTGACTGAAAGATTCTAGAGCATGAGGTATGAGGTTGAATCTAACAGAGAATTAGTGAGTCATTTTCAATAAAATGGCAAAAGCTCTAATTTATTTGTGTGCTGATTAATAATAGAAGAAAAATAAAGCATTAGAAGAACAATGAGGTAGAAAATAATCAGTGGTAGCTGTGGGGTTGGGGGAGGCAGTCCCAGCACATTTTTGGGGCAGCATTAGTGGCCAAAAGGAAAATTATATTGTAACAATCTACTCCATTTTAAAACCATGAAGATTCCAGTACATCGAAATAGCAATGTTACATCTGCAGTTTATTACACTCTTAAAATATTATCTCATTTTTCTACTGAATGCACTTTACAACATTTGTAACGTTTTGTAAAGAATTTTTTAAAATATTATTACTAATACGTTAGTATTTCCTTTACTCACTTAACTATTATCATAATTTATTAGGGACTATAATAAATTTATTATGGACCATGACTACGGTAATAATGTATGGTTCTCTTGAACTATATTTGATGTTAAACTGAGGTTTCCCACGTGCTTCTTACCGCAGGGGCGTGTCCAGCGCAGGACTGTTTACACACGGATTGCACTGAGGGAAGCAGCTGCGAAGCCTATGGAAACCGCTCAGTGCAGCTGCTGTGTAAGCAGTGGTGCTCGGGTGCTAGCGATGCTGCTGCGCTCCACCCCTGCCTTCACTGATGAGATGGCCTGGAGTAGAGACAGCACTCGTACACTAGCTCTGGTTCCTGTCAACATATTTTTCTACCTGTAAGATGTTGCAGAAATTTTGCAGTGTAGTTACATTAAACTGTATATTTAATATAATGAATAAATCTATGCAAAAATTATCTTCACTTTTTTCTTCTATAGGTCATTTTAATTTTCCATTTTAAGTAATATTTTAGATCACTGTATTTTTTAATTTAATAAATAATTGTAAAAAATTATCTACATTTTTCTCTATACATCATTTTAGTTTTCTATTTAAATAGGTTAACATATACAGATATGCTGGAGGGCAGAAAATTGAAAGACCACCCAGAGCAGCACGACGTCTAGCTATGCCACTGTTAAAATAATGGACTTTCAATATAGTTTCATTTTGGGGGCGGGGGTGTCTAGGAACACTAACGGGCCTGGGGTGAAGGACAGAGGTGATTCTTTTTGTGGAAAACAGTAGAGATTAGCAGTCCCAAAACATAAGGATGTGAACTAGGAGCAGTGGCCACAAGGAGGTTGTCTCAGATGAAAAATGCTTGAAATAATAAAGATAGGCATATTGTCTTATTAGTGTGAAAAACTGAAAGGGTAAATAACATTCAAAATGAACAATAGATAATGTGAACAGGGAAGAAACTGTTCAAAAGAAAAGAAAAACTGTGATGGGAGAAAGGGGAAAGGAAGGAAGAGAAAAGAAAAAAAAATATATATATATACACAAGATAGTTTAGATACTTATACAGCTAGTTTCTCTTAATTCACTGAAAAGAAAGTTTTGTGCTAACACTTTTTTGGACAATATTTCATGCCTGTATCTTGTACTCTGAACAAATGCTATGAATATAACAATACGCAATGTATTGATTATTGTTACTCTCCTACTAGCCTGTACTGAAACTCTGTTTTATTGTTATTTTTACTTTCTCCTGTTTAAAATAAAAAAAAATTTAAAGAAATAATAAAAATAGGTGACTTATTGACTTACAGTTATTTAAACCTGGGTGTTAAAATACTAACAAAGCACCAACTAGGTATATAGGCAACAAGGTCAAGCACCAATATTCGTCAGGAATGCAGAGGTTTTAATCATGGATGCCACCCATGACTAGTTGAAACTCAGCTTCTATTTCCTAGTGTTGCATAATAAGTACAGGACTCCTCTTCTAGATGACAGGTCAACAGACGTTGACCCATGCCAGGCTGTGTGTTTTTGGAAATCAACACAGGCAGTTCTATTCATTCATGTACTGTCTACGGCTCATAATTCCTTACTGAAGCTGCAGAGTTGAATAGATGCACCAGAAATCAAATGGCCTCCAAACCTAAAATGTTTACCATCTTAATGCTTTAGACTTTGTGTCCACAGCTGCTCTACAACAGAATATCTTAACTGGAGTGCTGTTGACATTTTTAAGCCACATGATTCCTTGTTTTGTGAGCCTTTTCTGTGCATTTTAGGGTGTATAGCTGCTTTGGTGGTCTCTATCATCTAGATACTAGTAGTGCTCCTGCAGTCACACAACCACAATGTCTCCAGACAGTACCATGTGCTCCCCGAGACACAGTATTACTACCAGCTGAGAATTACTGCCCCACAGAACACCATTTGTTTTCTACGCCTACTACAAATTTCTGACCCAAATTGCTTTTATATATCAACCTATATGGTAATATGAAAAAGTCAACTCAAATTTTTAAGGAAAACACAGAAAGAACTTCTGCAGGTGCTCATCTCCACCTCTATCCAACAAAACATCCTTGTACTCATCCCTCTGTCTTCTCTCACTTAGAGTAAGTGTTGGTCCCCTCCATCACTGCACAGCTGTTCGCCTTCTCATCTACTCAAGCACATCACTACCATGATTCTCCCCTCTCCCCACTGGATTGCAGGCTTTTCTTTCTTTAATGGATCAGGTCCATCAAGAGCATTTATACTATCATTTCTGTCATCTGAAACAAACTACAACTTTCTCTTTCTCACATCTCTCACTAGTTACTGTTCACATTTCTTTTGTGTCACTTGTGGCAAATCTTCTTCAGAGATACAAATCAAATTATGCTGACTCCCAAAGAGAATAAGTGAGAGATCCTTGACAAGACCTATCAAAATGAAAATGAAGACCACCACTGACAAAAGTGTATCTTAATAGCAGGCAGAAAAAAAAAAAAAAAAGCTGGGTAGTTTACAAAGGAAGAAGGTAGACTTTCTACACTCTACAAATCTGGACTTATTGCTGATTTCTCAGAGCAAAAATGAAAGCCACAGGATACTAGAATAGTGTCTTGGCAGTGCTTGTGGAGAGGTGAATTGTTTACTGATGATGCTACAACTGAAAAAGCCTTATCCTTCTGTGGTGCTGACTCAATGGTCTCAACTTTAAAATAAAGACAGTGACGGTAACAACACTTGCTCTGTTTACCATACAACACAACCCCTGGATGTTACTTCTTAGCATTAAACATCATAAAGCTAATTTTATTCCCAGCTTGGCTTCACTTCCTAACTAAATAACTACTTTTTACATAAATATAAACACATTTGACATAAAATCAATGTGCTTCACTGTTGGTGGGAGTGTCGACTGGTACAGCCACTGTGGAAGTCAGTGTGGAGATTCCTCAAAAAACTAGGGTTGGAGGTCCCATTTGACCCAGCTACTCCCCTTCTGGGCATCTTCCCAGAAGAATTAAAAACATCGTACCACAGCGATATATGTGCACCCATGTTTATGCAGCACAATTTGTAATAGCCAGATCTTGGAAACAACCCAAATGCCCATCAACTGAGGAATGGATAAGAAAGATGTGGTATTTTTATACAATGGAGTACTATTCAGCCATAAAGAAGGATAAACTGGAGACTTTTATAGGTAAATGGATGCAACTCGAGAAAATACTCATAAGTGAAATAAACCAGACGCACATGTGCAAGCATCGTATTGTCTCTCTAGTATGAGAAACTGAAAGAGTAAATAAGATCCAAAATGTACAATAGACACGGTGAATCAAAATGAAACTGGTCAATAGAAAAGAGAGACTGGAATAGGGAAAAGAAAGAAGGGAAAGGGAAAAAAAATTGTATATATATATAAGATGGTTAAGATAGATACACTACTAATTTTACTTAGTTCATTGAAGAGTAAGGTTTGAGCCAATAATGTTTGGACAATTGAATGCTAATGTCTGGTATCCTGAATAACTAACTTAAAGATAATAATATGTAATGCATTAACCATTGTTACCCTCATATTATGTTGTTTTGAAAATTTGTTCTTTTTTTGATTTGTTTTGTTTTTTCTTCTCTTTAAAATAAAAAAAATAATAAAAAAAATCAATGTGCTCATATAGTTATTGATCTTTTAGTTTTTTTTTTTTTTTTTTTTTTTTGTGGGTACCGGGGGGACGACCTCAGGACCTCGCGCGCCAACAGGCACCCGTGCCGCTGAGCAATATCACCGGCCCCTTTTTCGTATGTGGGATCCGGGAGTCGAACTCGGGCCTTCGTGCTTGCAAGGCAGGCGCTTATGCCGCTGAGCCATCTCACCGGCCCTGATCTTTTAGTTTTTAATAGCTATGTTTTGTCAAAAGCACAAGACCACTGTGTAAGCAAAGGTATTATAATTAGTAAAATAGCCTGGGTCAAGGATACATTTGAATTGTTCATCATACAAATATGTAAGTTAAAAACAAAAGAACTTCCTGCTTAAATATATTAGGGGTGAAAACCTTGGACTTACTAGTATTAAAACAGTGATTACTTATAATCAACATCGAGGTACTTCTACACAAGGAAACAACCTGATTACATATAGCAAAATACATGTATAAAATAAAATCATTTGGAAACTGTCAACTATTAGAAGTTAGCAATGTAAAAGTGATATAACTTGTTATATTTATGCTTGATAAGGTTTTTAATTTTCGAAGCTCAATATATAATCTCTTGCTAAATAGAAAGGTACTTATTTTTTTACATTGTGTATATGGCAAAATGGAATTTTCTCTCTTCCTTTCTCCTTAATCTCTCTCTCTCTCTCTGTGTCTCTCTCTCTGTCTCTCTTATCCTACTCATACTTTACAGCTCTGCTCTAGCCCAAACTAAAATAATCAAAGAGGAGATCTTAGGCTTTGACAAAGCAGAGAAAAGATTCAGAGATCTGCAAGAAGTCACACTTTAAAAGGCAGTCTGTCAGTGAGAGAAAGGGCTGTTACTCTACCTAAATTCCATCAGAGGAGTAACTAAGCGGGAACAGAGTTAGTCTAGTTTCAGCATCTAAACTGCGAACAACTACACTGCAATCTATAATCTTGTACTTATAAAGAAGTGCTTTTGAAGGTGAAGATAAAGAAAGCGTCCATGCTGAATAAAGGAATTGTAGGCCATCTGGAAGATGTTAACCAGAAGACTATGGGGTCAATTAGTGGGGAATTCAGTAGAGTGTTAGATGTAGAAATCATCCAATCTGGTTTGGCTGAAGACAAAAAATAAATGTGTGATTAATTCAGTTAAGTGATCAGAATTAATAAATGATGGATGAAGTCCTGGTGGATTATGACTTTAAAGAGTGCTGAGATTGAGAAGGAACATTTATTTGACAAATATTTGTGTGTGTGTTCTAGTTGATGTACTGAACTTGGCTATGGAAGTGAGAAATGAGGTTGGGTAAGAAAAGATGTGGTCCACACCCTTGGGAAGTCCAGTTGGAAAGCAACACCCCCCAAAGGAAAAGCAAAAGAAGAAATCGTGTAAAGGCAGATTGGGAATCAAGAGTTTTGAGAGTCACAGAGATTGAGTAAGATAAGGAAGAAAAATAGCCCAATAGAATTAACAACTGAGAAGGTCATTTGGCTGAGAAATCTGTCTTTGATGTTTTGTAGGGGAAATCTAACTGCTCAAGGTGGCTGGTGAGTGAGACATGAGCTAATAAAGAATGATAGTAAACCACTCTTTAAGAGATTTGGGATGAAGAGCCAGGAGACATGATGATGGATGGAAGCAGGCAGGAAGGGCAGTGTTATGTTGAATGGAGAAGATAATCATATTTACATGGCAGAAAATAGTTACTGCGGAGATCAAATTTGAAGGTACAGAGCAAGCAATATGAACTGTGGAGCAAATTTCTTGTAAGGGGTAGAAGAAAAGATGGAATCCGAAGCACTGGCAGAAGGTGTTAACTTTGTAATCAAGGAGGCACAACTACTTAAGAAGAAAATAGGGATGTGCACGCACAAACAGCTGGAATAAATATGGATGGGAAAATAAGCGCTGTTTTAGGAAGTCTTCTGCTTTCTGTGATATTAAAAGTAAGGTTCCCTGCTGGAAAGGGTGGAGGGGCTTCAGCCAGTTGGAGAACACAGAGTGGCTGAGAGCTCTGCCTCCTCCTTACTGCTTTGTCTATAAAGTACTTGACTGGCAATCAGTCTTATTAGCACCCTAATGGCACACTATGAAAACAATTTAGAAATACCCAGAGCACGTGGTATACCTCCATGGGGGCATCTGCAATGCCACAAAAGCACTAGTTAAAGGAGAAAGTAGCACTGAATAATGGTAGAGAGTGACAAGGTGAATGTAACAATAGAACAAGGAACTATTGGAAAGGAGGTTATGTTAGGAGGTAAATATTTCAGTATCTAAGATTGTACTCTCTTGGAGTTCTTACCTCTGGTGTCTAAATCAATTTGCTATTAGCATCAAAGTTCCAAAGATTGATTACGATCCACAATTTCAAGTTTATCCTTAAACAAACACCATCTCCAGAAATGGCTTTCCAGAAATGTTTGATGGAGTGACAAAGAAAGGAAGGGATATTAAACTCAACATAAAGAGAATAATAAATAATCAGAAATCTATTCCCTGTGCCAAACTTATTAATGATTATCACTGCTGCACCATTTGCTGTTGCAGAATTATAAATTATTGAAAGTGTTTATGAGTTGTGATATTGTAATCAATTTTATTTTATTTTTAATTTTATATATGAATAAATTATTAATGCAGAAGAAAGCAAAGACAAATGAAAAAATTATGAGTGGTGGATCTTCTTGGAAATACACAAATGAGATTAATCCTTTCCGTTTGTGGCAGCACATGGTATTACAGATCAAATCTAGAGCAGGCCAAACAAAGCACAGCTGAACTTTTCAAAACCTTATTTACCGTAGTTTAATGATAATCTGTGAATTTTGTATATTGGATTTTTAAAAGTTGAGGTATAGCATATACTATAGCATTTTCCCTTTTAAAGTCAACAGTTTACTAGTTTTATGTAGGTTCACACAATATTTTTAACACTCCCAAAAGAAACATCATAGTTACAAGCAGACACTCCTCAAATTCTTGTCTCAGCACTTATCAACTTTCTTTCTCTAAGGATTTGCCTACATTGGGCATTTCAGATAAATGGAATATTATACTCTATGGCCTTTTGTGTCTAGCTTCTTTCATGGGACTCAACTATTTCAAGTAGAGGCCTATATCCATACTTCCTTACTTTGTATTGCCAAATATATGAATACACCACATTCTACTTAGCCATTCATCACTAACAAATGTTTGTGTTGTTTTTACTTTTTGGAAAATATGAATAAAGCCCCAGTGAAATTTTGGGGAGTTTTTGTACAACCATATGTTTATAATTCTCTTAGATGTGTACTTAAAGAGTGAAATTGCTAGATTATACAGCAACTCTATTTTGAGGACTTGCCAAAATTTTTCTGAAGTGGCTATAGCACTTTACATTCTCACCAGCTGTTAAGGTTTGGATTTGAAATAATCCCCCAAACTCACGTGCTAAAGGTTTGGTTGCCAGCTGATGGGCTTTTGGGGGAAGTGACAGGGATTATGAGAATTGTAATTTTATCAAGTGGACTAATCTTTTGATGAGATCATACTTTGATAACACTGGGAAGTGATGGAAGCACCTAGTTGAAGGGAGTGGATTATGGAGGCATGACTTGGAAACTATAGCTGGTATCCTTGGTCTCGTTCTCTTTCCCTTTCTTCTCCTGGCTTCCACCACATGTGAGGTGTGCCACTGTGCTTCACCGCACCCTTTTACCATGATACTTTTCCTCATCACAGGCCTAAAAGCAATGGGGCCAGCTTACCATGGACTGAAACTTCTGAAATCATGAGCCAAAATAAATCTCTTCTCCTTAAATCATTATTCTCAGGTATTTGGCCACAGCACTGAAAAACTGACCAACACACAAGCTATGCATGAGGATTTCAATTTGTCCACATCCTTACCAACACTTATTTTTACACTTTTTAGTTATGGTCATCCTAATGTGTATTAAGGGCTATCTCATGTAGTTTTGATTGGGATTTCCCTAAATGATCAGGAATGTTATCTTTTCATGTGCTAATTGGTCATTTGTATATCATCTTTCTAGAAATACCTATTCAAATCCTTTGCCCATTTTTAATTGGGTTATCTTTTGTTGAGTTTTAAGAGTGTCATATTTAAGAACCATATCTACTCCAAGATCAGGATATAGATATAGATAGATAGATAGATAGATAGATAGATAGATAGATAGATGTGAGATATATGTGTGTATTTCTTTAAGAATTTGTAGTTTAGCTCTTACATTTAGGCCTTTTGTGTTTTTTAGTGAATTTTTATATATGGTATGAGAAAGAGGTTCAAACCACCTTCTTTACTATGTCCCAAAGTCATTTGTTGAAAAAACTATTCTTTATCCCATCAAATTTTTTCGGCTTCACTTAAAATCAATAAATGTAAGGGTTCATTTCTGGACTCTGAATTCTATTTCAATGGTTCATGGATCCATATGTCAGTACCATACTGTCTTCATTAATATAGTTTTGTAGTAAGTTTTAGAAATGAAAAGAATAATTTTGTTCTTTTGTAAGATTGTTTTGGCTATTCTAGGCCCTTTGCATTTCTATATGAATTTTATGATCAGCTTGTCCATTTATGCAAAAGCTAGTTTGGAGATTTGATAAAGATTGCATTAAATCAGTAGATCAATTTGGGGAATACTGTCATTTCTACAACATCATATCTTTGGGGGATATCTTTCCATTTACTTAGATTTCCAATTTTGGGAAAGTTACATAGTTTTCAAAATACAAATCTTGCACTTTTTTGGGTGAATTTATTTCAAAGTCATTTATTATTTTGATGCTACTATAAATTGAATTAATTTCTTAATTGCATTTTCAGATCATTTATTGGTAATATATAGAAATACTATTCATTTTCATTATTTATCCAAATACCATGTGAGTTTTAGTAGTTTTTAAATATATTTCTTAGAATTTTCTATATACAAAATCATGTTTGCAATAGAAGTAATTTTACTTATTTTCCAACTTGGATAGATTAATTTCTTCAACATTGAAAAGAAACAGTGAGGGCTGGGGATATGGTTCAGCGGCACAGTGCCTGCCTGGCAAGCACAAAGTCCTGAGTTCGATTCTCAGCACACACACACAAAAAAGAACCTTAGAAAGAAACAGTGAGAAGGAAGAGATATCCTTGTCTTGTTTGTGAACTCAAAGGGGAAGGTTTCAGGTTTGGCCATTATGTATGACGGCAGATATGGATTTTTCATAGAGTCCTTTGATCAGTTCAAGGAAGTTCTCATCTATTATTAGTTTGATGAGTGTTTTTAATCATGTAAAAGTACTGAATTTTGTCAAATGAATTTTCTATAGATGTTGAGACTATGTGGTTTTGTCCTTTATTCTATGAATATAGCATATTACATTAATTGATTTTCTTATGTTGAATAAACCTTGCTTTCCGAAGATAAATCCCACTTGGTCACATTATGTACTTTTCTTTTGTTCTAGAGTCAGTTTGCTAGTACGTTGATGAGGATTTTTGTGCTTATACACATAAGAATTATTGGTCTGTAGTTTCCTTCTCTTACGATGTCTTTATTTGGTTTTAGCATCAAGGTAATGCTGGCCTCACAGTGTTTTCTCTTGTTCTACTCTTTGGAAGAATTTGTAAAGAATTTGTGACAATTTTTCTCTATATACTTGGTAGAATTCACTAGTAAAGCCAGCTAGGGGTGGGGTTTTCTTGTAGGAAGTTTTTAAATATCCAATTCACTCTCTTGTTAAAAGTCTGCAAAACAAATCACCATGGCGACTCAGCTGCCCCACCTTTTCTTACTAGTAGCTCTCAAAATAACTATAGAATATGCTTGGAATGCAACACCCTAAAGGAACTGACCAGAACAGCCCAGGCTCTGTACTTGTCCCTCCCAGAATAAAATGTCCTGCAATGCCTCAGCCCAGTGATTCCAGTCACCCTCGGATATAAAACTCAGGTCAGTGCGTGCTTTTGGCTCCCTCCACTGCGGTGCAACGTGGAGCATATACAAACTGGCCAACTCTACTAAGTCCCGAGGAATCTGCTCTCCATGAATCTGGGTTTCTATCGTCCCTTACTGCCTATCTGTGAATATTAAAGTTACTTCCTTTAATTCGTGTGAGCATTATTTCTCATCAGACTTGTGCACATAGAGTGATGCTTGTGCATAGTATTGGCAAGTGCTTAAGAATCTTCTACTGGGATCAATAACTGATGAATAGTAAACTGCTTAACAAGTTCTACTTGGTTAGTTTCTTCTTTAATCTGTTTTATATCTTTGCAGTGATCTGTCCATTTTTTTCTAGGTTATTTACTTTGTTGGCATAAGATCTTGGTTACCTTATTTATTTATTCTTGGGTTTTTTTCTTAGACAGGGTCTCACTATGTATTTCAGGCTGGCCTCACACTCACTATGTATCCCAGGCTGGCCTCGAACTCATGGCAATCTTCCTGCCCCAGCCTCCCAAGTACTGGGATTTACAGGTTTGCACCACCACACCCAATGTTACCTAATTTAACATAAAATTTTTCACAGTATTCTCCACATAATAGTTTTGCTTTTGTTAAGTGGGTAGTAATGTCTCCTCTTTTAATCATTTGTATTTTTCTTCTATGTTGCTTGCTCATTTAGCTAATGTTTGCCAAATTTGTTGTTTGTTTCAAATAATTAATTCTTATATTTTCTGTTGGTTTTCTATTCTACTTCATTATTTCCCCTCTAGTCTTTCTTATTTCTTTCTTTCTGTTTTAGTTGGCTCTTTTTTTTTTAATTCCTTAATGTAGAAGGTTAGGTTATTGATTTGCTGTATGTTTTCTTCTATAATTTACACATTTACAGCTATAAATTTTTTTAGCACTGCATTAGCTGCATCTCATATTTTTGTATTTTGTGCTTTCATTTTCATTTATCTCAAAATATTTTGTAATTTTCCTGTGAATTCTCTTTTGAGCCATTATTTAGGACCATTTGCTCTTCCTGAGTCACTGTGGTAAAAAAAATTCACAAAGATCAAGCTGAATCAGATAACTAAATGAGAGAGCTGAATTACCTAGATACATGATTTTTCGTAGTTTTTGTATCTTTGGTCATGATATATTTTCAGCACTTCCCATCAGTGTACTCAAACTGAGAGTGGTTTATCTTTTTTAGGCACATCAGTGACATTGGCTCTTTACAAGTTCCATTAAAGTAAGATGTCAAATAATATCAGACTCTTAATTACTAACCAAAGAGATCACTTAATTTGTAAGCAACTTTAGTCTCCTTTCTTTACCTCACAAAATTTAAAACACATCTCCAGTGCCGCTATCTTACTTGAACCCTGAGTCACATAGTGTCTTTTACCAGCTGTGGGCTATAGATAAGAGCCATAGCAAAGCCATTCCTAACAGAGGCCTCCCTGAATCCTAACTTCCATAGGATGCACTTTCAGAGGAGTTACCAATAAACTGGGCTAGATCTCACCTTTCTATTTGAAAAATAGGGATAACCATTCTACTTATTCAGCCTCCAAAATGTGAAGGCATCCTTGACACATCTTTTTCTCTTATATTTCACTACCTCTGCAGCTAACACCATGGCCCAATCATTACCTACTTTTGCCTGGATTGCTATAATAGGCTGCAGTTTTCCTAGTGCCACTACACTCTGTACTTAATGTAGGAGCCAGAACAATCCCTCTAATATGTACGTCAGAGCATGGACTAAGTCATACTAACTCGGTGCCATGACTTCCGTGTCACTCACAGCAAAAGCCAAAGTTTTACAAAAACATTCAAGACTTTCCTATATCCTTTTCACTGCTCTCCTGCTGTTCTCTCCATCACTTACTCGTCTTCAAACCACACTTGCTTTCTTGCTACTCCTTGAAAATATTTAGCCCACTCTTATCTCAGGGCATCAGTTCCTGCTGTCACACAGCCCACCAGCTGACTTCCTCAAGTCTGCTCAAACGTCTCCTTGATCAATTTCAAAATTTGCAAGCTGCCACCCATACCCCATCCCTCCTTGCTGGTTTTCATCCTATTTTTTTCTTTATTTTCCACAGTATATTTTAATAGGTAAAGAAAAGCAATTATTGTAATGATAAAATTGTCAATGATCAAGAAGGCATAATAATCCTAAAGGAGTACACACTTAACAGAGCTTCAAAATACCTGAAGCAAAAACTGACAGAACCCAAACCAGAAATTAGATTTACAATACTGGTAATTTAGACATCCTTTCTCAATCACTGAGAGACAAAGTACAAAAAAATCAGCGAGGGCATAAAATGTCTGATTGGCATTTACTTAATGCTATAGACCAAACTACAAAATACACATTCTGTCCAAGCACATATTCATTTTTCATTCACATTGGCAGTAAAGTAAAAATCATGATAAAACATAAAAGTTTGAAATCATATGAGATATATCCTTTGTACATAATGGAACCGGAAATCAATAACTACTACCTATAAAATCCCCCAAATTTGGAAATTTAATAGCATACTTCTAAATAAATAAAAGAAGGAAACATAGAATAATTGAACTCAATGATAATGAAATACAACATATGAAAATGGGATGCATCTGAAAGTGATCAGAGGGAAATTTATATATTTAAACACATATATTATAAAAAAAAGAAACATTTAAGGTCAATGGTTTAGGTTTCCACAATAAAAACTTTTAAACAAAGAGCAAATTAAACACAAGATAGAAACAAAGGAAATAATAAAAAGAAGAGGTAGATGTCAATGACATGTAAAAGCAGACAAAAAATTAACAGGAGGCCGAGGCAGGAGGATCTCCATGAGTTTGAGGCTAGCATGGGCTACACAGTAAGTTAAAACCAGTCTGAACTACACTGTGAGACCCTGTCTCAAAAAACAAAACAAAACAAATTTAACAAAGCTAAAAGTTGGTGCTTAAAAAAAGAACATATTTATAAACTTACAACAAAAGTAATGATAAAAAAAAATACAGACTGTGAATAGCATCATTGTAAAATGGGTTATGAAAGAGAGCCTACAGTTATTAAATAATAGGTAATATTGTAAACAGTATAAAATCAATAATTTTGACATCTTGGATGAAATAGATTTATTGATATATACAATAAACCAAAACTGATTCAATCCGATATATCAACTAGAGACTGATATATCTACTAGAGAAATTGAATTCCTAATAAAAACGTTTGTATAAAGAAACACTAGGCCATTTGGGCTTTTTGGTAAATTCTATAAAGTACACTGAAATAAATAACACCAGCCAGGGATATAGCTCAGCGGCATGGTGCCTGCCTGGTAAGCGCAAGGTCCTGAGTTCGATTCCCAGTTCCCCCCCGCAAAAAAAAATAATAATAATAACAACATCAGTCCATGCAAACTTTTCAAAATTATGGAAGGAAGAAACACTTCTCAATTCCAAATCCTGACTAAAACAAAATTAGAAAAAATATATATACATAGGGCTGGGGATATAGCTCAGCAACACAGTGCCTACCTGGCAAGCACAAGGTCCTGAGTTCGATTCCCAGTACCAAAAAAAAAAAAGAAAAAAATATAGAATGCTTCATAAACTTTGAAAAAGTTTTCTACAAATTATTAGCAAATCCAACCAATATATAACAGCAACATAAAATGATAAAATTTATCTCAGAAATGCAAGGTTACATTAGGAAATCAATATAATGAACTGCAACAACAGAAAAGTGAAATCATCAATCATCTTACTAGATGCAGAAAAAGCATTTGATAAGACTCAACACCCATTTGTGATAAAAAAATTAGTACAAATGAACTTCCTTAGTTTGATAGTGGTATATAAGCCTACTGCTAGGGTCAAACTTAATGATGAAATGATGAGTACTTTCTCTTTATGTTGGAAGGCAAGGCAAGGATGTTTGCTTCACTCATTTTTATTCTATGTTGAACCAGAGGATTTATTCAACTTTAAAAGGCAAGAAAGAGATAAAATACATAAAGATCGAAAAGGAGGTAAATTGTGAAGCTGTGATTCACCAATCTGCTGAAGACTAATGTGTCTATCACTAGTGACACATTAAGCTCTGCCAGATCTGCTGCCTCTGATGGCCCAGTGGGCACTGCAGCTTGTATGGTAGCCTGGAAATTCATTTACTGGGCTCCAACCCAAACTGTTAGGTTTTAAGGTTATATGGTACATCTGTTGCAACTGATGTCCAAATAAGATACATGTTGCCTCCAAAATTCAAAGGCCCCAGTAGATGTTGTGTATCTCTTATAGCACAACTTCAACTTGAATGGGGTATCGCATTGCACTGGACTCCTAGAAACTTCGCCGAAGTGATAGGACAGTTAATTTTTGTGGACTTTATTTGCTATCCATTGACAAGTAAGTGCCTTAGCAATGTATTTATATGATTTACTAATTCTTGCTTACCAGGTCCTATCACGCTACTTGTTCAAATGTGCCCTCCCCCGAGTCAGATGTTGAAATTCTAACTCCAGTACCTCAAAATGTACACTTACCGGAAATAGGGTCACCGCAGATGTAACTGCTAAGATGAGATCATACTACAGTAAGGGGCTTTCCTAATGTAATAAAACTGGTGTCCTTAAAAGGGGGAAATTTAGACAGATATGCACACAGAAACATACCAGGTGATGAGAAGACAGAGATCAGGATGAGGCAGCAGAAGACAAGGAACACCGAAGTCTGGTGGGAAACCACCAGAAGCTAGGACACAGGCTTCATGGTCTACCCACTGACACTCACTCCTGGCTCCAGAAAAGCCACCAGTCTACTTTCTGTCACTATAGCTTTCTTCCTGTTCCAGAATTTCACATAAATGAAATAATGCAGTATGTATTCTTTGTATTTTGCTTCCTTTGTTCAAATAGTACAGATGTTTGCTTTCTATGATAAAGCATTTCTAAGGAAGGATTTATAACTAGAACAGTATACTACATAATATCATAAATCTTAAAAACACAGGTAAGTGAAATACGGGTGGCTTTTAATATAATAAAGTTATTTCTTCATACATATGTAATACATATATATATATGTATTATATATATATATATGTATTATATATATATATATATATATATATATATATATATATATATAATGTGGGCAGCTTTGGTTCTGATTCATAGTGTCATATTCAAAGAAAAAGGGGTTTGGTAGGAAAAAAAAAAAAGGAAACAAGCCGAAATCATGTTGTTTCTTGAAAACAATGCCAACCTAGGAGATACATTTTACGTGTACAACTTCTTTAAAATACACTTGTAACATTCTTCCCCCTCATTCCCTTCCCCATGCTGTCCTCTGCCTCCAAACGCTCACCTATTCCTATTCCTATCAAATTTCCTCCACCCAGAACTGATTCTCCATCTCAGTTCCTCCTGTTGTCATGGTCTCCCGTTATACTCCTGTTCTCATGCCTCTCCACCCTGACGTTCTTCCCTGCTGTACGCGTAAGGTGTGAGGCTTCCTGCCCTCTGCCACTGCTACGAGCAGGAGTAAAGTTCTTCTCTTACCTATATTACATTGTGACTAGCCCCCACTTGAATTTTATTCATAAAATTCTCTGCTTCATACATGCTTCTGAACACTCCAAACTTACCGATGTTTCCTCAGGGCTATTATCTTAGTTTTATAAATTGAATGTAACTGATGTTCTATGTGGCTCTGTTCCTATAGTGAGTCACATTCAAGAAGCATGGCTCATGGGCCAAAGCAGTTTTACAGCAGAACACCAAGCTGTATTTATATCTCCCAGATAATATCAAAAGATGTTACATCATAAGCTACACCAATACTTCTTAAAACAACCATGACAAGTATGGTGGTGCATACCTGTAATCTCGGCATTCTAGGAGGCTAAAGCAAGATGATCACAAGTTTAAGCCCAGCCTGGCAACTTAGTGACTTAGGGAGACCCTGTCTTAACATTTAGCCAAGGAGCATAAGACAAAGTCCAGCAGAGCCATCCCTGACTTTTCTACTGTAAATTTGTACTTTAGTGTAATAGTAGCTGGCTGTATCAATCTCTCTCCATGAGGGATACAGGAAGCAATCTATGTGTTTACCCACTTGGGATGACAAACAGCAAGGTGTGCACACATGTGCAAAAGTGGCAAAACGACATTTGTACCCACCTTATGCTCTAACTGGTTTTGTATATGTTTACCAGAGCATCACAGAGGGCACAATAGACCCACACCACACCAGGATTTGTTAAAAAAAAAACAGCTTTCTTTTGATTTTTCTGGTAGAAGTAGCTCAATGCAGTACAATGGGACATGAAAACCCAGATTTGCATGTTTTGGAGGAGGTAAAAAATGAATCATCAGATTACTCATGCATGTGGATGGATGATGAAGATGATCCATTATGGTAAAATACATGCTTTCGTAACAGAAGAGTGGTGTGGGTGTATGACGATGATGATGATGATGACGACGACTTTGATGTTGTCTATGTGAGCCAAAGCTCCTGTGACAGTGAAATGGAGCAATAATTGACTGATACAGACAACAGGAATGCAGACCTCTTTGATTCAAGTGAGGAAGAAAACAGTAATGTGAGCACATATTTGACTAGCCAAAATGTTGTGAAATGGCCACGCAACCAAATGGAGCAATCCAATGTGAGAACTAGGTCCGAAAATGTAGTGAAGGTCTTGGCAGGGGTGAAACATATTGGACAGAATGCCAGCACTGCCATTCAGTGTTGGAAATTGTAATAGATGAAATGCTACAAGATGCTGTGAAATACACAAAGGCTGAAATGCAAATAAAACGTTCTGTATGCACCAATAACCATATTCAAAAATGTATTTAGGGTGAGATGGCTGAGTGGCGCAAGTGCCTGCCTGGCAAGCACGAGGTCCTGAGTTCGACTTCCGGAATACACATAAAGGAAAAAAAGGGCCAGTGGTATTGCTCAGTGGCACAAGCGCCTGCTGGCAAGCGTGAGGTCCTGAGTTCGACTCCCAGTACCCACATAAAAAAAAAGTATTTATTATGACATCTCACTAGCTGAACTGAAACCATTCATAAGTCTGCTGTACTTAGCACAGCTTTCTCAATGATCGCAGGAATGTAAAAGACTTACTGAAAAGCAATGGGTCAAGATATGGCATAAAAATTTATGCCCTTGTAGATGAGAAGACTTATTATGCTTTCAATTTAGAAACTTATCCTGGAACTTAGCCATCAGGTCCTTATTTGGATAGTAATAAACTGAATGATGTGAACAGACTTGTTGCTCCCATCTCTGAAACTAATTGGAATGTTACATTTAACAATTGGTTTACTGGTTTCCAATTGATGTTACATTTGCTAACAGAGCACAAGTTGACCAGCACAGGAACCGTGCACGGGAACAAAGCAGAAATTCCAAATGAAATGTTGCAATTTCAAAACAGAGCATTGTATAGTACAATCTTAGGATTTCAGAAAGATATAAGATTGGCCTCATATATGGCAAAGGAAAACAAACTGCTACTGCTGATGTCAACATTTCACCATAATGGAAATACTGATAGGGAAATCTTGACAAAACAGAAGCCTGAGATAGAAACTTTGAACAACAAAACCAAAGGTGGAATAGATGTTGATGAGTTATGCAGCATCTATGATGTCACTCAAAACTCAAAGCATTGGCCAATGGTTATGTTCTGCTTGATCCTAAACATGTGTGGCACAAATAGTTTGATAGTTTAAAAAAAAAATAACAAGTGCAAAATATCACGGAGAAATTTTCTTAGAGAATGGGGACTGGAGCTCGTAAGAGATCATTTACAGCAGAGGAAAAACAAAACGTTTCTGCCCAGGGACCTATGCAAAAAAAACTGTGGAGCACACTGGTGAGCTGACCAGTGAACAGGTAGGCGCAGCATCACAAAGACCTATGACAACTACAGGAAAACAAAAAAGATGTCAACTGTGCCCTACAAGAAAGTACAGGGAAACAAAACACATGTGCTATCAGTATAAGCGATACTTGTGTATGGAATATGCACTTGTGTGTGAAGACTGCCTTGGGTGAGACAGTTGAAGCAAAACTTATTTCTGTGGTAGACTTTTGGGTTTACATTGTACTTCACATACCTTTTTATTTTTGATGTTATCTTTTAGGTTTTGTTGGCAAGTAAACAGCTGATGTGAAAATGCTGATGTCTATTCTAAGCACTCATTACAAATTCAACAATGTATTTTATTGACATCTTATTTCCCTGCGAAGTGCATGTTATACAAAATAGTAGGAAGCTCCTGACAAAACAGGAAGAGAGGTGACAAAACTACCAAACAGGAAAGCTAAGCACATGTGCTGTCAGTGTAAGCAAGATGTGTGCATGGAACATACACTTGTCACGTGTGAAGACTGCCTTGGGTGTGACAGTTGAAGCAAAGCTTATTTTTGTGGTGCAGTTCTATTGGCATTTTCATTGCAGTTCATATAGGAATTTATATCTGATGTTATCTTTTAGGTTTTGTAAACAAGTACACAGCTGATGTGAAAATGATGTCTATTCTAAATGCAAAATACTTAGAATACTTTATTTTACCGATATTTTATGTTCCTGTTAACTACACACTGTCTAAGAACCTCCTGACAAAACAGCAAGACCACTGAGATGTCAAGTATGTCCCACAAAAAGGCCAGGAAAGCAAGACATGTGCTGTCGGTGTAAGTGATGCGTGTGCATGGAACGTGTTGTCACATATGCAGACTGCCTTAGATGTGATACCTGAAGTAAAGATTATTTTTTTGTGTGTGGAGTTCTGTTGGTATTTTC
Source organism: Erethizon dorsatum (assembly GCA_028451465.1). Lineage (NCBI taxonomy): Eukaryota > Metazoa > Chordata > Mammalia > Rodentia > Erethizontidae > Erethizon > Erethizon dorsatum. Next base: position 149,910,907 of record CM051823.1, read on the forward strand.
ATTGTTCATATAGGAATTTATTTCTGATGTTTTTTAGACTTTGTATACCAAACACCAGTCAATGTTGAAAATTTTGATGTTTTATAAACACCCAATAAATATTAAAAACTCAATACTTTATTTTTGATTTTTTTCTGTTAAGTACTCATTGTTTAATATAATAAAACTCATAAAATTAAAAACTCATCAATAGAAATATTCTAAAGAATAAACATGGGTCTGACCCACGTTCATGTGCCTTGATGACAAAATTAAGTCTTATGCCACAAAAACTATTTTCTAAAGGGGTGGGAATGTAGCTCAATGTGAAGATCCCTGTTTCAAACCCCAGTATTGCAAAAACAAAAACTAAGAAAAACACTCAACCTTCTCTCTACCAGTTCTCTCCTACCATTCAGATACCCTGAGTCCTAATTTTTCCCAAACATTTCCCCACTCACCAGTTCTGCTGTCTTTTGCCTATGCCTACTAGTAAGCCCTCACAGGCTTTAGAATTTTGGAGCAAAGCTGTCTCGGTTAGTTTTCTCTCATTGCTGAGACAAAATACCCGACACCCAAAATTAAGGAAGAAAAGGTTTATTTAGCTCGCAGTTGGTGGAGGTTTCAGTCCATACTCGGCTGGCTCCAAGGCAGAGTGGCACATGGCAGAGGAAAACAGTTCATGGCAGTGGAAGTCAGGAAAAGCAACAAGAGCAAAAGGGAGGAGAGAGCACGAGAGCGAGCGAGCCTCTTTCCCTCTTTCCCTTACATGCAGGCTACCCGCCCCAGGGTGGGTGTAGCACTCGCACCCACAATCCCAGCATTGGACCATGAATCAGTCATAAACTCTAGAAGCCCACCTCCATGACCGCATGAGGCTTTGGGGGGACATCTAGACACAAACCATAATAAAAGCCTTGCCATCATCCCCAGATAACTTCTCTTTTGGCCTGCTAGTGGATTTTAGTAGAAACTAAATGCTTTACTATGGACCACCAACTAACCATGTGATCTGAGCAGGCCGTATGATTTATTATTTGATCCACCAAGCCATAAAGTTAGGTATGCACAATAGTACTGCACCATCAAATTGAAGTAGTATATATGTGATCAAACTCTATCAGGTCCTGAAGGCACAGGTAAGTTACACGAGAAAGTGACCCAAATGCCCATGGTTCCTATCCCTGCTTTCTCCTGTCTTGCACCTTTGACCTCTTGAGGAGTTGGCTATGATTAGTTGACAAAGAGAAGACTTGGGGCCTGGGTTACAATGAATGGTTCTGTACAAAAATACAGACAAAAATGGACAGCTGCAGCACTAGAACTTTTTTTTGGGGGGGGATATCCTTGAAGGACAGCATTGAGAAGAAACCTTCACAATGGGCAGAACTTCAGAGTACACACAGTTGTGCAATTTACGTGGGAAGAGAAAGGACCAGATGTTGAGTTAGATACCGATTCACAGACTATAGCCAATGGTCTGGCTTGATGGTCAGGGATTTTTAATATGATTGGAGAACTGGTAACAGAAATATTTGGGGAAGATATATGTGGAAATTTCTCTGTAGGTGGGCAAAAGACATGAAGATATTTGTGTCCCATGTGAATGCTGACCAAAAAGTAACCTTACTATAGAATTTTAACAATTAAGTGAATAAGGTAACCTGTTCTGTGGATGCCAGTAAGACTTTCCCCAGCTACCTTTGTCATTGCACAATGGGCACAAGATCAAAGTGGCCATGTGTCTGGCAGTTACTAGATGATGATAGGTAGGGAAAAAATAATAAATTACTTGCAAAGCTTTAGGAGTAAAAGACCTTCCAGAGTCAAGCTTACACAGCACCTGGCCTGAGTGCTCAATATACGCTTGATGATGAACACACTCAGCTTCAACTTCACCAAACACAAAATGAGAAACTAAATAACTGAAGTCCTTACCAATCTCGTCAGGTAGATTTTTTTCCCACAAGACACTAAGAGTACAAAATGTATGCATTAGTTTATTTAGATTTATCTAATACATAATTAATTGCAGAGTATAAAACTACAAAAATAACCCAGAAAATTACACTAGTTTTTTCAAAAGATGATTTTTAAAACGTATCTTTAAAAAGTGTGATTGTGGGCCGGTGAGATGGCTCAGCGGCGTAAGCGCCTGCCTTGCAAGCGCGAGGGCCCGAGTTCAACTCCCGGATCCCACATACGAAAAAGGGGCCGGTGATATCGCTCAGCGGCACGGGCGCCTGTTGGCGCGCGAGGTCCTGAGGTCGACCCCTGGTACCCACAAAACAAAACAAAACAAAACAAAAAAAAGTGTGATTGTGAGTGCCACAAGATATAATAATGTGCAAAAAGGTGAATAACAAACACTGACACAGAAGTTGATTACTCATTCGCAGCTGCGTTAACAAGGAAACTGAAGAATTACAGATTTCTGTCGCCGTCATCAGTACTATGACAGGATGCATGAATTTTATTGGAACTTTTAACTGAGTAAATTTATCATATTACTGATGTTATGAATTAATTCTGAACTATAGTTTGTACATTTCTCAAGCCTCAGTAACAACTGTACTTTTTAGATTTTATAATAACTTCAAATACCAACATCCTTTTTAATAAAATTTTGGCGATATATAGATTTAAAAATACCAATTGAAAGTGTACAATTCAGTGACATTTAATACATTCACAATGCTGTGCAACCATCACCACTACCTTGTTCTAGAGTATTTTCATCACTCCAGAGGAAATCTCATACTAAGTAGTCACACCACTCCTGGCAACCACTTACCTGATCTGTCTCTAAGCATTTGTTTAATTGTCATATTTCATATAAATGTATTCATATAATATGTGGCCTTTAGGGCCAACTTCATTCACTTAGCTTTTTTCAAAGCCTACAATATCTTTTTAAAAGGAGACAATTATTTTTATTAGTACCTGTTTATGATACAGAATTAACCTTGGGGAATCAGTAATGTATATATTTCATCTTGGACACTTTTACTCCCCTTCCCCCTTTCTCTAAGGCAATTATTAATGGGAAAAGATATATTAGAAACAAAACAAAAAAAAAGAAACTAAACAACATGTGAGGTAAGAGCTTGAGACAGGGCAGTCACCTTTCAGAAATGGTTGGTGTTCAGGGCCGGTGAGATGGCTCAGCGGCTTAAGCGCCTGCCCGGCAAGCGCGAGGGCCCGAGTTCGACTCCCGGAACCCACATACGAAAAAGGGGCCGGTGATATTGCTCAGTGGCACGGGCGCCTGCTGGCGTGTGAGGTCCTGAGGTCGACCCCCCGGTACCCACAAAAAAAAAAAAAAAAAAAGAAATGGTTGGTGTTCAATATTGACTGGTGCTTTCAACACTAAGCAAGTGAACAATGCAAGTATAACATTTTAAATGCAAAATAAAAATCTTTTTTATTTTATTTTTTTTTATTTTAAAGAGAAGAAAAAACAAAACAAATCAAAAGAAGAACAAATTTTCAAAGCGACATAATAGGAGGGTAACAATGGTTAATACATTACGTATTACTATCTTTAAGTTAGTTATTCAGGATACCAGACATTAGCATTCAATTGTCCAAACATTATTGGCACAAACCTTACTCTTCAATGAACTAAGTAAAATTGGTAGTGTATCTATCTTAACTATCTTATATATATATACAATTTTTTTCCCTTTCCCTTCTTTTCCCTATTCCAGTCTCTCTTTCCTTTTGACCAGTTTCTTTTTGATTCATCATGTCTATTGTACATTTTGGATCTTATTTACTCTTTCAGTTTCTCATACTAGAGAGACAATACGATGCCTAAACATGTGCTTCTGGTTTATTTCACTTATGAGTATTTTCTCGAGTTGCATCCATTTACCTATAAAAGTCTCCAGTTTATCCTTCTTTATGGCTGAATAGTACTCCATTGTATAAAAATACCACATCTTGCTTATCCATTCCTCAGTTGATGGGCATTTGGGTTGTTTCCAAGATCTGGCTATTACAAATTGTGCTGCTATAAACATGGGTGCACATATATCGCTGTGGTACGATGTTTTTAATTCTTCTGGGAAGATGCCCAGAAGGGGAGTAGCTGGGTCAAATGGGACCTCCAACCCTAGTTTTTTGAGGAATCTCCACACTGACTTCCACAGTGGCTGTACCAGTCGACACTCCCACCAACAGTGAAGAAGGGTTCCTTTTTCCCCACAGCCCCTCCAGCATTTGTTATTAGTTGATTTCTTTATAGTAGCCATTCTTTCTGGGGTGAGATGGTATCTCAGTGTTGTTTTAATTTGCATCTCTCGAATGACTAGTGATGTTGCACATTTTTTTGTATATTTATTTGCCATTAGTATTTCTTCATCTGAGAAATGTGTATTCATCTCAGATGCCCATTTTTGGAGTGGGTCTTTAAATTTGGGAGGTCTGATTTTTTTGAGTTCTTTATATGTTCTCGATAGTAATCCTTTGTCTGAGGAACAGCTGGCAAACATTTTTTCCCACATTGTGGGTTGTCTCTTCACTCTGTTGGTGGTTTCTCTTGCTGTGCAAAAGCTTTTTAATAAGATGAGATCCCAGTTATTGATTCTTTGGGATAGTTCCTGTGCGGTTGAGTTTTTATTCATAAAGTCTTTGCCTATACCGATGTCTCCAAGGGTTTTACCTATCCTACCTTCCAGCAGATTTAATGTTTCTGTTTTAATATTTAGATCTCTGATCCATTTTGAATTTAGTGCATGGTGAAAGATATGGGTCTAGTTTTAATCTTCGGCATGTGTAGAGCCAGTTTTCCAGCACCATTTATTAAAGAGGCTATCTTTCTTCCAGCGAATGTGTTTGGCACCTTTGTCAAAGATAAGGTGGCTTAGTATGTCTGGGGTTGTTTCAGCATCTTCTAATCTGTTCCATTGATCTTCAGGTCTTTTTTTTGCCAGTACCACACTGTTTTTATCACAGTAGCTTTATAGTATAATTTCAAGTCAGGGATTGTGATGCCCCCTGCCTTGCGTTTGTTGCCCAGAATTGCCTTTGCTATTCTAGGTCTCTTCTGATTTCAAATGAATTTTAGGATTGTTTTCTCTAATTCTGTGAGATATGCTGTTGGAATTTTGATTGGAATTGCATTAAGTCTGTATAACAGTTTCGGAAGTATGGCCATTTTCACTATATTGGTTCTTCCTGTCCAGGAGCAAGGGATATCTTTCCATTTTCTGATATCCTCTTCAATCTCCTTTTTCAGAGTACTGTAGTTTTCAGTATAGAGGTCTTTTACATCCTTCGTGAGGTTGATTCCTAGGTATTTCATTTTTTTGGATGTTATTGTGAAAGGTATTGTTTCCCTAATTTCTCTTTCAGTAAGTTTGTTATTTGTGTACAGGAAGGCTATTGACTTTTGAGTACTGACTTTGTATCCAGCTACACTACTGAATTTGCTTATTAAATCTAGCAGTTTTTTAGTGGAGTTTTTGGGGTCTTCTGTGTAGAGTATCATGTCATCTGCAAATAATGATACTTTAACTTCTTCCTTTCCAATCATTATTCCTTTTATTTCTTTCTCTTGTCTAATTGCTCTGGCTAAAGTTTCCAGAACTATGTTGAATAAGAGTGGGGACAGTGGACATCCTTGTCTTGTTCCTGATTTTAGAGGGAAGGCTTTCAGTTTTTGGCCATTTAGTATAATATTGGCTGTTGGTTTGTCATAGATAGCTTTTACCAGATTGAGATAAAGACCCTCTATTCCAATTTTCTGTAGGGTTTTTATCATGAAAAGGTGCTGGACTTTGTCAAAAGCTTTTTCTGCATCTATTGAGATGATCATGTGATTTTTGTCTTTGGTTCTGTTAATATGCTGTATTACATTGATTGATTTACGTATGTTGAACCATCCCTGCATCCCTGGGATGAATCCAACTTGGTCATGGTGTATAATCTTCTTGATGATTTGTTGGATTCTGTTTGCCAGTATCTTATTAAGGATTTTTGCATCTATGTTCATTAGGGAGATTGGCCTGTAGTTCTCTTTCTTAATTGGGTCCTTCTCTGGTTTTGGTATCAGGGTAATGCTTGCTTCCAGGAATGAATTTGGGAGTATTGCTTCCCTTTCAATTTCATTGAAAAGTTTGAGAAGTAGGGGCGTTACGTCTTCTCTAAATTTCTTGTAGAATTCGGCAGTGAATCCATCAGGGCCTGGGCTTTTCTTTGTTGGGAGGTTTTTAATTACATCTTCAATTTCATTGGTTGATATTAGTTTATTTAGGATTTTTAAATCTTGATTCAGCTTTGGTAATTCATACGAATCTAGGAATCTGTCCATTTCTTCTGCATTTTCCATCTTAGTAGAATATAAATTTTCAAAATAGGTATAGATGATCTTCTGGATTTCTGCAGGGTCCGTCGTGATATCACCCTTTTCATTTTCAATTGCATGGATTTGAGTCTTTTCTTTTTTTAATAAGGTTGGATAAGGGTTTGTCAATCTTATTTATTCTTTCAAAGAACCAACTTTTTGCTTCATTGATTCTTTGTATTGTTTTTTTAGTCTCCAATACATTAATTTCTGCTCTGATCTTTATAATTTCCTCCCTTGTACGGGCTTTTGGCTTAACCTGCTCTTCTTTTTCTAGAAGCTCGAGGTTCACCCTTAAGTTGTTTATTTGCGCTTGCTCTATTTTCCTGATATAAGTATTTAATGCTATAAATTTCCCTCTTAGGACTGCTTTCATTGTATCCCATAAGTTCCGGTATGTTGTACTGTCATTATCATTCAGTTGTAGAAAGTGTCTAATTTCTTCTTTAATTTCATCTGTGACCCATTGGTTGTTCAGGAGGGTGCTGTTTAATTTCCATGTGTTTAGGGAGTTTTTGTAAGATCTTTTGCCATTGATTTCCAATTTTATTGCACTATGGTCTGATAATATGCATGGGATAATTTCAATTCCTTTGCATTTACTTAAGCAGGTTTTATGAGCTAGTATGTGGTCTATTTTGGAGAATGTCCCATGTGCAGCTGAGAAAAATGTGTATTCTGATGTTGTAGGATGGAACACTCTGTAGACATCTACTAAGTCCATTTGTTCAAAAGTTTGGTTCAGTTCTATTTCATTATTGATTTTCTGTCCAGTTGATCTGTCTTTTTGTGACAGTGGAGTATTGAGATCTCCCAATATAATTGTATTAGTGCTTATTTGATTTTTCATGTCCTTTAGTACTTGTTTTATATAGCTGGGTGCATTGGTATTTGACGCATATATATTTATGATCATTATCTCTTCCTCTTGGATTGTTCCCTTTACAAGGATGTAATGACCGTCTTTATCTCTCTGAATCCTTCTTGGCTTGAAATTCACTTTGTCTGCAAAAAGAATAGCTACCCCTGCTTTTTTCTGGGTTCCTGTGGCATGGAGTATTGTTTTCCATCCTTTGACTTTCAGTCTATGAATTTCTTTCTGAATTAAATGTGTTTCTTGTATACAGCATATTGTTGGATCTTGCTTCTTGATCCATTTGGCCAGTCTGTGCCTTTTGATTGGTGAATTGAGACCGTTAACATTGATGGTTAAAACTGATATGTATTGACTTATACTTGTCATGATATTTTCCTGTTGTTGGTTCCCATTCTTTGTTTTTCCCCTTTCCTGCTTATCTGCCCTGCCTGGTGGATTCCTTCTGTTGGGGTTCCTATCTCTTTCTAGAATGTCCTTCAGAACATTTTGGAGTGCTGGTTTGGTGGTCATAAATTTTCTCAGATGTTCTTTGTCATGAAAGTATTTTATTTCTCCATCAATTTTGAAAGATAGTTTTGCAGGGTACATCAATCTGGGTTGAAAATTATTTTCCTTTAGAGCTTGAAATACATCATTCCAAGCTCTTCTTGAATTGAGGGTTTGTGCTGAAAAGTCAGCTGTGATTCTGATGGGTTTTCCTTTATAGGTGATTTGTCTCTTCTCCCTAACAGCTTTTAAGATTCTGCCCTTCTGTTGAATTTCTGGGATCTTGACTATAATATGTCTGGCTGAAGTTTTTTTTTGATCATGTCTAGTTGGTGTTCTAAAAGCTTCACTTATAGGGGCGTCAAATTCCTTTTCTCTTCCAGAAAAGTTCTCCCTGATTATGTCTTTGAACAAGGTTTTAATGTCATGGATGCTATCTCCTGCTTTTTCATTTATTCCAATTATTCTTAAGTTGTTTATCTTTGAGTCATCTAGCAGCTGCTGAATTGATTTTTCATGGTCCCTTGCTGTTTTTAAGAATTCTTCCTTTTCATGATCACTAATTGCAAGCCTGTCTTCTATATCTGAGATCCTGTCCTCGCATTGGCTTAATCTGCTACAAATACTTTCAATGGAATTTTTGTTCTCTTGGATATCTGCTTGAATCTGCCTTATGGATTCCATTTCTTTCCTATGCTGAGCATTCATGGTTTCTATAGTTTTCTTAAGCTCATCTATTTTTTTGTCTGTATCAGCTATAGTGTCCTTAAGCATGGTCTTCAATGTGGACATTATCTCTGCAGTTATCTGTGAGATTATTTGTTTTAATTTTTTCCAGAGCCTCATTCAGTTGCTTTGTTGTTACCACTTCAGATAGGCCAGGTGGGTGGCTTTCGGATTGTCCCACCTCATTGCCCCCTAGGTTTGCCTTTGGTGAATTGGATGTGTGGGGTTGCATCTTGTTTAAGTGTCGTCTCATTTTTTCCTTTCTTTAATTCCTGGGGTGATGTTTGCAAATTACCTATGGTAGGTTACTTTATTGCTAGTGTTTAAGATCTTTAGAAGATGACTACTTCTCTGCAGTATCTTCCAAGTGGAGCTTGCTTTTGGGTTTTGAGCTTTCTGCCAGATCCTACCTCTTCAATTCGTTGAGTATGCGAAGTTGCTACCTGTTTGGCCCAGTCCTTGATTCTTTGGTACTGTGCCACTGTATTTTCTGTGTCCCTTAGTCAATCTCAAGCACGAAATATCAGGAAGGAAAGATGTTTAGAACAATTATTTCACATTTGGCTATAATGTTAACTAAAGCATCAAACACAGCCTAGAAAATGACAGACTGAGCTAACCAGTTATTTACCACTTTTAGCTGTATAGAGTTGCGGTTATATAACAAAATCTAAAACACACCAGAAAAATTATATGCAGTATACAAGTCCTATGTATGTCAATTTTTCCCTGAGGAGTTTAAATTTAAAATGAGTTAAGGAGGAAATAGAGTATTGGGAGAATAGGAAGGAATTAGATGTAAGGTTAGAGGACCAAGAGGGATCCCACTAAAATTGGGACACTGGTGCAGAGGACTGGTGGTAAAAAGAGAAGGAAGGGATAAAAGGAAGAACAGATCACAACCACAATCACAAAGAAGTTAGAGGCGCTGTTTACACTCATATAAAAAACCAGAGAGAATAATGAAGGAAAGAGCAAATGCACATACAGAAACAAAAACGAAGATAAAAACAATAAAACAAACAAAACAAAAATAAAACCCCACCAAAAAAAAAAAAAAAACCCTTCGCCAGAACAAAAAACAAATGAGTGAGAAAAAAATAAAAAAAATAAAAAGAATCAGTTCCAGGTGTTGACTCTGCTGTAGGCAGGCACCGTGTGGTGACAGAGTCCTGTTCCGTGCAGGTCGGTCCCAGTAAGCCAGGAGTGGCCCTCTGGCGGGTGGTGAGCAGAGGCCCGTACTTTCAGGCAGAGACCAGTCTAGCTCACCTGCCACTCTCAGTGCCCTTTCACTATCCCTGGGCCTGAGAGGCGCAGCGCGCTGTCCGGAGCGCGGGTTCCCTGCACTGGTTTCCCGCCGCTCTGATTCTCACCACACCCCCCACAATGGCGCCGGGCCAGTCGCTCTCCGGTGTGGGACAGGTGTGGCTGCCAGTCTCGTTCGCCTGCTGACCTCAGCACACTTTCGTGGGCCTGAGAGGCCCCGCGCGGCCCTGTCCGGAGCACGAGTGTCCAGCGCTGTTTTTCTTTTGCACCGCTCTGAGTTTTGCCGCACCCCCCACAATGGCGCCTGGCCGGTCGCTCTCTGGCGCGGGCAGCTGTGGCTGAGAGACACTCACTCACCGCCGGCCAGCGCAGTTCTCCGCCGCTCCCCCGCCTCGCCGCTCTCTCAGGATCCTCCGTGGGGGCTCCCTGGGCGCCAGCTGTGACCATGTGTCCCTAGAATTGAGCTTCCGTCGCGCTGCAATTCCTGGGATGGTAGAAGGTGCACGCGCACGGTCTGCTCCTTCTTCTTTGTTGGAAATCACCCTTCACTGGTGCCAGGGGTCCCAGATTGCGCTTCAGAACTTTTCTGGGTTCCGGGGAGGCATCTCCCCCCATCCTGCGCTTTCCCGGTCGCTATATTCCCGTGTTCCAATGGTAACTTTTAGAGAGAGTTTCGCTGCCTGCTTCTTACTCATCCGCCATCTTTTTTCCCTCACCACAAAATAAAAATCTTTAGAATTCCCCTGAATTATTAATCACTCAAAGCAAATTCTTATGTCAAGCCAGGCTGTTTGCACAATGCTACAGGAATGCTGTAGGGAATCAGTACTCTTTTCTTCTTATATCAAATCCCTTATTTATTAAAAATAGTGAAGTTTTAAGCCATTATTTGAATTAAAAGACATCCAGTTGACACAGCTATTCATTGGGTAATTTTATTCTCAAAACAAATGTAGTACTCAATATTAATTTCTATGTTTATTTGAATTAAGTAATATGGTTAAACCATTCAGTATTCAGCTATATTTCATATTTTTCAAAACTACAAGATTGTTTTTTCATTGGTCAGCTCAAAGGGACTTTACAGAAGTTAGACAAGTTACAGTACTTAGATCTAAAACTACTGACCCAAACTATTAAGTTTAGGTTGGTTATCAGAATAAGATTTTTTAAAATGATATGTAATTAACCTAGGCTTTTTGATCATCTCACCAGAAAAATTGTCATAAAATACACAAGCAACAATGACAATACGAAAAAGATTTCAACAGAAAAAATATTCTATGACAGCAGAGTGCAAGACTTCCTTCTTTCTTCCTCAGTCTTTTGAACCGTAACAGATTATTGTTACTCTTCTATAATCAATCCTCATAACAACTTAACAATTAATGTTGCCCTTTCAGTAGGAGTGTAGGATGCTACCTGACTCTAGTTAGTTCCTCTGCAAAAGACTTAATGAATTTATCAAGCTATTCACCTGAAGGATCCTGTCTGAGAAAAAAATTCTAATAATTTATACTTGAAAAGATAAAAAATTAAACCTGAGAAATTTGTCTTTGTTGGGAAAGGACAATTTGACCTGATGAAATTTTTTTTATATGCTGGTACCAGGAGTCGAACTTGGGACCTTGCTCTTGCCAAGCAGGCACTTATGCCACTGAGCTATATCACCGGCCCTGACCTGATGAATTTGGTCCCAAGAATTCAACAGAAATGCCATTTCATTATTTTCAAACACACAAACTATTACTATTACCAATCACTAGAACTGGATATGTATGGAAAAATCATTTCCTATTACAATGTTTGTATGTGAATAGGCTAATACAGTGATTTTGGAGGTGCTCGGAATTTTGTTTTACTAAAAAAAAAAGAGAAAGAAACATTTCTTCTGTCAGTTTGCTTCAGAAATGCTTTTCTTCATAGTAAAAAAGTTTCAAATCAGCATGTAAAAGATTGGCATCAATGAATTTTTACTGCACTTCTACAGAGCATGTTCATGAATCTTCCCTATAACCCATCTGTTTGTAATTTATTAAAAAGTCACTCTCTATAAAATACACTGGAATATCAAACTGAATACAAAATACCAGTTGTGAAATGTACTAACAATTGTGAAGTGTACTAACTAAGATATATTCATTAATATACCTCAAGATGTACTGGCCAACTATTAAGATTAAATATGTCAAATTTATATATGAATGATTAATTTATAAAATTTCGTCAGTCACCCATGCAATGAAATTCCTGTAAATTTTTTTTTTTAACAAAATGCCTAGTTTTAGCAAAAGATTTTCAGAGTAATATAGCACACTTCATTGGTCTCTGCTTCCTTTTTGTACTGCCCTAAAATTCCTCAGTAACATTTGGGAGTAACCACATATTATTCTAAGTACACTTTACTACAGTAATTTCATTTCATCTAAATATACCTTCTCTTCTCTGCATCTGTGAAGTGGAAAAGTGACCAATGTCAATAAATGGAAATAAATGTGTAAAAGGTGACATCAAAAAGAAACCATCTTTCCTTTTCTTGGGGATTTGGAAATGACTTCACTCAAATAGGCCTTTACTCAACTCGTATTTTTTTCTGAAAAACAGATTTGCATAAATCCTAACAAACCCCGTCAGTAAATGATTTTAAACACAATGGAACTTAAAGGCATAGTTAGCATGTTCTGGCTCCCGAGGCCTCGTGAACATGTTAAGTAAGACTACCACAGCAACATTTAGATAACCAGCCAAATACCTATCAGAAAAACTCTGTTCATCACAAAGCTTGGTCCAGAGGACGGGGGCCCATTTCCCTCCTTCTACTGCACTTCTATCCAATTCTGCAGGTTCCAGTCATATCGCTCCCCAATGTGGTGTGTCATGCATGAAACGAACACGTTTTTTAAATATTTGAGTAACTCCGCCTCAAGAAACTTAAAAAATAATAAACCTCAAGTCTTTTTCAGTTGGTATGCAAACATGAAGAAATCTGTTTTATTTCAAACACTTAAAAATCCATAAGTAAATCTTATCAATATAGTAATAAAAACTACATCTTCAAAAGTTACGGAAGTTTTGTTGAAAACCTCATTATCTTCAACATTACTAAGATCCTAACATTCAAGGTTAAAGGACAGATAATATTAAAAACAACACTTATGAGACATGCAGCTCAGCATCAAAGACCAAAACAAATTCTATACTACTGATAAACCAGAAACCAGATCTAATCTCTTATTGATAGAGTTGAAAGGATCCCTATAAATATTATGTAGGATTTACTCCAATATTTCTTTACTTCTACTCTTTCCTTATCCTAAAAATCTAGTATGCTCACACAAGTGCAACCACTAAAGAAGAGAATGAGATAACCGAGCTAAACATTAGTGCTAATGAACTTTGCATTATTACTACCCTTCAACAGAACACCAATAAAACACTGGTGAAATTTAAAATACTAATAAATATTAAGTTTTCAAAAAGTCTAACGATCATAGTACCCTATGTACTTTGTCATATGGCTGTTTTAACTATCAATATTAATTACCATCACTCTTAATTGTGGATTATACATGCACACACACACATATATCCATTCCAGTAACACATTAGAGGATAGACCTATAGCCAGCATGGCCCAGACTTCCTATAAGATCTCATATTTCATTGTGCCATCAGAATCACCTGGAGACCCTCTTAAAACAAACTGCTTGTTCTCACCTCAAGTGATATGCAAGTCTCAAAAGGGGAGGGAGGGACAGAGACTGGAGAGGGAGGGAGGGAGATTAAGGAGTAGCAGGCTAGGAGACAGAAAATACAAGTGAATTCACGTATTTCCTTCCACCCTGATGCCTGCCCTTCAGGTTGATGGTTAGCAAAATCCATCAACAAAGACTTCTCAAATGACAATCTACTAGATCACCATACAAACTTTTTCTAGGTCACCATACAAACTTTTTCATGCTTAAGAGGCATAGAAGGTTCCCATAACAAGTTTTAGAGAAATAATCATGCTAGAAACTCTTAAGCCTTTCAATAACCTAGACAGGACTACTTTCAAGATGTGGAAGGGGCAAAGAAAGCTAAGTTTTTATACATACTGTACTAAAAATTAACGTTCACCTGTAAAACCTGAGTCAGCAATGATAATCAACCAGCAACCCCTAGAACATGCAGAGATCAACATACAGAAATATGTAACTGTGTGGAATGTCAAACAAGTACTAAAGTTTTCTTTAAATAAAAGTTTTTTAAGCTAATGAGCCATGTAAAGGGAAAACAATTTTATTAGAACTTTAACAAATGTTGCACAAAGAAAACATTTTAACAAAATAGTATGGTGGCATAACAAACAAAAAAGAATGGCAAAAGATGTGTAAAAGAAATATAAGGTGGAAAATGTTAAATATCTCATGATCCAGTGTGATAACAAGCTAAGCGTAAAAATCATGGGCTTAATAAAGCACAACCATAAAGCAAAAAATTAATGGTAGTGGTATTCTAACCATATACACACTCTTCAGCAAAACTTTAAAAGGTGGAGTTATATTTTACAGTACTTGATATCTTATTTCTAGCTTCTTCACAGAAACACAGACCTTTTATGCAATTCCGTCCTACAGTTGAAAAAGAAAGTTAAAGCACTGAGAAATAAGTATTCTACTCATTAAAATGACAGGTGAAGCAAAACAACTGATTAGTTGATTAAACCAAAACAAATCTTAAGCAGTTCAGAATTCTCTAACGCCCAAGGAACACCTCCGCCCAGCCTGACTGCCACACACGGGAATCACGAATCAGTAACCACAAAGCACGTTCAAGGACAAATGCAGGAGGTACAATGAGTTTTGCCATTTATAACAAGGCAGTTTGTCACCATTTCAGCTTATCAAATGCCAGAATTCACCTAAGACAAATTATTTAAATATATGTCCCCACCTTTGCATTTTTAAATACTGATGCAGCATGTATATTCCTTTTTAAGGTGACCACATCAACCTCATATAGTACAAACCAATTTAAAAACAGTAATATAATACTTTAAGAACAGGACTTTGAATAGTGCCCTATCATACTTGGTTCTTTATACAAAGATACAACTCTTACTTTCTAGTACAAATGTGTATGGGAAATTAACTTGAAAACATTTGGAAAAGATTGTCAATCAAGACAGGTTTCTGCTCAATTGTTACCTTACATAAACAACATAAAATCTCACATTTTTAAATATCTTAATACAGTTGTATTTTTTATAAACATCAATAAGCAAAACTTTTAAATGCTTGTGAAAAAATAGTTAAGCCCTTTTACATTCTGAATATTTCAAATTTATTCATACAATATGCCAAATTCAGACTTAAAATGAGGTATATCTGCTTCTCGAACATTAAATATCCAGCAAATATATAGTACCATGAATTATTTCAAGTTAAATTCACAGGCTTGTTTTTTGTTTGTTACGCTTTTACCTCTCAGGTAAAACATTACCAAGAGTCTTTGGATCTGACATCTAATAAAAACAAAAGGTATAAATGATCACTCTGTATAATAGTTGTAAGAACAATTAAGATGAACATATCTTTGTAAATTATTTTTAGAACATCTTAAATGGCATTACCAACATTAAACGTGATTGTGAATACTGTGATTTAAATATTTAACATGGGGTGATCAAAATAGACAGTGAATGTTTAAGTTTTTAAAAATTATTATAAGACACATTGACATTAATCGCCCTTGCTTCAAATGTACTCATCCCATTATTCTTGCCAATTTCTGAAGCAGTTCGAGAAGTCCTCTTTTGTGAGTTCTTTACAAGGTGTGATCAAAAGGTACACTGAATGCTGCTGCCAAGTGCCATCCAACAGAAAGGTAAGTTCATAAAAACATTACAATGAGTCCCATCCACCTCATTCACCAGATCTGGCAGCATGCAACTTCTGGCTCTTCCCCAAAGTCAAAATGACAATGAAAGGTAAACATTTTGAACTAATTCAGGCAGTCCTAACAGCCCAACTAAAGACACTTAAGATCTAGAAGGAAGGAATAATGGCAATGTGTCTTTTTCCTTTAATAAATATTTTTAATGTAAATATTCACTGTGTTTTTCGATCATACTTCATATATTGGAGATCACATATGCATCAACAACTATAGAAGGGGAGCACTTTATAATGATCTTATGGCAGTACTTATGTAACTGAAAATGTTTACCTGAAAAACCTATGCTACCAAAATTTGATTCAGAGTTTCACATTTTGATTGCATGGGCTTCAACCCACAGAAAATGTGAGAAGCAAATTGTTTGGTCAGGATCTTGTTAAGTTTAAGAAAAAATTTAAGAAACAAAATATGCACACCATGAAAAATACCAAATCTGAAAGTCATAGCTAAAGATTAAATCACTCTGTCCAACAAGTTCCAAAAATGTCACACATTTCAAACATTAAGGCAATTTTTTTCCAACTAAACAATACTTTATAAAAATATATGTCACTTCAAAACATTATATATACACAGTAACAATAAATTTAGCCAGTTGTAATCTTTAATACATTAATAAAGTGTCACATATTACAAAGAATTTATACCAGGTGCTTGCCATGTATGCGCAAGTTAGTTTTTAAAGTACAGGTTTTAAAACTGAGCGTAATGAACGTCCCTCTTTAGTGAGTTCTCGAGTCACACACATACATGGCAATGGGATGGCTTCTTCCCGTTTTTCAACAATATTGTAACTGCATTTCTTCAAGTGGTCAGCCATGCTTAAGATGTCAGCAAATTTCCATTCATTAACAGAACAAAATGCAGTACTGAATCGCCATACCTAGAAGAAAATTCTACATCAGATTTACGTAAGTCAACTTACAAAATGCACTTCTTGCTCTAAATGCACATATTTCTACTGTTAGGGAAACATCCAACATAATTTCAAGTAGTGAGCTATAAAAGTAAAAAGATTCATTTAGACATAAATCTATTTGTCAAATATTTATAAGCCAACTCACTGCTGTGAGATAATGACTTTAACAAATAACTAAAAAAGAAAAAAAAATCCAACATTAAAAATCATAGCAAACCTGGTTTATTGAACAATTTTTTAAAAATAACTTCAGGAATTGAGAACCACTTTTTTTTTTTTTGTGGGTACCGGGGGTCGAACTCAGGACCTCGCGCACCAGCAGGCGCCCGTGCAGCTGAGCGTTATCACCAGCCCTTTTTTCGTATGTGGGTACCAGGAGTTGAACTTGGGCCCTTGCACTTGCCAGGCAGGCGCTTATGCCGCTGAGCTATTTCACCAGCCCTGAGGACCACTTCTTAAAATAATATATACTGCATACTTTTCTTTCCTCCTGTCCAAACGGCTTATATAGAACTATCCATAGTCTGCGGGTAATGTCTGAGAAAAAGATACAAATGTTATCTTTTTCACACCAGGTTTTTGTCTCATTCCTATGACACCATACAGAATGTATTAAAAATATCCTAAAATACTATGCAGTAAGGTAGCTTATCTTTCCACTTTTCATGCATAGTAAAGGTACCTAGCAATACTTAACACATAGGTGTTTTCATGTTTCTGAAAATGTATATAAAAAGAACTTTTGTAAAACAGGTCCTATTTTATGTGTTTCTAGGCACAATACTCACCTGCCACCCTGTTCATGTGTCTGCTGGTAAAAATACGGCCTGATTCCCTTTTTTGCCTAGTGAGCAGCTTTAGGCCCTGAGGCACTATCATCTTATTAGGTGAGCAATGACTACTGTGTCCCTGTCTCATCTTTACAATCAAAAACATAAAGTTATTGAACATAAGATGCATGAATGCAGATCAGGGGAGACGCAGGGTAACAAGCATGGGTGGGTAGGACAGGCCTAGGCATCTGGGCTAAGTTCATCAACAAGTAAATATGCAGAGAATATAATTGTCTCCTGGTATCTGTGGGGGCCTGGTCTCAGGATGCCCTGAGGACATGAAACTCTGTGACACTTAAATCCCTGTGTAAAATGAAACAGTATTTGCACAGAATCTGTGTATCTACCCACACACTTTAAATTGTCTCTAGATTACTTATAATACTTAATACAAAGCAAATGGTATTGCTTAGGGAATGCAACCAAAAAAGTCTGTACATGTTCAATACAGACACAATGTTTTTCTCAACTATTTTTGATACACAGTTGGTTGAATCCAGACACAGAACCCACAGATATAGAGGGCTGACTACACATGGTTAAACAGCAGGTACTCTAGAAAGTAGTAGCATTTTGGGAGAAGGCCTCACCACACATTGTAACTTCTCAAGAAAGAATGGTAATGACTTCCTGGGTGGCCAGATGCTTGTACATAACAAAGTGTGATCAAAAAATACAGTGTTTTTTGTTTTTTTTTTTTTTAACAGTAAAAGACACACTGTCATTTATCCTCCTCAAAATACTCTCCCTTGCTTTGAACACACTTTTCCCATTGTTCTTGCCACTTTCTGAAGCAGTGCTGGAAGTCCTCTTTCATAAGTGTCTTTAGTTGTGCTGTCATGGCTGCCTTGGTGCCCTGAATCAATTCAAAACATTTATCTTTCATAGTCATTTTCACCTTGGACAAGAGCCAGAAGTGTACAGTGCCAGATAATGGTGAATAAGGTCCATCTGGTGAGTAAGGTAGATGAGGACACATCGTGATATTTTTACAACCCTGCCTTTCTATCGGATGGCACTTAGCAGCAACATCTACCACATTTTTGAGCATACCTTGTAAAGATACAAACATTCCCCATATACTTTGATTACACCATGTAGTGGTCTTAAGTTTATAGAGAAAACAGCCAGTTTATAGATGTGTTAGTAATCTGTGCAAATGATGGCAATTTAAATTTGAAGACCAGATGTTATCTCTAAAGAAATATTTCACTCTATATGTTAATATTAGTGGATAAGGACAAAAAGAGGTCATACACAGAATGTCCCATCCCAAAGGAGAGAAAGACACCAAAACACCTGGAAAATGAAAAAATACACAGGTGGTGAAATCTTCTGCCACCACAATTCCTCTTAGGAAAAAAAAAAAAATCAAAATAATTTGTGTTCTTTCAGTGGTCAAAGCCTCATGAAAATAGAGAAGCAGATGCAGAATTCTGAAAAAATGAAGTGATAAGTAAAAGATAAAACCTAAGTGGGCCAAGAAAAAAGTAACCAGAAATTTGAACACTGTGACCAAATGTGAAGTTTACCAAAATTGTTTCCACCTTATAAAATGTAAGGTTTCCTATTATGAATGTTTTAAAATTAAAAAACACCTTCGACCACAGATATCTATAATGCCTTCTAGTTCCCACTAGATGGTACCTACAATAAAAGCTAAAGAAGAGTAGGGTATCACAGAAGCCAGGCCAGCACAAGTTTCCAATGTGCATCACTCCTGGGTCTGTACTAGACTCAGAGTCTCTATCTTCAATATCGAATTCTACTGCCCTACTCTTAGGACATTTCCTCATCCATCCATTTATGTTCCCTGTACTCTAAATACTCCCTTGGTCACTTACTAATATGACTGTGTAGCAGTAGCTACAACTTTTTTCCAATCTCTCTTTACGTTCTATATGAAACAACCAAGTTCTAAAAAAGAAACAGTATACTAAGACTGGAAATTGTTAACTATAAGAAAAAACCCTTTCCTTATTTCCTCCATTGTTTTATGGTGAAGCTGCTTCAAGTGGAGCACAAATTAGGTAACATGGGCCCAAAGCTGTTACAGAAGACATGAAGTATAGAACTGATCATCTGAAGAAAAAGAAGTTGCCTTTGCCATATTAGATTAGAATCCAGATCTAGGAAATCTATACTAAGTCGTTGATCATGACAATTCTAAATATTCTAGTTCTTCATTAATTACCATTTTAATATATGTTTTATCATATTTTCTTAGTTAAGTTTTGGGGGATGCTCAATTCTAAACAAAATATTAACTATTAATTCAACATACCTATTAGATGTCTATTTCAAATAAAAGATTGATATAGTTAAGATGAAACTAACCTTTTCCTTTATCTGCCATGATGAATTTCCTTCTGGATACTTCTTTTTCCCCCACTGCAGTATGACCATTCCACGAGACTGAAGCAGACTGCCACACACATCCCTCATTAATCTGGACACACATGAGAGCTGGCATAAACTGAAGCCATCAAGAAAACCTGCAATGTGTTGTAGGACCTCAAAAGGAAGACTACTCAGACGGTCACTATGTAATCCCAACATACAGTTTCTAGCAGGCTCTACTAAAACTGTAGACACACAGGGCTGAACTCCAAATGACCTCAACTGGCGGTCATGTATAATTTTTGCTCCTTGTGTTGATGGACAAAATCTTCGCTGAGAATAGGTACAACCATAATAAGCTAGAGGACACCTCTGTTCCATCCAGCCATTGAGTCCAGCATGAATGTCACCATGCACATTCTTAAAATGTGAAGAAAATTCTTTTCTTCTAAATAACTGTCCACACACAAAGGTAAACATTGAACGTTGCTTAGGTTGGTACCTAGCAACACATTCCAATACTAAATCCAGTCCAAGTGTCTGAAAAGGACTTGGATTTGAAAGCTGTGGATTGGCATGATCACAAGCTGAAGCAGAAGCTATTTCTCCAACCATAGTATTTGTAGCTAATATTGCAGACGGAAGTGAAAAAGTCTGTGTCCCAAAGTCAATGTGATACACATCAACCATGCGACCATCAGATATACCCCTCCCACCAGGAGAATCTCCTAGACAAAACAGTAAGGCTGCTGTAATCAGATCTATTCCTTGGAGGCCCATGGGATCTTCTGCCACTTCCAAGTCTGATGTATCTACCGCTTTGTCTTCCTTTGGTTTAGACCAACATGAATTAGAGAGAAATTTGAATGAAGGAGTATGACTGAAAGATAAGACATCCACATTTCTCAAGTCCCCTAAGTCTACTTTTCTCCAGCACAGCTCTCCTTCGTCTTCACCATCTGGCATGAGGATATGCTGAACTGTGCCATTAAGCAAAGCACTGGATGGCATTACTTCCCTAATTTGTGCTGCTAATGAAAGTGAACTGGAAGGTTCTGAAGTACCATCTGATGCCACGCATTCTCCATTTGTTAAGTTACTCTGCTGATCCTGGTCTTTAACCTGTGGACGTGTATTTTTCAAAGGAAAGCCATTACAAAGAGCAGAAGTGCCATAAGAACTTGTATTCAAATCATACAATAAATCACTGGAACCATTTTGTTCAGACTGGGCATCCTCACTTGTGCCATTATGGTCAATTCCACCTACTGCCCCTACTTCGTCCTCGTAAAGATGGTCCTGCTCTTTTAAGTTTCCATCCTGTAAGCTTTCTCTGGCATTTTTTTCTTCATCTATTTCACTTGGGGTACCACAAAGATTTGTATTTAACATGCTAATATCTCTTGTGGCAGTATTCAGGATATCTAAAGCCGCAGCCAAACTTCTGGTTGTTTCTACAGTAGCTTGATAAAGTGCACCATAAGATTCTTCATCGACAGACACCAAACCATTAGTATGTGGTACTTCTGGGACACTTGATTTAATTGATATTTGTTCTCTAGGTTCAGATACTTTATCCGTTGCTTTTGACATCATAGTTGCGACTTTGAGAGATTCTAAGAGCATCCTTTGGTCTTGAAGGGCCAAGGCCATATCTAATTGTGCTACTTCATCAACATCTCTGCTCAGATTTTCATATGATTTCCGGTCTGTATAACTCACTGGCCATCGGTTCCATTCCATAGTACAGCACACCACACTTGCAGGACACATTTGTAGATGTTCAGCAACTTTATTTCGAGCCATGGTAAATGGACATCCAAAGTCACTATTTAAGCAAGGCACCCGTTCAAATGGACATAAAAGCCGATGCTCTTCAGCTTTACAAGAATGGAAAACTGCTCCACAAACTAATGGACAACCAATCAAGTCACAGGAAATGCCAGGCTCTGGTCTGGTCATACACCGTCTACTGACACAATTCACACAGTGTGAATGCTGCAGGTCCTCCTCCATAATGGCCAGTCCAGCTCTAGCAGTTGAAATGGAAAAGATAAAAAGTTAGAAACTATTGGAGTTTTCAAAATTGCTTAATAATATACATTAAAATCACTGATGTATTTTAGCTTATTTGAGGGTATAGTACATAAAGTACATATGAACTTTGTTAATTTTACATGTTATCAAGACATCTTGAAAGAACTTAAAACATTTCAAGTAACAATTCAGTACTTTAAAATATGTTTGTTTTTACATACTATAAACAAAATGATCACAAGGCATGTTAAAATACTTAAATTAAATTCTAGTACTGTGTACTATATTAATGCCTATAACATTATGCATTTCAATATTTAGATTTCAGAGACTGCTTTAGTTTTCCTTTTAAAATTCACTTAAATTGACTTTGATACACCTTACACTGCAAACACCTTATCATATTCTTTTTTTTTTTTTTTGTGGGTACTGGAGGTCAACCTCAGGACCTTGTGCACCAGCAGGTGCCCGTGCCGCTGAGCGATATCACTGGCCTTTTTCGTATGTGGGTACCAGGAGTCGAACTCAGGACCTTGCGCTTGCCAGGCAGGCGCTTATGCTACTGAGCTATCTCACCGGCCCCCTTATCATATTCTTGAGAATAATCTGGATTTCATTAATACACTTAACTAGAACTTTTAGAAGCTTTATATTCCTTCTAATACAAAAATTTCATATACATATTGATCTCTCCTATATATGCTTAATATTCTACAAAGGCTAACAAGAGTTAGCCGTAAGTAAAATATACAGGAAATTTATTGAAAAAATAAAAGTTCTAGTTCAAGCTCTGTGGCTGTAGACAATATATTTACTTCTGAGGCGCCGTCTCCATTCATCATTAAATATATTCAGCTACTAGGTACCAGGCACTGTCATCAGTGTGGTAATATAAAGATATGTTGCCTCCTTTCAAGGAGCTACAGCAGGAGGTTACACAGTAATAATCCTAACACATTATGTGACTGACACAACAAAATGATAACACAGAGAAGATAATTAGTATGGGCAGGGATTAGGAAAGAACGCATAGTAGCCTTGAAAGATGAGAAGCCTTAAGTATGAGAAGGTTATTTGGTAAGAAAGGGAGGCATGCAAGGCTGATGTAACAGCATATGCAAGTACAGAAAAGCCTGAATTGACAAACATGTTCAATCTGCCTGGTATTGCTGGATCAAGGTGAAATCCAAGGTAGTTGTGAGAGACGAGGCCAGAAAGGAATGAGGCAAGTCCTAAGTGCTGTACGCTACTTTAGGTTGTTCAGACTTTTAGTAACTAGAGGTCAGTGAGTGTTTTAACCAGAAAAATATGATTTATAAAATAACATGAAAGGATTACAAATACCTAGTGGTCTTTCCTGCTTTAAAATTAGAATTTTACCTTTCTGGTTTCTGTTGTTTTTTCTTTTTCCATTCTAGGAATTGAACACACAGCCTTTGTACTGAGCTACATCCCCAGCCTTTATTTATTTTTTGGTCTAGCTAAATTGCCCCAGACTGAGCTCAATCTTACTAGGCCTCTGCTTCAGCCTCCTAGAGTGCTGGGGAATACAGGCATGCACCACCAAATGCAGCTTAGAATTTTTACTTTTTTTCTTTCTTTCTTTTTTGTTTTTTGAGACAGGGTCTTGCTATGTAGTTCAGATTAGCCTTGAACTCACTATGCAGTCCAGGCTGGCCTCAAACTCAGGACAATCCTTCTGCCTCAGCCTCTGGAGTGCTGGGATTACAGGCATGCAACACCACGCCCAGCTAGAATTTTAACTTTTATCAAGAAAAGTTTTATAACAAAAATAAGAGAAAACATAATCATGGTATGTTGATTTAATTATAACCGAGCCTTTTGAATTATTTTTTCTGTGATCTTCACCTTCTTTATTGGTTTGTTCTTATTGCGGTAAAAGCTTTAATAATACACCCCTCCCCCCTCTTTGCTACCATTTTCATTTCCTAGTCAGTTTAACTTTTAGAAGAAAAACACCAAACAAACCTAAGCTCATATAGTCTTCAACCCTCTAATCTGACTTTATTATCACTACCTCTCATTAAAATTGCTCAACTGCTCTACTGAGAGTCTCTTAAATTCAAAGGGAATTTTTTTTTAGAACCCCATCTTCCTTGGTCATATGGTTGTGATTAATCCCTCTTATCTGAACTGTCACCTTCTTTACTTTTCATGCTGTTACAGTTCTCCAGTTTTCCTTTTACCTCTTTGGTTATTCCTTAGTCTTTTCTTAAATGTTACACCTCTGTAGGGTTCCACATCACTTCTTGCACATTCTACACATTCTCCCTAGATGCTCTCAATTTCTCCAAAAGTTTCAATTAGAACTCATAGTCTGAAAACTTATTTATACATCCAGCCCAGATTCCTCTTCCAAACTTTGGAGCCCAGTGGCTATTCATCATGTATTTCTACTTGCAAAAAGCACAGGTAGCTCAGCTCAATATTTCCAAATTACATTGTAGTACATAATTTTCTAGATAAGCAGATACGTAGCCTATTTTCTTCACTCAGTGCATAGACATTACTTGCTCTCTGACATATTTATGCTTAAAGTCTATCTTGATTCCAGGTAGCTAAAACAATCACTTCCCAAATAGCTGTATCTTTATCTCCAGTTAAAGCTTGATTTTCCTGGAAATTGAATAACAAAAACCTACCCAATCATTATTGATAGAACTTCTTGATTAAGTAGCAAAGTTCTGAATTGCTATTATGACGTTCGATGATATCAAGGAAAAAAAGGCACACACTTGACACCAAAACTACTTTTAAATTGTGTAGAAAAAATTACAAACTAGAGCTAGGCACAGTGGTGCATGCCTATATCAGCTACTCAGGAGAATGAAGCAGAAGGATCACAAGTTTGAGGCCAGGCTGGGTGACTTAGCAAGACCCTGTCTCATAACAAGAAATAAAAAAGGGCTGGGAATGTAGCTCAATGGTAGAGCACTTGCCTAGCAAATATGAGAGGTCCTGGATTCAGGCTCAGTATGGAAAGAAAAAAAAAAAGAAACTTTTAAAAGTTAATTTTCATAAATTTTATAAGTTAGTAAAAACAGACATGCTAAAACTCATACAGTAGAAGACAACAGATCAATGACATTTGTCATTTAAGCAGACATACAAAGAAACTTTTCAACTTAGTCCATTGGAAAGAATGTGTTATCATCTGCTTCTTTTTTGTAAGAATTTTTTTGACTTATGTCTTCTACTGAGTAACTACTTTGAAGATAATGATACACAGTGTAATAATTATTGTTACTCATTATTTGGTTATGAAAACATGCTTTAGGTTAGAAGCTTGACTGTTGCTAAGAGAGAAACCTAAATATACAAGCAGTTTCAACAGAAGTGACCACTGCTCTTAGAACTGCGGGGACACTACATTACTGTACACATCATCAAATGCTCATACCAGGTAGAGAATATCTTTTTACATCACTTAATTAAAAAATGTTTAAAATAGCAACTGCTAAAATTCCAAGTTAAATGCAAACACAGCAGTAACTGTCATGGCCTCTTTTGTACAATTCCTGTTTCAATAACAATATTAAAAACAAAACAAAAAAACCTAAGAAACAAAGACAGCATCTATCACAACAAGCGCACAATACTTACTATTTATTAAAGTAGAAGAAAATGGGAACACTAATTATGTACATATTTTATCCCCCTTTACATGTATCAAGTCACTTAATGCTCCTTACAACCCAGATGAAACTGTGGCTCAGAAAAGGGTAAGTGACTCACCAAAGGTCATCTACCTAGTTAAGACACAGAGGCCGTACTTAAATCTATAGCTGATCAATGTCTAGGACAGCAACAGACATGTTTACTTATAAAACTTTAATAAGGCAGCTCTTCAGTAACTGTTGATTTAATTTTAAGATGCTATTTGAGGAATGGAGATTACACAACTTTGCTTGTAGTTTATTCCAACACTTAATCCCTAACCCTTGTGGTCAAGAAAGTCTTTTTGGCCCTTTCTAATTATAAAAGCACATTACTTTGCTTTGAACATATGTGTTTTAAATTATTTTTAAAATTATTTATATGGACACTCAGTATAAGCATATGAAATATTATGCATTTAACAATTCTCAAAATACACAAAGGAAGTATCAAGTTCAATTCCATTTTATAGTTACATATATTAAGAAAGAAATTACAGCAATAGTCATTCTGGGGAGTATAATGCGGACATGGCCCTCATTTTCAAGATTTAAAACCCTATCAGATCCATCCTTTTTCTATCAAGATCACTACCATTGAATTAAAAACACTTCACAAATCCTGTTAAATTAGCTTTTAAAATGCCAATCCATGATTTATCAACTGAACAGTGAGTGACACAGCAGATCCAGTAGAAAACAGTTGCTAAAATTGAGGCTAAAGGTTCTAGACAAGCTTATTTAAAATTCAACATTAAAAAAAAAAAAACAACTCACTAGAATCAGAATCCTAACATGCCAAAGCACATTTCTATTAATTTATACTTAAATACGAATTATTGGAAAAAGCTCCATTAAAATAAAAACTATTGGTAAGTGATGAAATGCTTTACAATAGATGGAAGTTTTCCTAATAGAAGTTCCTTTCCAACTCATTCTGTGTGGCTGACAAGCAATCCTTAAAAATAGTTTTATAACATGGCATTTTTCAAACCAATGAAATGAGATCTTTTCATTTAAGGCATAGGGATAATACCCTCAAAATTGTTCCCAATTCATCAAGATACATAGGTGTTAGTAAATAATCACCAATTAACATGACTTTAAAATGTGCTAAGAAAAGCCATCCATGTACTCAAAACAGACTGCTGCCTCAGGATTGTTGCATAAAAGATACAGACGTACTTCCCACGCTTCCTCAACTCTTTAGTCTCAGTTTTGTCACTTTTCCATGCACACCGAAGACAAGATAGGGTTCCCTCCCTGTGTGTGCTCATTACATTCTGCATTTTCCTTGGTAATACTAGTGACAAAGAAAATCACTATTGTGTTTTACATCTAACTCCACAGGAAAACTCTAAGCTCCATGAAAATGAGAACCAATTCTGTCTCTTTTATTCTGGTGTTCCCTGAATTCAAATCTCTGCCTCAATTAGAGATTCATTTGTACAAATACATCAATGAAAGAATTACAGTACAACAAAATAAAATGGATTCCAAACCAAAATGAGATTCTTGATTTTATGGAAAACTACACAGTCCATGAAAAGACACAAACTTACAGATCTAGCATTAGACAATCTAACTGAGTCAAAATTACCTCGAGTCTACCATAAAAAGTCAAGGTGCTCAAAAATTTATTGAGCATATACATAATTCATTCCAAGCATTATTTATGGAATAAGATAAATCATCTGTTAAAAAAGTAAATCAGGGCGGGTGAGATAGCTCAGCGGCATAAGCGCCTGCCTGGCAAGCGTGAGGTCCTGAGTTCAACTCCCGGTACCCATATAAAGGAAAAAAAAGGGCCGGTGATATCGCTCAGCAGCACAAGCGCCTGCTGGCAAGCGCAAGGTCCTGAGTTCGACTCCTGGTACCCACATAAAAAAAAAAGTAAATCAATGGGAAAGCCAAGTCAAAGAAAATTAACTCAAGTTGCATCTATTTGCCTACAAATGCCTAAAGTGTATCTCTTTATGGCAGAGTAGTGTATAATTGTGTATAAAATTCACATTTTCTTTATCCATTCAGCTCATGATTGACTTATACACTGTTTCCAAGATCTATCTATCATAAATTGTGCTGCTACAAACATAGGTATGCATGTATCACTGTATTATGATGACTTTAACTCTTTTGGGACAATACCTAGGAGGATAGCTAGGTCAAATGGAATTTCTATTTTTAGTTTTTTTAAGGAATTTCCACAGTGATTTCCATAGTGGTTATACTAGTTTCCATTCTCACCAAGAATGTAGAAGAGTTCCTTCCCCCCCCCCGTTCTTGCCAGTATTCGTTATTATTTGATTTTTTGATGAGTACCATTTTGACCATTCTTTAAGATCATGATTAAACATGATCTTAAACTATTAACTATTGTTAACTATTGTTGTTCTCTACTTGTTTTACTTTTTCATAGAAGAGTGCTTTTTACATTTTATTAATATCTACTTGCATTACATTAAAATAATAAATTTAAAAAAGAAAATTAACTGTTAGCTGTTTTAAAATCTCAAAAAAAAAAAAAAAGAAAACATTTACCTTTATATTGTTCCATTATTTTAATACTCTTATCAATCCTGCAGGCTAGTCATTAGAGGTACCCGGTTCACAAAGACAGACAAGGGTTGGTGTCTACACACACACAGGTACCTGAGTAGGTACAATGTGAGGAAAAGAAGCTCAGAATAGGAAGTGGCATTGGCCTACTGCTTAATTTTTTTTTTTTTTTTTTTTTTTTGGTGGGTACCGGGGGGTCGACCTCAGGACCTCGCGCGCCAGTAGGCGCCCGTGCCGCTGAGCGATATCACCGGCCCCTTTTTTGTATGTGGGATTCGGGAGTCGAACTCGGGCCCTCGCGCTTGCCGGGCAGGCGCTTAAGCCGCTGAGCCATCTCACCGGCCCCCTACTGCTTAATATTACAATTAACACATATAAAACAATTCTACTTAAGCAGTAAGAGGTTGTTCCAATGTCAGATTAATGTGGAACTAGACAGACTTGTTCAATTAATTAGCCATCATTACAAGTCAGTCAGTCAGTGACTGAAATTTCAAATTTAGCCATCAGTAATAAGCTCCCCTAGGGCAAATTTCATCCTTTGTATAGTCAGGAACACTAGCGCATAATAAAAACAAACACTCATGGATTCATCTGCTGATCAGGTGCATTCAGTCTTAAATGCTTCCTGATAGATGTAGTTCTCAGCTGGACATCTTACTTTATTGTTTTTAAAAGGGGGGAGAGCCGGGGATGTAGCTCAGTGATAGAGGAGCCATGTGCAAGGCCTTGGGTTTGATCCATAGCACCACAATGAAAAAATAAACGAAGGAATGGAGGCCATGGAGGTTGCGAGACAAGATTAAAACTACACTATCCCTAAATTCCCAACTCAAAGCACATGTCCTCAGTCCAAAATGGCTAAACGGGGTTTATGAAACTTTGTTTCTGATTTACTTATACAATGAACTAATTACATGGAAAACTTTTTCAACTTTTTATCCTTCCAGATATGATACAATCAAAACATACATTGTCCATTTCTAAATATGGTCATGAGTAGCAGCTATTTCAAAGTTCTGCTTGCAATGCTGTCCACTAAACAAATGAAAGTATCAAACTTACATCAGAAATTGAAATAATATCAATAAATATTTAATACTCAGACATTAACCTATTTGAATTGATACTTAGATTAAAAACCTTCCACTCAAATGGTAGAATTCAGTTTATTAAGATGGGCATCACACCATGGGGGAGTGGGCTTCCAAAGAATCTCAGCTTTGTGACCTCAAGGCAATTTCTACTCTGAAAACAATCTAGAACCCTGCAAAGCCGGGTTACAATTATGAATACAACAGAATATAAACATGCAGTTCTCAGTGGATGTGCTTTGCTTTACACAACAGCCACATTTATATACAAAGCTTTACATATCATTTTTGGACTGCTTATTAAATGCAATCAAATGAGGAGCTACTATAACTAGTACTAACATTACTTATTCTTTAAAACATTTTTTTGGTAAAAGACTGGTTATTAATTGAGAAATGGTTGTATCTAGCACCAACTTACAGCCACCTACAATATAAAAGCACTAGATTAGTCCAAGGTGTATCTCGTCTATTTTATCATAATGAATGTGAAATTAATACAGCCTGGACGCAAGACTTTAAACCAAAGTATTCTACAAATACAATGCCCTGCCTGTAGCAACTCTTTATCAAAATAAGCAGTCTTAGCAATGCATTTAAAAGATTATCCAAAATCATATGAAATACCATAGGCCTTATCCCACTAAAACTGTCACATTTTAGAAACATGTTCAAACAGCAATATTGCACTGCTTTTTAACGTATCTTATCAGGACATTTTGCCTTTAAAAAAGAAAAACAAGTATGAAAAACAGATCTACCAATGCTAGACAGAGAAACCCTGAATTGAGACACCTATAGTAGTACACACCTAAACAGAAACAAACTTCAGTTCTTTTGTAACAGTCAAAACACTCGACTATTTCTAAAATACTCTAACAAAGTATATTTACTGTATCAAAGTACCAGATAAAACCGGAAATTTAAGAAGTTAGCAAAACATGTTATCCCCAGTTAAACTTCTAAATAGAGAATTAGTGACTAAGCATAAAGAAGAGTGATTCAGCGAAAGCTGTACATAGAAATCTACCCCTTAGAAAAATCCTAAAAGCATATTTGATGCTACTTCTATCCTTTTGCCAAGTCAACAATTGGAGTGCTTTGGAAAACCTTAATATGAAAAAATGCAAAACACGTTAGTATAATGTATTAGGTCTCTAAAGAGCATAACACAGTTGAAATTCAGCCAACAGATGTAGAAAGTTTGGAATTTTGTATTAAAAGATTCCAGATAATCCACGTTGCTATCAGAATGCCCATAAATAACTTCTTGGGCCACAGACAACAAAATAATCACGGAATAAAAGGTCAATTCCTTCCCAATCATCTTTTATCTGGGACTTGCGACAGGGCTAAGGAAGAAAAACAAGAGCAAGGGAGTGGGGGAGCAGCGTACTAGAGCCACGGTAAACACAGACCGCGCTGTCACGTTAAAAACTTACAGATTCCCTGGACTCCGCCACGCGTTTCGTATCCCGTCCCTCCGAGCAATGCGCTTGCAAGGAGTAGGAGCAGGACACGACACGAGTCACCTCGCGGGTCTGAAAAAATCCAGACGTTCCCTTTAATACAGACCAAGGCTAAGACTCGGGTCCTCTCGCTTCCATGAATGGAAAAGTTACCAACTTCGCTCATCCCGCGGAGAGTTACGACGCCCCGCCGTCTTCACGTTAACCCGTGTGTCCCCGAAGAACTCAAGTTTCCAAACGCCGAGGGGAGGAGACCGGGCGCTCGCCGAGTCTCGCCGCCTCCGCCGCTCACAGTCGCGCAGGCCGGGTGACGCGGGGGTCAGCGCCCTCGGGCTCGGGTCGCCATTGCTGACCTCCCGGCGGCGGCCACGCAGGCGGCCCACGCCGCGCCTCGAACGCTGGCCCCGGGCCCCGACCCGCCGCCTCCGCCCCACGCCGCCGGCCGCGCCCGCCCCGCCGCGGGCCCCGGGACACTCACCGGCCGCGCGGCAGAACCGCGGCCCAGGCCCTGGCCGCCGTGTCCGGCTGCTCCGCGCTGTCCGGAGCCGCCCCGCGCCCACACCCGGGCCCTGACCGGTCCGCCTGCTCAGTGCCTCTCCGGGTCGCCGCCGGGCCGCCGCCTTTTCTCTCTTCAGTCTCGGCCTCCTCCTCCCGAGCCCCGCCCCGCTGCGCCCCGCCCACTGGCTTGGCCCGGCCCGGCGGCCTGGTCCACGGGGACGCGCACGCAGGGCCCGCCGGGGGCGCGCACGCCGCCCTCTGACCCCCGCGGGGACGCTGCGGAGCCCCGGGCGCGGAAACGGGAGCCAGAGCGCCGTGCCAGGTGACTGCCTCGCACTCTGTCTTCACGGTGCCATTTCGTGTTCGATTTTAGAATCTTGCATTGTCGGAAGAAGTCCGGAGCCCTCGTCGCAGAGGAAATAGCCCCGAGGAGAGCGACTTGTCTTCTCGTAGGCGAGGAGAAGCCGCCCGCGTCGCTGCTCTCGCGTCCGCGCTCTTGCGCGGCACTGGGTGCGCGCTCTCCGAGCCTCGCTGCTTGCCTCCCGCCGGCCAGCTCCGCCTGCCCAAGGCCTGTGGTTTAGTGCCAGCGCCGTGTTGTGACCGTGCAGGGCCCGAGGCATCCTCCCGCGAGGTAATCAGGCGGGGAGGGGGCTTTTGGAAGATTCCGTACGTATAACTGCGGACTGAAGAAATACCGCGTGGCCGGATCACAGAGGGGCTGCCCGCGGCCTCGCCGCTGCGGCCGAACAGCTGGACGGAAGGAGCGGTGCTTCCGAATGCTGCTGGCTGGTGGGACTGCGTCCCCTGGACTCGGATCCACTTCTGTCTCAAGAGAACTGTGATAAAGAAAAGATGGCTGTAGTCTGGCAACGTGGGTGGGGGCAGAAATGGGAAAACGCTGCTTTGTAGTCTTTATGGCTGCATTTTACCCCCAACTGTTATTCCTTGGAAAAGAGTTCACGCATAATTCGTTATCCTGCAGAGAAATGACTCTCAAGACTAGTACTTTGAAGATCCCTAAATTAGGAGGGGGGAAAAAGAACTGAGGTTTTTTTTAATCGTTGTTAATTTATTTTTGGTGTAATTTGGCTGCTGTCAGGCCCTGGTGAATTTGAGAGTCACTGTCCAGAGGTAGCTGGTGAAGAAGGCGACATAGTGGAAGACTTGGGTTCTCCTGCCCTATTGCCCTACTCACTGCTCACTGTCCTGATTGAGTCACATTCCCTTACTTTGCTTTACTTGCCCCCTTTTAAAATAAAGGGACTGGAATAGATGACTTCTAAGGTCTTTTCCAGCTTTAAAATCTCATGATTGCATCATTGCACTGATTGAAATGTGGGGCTTTCCCCTTTACTAAGTCACCTAGCTGATAGTCACTTCTCCCACCTCAAGCTGAGTCGTTCAGGCTAGAAACCCGGGATTTTATTTGCCCTTCCATCTCAGTAATGTTCCATGTCCACGCCTTTAAATAAAAATAAACATTCGTTGTTTTACATTCGTTTCTCGTTACCATCCCAGGCAAATTTAGTTTTCTGCCATTGTCTAACCAGTCTTTCCTCCCTCTACACCGTTAGTGTTTCCCACCTCAAACCTGCTGTCAGCAGTTCTCAAAACAATCATTTCATCTTGCTATTTCTTTAGACATCTGTAAGGACCAGCTGGTGCCCATGAGACAGTCTCAACCCTTGTCCTCAGTTGCTCAAAGGCAATCAGCTAGTTTCTCTTGTCTCCACCAAATACTTTGCCTGTGCTCATTGTAGACCTGAGCGAAGTTCTTTCCTCTTAACGCTTAATCTGTATGCCTGTGTCCTGTCTGAGAGACTTCTGAAGTGCTCTGCATGCGTAACAAAGGGCACTGTTACCTTTTTCATAAATCTGTGGCAGCATACAGATTATCTCCCAAAACCATGTGTAGTGGATTGACAACTGGTGGTCCACTTGTAACAACCAGCTGAACTGAATCAGCCTGTGCTGGGTGTGGAAGGCCCACCTGAGGACTGTTGCCAACAACATAAAAAGAACTGGAGAGGAAGAGGTGCTATTGATTCTCCTGGAGAAGCTTGTCATGCTGGCTTTCCTTATAGAACTTGGTTCTCATCATGGAAGGAGCTCTGGACCTCACTGTTGCTGAGGATGACTGCGGTTCTCTTTGGGGGATCTCTGGTCCTTCCTTTGAGCATCGCTTCCTGGCTCTGGGGCAGATCTCTCAGCCTGCTGGCACAGATCCTTCATCCCGCTGGCACAGACTTTCTAGCTTCCACCATTGACCTTTGGGCCTTCCCAGTGCAGATCCGTGAAACAGACTTGAATGAGATAGTGTCGTGGGCTCTAGGTCTTTAGCTGGACTCGAGCAGGACATTGCTGTGCAATCCAGGCCCTCAGCTGGATTCTTTGAGTCTTTAGTGTGTGGACAGATTTCCTGCACTCTTGTATTTGACTCTTTGGGTGACTATTATAAAATTACCCTATAAATTATGTGTCCTGTATTGTTTCCCTTGCAGACCCTGACTGTAACAAAACGGAAGCAGATCTTGTGCTGTTTTTGTATTTCCCCTGAGGACTACTATGTACATTGTGGTTGCTTAATGTATCAGTCTTTTGAAAAATAAAATGCTACTCATTTGATCAGATCCTTATTTTCATTTTCTATGTTCCAGCTCTTCAGAGAATCTTCTGTTGAGTCTTTTCAAGAAAATTGATCGAAAACTTAAATGGTAATCAGATAATGCGAAGATCACAAATTTCTTCAAATATGCTTTCCTTTCTAATATATGTGGACTTCGGTATAGACTTGGACTTGAGCAAAGCAATAATATGTGTGGCTTAATCATTAGGGAATGATGGATTTTGGCAATTTAAGGCAAAAAAAAAAAAAAAAAGGAACAGTAGTAGTAAGTTTGACCTGCTGCTGCTCACTTGTAAGGGGGCCTTTCCCACTTCTCAAATCACATCCTGCAGACGTTCTCGGGTTTAGACGGTAGCTCCTTGTGGCTTTTTCTAGCAGTCATTCCCAAATTGGAGAAGCTATAAGAACCATAAAAATGAAATTATACCACAAGTATAAAGGTAGACATAAGACTAGATTGTAAGGGAGGGAAGTCAGTCAAGCAAATTCAGCAAATAGTATCCTTGCTCAGTAAGCTTTCTTTCCCAATTAGGCCACCGTGTACTTGGGTAGCCCAAGGTCCAAAGCAACAGATAAGTCAGGAAGAAAGTTAAGTCATGTGCTAATTAAGGAAAGCATCATTAGCCCAAAACAAATGTGAGTGGGTAGGGCTGATTTGCAGCTGTGAAATCATGGGACAATTGGAATTACCAGCTGGGACTGTGATGAGAAATACCATTCCCGGTTTATGTAATGCTCCTAAGAACTTGCAAAAGGGAAAGAGCCTGCTTAAATTACCTAATGGCCAGAGTCTAGAATCTAATGGCTAATTTTATTTCCTATATAAATTTATTTGAAATAAAATGTGACAACATACAATTACATGGTAATTTAGAGGCAGCCTCCCAACGATGTTTATAACCCTGAGTCAATCTTGTAGTTTTATATAAATAAAGGTATTTGGGCCAGTCTGAAATGTAGGAATGGTAGAAACCAGGTTTTGTTCGTGTACACCACAGATTTGCTAAAGCAGTCATTCCCAAAGTTTTTGGCACCAGGGACCAGTTTTGTGGAAGACAGTTTTTCCTTGGACCAAAAAGTTGGGGGTGGGAAGTGGTTTCAGGATGATTCAAACACATTACATTTATTGTGTACTTTATTGTCACATTGTAGTATATAATGAAATAATTATACAACTCACCACTATGCAGAATGAGTGGGAGCCCTGAGCTTGTTTTCTTCCATCTAGACATTCCCAGCTAGGAGTGATGGGAGACAGTGACACCCAAAGTCTGTTGCTTATGTCCAGTCTATTTTGTGATCTTGTTTTGGTTGCTGTCACTGCAGATGGGATGGTGGAAACAGAAA
Organism: Erethizon dorsatum; assembly: GCA_028451465.1. Lineage (NCBI taxonomy): Eukaryota > Metazoa > Chordata > Mammalia > Rodentia > Erethizontidae > Erethizon > Erethizon dorsatum. The sequence continues at coordinate 149,945,929 of CM051823.1, forward strand.
GGCTTTTCAGTATTCTTGTGGCAGTCTCAGGATAGTCCACCTTGACTTTAATCCAGAATGTTTAGAGAGTTGAAGTTACCTCAGACACACCTTTAAGGCCACCATCACTTGTGATCTTAAGCATTTGCTCCTCTTCTAGCACAAAGTCAGTTCACCTGTCTAGTCACAAATGGGCCCCAGGTCTATTCCTCTCCAGTTTGGTGGTCGTTTTGGTTGGAAAGTAATGCTCAAACTCTGGAATGCTGAGATAGGTGATCATGCCTCAGGTGGAAGAAAGAAGGCCCTGGCTCAGTCTCTTTCAAAGTCTCTGCTAATGATTGAAATGTCAAAAATCTCAATGTTCACAGCTGCCCTCATAATTCTAGTTTGGCTTTGAATGCAGCCACTTTATCTGCCAGTTTGAACACAGTTGTCATTCTCCCCTGAAGTGACAGATTGCGTTTACTGAACAGGTTGAATATATCACGTGAGTAAGCCAATTTTTGCGACCTGTGTCAATGAAATGTGCTGCCAGTGGTGACTGTTTTTTCTAAAAGAAATCTCTGGAATGCTCTTACAATTGAAAACTTCTGGCCAGTGATCTACCTTTAGAAAGTTGTCTCACTTGTGTGTATAAGATATGTGTAGTCTGCATCCATGTCACAGAGCTGCAGGAACAGACATAAATTAAGGGCATACCCTTTAAAGAGGTTGATAATTTTAAACATCCTGCAAAATGTTAAGATTAGGTGACATTTTTCAGCTAGCCAGCATTTCTGTATGGGTGACACAGGACATAGACTCACATTCAGAAGTGACTTCTTTGACCCAAGTAGTGAAGCCAAAAAGCTGTCCAGTGATGGCAGCTGCTCCATTCCTCTATATACCATCACAAAACGACCAAATCCGTTTTTGTGGTATGTAATCATTCAGTAGTTCTGCAGCTGTGGTGTTAGTTGGCAACAAAAGTGCACGTAACCTATCTTCATGCACATCTTCCTAAAAATATATCACACAAAAACAAGTATTGTTGCCTTGTCAACATTGCTAGACTTGTCGACCTAGATTGCATACTGGAGTGACTCAGTCCTGTAACTGTGGCTCAATATCCTCTGCTATTTCATGAGTTTGTCTAGTTATGGTGATAACTAAAAGAGGAACACATGCTTTTGAACTGCAGTCTACCCAAAAGTTCACAAATGCCCTTAGCAGTAGGCGCGTCAACTCTTCACCAAAAGTAAAGGGCTTCTTAGCTTTAGCAGTGCAGTTAATCTCTAAGAATGATGCTGTCAGGGCAGACAGGTTTGATGAAGTGGCCTTCAGTAATTGCTTCTGTTCTTTGTAGTCACGTTATTTTTCTCTTCTGAAAAACTCCAAAGACTTCTCTTTTAATGCAGAGTGCTTGATCTCCACGTGGTGAAGCAGTTTTAAAGGTTTCATGGCTTTACTAGATGTCCAGTCACCACATAATATAGAAAGAGGGCTTGGAGATTGTGAATCACCTGTTGCGATGAACCTGTAACCAAGTAGGATTCTTACCCTATGAAGTATTTCTTTTAAATGTAGCTTTTTGTCGTTGTTGCAGTCTTGGAGTCTTCTGCTGACTCATCATTGGGCCTTTCCCCCTTTTCAAAGAAACTCCTCAGTGATGTTTGTTTTTAATTCATTTCAGCTACTTAGCTTGTGGACTTACCAAAACAGAGACAAGAGTGCAGTGCAGGAAGAAGGCGCTGATGGAAGTGGCAAATTAAATAATTGGTGGGTCATGCACAGACTAAGATAAGGGTCAGATTTTAAGTTGAAGCCTGCTACCAGATGGAGCTGTACCATTGAAGTACATCCATTCACTTACTACTGTAAAGCCTTCCATAGGTGCAGCTTAGTTGGCACTTGCGATGCACTGACAGTGTTTTGTTTTATTTTTTGTCTTTTTGAGACAGGGTTTTGCCGTGCAGTTCAGGCTGACCTTGAATTCACTTTGTAGCCCAGGCCTCAAACTTGCAGCGATCCTCCTGCCTCAGCCTCTTGAATGGAATGCTGGGATTACGGGCATGTGCCATCATGCTTGGCTACTGACAGTGTTTTGATGAGTCTGCAAGCCATGGTTTGTTATGGTCTCTGTGCAGTTAAACCTCTCTACTATTGCTAGTCTGTATTAGCAACTGCTCCCCTGCACTAGCATCACCACCTTAGCTCCACCTCAGATCATCAGGCTTTAGATTCTCATAAGGAGCTCACCACCTAGACCCTCACATACGCAGTTCACAGTGAGAATCTAATGTTACCGCTGATCTGACAGGAGGCAGAGCTCAGGGAGTAATTTGATCAATGGGGAGCAACTATAAATACAGATGAGGCTTTGCTGTTCACCTGCTACTCACTTCCTGCTGTGTAGCCCGGTTCCTAACAGGCCATGGACATAGGGTTTGGGGACCCCCTGTGCCAAAGGGTAGTATTGAAATTGTAGGGGCTGGGGATATAGCTCTGCGGCACAGTGCCTGCCTGGCAAGCGCAAGGTCCTGAGTTTGATTCCCAGTGCCCCTCCCAAAAAATTTAAGTTATGAGCATTTCAATATTTAACATTTTGCATCATTAGACTTATTAATATAGTGCCCATTATACAGAATATATGTTAATTTAGTAAAAATGAACAAATAATAAGAATCGTGCCCCCAAGGTGTTATATTTGCAGTTCAGGTAGCTAGCCCCCTTTGGTACTAGTTTATAGATGAGCAGATAAACAGGTAGCTTCCTTTCAGGTGGGGATAATAAAGTAAGTCAGGCTCCATCGTCAGCTGTGTACAGCTTGGTCACATCACTTTGGGAGGTGGATATTTAATTTCTATGTACAGATTTATAAATATTCAAAGAAATGTGGTAAACATTAAATATATAGGAGAAACAACTTTTAATTTACCACATAAATGGGCTCATTATTCAGTTCTCAGCCCTATCGTATTCTGGCATTGGTAGCAAAGCCAAACACTTCCAGCTAATGCCATGCTGGTAACAGGAAGTGGCTTGGAGGGAGTTGTTGGCGTCAGACAAGCACATTGTTAATAAATTGTTACTTCATTCTATTCAACAGCTCTTGCCACATGAGACTAGAGGAAATAGTAGTACCCTATCTGCTGATTATTTTTTCTTAATGTTCCTGGAAATGCAGATAATTGCATGAAATCCATTTGTTTTTAAAATTGAAAAAATATTAACCTGTGTAGGGAAAGAAGTCAACCACCACACACATAAAAGCCTACATCTTCAGCATTCATTGTTTTAGAGACTCATCCAAAATATATAAAGCAGAGATTCGTACTTGTATTGTTATGGGCAGTCTGGTTTTCAAACCATTTGAGTCTCACTTTCCTCTGGAGCTTTCCTGTGCTAAAATGCTGGCTTCATTGTTAATTAGCTCACAATTCCTGGGTAAGTTACCCTCTAGGTGTGTGGCAGACAAGCTCTAAAATGATCCCTCTCTCCTAGTATGTACACATCTGTGTAGTCTCCTTGAATCTGGGCAAGGAAGTATAACTTGCTTCTAACCAATAGAATATGTCAAAGTGCTGAGATATCACTCTCATGATGGCAAAAGACTGTGACTTTTGTCTTGCTGGCAGACGCCGCCTTGCCAGTTTTCATGGAGCAGACTGTCATGTTGGTGAGGCCCATGTGGCATGGAACTGAGACCGTCTCCTGGACAACAGCCAGCTGTTGAGTCCCTCAACTCAACGTCCCAAAGGAACCAATGCTGCCAGCGATCCTGTGCAGGAACATGAAAGATGATCTTTTCCCATTGAGCCTTCAGATGGGGCCCCAGCTCTGGCCAACACCCTGAACTGCAGCCTCATGGATGACCGTAAAGCAGAGCCCTCTTCTAAGCTATGACCAGATCTACAGCAAATGTGACAGTGTTTGTTGTTTAAACTGCTACATTTTTGGTCACTTGTTGCATAACAATAGATAATACACATGCCTTACTTTTCTCATCTGTAATTAGGAAAGAATAGTCCTCTCCCTCCAACTAGTACTATTTTAAGGGTTAGATTAATCAGTACCTATAAAGTGCTTAGAACAGTGCCTGGTAGCACTCAGTAGTGTTGGCTGTCTTTTCCTCAACCAGATCATAGAAGTGAACTCAGGCATCTTACCAAGGAAGGGTGGTAGACAGGAGCTAAGAAGAGTATTGCGGTGGTGCTTCGAGCCCAGGTGAAAAAGTGTGACATCTTTCAGGTCAGAGGGAAATGTTTTTTTCCTTTCATATTCATGGGACAGCTTTGCTGCAGAGCCTAACAGATGCAGGAGTGCCTTCAAGAACCAGGGGCGTCCTGTCCTCCCGCGACAGAGGCCTAGCCTCACCCTCCATGGACTGGGAGGTGAGGAAGAAGCCCGACCATGAGAACATCTGTGGGTTTATCCTGGAGTGCTTTTGACAAATTTTCTTAGAAGCCCCATAAACAACTGGGTTAGCCTGTGCTGTGAGCCTTGGAGGGGTAGTAAGCCCTCCCATTATAACTTATGGCTGAAGCCTCTGTTAAGATTTGTAACACAAATCTGGTAACCCCAATGAGCCAGAAGATGGTGTCTGTTGTCTAACTAGTTTATTCCTGTTTCCTCAGAACCTAGCATAATTCAGTTGATGTTAAAAATGATTGACTAAATGACATTTCTGTTACACCAATAATTGTAAAATGTTGTTGCTTCATACTTAGAGTTTGCAGCACAGACCTTTCTTTTGCCTGACCTTACACTTTTGAAAACAAAGGAAGAGGATCCTTAGTGACCTTGGTCTAGAAGCTCACCTGCTGACAGACAGCTAACATGGCGCATTTCTGGGAACAGGGACAATCCTCAAGGTCAATGGATGATTTTCTACTCCACTGAAATGTCAAAAGTAAAAAGCTAATTTGTATTTCTTAAACAGTATTTCTTTGAATAAATAAATTAACCAACATTATATCCATTGTTCCTTAGTTGTACAAATCATTTAGAATCTATTCAGAATATGGAAAATGGGGGCTGAAGAAAAGAAATGTGTGTAAGCAAATTAATAGTTATGGGTTGATAGGTCAAGTCATTGCAGGAAGAAAGAGTATATCACATAGGGCTTGAAAGTGAAAATGTAGACTTCAGGGAGTGTTCCACCAACAGAAGAATACAAAGCCTTCCAGAAGGGGGAAGAAAGAATGGTAAGACCTAGAAAGGAAGCATCAGCCTTTCTAATTTGCTCAAGTATGCAAAAGGTAAAAAGTGTGCATGATCTGCATTCTAATCAGCTTAAAAACAAGCTAATACCTAGTAACTGGTCCTTGATTCTGCTCTGCAGTTTTTCCCTTGAGAGTAACAAAATCTCAGAGCAAACATGTCTTCTTGTCTCTCCCTCAAGGTTGGGAACTCTGAGGTCTGCTCAGTAGCGCAGAAGTCAAGTCCTCCGTGTGGGACAAAAGTTATCAATATATTTCTTTGGTAGTTATGAGGTCTTCTGCAGTCCCCTATAACAGGCAGATAACCCTGCTGTTAGTATTATAGATAGCTAAGTTATTTAGAAATATTGTATGCAGTCAGACAGGGCTGAGCCCTTGAAAGGTTAGTGCAGAAGATAAGTGTGGCTGGAGCCATATTCACTGAAGGCCAGGCTTCAAGAAAGAGAGGAACTACTCACCCATATACTTACCCTAGGGATGAACAACACTGATTGATATTCTAAATAGGCATCAATCACCTTGGGGTGGAGAACCAAACCTCCTTAACCCACCCCTTCCAGGAAACTCCTTGTCTGTCCCATGTGCGTTTGCTAGTGACTTGCTTCCCAATATGATCCCCATTTAATCTATATTGCCTATGTGACTGTATTTGTTTCAACCTTATTGGTTCACAATAGTCTTGTCCCACCTCATACCTACCTTGTAATTTCCCATTAGATCAATATTATCTAAGCAACTATGCTTGTAATCTTATTGATCGATTATAGTTCTGTCCCTCCTTGAACCGGCCTCACCTCGTGGCTTTGCTCAATAAACACCCTACAGAAGGGTTGGTGGGCAGCCCACTTTCCGGGTCCCCTTCTGTCCCTCTCAGACAGAAGCTTTCTTTCTCTCAATAAATTCTTCCTACTCTTAACCTCCGTTGTTCTAGAATTCATTCTTTAATTTTAGAGAACACGAATTCAGCATTTCAGACATCTAGCAGTTTGGGAGTTATATTTCTCTTATATTATTTGGAGATCCTATATCCCACACCCTATATCATTAGTATTGAATTTAGAAGGACACTGGATATTTGGAGGCAGAAGAAAGTCTGAGGCATGGGAATGAGAGATTCTAGGGCATCAGGATGGTGAAAGTTGAAAAGGGAGGCTGAGGGCTCCAAAGTCTAGCTCTTAGTGTTTACTTCCTCTTTGTTGCCAGGGTGGACTCTGCTGAGAACCTAAGCTTTTCACCCAACAGTCCTAATGTTACATGTGTTATTTTTTTAAATGTGAATTTTGTTATGGTTTGTGTCTAGATGCTCCCCCCACAAAGCCTCATGCAGTCATGGGGGGTGCTTTTCAGAGGTGGCTGAATCTAGAGTTTAGATCCCGGTTGATTCATGGTCCAATGAGGGGATTAAGGGTGTGAATGCTACACCTGCCCTAGGGCAGGTAGCCTGCATATAATACAAGGGACAGGAAGAGGCTTGTCCCTTCCTTCTCTTGTTGCTTTTGCTGTCTTCCACTTCCAAGCACAGTTGCTTGCCACTCTGCCATGTGCTACCCTGCCTTGGAGCCAGCAGATTGTGGACTGAAACCTCTGTGACCTGTGAGCTAAATAAATCTTTCCTCCTATAACTTTGGGTTGGGTATTTTGTCTCAGCAACAAGAGAAAAGTAACTAAAGACAAATTTCAAATAGAGATGTAAAATAAGCCTATTTAGGATACAACTCTGACATCATCATCCTCAATTTGCTTTGACATCATGGGGCAAATGTTTCCCCATGCAGCAGTTTAATTGAGTTTCTGGGCAAAAAGGGAGAACAGAACTATTTGGCCTTATCCTTTCACAGATATTCTGGTGCTGGCTTCACAGACATTTTATGCTTCCTAAAGCATTATGACTTTTCCTATCACCCTTATTTTGCAATTAGGAAGGGCAATGAATTCCATTTATGAGCTAAGACCAGCTCTAGGCCCTCTTCCTCCCACATAATATGATTTACCTGACAAGATATTGAAAACAAACACACTCCAACAAAAGCTAGAGTAAGCCTAAATTGTTTTACAGTTCTCTTATCAGATATTTAATTTCATTCCCAACCTGAAATGTAAAGATCTGAAGCAAGCCCACATGAGTCATCCTTTAAAGCTTGTGTCACTACAACCCAAATGGCCTGTCACCTTTGTTGGGTGTTTAATCAGTCCCCAAGTCTCTCTCAGATATCCGGAGTTCAGTAAGCTGGCCATCCTGATTCTGCCCGCCCACTTCTCTATATCTTATGGAGAAGAATATTATAAACAACACATGTTTCTTCTCTTGCTTAGTGAGGTCACACAATTATGTCCATGGAGAAATAGAACAAACTGATTCCGCCACACTAGGATAGCTTCAGCTTCTTCCCATGTTTGGTTAAATGCTTAGGATGTTTGTAAAAAAAAAACAAAACAAAAAAAACAAGCATTTGTAAAATAGGGGAAAGAAGCCTTCTGAAAGAAACAGAAGGCAATTACTATAGTACTTTGCAGGGCTGGCCTAAATGCAAAGTACCTCTAATTATTTCAAACTGTTTTTATAACCAGTTATTGTATCTGATCTAATTGTTGTGGAAGCTCCTGGTGTGGAAGACCCTGCCACAGCATAATATGAAAAGTAACACCAAAGCATCTGTAAGTTGACCTAAGACATCTGAGAAGATACAGATCTTCGGATCAGGGATGAGGTGTAGGTAGGTGGTAAGGAAACCAACTGAGGGACAGCTGGATGAGAAAGTACTCTATTGCCTTGGGGCACTGGGGTAAAAGCGAGGCTGGGAGTAAGTATCCACAATAACTTCCAGTCTCAGCCAGACTTTTTTTTTTTTTTTTTTTTTTTTGGCAGCAAGTCAGGTACTCTGAGCCAAAAGGGCTGCTACTAGAACACATATCCGGTCAGGAAAATTTTTCCTACTTTCCATCTTCTGCTCTTTTTTCTGCCTTTGAAGTCCTGGCTTTTACATCTTACTTTCACTTTGCTATTTGCATGAGCAGAGGCAATGTCTTAGTTACTTTTTTCTTGTTGCTGAGAAAAAATACCCAAAGCCCAAAATTAAAGAGGGAAAGGTTTATTTAGCTCACAGTTTGTAGAGGTTTCAGTCCGTAATCAGCTGGCTCCAAGGCAGGGTGACATGGCAGATGGGCAACAGTTCATGGTGGCAGAAGACCGCAAAAGCAACAAGAGCAAAAGGGGCAAAAGGGAGGAGTAAGCCTCTTTCCCTCCCTTATATTGTATGTGGGCTAATTGCCTTAGAGCGGGTGTAGCACTCATACCTCCAACCCCAGCACTAGACAATGAACCAATCACAAACTCTAGATTCAGCCACCTTAGAAAGCACCCCCACCATGGCTGCCTGAGGCATTGGGGGGAATCCAGACCCAAACCATGACAGGCAACTTCCCCCAAAACATCAACATGAATCCATCTTGATAAGTACAATCAAACTAAACTAATTTTAGATGAAGAGCCGTTTACATTTGTATGATATATTTAAAGTTTTTTCACCCTTTCATAACCAATTATTGTAACTTCACCACCATTCTGATGACCTTCTCAAGTTTCCTTATGTAACATTTGGGGAAATCGGGACGAAGTGAGATACCCAAAGGTCTCACAACACAGAACTGGAAAGCTGGGATCTCCTGATTCCATTTTTGCCCTTTTTCAGGAAAACTTGAGTTCTTAAGAAAAAAAAAAAAAAAGCAAATAAATTGGACCTTAGAGATTATTAACTCTATCATTTTATAAATGCAGATACTAAATGCCTCTCCACAGCCATAGTGGTAATTACTGGCAGCAGTAAAACAGCTGAGTTTAGCAGATGAATTGGCATTTGTACCACTTCGATGTAACAGCTTACGTTCAAAGAGGCACAAAGGGATATGGTTGGTGCCCTCTTTTTCAGCGTGTTTAAACTGTTTTCCTCCTGGACTGTACAGCTAACAATCTGAAAATCCCTGGCCTAATCTGTATGGCTACATTTAACACGACAGTTCATGAAAGATCAAAGTTCCTTGCTTATCACTTGTTACTAAAATTATATTTTCTCGAGATGACAACAAAATCATTTAAAATCTATGTGTATAAATTGAAGAGGAAAGGGAATGAAAGCAGGCTGTGGTAATGAAAAGATGAGGAAATATGTCCATCCGGTAGTCTGGGATTTGTGGGCCAAGGCAGTAGAATGGGAGAGGCACCTATGATTTGGGTGGGGATAAGTAGATACTAGAAGAGGAAACAAAAACAAGACACATCATCTGTTTACAGCGCTGCTCAGATTGGTGGCTTAGTTGCTAATGTTACATTGAAAGGCACCCCAAAATCTCTTTTGATTGTATTTTGCTATATTTATGATTTAAGGAGAAAAGGTTTTGTCTCATTTTATATACAAATCTTTTAAAATTATTAATAAACCATGATATTTAGTGCTGTACTATAAATTACATGAAAAAAGAACATTATCACTTTCTAACACAGGAAGCAAAGTTTTTGAAATCACATTTGGAAATAAGGCAGTAAGCTTTTTAAAAATCCACGTCTCCCACATTATCAGTTACTTTAAGTTATCTACTGATATTGCTTCTGCAATTTGCCCAGATGAATATTCATTAATACTTAGTTAATATTAATACGAGCATTAGACTCAGAATAAGCTGGAAAAGAGGCAAAAACTAAGGAATATACTATAATTTAGAAGCTCTAGGGGATAAAAACGTAATGCAATTAGACTCAGCCCCTGAAATCCAATTACTTCAAGAATGCTCTGTGATGGGCCTCGAGAGGCCTTGCTCGGCTTTGACCTCCGCAGCCTGTTTGCCTGTGACCGTGTGACCCGTGCTCTTGCCCACCAATTTTTGGCTTGGCTGCTGCTGGCTGCCTGCTCCTTTGGCCCAAGCCAAGCTGGCCCCGGTCCACTGTTTTAGTCGTAACACTGCTTCCCAGCCCTGGCTCTCATGCCCGGCCTCTTAGCTTCCCTGACTGTCCTGACCATGAAGGACAGAGGCATCCTAAAAGACTGAAGACTATATGCACTTGGAAGCTTTCTTTAATTTTAGTTAATGAAAGAGACAATAATAGAACCTTGCCCCATACAATTCGTAAGTACTCTGTAATAAGATCTGACGTACGTCGGTCTTCTGAAAACAGTTGTTCTTTCAAGAGTTTGAAGCAAGACTACATGAAATAAAATGTATGCACTAGATATAGTCATAATAAATAGAATATCTAAAAATAGAAGGCAGTAAACATTGATAAGACAACAAGAAATGACAGAAATTTACAGACTTCTGTTTGTAACAGATATTTTAGGTTAGTGTGTGTGGTGGATCGACAACTGGTGGTCAACTTGTCACACCCAGCTGAACTGAATCAGCGTGGTGCTGGGTGTAGAGGGCCCACCTGAGGACTGTTGCCAACAACATAAAAAGGAGAACTGGAGAGGAAGAGTTGCTGCTGTCAGTTCTCCTTGAGGAGCTTGTCACGCTGGCTTTCCTGATAGGAACTTGGCTGTTCTCATCATCGGAGGAGCTCGGGGCCTCGTTGTCGCTGAGGATGGCTGTGGTGACTTTCGGGGGAGCTCCGGTTCTTACTCTGAGTGTCGCTTCCTGGCTCCGGGGTAGATCCCTCAGCCTGCTGGCACAGATCCTTCATCCCGCTGGTGCAGACTTTCTAGCTTCCACCACTGACCTTTGGGCCTTCCCGGTGCAGATCCGTGAAATATACTTGCATGAGACATTGTTGTGGGCCCTAGGCCTTCAGCTGGACTCATGAGGGCATGGTCATGGGCTCTAGGTCTTCAGCTGGACTCATGCAGGACACTGCTGTAGAATCCAGGCCCTCAGCTGGATTCTTTAGGTCTTTAGTGTGTGGACAGATTTCCTGCACTTTTTGTATATGACTCTTTGGGTGACTATGACAAAATAACTCTATAAATTATGTGTCCTGTATTGTATTGTTTCCCTTGCAAACCCTGACTACAACAGTGTGTATTTTGTTGAATCTATGTTAATATGGTCAAACAAGTATCTGAAAGAATGAACTGATGCCAGTATTATGAATTTCCAGTTACAATGTCAATGGATATGCCCAAATCCCTCCCTGAACTTTAAAAAAACAATTTATTTTTATTTATTTATTTATTTATTTATTTATTTGAGACAGGGTCTTGCTACATAGTTCAGACTGGCCTTGAACTCACTTTGTAGCCCGAGCTGGCCTCAAACTCACAGAAATCCTCCTGCCTCAGCCTCCTGAGTGCTGGGATTATAGGTATCCACCACTACGCCTGGCTTAAGAAACAATTTTTATAATGTGAATTTCCCCATTTGCTTTAGGTTTGCTAACAAAATTTTTTTCTGTATTTTTTCTCTTTTTTCATTGAGTGAAGGAGTTCTATTTTTTATAAAAATCACTGCACATTTAAAAAATATTTCATTAGGGGAAATCTATTTAATGATCTTCTATCATCTGTACCCATCGATAGATCCACCTACATCATTTAGAAGCTAATTCCAGGCATTATATCTTTTCCTTATGTATCTCTAAAAGGCATACATTATTTCTGTAAATACATCAATATTATTGCAATGTCTTAAAAATCATAATTCATCACAAAACATCAGGTCAGTGCTCATGTACTCCCAATTGTCTTATATAATTTTTCTAAGTTTTATAAAAATCAGAAACAAATTAAATCCCTACATTGAAATTTCTCTTTTTGAAATGAAGCTATAATTTACATAGAGCACAAGGTACCCTTTTGAATTCTAGGTTTTAACCAACAAAACCTTGTAACCACCATAGCAACCAAGATGTGGGATATTTCTATCATTCCAAAAACTTTCCCTGTGCCCTTTTGGTGTACCCCTCTCCTCACCCCCTAGCCCTGACAACCACTAAACTTTTTTTTTCTTTTTTTTGCTTCCATTTGCCTTTTCCCAAATGTTATACCAATGGAATGGTAATATAGCCCTTTTGAGTTTGGCTTCTTTTACATAGCACAATGCGGTTTTTTTTGTGTGTGTGTGTGGGTACCGGGGGTCGACCTCAGGACCTCGCATGCCAGCTGGTGCCCGTGCCGCTGAGCGATATCACCGGCCCTTTTTTCGTATGTGGGTACCGCAACTTGAACTCAGGACCTCACGCTTGCCAGGCAGGCGCTTATGCCGCTGAGCCATCTCACCGGCCCCACAATGCATTTGAGATTCCTCCATGTTGCTCATGTTACTACCGTTACATTAGTAATTTCTCTCCCTTTTTTTGCTGAGTAGTACTTTATTGTGTGAATGTACTACAGTTTGTTTCATCATCTACCTGTTGGAAGAATTTTGGATGACTTTATGTTTTTGGCAATTGTGTATAATTGTCTCTGTGAACATTCATGTAGAGATTTTTATATGCACATATGCTTTTAATCAATTTAGATAAATATCTAAGAATATGATTGTGGGATCATAAGGTAAGTGCATGTTTAACTTTATAAAAAAATTGCTAATGTATTATTTGACAATGTACCATTTTGAATTCTTACCAGCAGTGCATAACAGTTAGGTTTTCTGCATCACAAGTACTTAGTATTCTCAACATTTTTTTTCCTTTTAATTGTAACCACTGTAACAGATACGTAGTATTATCTCATTTTGGTTTTGATTCAAATTTTTCTAATGATGTTGAGCATTCTTTCATATGCTTACTTGCTGCTTATATCTCCTCTTTAGTGAAGTATTTCTTCAAATTGCCCATTTTTTAAAAAGATCATTTTTTTCTTGTTATGGAGCACTGAGAATTCTTCCTATATTTTGGGTAAAAGTCTTATTAGATGTGTTTTGAAAATATTTACTTCCAGTCAATGGCTTGTCTTTTCATTCTCTTAATGACTTTAAGGAGTAAAAACATTTATTTTTCTTGAAATCCATCTTTATCTCTAGTTTTTCCTTTTCATTTTAATTTCCTAAAAATGTGTTGAAGAAACCACATTGCATGCCATACATTAAAATTTGTTGATGTTTCTCTTAAAGTTTCCATAAAACTCCAGGTTTCAATCTCTCTCTCTCTCCCTTCCCTTTCCTTTCCCTCTTTTCCCTCTCTTCTCTCTCTTCTCCCTTTTCTCCTCTTTCCTCTAAAATTTCTTCATTAAAGAAACCAGGTTATTTGTATAATAAGTTTTCCCTTATTCCACAGTATATTGATTGCGCATCACACCATGTTTTCTGTAAATCAGTAGTTAGATCTAGAGGCTTGATGTAAATTAAGTTCAATTTCTTAGAAAATATACTCCATAGATACACTTTAGCCAGAAAGTGCATGTCTGATGATCTGACTTTAGGGGATATTAGCAGAGATTGAGGATTATGGCTGTTAATTTTTAAAATTATGCAACAGAAGCTGTAATATAAGATTATTTATTCTTGAAAACTTTATTTATACACTACTATAATTTCACAAAATAATGTAACACCCCTTGGTTTAATAAATACTCTCACTATAGTGTTTTGATTGACTCTCCAAACTTATTTGGCAGACTATGACCTCTGCTTTTCACATGAAGTCACTGGGAGCTCTGAGACAGTAAATAACTTGTCTGAAGTCACATGTAGCTAGAAAGCAAGGGAGTCCTATGAATCCAGATCCCACATCTTTTACATCAGAAAGTAGTGCTTTCTTATCAATATATGCCTTGATGGGATTGTTTGAAGATTTTCACTGAGCACCTATTATGTGCCAACCTGTGTTAAAATACAAAGTTAAGTAGGGAGTAAAAGTTACATGGTTCCTTGTCTATACAGAATTTGCAGAATAGTGGGAGAAATTGACATTAAGTAAATAATAACATAAATAAATGCATAATTATCATCTCCTGTGATGAATTCTCATATTTTATTTTATTACATATTGTTATGATTTAGATCTAAAATACCCCCAGAGTCTCTTGTGTTCAGAGGTAGGGATTATGGGAGGTGACTGGACCATGGGGGCATTATACACATCAGTGGGTTAAGCCATTGATGAGTTCCTAGCTGAACGTGCTGTTAGAAGGATGGGCTTTATGGAAAGTCAGTCGCTGGAGGGCGTGACCTGGAAGAGTATATTCTTGTCCCTGGCTCCTCCCTTCTTCTCTGTCTCTGCTTCCTGGCTGCCATGGGTTGAGCAGCTTTACTCCACCATGCATTCTAGCATGCCGTTTCTGCATTAGAGCCTGCTGGCTATGCATGAATTGAACCCTCTGAAACTTTAAACTGAAATACACCACTCCTTGTTTAAATTGTTCAATGTTGTGTTTGAGGAAAGCTGACAAAACACATTTTATGAAATGTTATTTAAAAAAAAATTATTAGTACTTGTTTGCAGTATATAACGTTTACATTCCTTGTGTGGAAATGGTACATGTATACAACACATCTCAATTCCTTTTATCATCCACTTTCCCTCCCCTCTCTCCCTCTATCTCTTGATCCCCTTCTCATTTAAGAAAGATCTATTTCCCTACTTTATATTATCTATCTTTTATTTTGCTCTTTTATTTATAATTTGGATTTCTCATATAAGAGAAACCATGTGATATTTAAGCTTGTGTATCTGATTTATTTCACTTAACCTAAAAGTACATCCATTTGCCTACAAATGACTCAAGCTTATCTTTCTTTATGGCAGAGTAGTACTCCACTGTGTGTAGATAACACAATTTTTTAATCCATTCATCTGTTGATGGACATGAAGACTACTTCCTAGATTTAGTTATTATGAGCTATGCTTTTATAAACATAGGTATGCATGTATCACTATATTATGATCTTTTTTTTTTTTTTTTGTGGGTACCGGGGGTCGACCTCCGGACCTCACGCACCAGCAGGCACCTGTGCCACTGAGTGATATCACTGGCCCTTTTTTGTACGTGGGTACCTGGAGTTGAACTCAGGACCTCGCGCTTGCCAGGCAGGCACTTATGCCACTGAGCCATCTCACCGGCCCTATGATCTTTTTAACTGTTTTGGGAAGATACCTGCAAGGGGAAGATCTGGGTCAAGTGAAATTTCTAGTTTTAGTTTTTGAGGAACCTCCATATGATTTTTATAGTGGCTGTAGTAGTTTACATTACCACCAATGATATAGAAGGATTCCTTATTTAGCTTAGTTCTCTGTATCACTATCACCATTTCATGACTTAGGCAATCACAGAAAGAGTATACATATTATCTGTTATGGTTTATGTCTAGATGTCCCCCAAAAGCCTCATGTGCTCATAGGTGAGGCTTTTTGGAGCTGGCTGGATCTAGAGTGTGTGATACTGACACTAAGGGTATGTGGTACTAAATTAGTCCATTGATTGGTTTAGCATAGTTCTAGCTGTTGATAATGGGAAGGCCCACCCTGGGTATGGGTTGTACCACCTAAAAGGCTTGTAGCCTGAATAGGATAAAAGGGAAAAGGGGGCTTGCTTCACTGCTTGCTGATTCCTGGATGCCATGCCATGGACTGTTTCTCCTCTGTTATGCCACCCTCCCTTGGAGCCAGCTGACTATGGACTGAAACCTCTACAAACAGTGAGCTATAATAAACTTTTCCTCCTTTAACTTGTGGGCACCAGGTATTTTGTCCCAACAATGAGAAAAGTAACTGAAATAGATTTCAGTACCAGAAGTGGGGTTGTTGCCAAGACACTACCTGGCCATGTGGTTCAGAAGCCTTTGGAACTGGTTTTTGGGTAGAGTTTGGAAAGGTTTGGAGATGCCAGCTGAAGAAACAGCCCTGGAATTCTGTAAGTCGAACTTGATGGGAGATTCTGGTTAGAGCTGAGAAGACCAGAATGCTGATAGAATGCAGCAGTAAAGACCAGGTTCAGGAGGTTTTCATTAGGAATGAGGATAGCATTGGGCATTGAACTCCAAACTATGTGTGTTATACTTTGGCAGAAAATTTGTCTTCATTTTGACTATGTCCAGAGTCTTTGCAGGAGATTAAGATTAAGTGTCAGACTAATTAATCTGGCAGAACAAATTTCAAGGCAGTTTAATGTTGAGGCCATGGCATGGATACAGTTAGGGGCTTTTAGCCAGCTGTACCTTGAAAATCAGGAGCAAATGGCCCAGCAGAATGATTTAGAAAGTTTTGAGTTGGGCCAGAAAGAAAGCTGGAATAGAGGAAAACTTGATTACTGAAAAGATTAGTATTAAAAAGCCAAATACCTCACAACAGGACAATAGAAAAGATGGCCTGAGGATATCACAAGAACCAGCAGGACTCCACTCTTTGCAGGGAAAAGGCTTCGCTTTGAGGAGAGAGCCACAGGGCATATCATGCTCCAGAATGGCTGCAGCCTAGGGAATGAAAATTGATTCCCTAGAATTTAGTTGTCCTGCTCAGCCACTCAGGCACTTTGAGGCCTCTGGAACCATCAGCAAGATGCAAAAGGGCTCATTACTGCTTCAGCTGGCTACAGACCTTGGCATCAGCCACATGGTGCTAGTTTTAGATGCATGCTGAATGCAAGAGTTGTGGGGTCAGGAAGGCTTCCATCCAGATATCAGAAGGCCTGAGGGGGAGTGGGGGTGGGCAGACCGTGCTCCTGAGAGTGCAGTGTGGGAAACCATGAGTGTGAAACTGAAGGTTCAGCAGAAACCCCAGAAGGTTGGAGAAGCCAGGAACATAAATGAGGAAAGCTGCAAGGTGTGGCAATGCTGGCCCAAAAGAGAAGCCATAAGGCCTACAACCACTGGAAGTGACTTAGGAGCAGGGCCACCCCATGCCCTTTACAGTTCATATCTTGCCCTAGATTGCCTCCGGTGTTGAACAGGGAACTATGAAATTAGAACTATAAGATTTAATATTTGCCCTGCTGGATTTTGATCTTGCTTTGGTCCTATTCCTTTCTATCCCTCTATTCTTCCCTTTTGGAATGAAAATGTTTACCCTGTGCCTTTGTATGTTGGAAGTATTTAACTTTCTTTACATTTTTATAGAGGTTCACACCTAAAAGTTTGCCTTAAATTGCAGAGAAGACTTTGGACTTGGAGTTTTCAGTATTGCTGAAACTGTTGGGACTTTGGCAACTCTTAGAGTTGGATTAAATGCATTTTGAATAAAGGGATGTGCCTGAGGCTTTTGGGGGCCAGAGGCAGAATATTATGGTTTATATCTAGATGTCCCTCTATAGTCTCATGTGCTCATAAGTGGGGCTTTAGGGAGGTGACTAGATCATGGGTATTTGATACTCATCATTGGATTAGTCCATTGATGTGTTTATCATTGGATGTGATGTTGGGAGGTGCAGCCTGGTGGGAAGAGGTGGGTTGCTGTGGGTGTGGCCTGGAAGGGTCTATATCCTTCCTTTTCCCTTGATTCCTGATCTATACCTGCCTTCCTTGCCATGAGCTCTCTTTTCTCTGCCATGCCTCTGTGCCATACTGCCCTAACTTAAGGCAGTTGACTGTGGACTGAAACCTCTACAAACTGTTAGCCAAAATAAACCTCTCCTTTAATTTGTGAGTATTGGTTACTGTGTCTCAGAAATAAGAAAGTAACTAAGACAGGCCCACAATTTGAGCAATGGTGATAGAATTGACTTAAGCACACATACTGAAAGCAGGAACAAATAATTGCTTGAGTGTCTGGTGGAAGAGGAGAGTATGGGAAAATTTAAATAGAAATACTGAAAAAAAAAATCTTGTGACTACACATTTTAGTCCTGACAGCAGTTTTGTAATGGGTGTTCATAACAGCATTGTGTGGCAGGAAAGAGAAAGTTGACATGATCAGTAAATTTTACTTAAGAAAATACGAAGCATGTGTATTTATTAAAAATGTTGTTTAAAATGATTGAAAAAAAAAAACAAGAAAAATAGCAAACTATTTTCAAGGTGAAAAGAATGTATTATTTAGTTATATAAATTACTTTTTGTTTTAGAATATTTAATTTCCAGAGTTTTCTGGATAGCCAGGTTTCACTGGAAATTTATATTAGAATTAGAATCACCTCTAAACTAAATTAACCATACTTCTCAGAGCTCTTATTAATGAACTTTTCTTGACCCAGATCCTTGGCAGCTCTCAATTCAAAGTCCAAATCACCTTTATTAATTTACTATTTCCTCAGTAAGTATTCAAAATATGATGTATTTACAAAAAGGAAATCCTATGCCTTCATATTGTGGTCATCTGCTCAGTGTAGTCCATTGACAGACATTTACTGAGTGAGTACTATATGCCAGATAATGACTGTTCTTTTATGAGGAATAAGGAAGCATTAGGCAGAACTGCCTTACTTCTAGATAACTGCTATCAAAAAATCCAAAACCCAAAAAAGGTAGGAAAAAAACCCTCAAAAAACAAAAAACCAAAAAAGGTAGAAACAAGGTCAGAATTTCTGTTTAATTTCTGCTTGTGACCATTAATCTATGTCATTTTGATTGGATTAAGTGCCTAGCAGATTCCTAAAGCATACTTTTGGGTGTGTTAGGCTGGGTTGTGGAGATGTGGCCTTGAGTACTATATGTAGTCACTTGTCCCTTTCCTCTCTGACGCTGTCCCCTGCTCACGTCTCAGCTGCCATGAACAAGCAGATTTGCTCTGCCACACTCTTCCGTCATGGCCTTGGAGCCAGCCAACCACGGAACAAAACCTCTGGAAACCATGAGCCAAATTAAACTTCTCCTTTATTGTGTCCAGTATTGTGTCTCAATGACAGGAAACCTAATGCACTGTTATCTATTATCAGCTTTTGATTTAATAAGGATTTATGAACCAAGCCTAATGATTTCAGTATAAATAACAGATTTTTAATGTGCAGAGACTTTATCACAAACTATCTGAAGACAAAAGTCAATAAATGATAAATTGATCTCCATTACAAGTGGAACCAATGACTTGGCACAATGGTTGTATTAATTAGATGCATGCCCTCTTGTCCTAGCAAATACTAAGGGATACATCCTTATGGAACTGACAGGCTGTTTTGTAGAGCAGTTTACCCTATTGGCTAATGACAGTAAAATAATAACAATAATAATGTGAATATTCCCTCATCAATATCAATGACA
This sequence comes from Erethizon dorsatum, assembly GCA_028451465.1. Taxonomy (NCBI): domain Eukaryota; kingdom Metazoa; phylum Chordata; class Mammalia; order Rodentia; family Erethizontidae; genus Erethizon; species Erethizon dorsatum. The sequence goes on from CM051823.1 coordinate 149,965,161, forward strand.
TCCAAACTCAAAAGCTCATTTTGTTGTCTAGTCAAAGCTATATAACTCCACTTTGATGAATGAATTATTTAACATTAGCAACACATGGAATTCTCTGGGATAGTTCTTTTGTGGCTACCTAATCCAGGCAGGTCCATCTGCATACAGTCTGCTCAAAATGGAACTACATATTTCACAGGCACCGTGGATTTTTGCCAAGTACTTTTATACATATATATGAAACAATCATAGAGTAGGACTTTTACAATCATAGTGTAGGACATTCATCAGAAATTTGGTTGTGTTAGTTACTGCCTTCCCCCCTGAAATGGTTAACTACTTCAAAATCATTTTTGATTGCTAACTCTCAACCTTTACATAATTATTAAGAATCAGTGTACAATGTCACCTTGTTCACTGACCTTGATGTTCGTTTGACAAGTAGCTCCTCTTGGTGGCTTCAACAGCAAGGAGTTTGAGCCTGGATGTCCTCGTGTATTTACAGGAATCTCATGTCTAGACAGACATTCAGATAGAGTATGTCACCTTGTGATTTTTTTTTTTTTTTGTCAGCTAAAGTGATTGTCAACTCATCTGAAACAGAAATTTGGAGCAATTTGAAAATTCATTATATTTTAAGGGTGACCTTGATTCTGCCTATGGAAATTCCCCCACTTGCCTCCAAGAGGAAGTAGAACAGCTTCAGGAAAATGTCCTTTAAGTTCTTTATGTTTCACAAATTATCCATTCTAAACCTAGGTCTTCCTTGCAGGAATCATGTAATTGTTTCCTGAACTGGCAACATAGACAAATTGCTAGCTACTTACCAGTGAGTACATTCTTGAATTCTTTGTTATGTACGAATCTAGTATTAAAAGCTCAACTAAGGGAAACAATGTTTGTGGACAATTTCAGAAAAATATACCTTTCTTCTATTCCTTCCTTTTTATTCCCACTGTGTCTGGCAAATACTAGGTACTCCACAAAATTTTTTAATTGAATAAATAAATGAAATTGTTTACTAGGTTAAGTGTCTAGAGAGCTAAAACATGTTCTTCCAAAATGTGTTGTTTTGGACACTACAGAATTATTGTTCTTAAATTGTTTTTGGTGTTTTGTTCTGGGCTTGTCTGCTCTATGCATCTTTCTATGGAACTGACATTACTGTATTTCACATTCTTTATAAAATACCTCAACATTTCTGGTATTAGTTTATAAGCAATAGCCTTACTTATCTTGAGAAATTGACTTCTTTTTATGTTATGGATATCATGAATTATGTTATCAATCAGTGTTCCATTTTCCCACTGACTGCAATAGGGTAAAATATTCAGCTCAAAAGGATGACATGCCTGCATTTTTCATTTAACTCATTTCCACATCTAGTTCCCCCTTTTTTGTTTTTCTTTTTCTATACTCACATAATTTGTAGTTTATGATTTATTGGCATATTTTACTGGTAGCTTATTGGTATATTTTATGAATATCTTCATCTTAAATCTCTTTTGCAATCAGATAACAAACACTGGGCCGGTGAGATAGCTCAGTGGCATAAGCGCCTGCCTGGCAAGCGCGAGGTCCTGAGTTTGGCTCCCGGTACCCACATAAAGGAAAAAAAATGGGTCAGTGATATTGCTCAGTGGCACAAGCTCTTGCTGGCAAGCGTGAAGTCCTGAGGTTGACTCCCGGTACCCACATTAAAAAAAAAAAGATAACAAACATTTAATCCATCAATAAAATAAAATATTAAGTCTATTTTATAAAAGAACTGGACAGTTGGTGATATATGCTTTGGAAAGCCACTGGTCAAGACAATACTGTGATGTATATTTATTTTTTGTTCTACCACCTCCTGCCTTATTCTGAAGGCAACTCAATTTTCTGAGAATCACTCCTCCATCTACAACTCTGCTACCCGGAAAATGTGCAACCTTGCAGGGATGGGTAACTAAGCAAGCTGTTAATGAGAGACGTTCCTTGGGCAGCTTGTTTGTTGGTGGGAGAAGGGGTGCTGCGTGTGTGAGGCAGTCTCATCCCATGATGGAATTGAGATGTGAAACTTGGGAACTGTCAGTGATCGTATTTCTGCCACATGAAGAAAGCCTGGCTCAGTGTGAAAAAAAGGTTGGCACAGAGTAACAAGATACCAAGTGAGTGAGAGAAAGTTAAGTGAGAAACACCTGGCATCATTCAGGTTCCTGGTACTATTTGGTTGTTGAGATCCAAGTGAAGTTTGTCTGTCATATGGTTTACATGTTCACCCCTTCTTTAGATTTTTCCAGGTAACAAACTTCTTTTGTGTGTCGGTTGAGACGGGGTCAGTCACTTTCAAGAACAGTACTTACTGAGGTATTTTGCTTTTAAGCCTTACAGTATAGAACCTGGGATATCACCTGGCTTTCCTAAGAAAGCTTTGTCCCTTATCCTCATCAGCCCCGTGGCCTACCTTTGTGCAAAAACAGGATTTACTCTTCATCTTGGAGAGTCTTATATCTGGTTCTAATTTTTTTTTAAAAGAAAATCAGCATTGCCTTTTACAGATCTGACATAAAAAAACTGAATTTTCTTTTGCAAAATACCAGTTTTGCAGTCATTTGTCGGGAGCCTCCAGATCAATTGTTTGCTCTCCTGTTAGTGTCAAAATGCACTCAATGTGGGGACATGGAAACTAGCATTTTCCACAGGGTTCTACCTCTGTCTCTGTATCAAATCAACAGTCTGCTGATGACCAGGTGAGTAAAGTGGGAAGAATGTGGTTTTAGGTCAGGCAGCCCAGGTCCACTTTTTAGCTTTACAACTTGACCAAGCTCCTTAGTCTCTCACACTTCCTTCCTCGGGAACTGGTAGGAAACAGCAGCCTCTACCTTAAATATGTTGTCAGGAAAAAAAAAATATGTGTAAAGCTGCAATACAGTGTCAACACATACAGGTTGAGCATCCCGAAACCCCAAATCCAAAACTTCTCTGAAATCTTAAACTTTTGAAGTGCTGACATTATAGCACAAGTGGAAAATTCTCCACCTTGTCTCATATGAAGGGTCTTAGTCAAAATGCAGATACAATAAATACATAAAATCACCTTCAGACTATGGGTGTAAGTGTAAAGGAGACATAAATGAATTGCATGTTTAAACTTGGGTCCCCTCCCCAACATATCTTATTATATATATATATCAATATTCCAAAATCTGAAAAAAAATCATAAATTCAAATACTTCTTGTCCCAAGCATTTCAGGTCATGGGTGCTTGACCTATAATAAGCGGGAGCTATTAACGCTATATTGCTCCCTACGGGAAGACCTTTTCAAAGCTGACTTAAGTTGACTTCAGCTTTTATTCAGAAATGCACAAACAAGATGTATGTATATATCTGTATCCTTTGCACAACTATGAATTACTTAATCTCCTTTACAAAAATACCTTTACATTATATCCCTTTTGGACTTTATTTGGGAAAATATATTATTTCTGAATTGCTGATTTTCTGTTTTATCTGATGACAAATCTACATGAACTCATACTGTTCCCCTTCCCTAATCCTCCTCCCTCCCTTCCTCCCTTCTTTCCTTCCTTCTTCCTTCCTTCCTTCTTTATCAGTGAGAACAGAATAATGCTCAATTTGATAAAACTAAGCCAAACTATATACTCACTACATCCTTCTTACTTTGCACATTATTTTAGTCTTTCAAAGGTTATATATGTATGACTTTTACTTAGGCATTCCCAATTTTTTCCCAGAAACAGGCAGTGTGTATGGACAATAAATGCAATAAATGCCTGTACTGTTTTAGCGACCATTGTATGGAGACCGGTTGAGTCAAGAACATGAGTGTGACACCTCCTGTCTCTGACAGTTGCTGGACAGTGTGCCTCGGTTCCCTTAAAATCACCCTTCAGGGAGTCCACATTGGCTGACTCTTCTCCTCACTTCCAGTCAGGCCTGTGAGAGGTGCCTCTTTCATTCAGACCACGTAGTCTCGGCAGCCCAGTGCCTGCCATCTATGAAGAGGAACCATGAGGTCAAAAATTATTCAAGTTGACTCAAGAGAGAGCAGCACCAGGCTCAGGGAAGGCCATGTCTATTACTGGACACAACATAGATATTTAGAGAATTTATATCTTTCTTGTTGACTGAGACTGTCATTATCCCCCTCTGAAGAAGTTTCAACCCTCCTTTGTGTCTTTGTTCCTCTGTTTCCATGACAACTAAGTGTCTTATTTATCTGCCTGGCTTTGTCCATTTGTGATGATGCAGGAAAAAAAAAAAAAAAAAAGGATAGGCTAGGAAATTTATAAAAAAGAACAAAATTTATTTTCTCAGAGTTTTAAAGCCTGGGAAGTCCAAGATCAAGACACCAACAGGCCTGGTATCCTGTGAGGACTGCTCTCCGCTTCCCAAATGGTACCTTGTTACTGCATCTTCTGGAAGAGACGAAGGTTGGTAGAAGGTATGTGTCCTAGTTACTTTCTCATTGCTGGAACAAAACACCCAACACCCACAAGTTAAAGCAGGAGAGGTTTGTTTTGGATCACAGTTTGTAGAGGTTTCAGTCCACAGTCAGTTGGCTCCAAGGCAGGGTGGCATGGCAGAGGGGCATGGCAGAAGAGAAACAGTTCACGGCAAGGCAGAAAGGAAGCAGAAGGGGCTCAAGGGAGCAGGAAGGTTATATAAACTTCTAGGCTACACCCCTAGTGACCCATCTCTTCCCACTAGGCTTCACCTGCCAATATTGCACCCAGCTATTAACCCATTAGTAGACTCATCCAGTGATGAGTATTACATACTCATCATCCAGTCACCTCCCAAAAGCCCCAACTGTGAGCACATGAGGCTTTGGGGTGACATCTAGATATCAACCATAATATTCTTACTCTGGCCTCCAAAATACTCCTGCATATCCCTTTATCCAAAATGCATTTAGTCCATCTCTAACAATTGCCAAAGTCCAAACATTTCAACATTGCTGAAAACTCTAACTCCAAAGTCTCCTCTGTGATTTAAGACAAACTCTTAGCTTCAAGCCCTTGTAAAAAATGAAAAGAAAGTTAAACACTTCTGAAATACAGTGGCACAGCATAAAGATTTCCATTCAAAAAGGTAGAAAGAGGAGGACAGAAAGGAATGGGACCAAAGCAAGAACAAAATCCATCAGGACAAACATTAAATACCATAGTTACATGTCCAACACTCAGGGCAATATGTGGCAAGACGTGAACTCTAAAATGCTTGGGTGGCCCTGCCCCTATAGCACCACCAGAGCTGTAGCCCTCGTGGCCTCTCTTTTGGGCCAGCTTTGCTCACTTTTTGCAGCTTTGCTCACTTTTTGCAGCTTTCCTCAGACATTCCAAGTTCCTGGCTTTTCCAACATTCTGGGGTCTCTCTGCACTTTTGGCTTTACCCTCACAACTTCACAAGCAGGACACACTGCCTGGCCTCCCAGGCTTTCTTCAGAAATCTGGAATCCTTCCTGACCCCATAACTCTTGCATTCTGCATACATCTAAAACCAGCACCATGTGGATGATGCCAAAGTCTACTGCCAGCTTCAGCAGTAACTAAGCCCTTTTGCATCTTGCTGGTGGTTGCAGAGGCTTCTGAGTGCTTGGATAGCTGAGCATGGTGAACTCAATTCTAGGGAATCAATTTCCATTCCCTAGGCTGTCTCTATTCTGGGGCTCTCTTCTCAAAGCAGTATTTCATATGCAATTTTGAGGCTGCAAAGGGTGGAGTCCTGCTGGTTCTTGTGATACCCTCAGGCCATCTTTTCTATTGTCCAAAAGAACAAAGTTCTTGACTTTTTAACTGCTAATCTTTTCAGCAATCAAGTTCTACTCTGCTCTGTCTTTGCAGTTCAAAACTTTACTGGAGCTTCCTTTCTGGACAAAATCAAAACTATGTAAATCATTCCATTTGCTCTTGATTCTCAAGGTATAGCTGGCTAAAATCCCCAACAGAAGCCATGCCACTGACTCAACATTAGACTGCCTTGAAATTTCTTCTGACAGATTAATTAGTTCCCTGTCCTTATCTCAGTCTCCTTCAATGTCTCTGGGCATGAGCAAAATGCAAGTTTTCTGCCAAAACATAACACACGTGGTCTGGAGTCCAACCACCAAGGCAGTCCTTTTCCCAAACGAAACCTCTTGAGTCTGATCTTTTCCAGCTGCATTACTGCCAACATTCTGGTCTTCTAGCCTCTGGCCAGAAGCTCCCATCGAGCTTGGCTCAGAGGATTCTAGGAATGTTTCTCTAGCTGGCATCTCCAAACCTTTCTAAACTCCTCCCACAATCCAGGTTCAAAGGCTTCTGACCCACATGGTAAGGTAGAGTCACAACAACCCCACTTCTGTGGTACCAAAATGTATCTTAGTTACTTTCTCATTGCTTGGACAAATACCAACATTGACATGTTAAAGGAGGAGAGGCTTATTTTGGCTCACAGTTTGTGAGTCCATAGTCTCCTGGCTCCAAGGCAAGGCAGCATGGCATAGGGGCATGGAAGAAGAGAAACAGTTCATGGAAAGGCAGGCAAGAAGCAGAGAGGGATCAAGGGTGAAGGTTGGAAGCATACCCTTCTAGGCCACACCTCCAGTGACCGCAATCTTCCCACCAAGCTTCATCTCCCAACATCACACCTAGCTATAAACCCATTAGTGGGGTAATCCACAGAAGCCCCGTCTATGAGCACATGGGGCTTGGGGGACTTGTAGATAGAAACCATAACAGTAAGGAAGGTGCAAAGAAGGGTAAACTCTCTCCATCAAGCCTTTCCATAAGGGCAGCTAATCCCATTGACGAAGGCAAAATCCTCAGGACTCAATCACCTCTGAAAGTCACACCTCTTAAAGCTTTTGCATTGAAGATCAAGTTTCTGCTGTACCCCAAAAATAAGAGAACAAAAAGGGGTGTCCAAAAGTAAAATAGAGCTCTTTATTTTAGCTGGTACCCAGCGGCGTCCTCTATGCCGGAACAAAGAGGAGCCCCGGGCGGGGTTAGAGAGCAGTTTTTTTTTTTTTTTTTTTTTTTTTTCTGTGGGTACCGGGGGGTCGACCTCAGGACCTCGCGCGCCAGCAGGCGCCCGTGCCGCTGAGCGATATCACCGGCCCCTTTTTCGTATGTGGGTTCCGGGAGTCGAACTCGGGCCCTCGCGCTTGCCGGGCAGGCGCTTAAGCCACTGAGCCATCTCACCGGCCCTAGAGAGCAGTTTTTATAGTAGCAAGCAGTTGCACAGAAGCCAATAGTGACAGTTAATAATTTTACAAACTCATTGGTTAGGCTTTTACGCGCGGGGTATTTGGCATTATCTCATTGGGCAGAAGGAGCATTCTATTATGGGTTGCTAGAGGGCGGAAAGGTGCGTTTCATCACTTCGGGGAAACTGAAACTTTAACAGAAAGGAAACTTATCTTATCTAACGTTAGGCGGGAACAAGGGCCGGACAAACAAAATGGCGGTTTGTTCATAAGATGGCGGCGTTAGCCTTGTCAGGTTACAACAGTTTCAACATGAATTTTAGAGGGGACAAAAACATACAAATCATAGCACTACCTGTTCCCCTACTGGAACAGAATTCCTTGACATTAGAGGCTGTGTCATACTCCTCTCAGAATCTCCATCATATTACATAAACCAGCACGTAGTTTCAGAATATATTGAAATAAAAGAATGACAGTAATCTTTATTGAGGACATTTTCAGCATAAAAAGATGAAGTAATCATTAAATGACTACTTCATACATTGCATTGATCTAAAATGTAAGAGGCAAAATCTGAATATAATTATTTGCCCCCAGGAAGAAAACAGAAATTATTCATCACAGCGGTATTTTGTTCTCTTTCCCAGAAGTAAGATTTATTTATTTGTAAAGAACATTTAATCTCAGGGCAACATTTTGCATTTAAAGGGAGATAATGTGTATAAGAATTTAAACTAACTTTGTCAATGTCCTGATATACCTGGAAATATCTCTGGTAGAAAAATAGAAGCTTGGAAGGTTTTTTCTGAGACAAAAGGGTTTTGTGTGTGTGTGTGTGTGTGTGTGTGTGTGTGTGGGTACCGGGGGTTGAACTCAGGACCTCGCATGCCAGCAGCTGCCCGTGCCACTGAGCGATATCACTGGCCCTTGTTTCGTATGTGGGTTCCAGGAGTCGAACTCAGGACCTCGCGCTTGCCAGGCAGGTGCTTATGCCGCTGAGCTATCTCACCGGCCCCTGACAGTAGGATTTAAGTTACTACTTAAAATATTCTGTGTCACTATCAAACTGTATACCAGACCAGGAGTTTCTATTTGGGGTTCAGATATGCCACCCCCTAGAGACCCCTGTCAGACAGTTGCTGTCCAGTTTCCATCCCACTCCCAGACTGCCTTTGGGGCTGCATACAGTAATGCTCTGAGGACCACCGAGTTCTCTTTGTATAAAAATAGAAAGTACATTCTAGAGGTAGAACATGTTTTCATATCCTTCCCAGTAAAGTTTAAGAAAAATGTTTTACATTTCCAATACCAGAAACTTTCTTTACCATTTCCTAAGATAAATAAACCTCAGTCTCTTATTTAGATCTGAAGGAAGGAGTTTGAATTAATCAATGGAATCTTTACCTATATTATTTATCTGACTCTTATCATTATACATCTCAGTTAGAAGAAGTGAATATAATTATTTTTCCAGAAGCCTCATCCTCCAAAGCATAGGTCAAGAAACATGAGTGAAAACTTGATGGAATTAATTTTTTTTTTCTATTATTTTAGGAAAGAACTCTGCTCTGCTTTGCTAATTTCAAATAACACTCCACAGGTGTTTTATTTTGATTTACATTACAAAATATATTCTCTCAACTTCAAATATTTCCTAGCCTCTCACTTCTGCTAATTGGGTTTTAAAAGTGTGACTAGAACCAGAAAAGCATTTTATGGGGGACAGTGATTTTTTGTTTTTGTTTTTTTTGAGACAGGGTCTCACTATGTAGTTTAGACTGGCCTTGAGCTCACTATGTAGCCTAGGCTGGCCTCATACTCACAGTGATTCTTCCACCTCAGCCACCAGAGTGCTGGGATTACAGGTGTTTGCCACCATATCCAGCAGGTTGATTTTTGTTTTGTTTTGTTTTGTTTTTGGTCACCGTGGCTAAGCTGTACTGTCCAGATATTTGTTCAAACATTATTCTACATGTTTTTGTGAAGGTATTTTTCTTAGATGAGTTTGACATTTAAACCAGTGGACTGTGAGTAAAACAGATGCCCTCCATTATCTGGATGGTCTTATTCAATCCCTCATTGAAAATAACTGACTTCCACAGAAGAGGGAATTCTGCCAGCACAAGGCTTTAAAAGTCAGACTGCAATATCAACTCTTCCCTGGGTCTCCAGCTGCCAACTCTCGGCAGCTGTTGGATTTGCCAAACCTCCACAACCATGTAGCCCAATTTCTTGCAATAAATCTTTCTGTGTCTTATTATATATATGTACTATATCTATAACTGTATCTCCTATTAGTGCTGTTTCTTTGGCGAATCCTGGCTAAATATAATGACTGTTTATCTTGTTTGATCAGTGGAATCTGAATAGCCTTGGGGAGTGATGTGCCAGGAGAGCTCTTCATTTTATTGAGCTGCTTTAATAATATATTAAGTACCTAGGGGAATAGCTTAAATAGTTTAAAACTAGTATCTTAGTCCATTTGCTGCTAGATCAAAGTACCACAAATTAGGTAATCTATAATTACTGTAATCAATAGTAATCTCCTTCTCACAGTCCTAGAAGCTGAGCAATCCAAGATTAAGATGCTGGCAGAGTGCGTCAGGTAAGGGCTGCTTATTAGTTCAAGAGGGTACCTCTTGCTGAGTCCTCTCATGGAGAAAGGAGAGAAGACAAATGTTTTGTCCTCACATGTCAGAAGCAATGGATGGTCAAAAAGGCACCAGAGTGCCCCTTTCAGCCTCTTTCATAATAGCACTAATCCATTCATGAGAAAATAGCCCTGCTGGCCTAATCGCCTCCCAAAGGCCACACCTTGTAATACCATCACCTCAAGGTCTAAATCACAAGGTGAATTTTGGAGGGATGTGCACATTTCAATCAGAGCATCCAGGAATAGTTTAAAGTTTATTTATTCCAAAAATAAAGCATATCTGCCATGGAACACACAATCACATGCATGCTGCCCAGTGTACTTCATTTTAGCAAGTGTTTTTGCATGTGTTTCTTCTCATTGACTTTGGCTTGAGAAGTTTCTATGGTTTGGGTTGTGGCTGTTTGCACTCTCACTGCACTTTAGACAATAGAAGAGATCCACTCATGCGGCTACGGTTCCATCAGGAACTTGTCTTGCAACAATCGTGCATACTACTTGCATTTCAGTTGCCTGTCCACTCAAAAAAGTAGAGAGGAAAACCAGGTGCTGGATAAATGGTATGATGTTGGGCCGCTTCTACTGTAAACCTGACTGAGACAACACAAATAAGGCACTTCCCTGCATTTAGCCCAGGAACCATTCTCTGAAGAGAGATCTCACATTGTAGCCCAGTTAAACCAAAAGATGGCACCGAATTATGTTAAAAAATAAATCCCTCTTAATTTCACAAGAAATAGATGCTATCTCACACTTCTAGAAACAATGGGGAGGCGGTTGAGGTGGGGAGAATGGCAGGGAATCAACTCGTGGTGAGAAAGATTCACCCTCCATGATATCGGGAGTTTCTGTCTTCAGTGGTGGAGAAAGAAGGGAGATTTCCTTTTTCATTTTTTTAAAATTTCTTAAAATTTTTTAATTTTAAAGAGAAAAAATAAAAACAATGATACAGAATTTCAAAACAAGGTAATAGGAGATTAACAATGGTTAATATGTATTGTTATCTTCAAAGTAGTTGCTTAGATCACAAGATATAGGCATGAAAAATTGATCAAACAATATAAGCAGTGAATATGTTTGGACCCTTTGCCAAAGATAAGGTGGCCAAGTGTGTTTGTAGTTGTGTCTGCATCTTCTACTCTGTTCCACTGATCCTTGGGTCTGTTTTTTTTGCCAGTTCCATGATGATTTTATCACAGTAGCTTTGTAGTATAATTTCAAGTCAGGGATTGTGATGCCTCCTGCCTTGCCTTTGTTCCCCAGGAATGCCTTTGCTATTCTAGGTCTCTTCTGGTTCCGGATGAATTTTAGGAATGTTTTCTCTAGTTCTGTGAGGTATGCTAATGGTATTTTGATTGGGATTGCATTAAATCTGTATAACAGTTTTGAGAGTATGGCCATTTTCACCATGTTGGTTCTTCCTATCCATGAGCAAGGGATATCTTTCCATTTTCTGATGTCCTCTTCAATCTCTGTTTTCAGAGTACTGTAATTTTCAATGTATAGATCTTTTACTTCCTTTGTTAGATTGATTCCTAAGTATTTCATTTTTTTTGGATACTATTGTGAAGGGTTTGCTATTTATTTTTGCATCCAGTGCCCCAAACCTTTTTTATAGTGGAAGCTTATCAATTTGCTAATAGCAGAATTGTCATATATTTGAAGAATGCTATGCAGTTCAGATCACCATAGGAAATCTCAACATAGTTAAATATATGGGTTTTTCTTCTGGAGTTTTTCACTCATTATTTTCTTTTTTTTTTTTTTTTTTTTTTTTTTTTTAGTTTTTTTTTTTTTATTTTAAAGAGAAGAAAAAACAAAACAAATCAAAAGAAAAACAAATTTTCAAACCAACATAATAGGAGGGTAACAATGGTTAATACATTACGTATTACTATCTTTAACTTAGTTATTCAGGACACCAGACATTAGCATTCAATTGTCCAAACATTATTGGCACAAACCTTACTCTTCAATGAACTAAGTAAAAATGGTAGTGTATCTATCTTAACCATCTTATATATATATATATATATATATACAATTTTTTTTTCCCTTTCCCTTCTTTCTTTTCCCTATTCCAGTCTCTCTTTCCTTTTGACCAGTTTCTTTTTGATTCACCATGTCTATTGTACATTTTGGATCTTATTTACTCTTTCAGTTTCTCATACTAGAGAGATAATACGATGCTTACACATGTGCTTCTGGTTTATTTCACTTATGAGTATTTTCTCGAGTTGCATCCATTTACCTATAAAAGTCTCCAGTTTATCCTTCTTCATGGCTGAATAGTACTCCATTATATAAAAATACCACATCTTTCTTATCCATTCCTCAGCTGATGGGCATTTGGGTTGTTTCCAAGATCTGGCTATTACAAATTGTGCTGCTATAAACATGGGTGCACATATATCGCTGTGGTACGATGTTTTTAATTCTTCTGGGAAGATGCCCAGAAGGGGAATAGCTGGGTCAAATGGGACCTCCAACCCTAGTTTTCTGAGGAATCTCCACACTGACTTCCACAGTGGCTGTACCAGTCGACACTCCCACCAACAGTGAAGAAGGGTTCCTTTTTCCCCACAGCCCCTCCAGCATTTGTTATTAGTTGATTTCTTAATAGTAGCCATTCTTTCTGGGGTGAGATGGTATCTCAGTGTTGTTTTAATTTGCATCTCTCGAATGACTAGTGATGTTGCACATTTTTTTGTATATTTATTTGCCATTAGTATTTCTTCATCTGAGAAATGTGTATTCATCTCAGATGCCCATTTTTGGAGTGGGTCTTTAAATTTGGGAGGTCTGATTTTTTTGAGTTCTTTATATGTTCTCGATAGTAATCCTTTGTCTGAGGAACAGCTGGCAAACATTTTTTCCCACATTGTGGGTTGTCTCTTCACTCTGTTGGTGGTTTCTCTTGCTGTGCAAAAGCTTTTTAATAAGATGAGATCCCAGTTATTGATTCTTTGGGATAGTTCCCGTGCGGTTGAGTTTTTATTCATAAAGTCTTTGCCTACACCAATGTCTCCAAGGGTTTTACCTATCCTACCTTCCAGCAGATTTAATGTTTCTGTTTTAATATTTAGATCTCTGATCCATTTTGAATTTAGTTTAGTGCATGGTGAAAGATATGGATCTAGTTTTAATCTTCGGCATGTGTAAAGCCAGTTTTTCCAGCACCATTTATTAAAGAGGCTATCTTTCTTCCAGCGAATGTGTTTGGCACCTTTGTCAAAGATAAGGTGGCTTAGTATGTCTGGGGTTGTTTCAGCATCTTCTAATCTGTTCCATTGATCTTCAGGTCTGTTTTTTTGCCAGTACCACACTGTTTTTATCACAGTAGCTTTATAGTATAATTTCAAGTCAGGGATTGTGATGCCCCCTGCCTTGCGTTTGTTGCCCAGAATTGCCTTTGCTATTCTAGGTCTCTTCTGATTCCAAATGAATTTTAGGATTGTTTTCTCTAATTCTGTGAGATATGCTGTTGGAATTTTGATTGGAATTGCATTAAATCTGTATAACCATTTTGGAAGTATAGCCATTTTCACTATATTGGTTCTTCCTGTCCAGGAGCAAGGGATATCTTTCCATTTTCTGATATCCTCTTCAATCTCCTTTTTCAGAGTACTGTAGTTTTCAGTATAGAGGTCTTTTACATCCTTCGTGAGGTTGATTCCTAGGTATTTCATTTTTTTGGATGTTATTGTGAAAGGTATTGTTTCCCTAATTTCTCTTTCAGTAAGTTTGTTATTTGTGTACAGGAAGGCTATTGACTTTTGAGTATTGACTTTGTATCCAGCTACACTACTGAATTTGCTTATTAAATCTAGCAGTTTTTTAGTGGAGTTTTTGGGGTCTTCTGTGTAGAGTATCATGTCATCTGCAAATAATGATAATTTAACTTCTTCCTTTCCAATCATTATTCCTTTTATTTCTTTCTCTTGTCTAATCGCTCTGGCTAAAGTTTCCAGAACTATGTTGAATAAGAGTGGGGACAGTGGACATCCTTGTCTTGTTCCTGATTTTAGAGGGAAGGCTTTCAGTTTTTGGCCATTTAGTATAATATTGGCTGTTGGTTTGTCATAGATAGCTTTTACCAGATTGAGATAAAGACCCTCTATTCCAATTTTCTGTAGGGTTTTTATCATGAAAAGGTGCTGGACTTTGTCAAAAGCTTTTTCTGCATCTATTGAGATGATCATGTGATTTTTGTCTTTGGTTCTGTTAATATGCTGTATTACATTTATTGGTTTACGTATGTTGAACCATCCCTGCATCCCTGGGATGAATCCAACTTGGTCATGGTGTATAATCTTCTTGATGATTTGTTGGATTCTGTTTGCCAGTATCTTATTAAGGATTTTTGCATCTATGTTCATTAGGGAGATTGGCCTGTAGTTCTCTTTCTTAGTTGGGTCCTTCTCTGGTTTTGGTATCAGGGTAATGCTTGCTTCCAGGAATGAATTTGGGAGTATTGCTTCCCTTTCAATTTCATTGAAAAGTTTGAGAAGTAGGGGCGTTAGGTCTTCTCTAAATTTCTTGTAGAATTCGGCAGTGAATCCATCAGGGCCTGGGCTTTTCTTTGTTGGGAGGTTTTTAATTACATCTTCAATTTCATTGGCTGATATTGGTTTATTTAGGATTTTTAAATCTTCTTGATTCAGCTTTGGTAATTCATACGAATCTAGGAATCTGTCCATTTCTTCTGCATTTTCCATCTTAGTAGAATATAAATTTTCAAAATAGGTATAGATGATCTTCTGGATTTCTGCAGGGTCCGTCGTGATATCACCCTTTTCATTTTCAATTGCATGGATTTGAGTCTTTTCTTTTCTTTTTTTAATAAGGTTGGATAAGGGTTTGTCAATCTTATTTATTCTTTCAAAGAACCAACTTTTTGCTTCATTGATTCTTTGTATTGTTTTTTTATTCTCCAATACGTTAATTTCTGCTCTGATCTTTATAATTTCCTCCCTTGTACGGGCTTTTGGCTTAACCTGCTCTTCTTTTTCTAGAAGCTCGAGGTTCACCCTTAAGTTGTTTATTTGCGCTTGCTCTATTTTCCTGATATAAGTGTTTAATGCTATAAATTTCCCTCTTAGGACTGCTTTCATTGTATCCCATAAGTTCCGGTATGTTGTACTGTCATTATCATTCAGTTGTAGAAAGTGACTAATTTCTTCTTTAATTTCATCTGTGACCCATTGGTTGTTCAGGAGGATGCTGTTTAATTTCCATGTGTTTAGGGAGTTTTTGTGGGATCTTTTGCCATTGATTTCCAATTTTATTGCACTATGGTCTGATAATATGCATGGGATAATTTCAATTCCTTTGCATTTACTTAAGCAGGTTTTATGAGCTAGTATGTGGTCTATTTTGGAGAACGTCCCATGTGCAGCTGAGAAAAATGTGTATTCTGATGTTGTGGGATGGAACACTCTGTAGACATCTACTAAGTCCATTTGTTCAAAAGTTTGGTTCAGTTCTACTATTTCATTATTGATTTTCTGTCCAGTTGATCTATCTTTTTGTGACAGTGGAGTATTGAGATCTCCCAATATAATTGTATTAGTGCTTATTTGATTTTTCATGTCCTTTAGTACTTGTTTTATATAGCTGGGTGCATTGGTATTTGACGCATATATATTTATGATCGTTATCTCTTCCTCTTGGATTGTTCCCTTTACAAGGATGTAATGACCGTCTTTATCTCTCTGAATCCTTCTTGGCTTGAAGTTCACTTTGTCTGCAAAAAGAATAGCTACCCCTGCTTTTTTCTGGGTTCCTATGGCATGGAGTAGTGTTTTCCATCCTTTGACTTTCAGTCTATGAATTTCTTTCTGAATTAAATGTGTTTCTTGTATACAGCATATTGTTGGATCTTGCTTCTTGATCCATTTTGCCAGTCTGTGCCTTTTGATTGGTGAATTGAGACCGTTAACATTGATGGTTAAAACTGATATGTATTGACTTGTCATGATATTTTCCTGTTGTTGGTTCCCACTCTTTGTTTTTCCGCTTTCCGGCTATTTAATTATTTGCCCTGCCTGGTGGATTCCTTCTGTTGGGGTTCCTATCTCTTTCTAGAATGTCCTTCAGAACGTTTTGGAGTGCTGGTTTGGTGGTCATAAATTTTCTCAGATGTTCTTTGTCATGAAAGTATTTTATTTCTCCATCAATTTTGAAAGATAGTTTTGCAGGGTACATCAATCTGGGTTGAAAATTATTTTCCTTTAGAGCTTGAAATACATCATTCCAAGCTCTTCTTGAATTGAGGGTTTGTGCTGAAAAGTCAGCTGTGATTCTGATGGGTTTTCCTTCATAGGTGATTTGTCTCTTCTCCCTAACAGCTTTTAAGATTCTGCCCTTCTGTTGAATTTCTGGGATCTTGACTATAATATGTCTGGCTGAAGTTTTTTTTTGATCATGTCTAGTTGGTGTTCTAAAAGCTTCACTTATAGGGGTGTCAAATTCCTTTTCTTTCCAGGAAAGTTCTCCCTGATTATGTCTTTGAACAAGGTTTTAATGTCATTGATGCTATCTCCTGCTTTTTCATTTATTCCAATTATTCTTAAGTTGTTTATCTTTGAGTCATCTAGCAGCTGCTGAATTGATTTTTCATGGTCCCTTGCTATTTTTAAGAATTTTTCCATTTCATGATCACTAATTGCAAGCCTGTCTTCTATATCTGAGATCCTGTCCTCGCATTGGCTTATTCTGCTACAAATACTTTCAATGGAATTTTTTATCTCTTGGATATCTGCTTGAATCTGCCTTATGGATTCCATTTCTTTCCTATGCTGAGCATTCATGGTTTCTATAGTTTTCTTAAGTTCATCTATTTTTTTGTCTGTATCAGCTATAGTGTCCTTAAGCATGGTCTTCATTGTAGACATTATCTCTGCAGTTATCTGTGAGATTATTTCTGTTTTAATTTTTTCCAGAACCTCATTCAGTTGCTTTGTTGTTACCACTTCAGATAGGCCAGGTGGGTGGCTTTCGGATTGTCCCACCTCGTTGCTCCCTAG
The DNA here is from genome assembly GCA_028451465.1 of Erethizon dorsatum. NCBI lineage: Eukaryota > Metazoa > Chordata > Mammalia > Rodentia > Erethizontidae > Erethizon > Erethizon dorsatum. The sequence continues at coordinate 149,982,018 of CM051823.1, forward strand.
GTTTGCCTTTGGTGAATTGGATGTGTGTGGTTGCATCTTGTTTAAGTGTCGTCTCATTTTTTCTTTCTTTAATTCCTGGGGTGATGTTTGCAAATTACCTATAGTAGGTTACTTTATTGCTAGTGTTTAAGATCTTTAGAAGATGACTACTTCTCTGCAGTATCTTCCAAGTGGAGCTTGCTTTTAGGTTTTGAGCTTTCTGCCAGATCCTACCTCTTCAATTCGTTGGGTATGCGAAGTTGCTACCTGTTTGGCCCAGTCCTTGATTCTTTGGTACTGTGCCACTGTATTTTCTGTGTTCCTTAGTCAATCTCAATCATGAAATATCAGGAAGGAAAGATGTTTAGAACAATTATTTCACATTTGGCTATAATGTTAACTAAAGCATCAAACACAGCCTAAAAAATGACAGACTGAGCTAACCAGTTATTTACCACTTTTAGCTGTATAGAGTTGCGGTTATATAACAAAATTTAAAACACACCAGAAAAATTATATGCAGTATACAAGTCCTATGTATGTCAATTTTTCCTTGAGGAGTTTAAATTTAAAATGAGTTAAGGAGGAAATAGAGTATTGGGAGAAGAGGAAGGAATTAGATGTAAGGTTAGAGGACCAAGAGGGATCCCACTAAAATTGGGACACTAGTGCAGAGGACAGGTGGTAAAAAGAGAAGGAAGGGATAAAAGGAAGAACAGACCACAACCACAATCACAAAGAAGTTAGAGGCGCTGTTTACACTCATATAAAAAACCAGAGAGAATAATGAAGGAAAGAGCAAATACACATACAGAAACAAAAACGAAGATAAAAACAATAAAACAGACAGATCAAAAATAAAACCCCACCAAAAAACAAAACAAAACAAAACAAAAACAAAAAAACCCTTCGCCAGAACAAAAAACAAATCAGTGAGAAAAAAAATAAAAATAAAAATAAAAATAAAAATAAAAAGAATCAGTTCCAGGTGTTGACTCTGTTGTAGGCAGGTACCTTGTGACAAAGTCCTGTTCTGTGCAGGTCCGTCCCAGTAAGCCAGGAGCGCCCTCTGGCGGGCGGTGAGCAGATGCGCATACTTTCAGGCAGAGACCAGTCTAGCTCGCCTCCGCTCTCGGCGCCCTTTCACGATCCCTGGGCCTGAGAGGCTCAGCACGCTGTCCAGAGCGCGGGTTCCCTGCACTGGTTCCCGCCGCTCTTGTTTTTCGCCACGCCCCGCACAATGGCGCCGGGCCAGTCGCTCTCTGGCACGGGACTGGTGTGGCTGAGAGTCCAGTCTCGTTCGCCTGCTGACCTCAGCACACTTTTGTGGGCCTGAGAGGCCCCGTGCTGTCCTGTCCGGAGCACAAGTTCCCAGAGCAGTTTCCGAGCCGCTCTGAGTTTCGCCACACCCCCCACAATGGCGCCCGGCCGGTCGCTCTCTGGCGCGGGGCAGCTGTGGCTGAGAGACACTCACCGCCGGTCAGCGCCGTTCTCCGCCGCTCCCCTGCCCCGCCGCTGTCTCAGGATCCTCCGTGGGGGCTCCCTGGGCGCCAGCTGCCACCGTGTGTCCGTAGAATTGAGCCTCCGCGGCGCTGCAACTCCCGGGATAGTAGAAGGTGCGCGCGTGCGGTCTGTTCCTTCTTTCCTTCTTCTTTGTTGGAAGTCACCCGTCACTGGTGCCGGGGGTCCCAGATTGCGCTTCAGAACTTTTCTGGGTTTCGGGGAGGCATCTCCCCCCCTCCTGCGCTTTCCGGGTCGCTATATTCCCGTGTTCCAATGGTAACTTTTAGAGAGAGTTTCGCTGCCTGCTTCTTACTCATCCGCCATCTTCTATTTTTATCCACTCATTATTTTCAACAGTGCTTATGTTTCCCAACTCAAAGGCACCTAAAAAAGAATTGAGATGACATAAAACTATTGATTTCACATGAGGAAATTTTTACATAAAACCACTGATTTTACATCAGCAAAATCAGGAATTTTGCTATCCCCACACACTGACTTTTAATGTCATAGGCATTGTTTCATCTAGTTTAACATGGGGCCTTAGACAAATGAACAATAAATTAAAAAACTCAGTTGAGTTCAAGAGTTTATTTTATATTATTTAAAAGCCTCTTGTATCTGTATTTGGCTTAGAATATGTCACACCCCATGACCACCTACTCATAATGAGAGGACAGCCAGGTCACCACTATACTGCTCTAATCTTGCCAAGTTTTTATGCAATTTATACTCCAGGGAAATTTTGGTTTGTCACTCTTACTCAGTTAACTTACCCACAGAGCTTGTCATTAATGACTTCTCTGGATCTAGTACCATCAAAAATAGAAGCAAGAATCCCAGGATCCTAGTTCTGCTAAAAACTAGTTCTGCTAAAAAATGAGTCATGTTTTATTTCTGCCAACAACCCCTTAGGGAAGCAGTCTAAGGTTTAAATCCTGTAAGAGCCACGGATTAATGTCCTAATGGATGATGCAGAAGGGCGTGGAAACCTGTGGCTTAGGAGCAATTTGTGAGTTTCAGAACGAGAGGCGTGAGAATATCTGCTATTGGCATCCTCCCAACCACCCAACACCATGTTAGTCCCGAAGGGGACAGTCTCAAGAACAGGAGATAGAAGAAAATTATTGGTAAATGTTAGCAAGTCCCTTTACTTTGAGCCTTCATCTCCTTTTTACAAAAGTAACAATATGTTTTCTAAGCATATTTGTTGTGGTGATAAAATGGAGGTCAGTATATATGTGGCAAGTGGAAATTAAAGCCCAAAGAGCAGGTCCTTCTCTCTTGATCTGGTCCCACTTGTCTCTCCAGTCTTACCTGCTCTCATTCCCCCAAACTCTATACTTAATCTTAAATACTGTCTGAGTCTTCTTGCCTCTGGCTCCTTGCAAAGACTCTTTCTTCTGATCTAGTGTTCTCCCCTCTCCCCCAACTCCTGCCAAGATCTAGCTCATTCTCCCTCATTGTTCAGGTTCCAGCTCATGTCCTGCTGTCTTAATCACCACAAACTGGATTTAGGAATTTCTTCTGTTACAGCACTGTGTATATTATGTTTTATTTGTCACTTTTTTATCACTTCACTTCTCTAGTATGCTGTGTACATGTCATCCAACTTGTCATTTCAAGAAGGATACTGCAGCACTTTTCAGATTGGATTATGATAGGCCTATAAATGTACATATAATTGGCTCTGCTTACTAAGAATATAATTAGAGGCCTGAGAAGTCCCACAGTCTGCAAGCCACAGATGCAGGAAAGCCAGCGTTATAACTCAAGTTCAGTGTTGCTATGAAACTTAAAGCCTATTAGCAATTAAGTTTGATATTGACAAATGGTACTGTGATGATCCTGGACTTGGTACTCTGTGTGGTATAAAAAATACCACATGAGCCTCTCCAGAAGAATAACAGGCTACCCTGAACTTTTGCTTAGGAGGTTTTTGTATGTTCATGTGCTTGTAAAAGATCAGATATAAACAGAGGTCCAACAAATTTTCAATAAATAAATTCCAATTTTAACTCGAACAAAAAGACTAACAATTTGATCTCACTCACCTGTGATAATTGCAATTTTCTCTTGAAGATTAGATACAGCTTTTTAATTGACATGTTTGCAATTTAGAGTGCATTCTATGGTTCAAATGGCAAAAACATTATTTTATTTAATATGTAATTTGGCATCATTTAAAGATTTTAGGGATGGGGTTCCCTATTAGGAACCTGTTATAATACTGTTTCAATAGGAAAATCAATACATTTTCAAAATTTAACTTAATATGCAAGGTATGATGGAAGAATACACTGAATGCTTAATCTTTTCAGTAAAAGACACTTTACCATTAATCCCCCTAAAAATGCTACCCTGTCCTTGAAACATACTTATCCCATCATGCTTGCTAAGTTCTGAAGCAGTTCTGGAAGTCCTTCTCTGAGTGTCTTTAGTTGTATTGTCATGGATGGCTTCTCGATATTCTGAATCAATTCAAAATGTTTACCTTTCATGGTCATCTTGACTTTGGGGAAGAGCCAGAAGTCGCATGGTGCCAGATCCAGTGAATAAGGTGGACGACGACACACAGTAATGTTTTTACAGGACCGCTTTTCCTACGATGGCCCTCCATAGCCGCATTCTTTGTATTGTAAAGACCCTGTAAATGACTTCCAGAACTGCTTCAGAAAGTGTCAAGAGTGGGATAAGTGGGCCAGGAATATAGCTCAGTGGCACAGCACCTGCCTGGCAAGCGCAAGGTCATGAGTTCAATTCCTGGTACCAAAAAAAAAAAAAAAAAAAAAATAATGGACTAAGTGTGTTCAAAGCAAAGGGAGTATTTTGAAGAGGATTCATGGCAATGTGTTATTTACTTTAGTATTTTTTTAAATGTAAACATTGACCATGTATTTTTATCACACCTCATCCTTTTTTTGGGTAATGTTCTCTGCTATAAATATAGCTTCTACTTGCACATTGCAATATAGATCATTATTATATTCAGAATAACTTATCTATGCAGATAAATCAGTGGGTGGAGATATAAATATAAATTACTTTTTCCCAAAAGTAATGCTGGAGTACCCTCAATTTCAACTAGTGGGAAAGAAATCTGTAATACAAAGAAAAACAAATAAAAAGACAACCATAATACAAGTTGTAGACTAAGCAGAAACAGGACTTCGATTAGAATGAGAATACGATTGTGGGAATTAGCAGAATTTTCTTTAATTGATGCTTTTGTTTCCAAGCCAACATAAAAGGTTGTGGAAGTTTTGGAAAGAATAGCAGTTTGTGCTGGAACAGCAAGGAAACACTTGCCATTCAAGGGGGAGGAAACACTTCTGGTTCTTAAAGTGAATTCTATCTGTTCTTTCAGTGTGGTAAAAATAAATATATTTCATAGGTGCATTAACAGTATCTAAAGTAGGTTTTGTTTATCCAGTGTTAATCTCTAGACAATATTTATTTTTTTATAATATAAATTTAAATTGTATGTAAATATAACTACCTAGGCTGCTAAATTTATTTCTGAAACAGGCAATTATAATCAGGGAATTAAAAGTACATTTCCCAATGGAGAAAAGCTGAAAGCTTTCTTTTTCAGATCAAGAATATGCGAGGATGCCCACTTTACCAAGTACTACTCAACCAAGTACTAGAAATCCTACCCAGAGATAATGTAAGAAGTAAAAGTCATCCAAGCCACAAAGGAAGAAGTAAATCTATCTGTTTGCATATCATAATCATATATATAGAAAACCCTAAACATTACACACACACACACACACTATATATACACACACACATACATATATATATGAACTAAATGTGAACTAAACAAATGTACGGGATACAAAATTGATATACAAAATTCAGCTGTGTTTCTGTACACTAACAACAATCTACTAATGAGTAAATTCCAAAGATTTAATTTGTAATAGCATCAAAAACAAAGTACTAACAAATAAACTCAACCAAGCAGCTGAAAGGTATGTACATTGGGAAGTATAAAACATTGATGAAAGAAATTTAACAATGACACAAATAAAGGGAAAGACATTTCATATTCACAAGTTGAAGAATCAATGTTATTAAAATATCCATATATCCCACAGCAGCTTAGAAATTCAGTTCAATCTCTATCAACATCCTAATGACATCTTTTCAGAAAGAGAGAAAAATTATGATGAAGTTCATTTGAAGCTACAGAAGACTTAAATAGCCAAAGCAATTAGGAGCAAGAAGAGTAATGGATGAGCCTTGAGACCATGATATTAAATGAAATATATCAGACATGCAAGCTTAAATATCACATGGTTTCTTTTATATGAAAAACCCGAAACACAAATAAATAACAAAATACAAGATAATAGGAAGTAGAAAGATCTTCAAATGGGAAGGGGAACAAGAGATGGAGGGAGGAGTGAGTGATGGGAAAGAAGATGGGGAAAAAAAGAACTGAAGAGAAGAAATTGGAAATAGAGCTTTTACAAATGGGAAGGGGACTAAGATTTGGAAGGAGCAGGGAGGGGTAGGAGGGGTAGGGGATGAAAGAGTTAAGTTGTGTTATGTTTATGTACCAACCCCCCATGATGAATATAATTATATACTCCAAACATGTACTAATAAAAAAAAAAAAAGAAGAAGAACAATGCTGGAGGTATAATACTGCTTGATTTCAAAAGTTATTACAAAGTTACAATAATGAGAACAGTGTGGTACTGGCATAAAGACAGACATACAGATCAATGGAATAAAATGGACAGCCTAGAAATAAACTAGGCTATATATATACATATATATAGTTCACTGACCTTCAAGGAGGGTGCCAAAAATGAAGAAAAGATAGTCTTTTCAATAAATGGTGTGGGGAAATTAAAAATCTACATGCAAAAGAATGGAACTGGAATCCTGTCTCATATCTTATGCAAAAATCAACCAAAATGAATTAAAACTTAAATATAAGCCCTGACTATAAAACTACAAGAAGAGGGCTGGTGAGATAGCTCAGCGGCATAAGCGCCTGCTGGCAAGTGCGAGGTCCTGAGTTCAACTCCTGGTACCCACGTACGAAAAAAGGGTCAGCGATATCGCTCAGTGGCATGGGCGCCTGCCGGTGCATGAGGTCCTGAGGTCAACCCCTGGTAACCACAGGAAAAAAAAAAAAAAAAAAAAAAACTATAAGAAGAAATTATACAGGAAACTCTCCATCATATTGATCTGGGCAATGATTTTTTGGCTCTGACACCAAAAGCACAGGCAAAACAAAATAATAGGCAAGTGGGATTTTATAGAATTTAAAGCCAGGAAGGGAAAAGAAAAAAATGAGAAAAGAAGGAAAAAATGGAAACAAAGCTTTTATAAATAGGGAGGGGAAGAGGTGTTGAAGGGAGGGTAGGGGAGTGGGAAAAAAAGAACCAAGTTAGATCATGTAGAGGTACAAATTCTCTATGATAAATATGATCATACTTAAAATGTACCAATAAACCTAATTAATTAAAAAATTTAAAAAGCAAGGGAAGCAAAATGAGAAGGCAACCTATGGAATGAGGAAAAATATGTGTATAACATATATCTGATAAGGGGCTAATATCCAAAATAAATAAGGTATACTTAAAACTAGCAAAACAATTAACTTGATTTAAAAGTAGGCATGAACAGACATTTCTCCAAAAATGACATAAAAATCCCAGGAGGTATATAACATTCCTAGTCATTAGGGAAACACAAATCAAAGTGGCAATGAAGTATCATCTCATCCCTGATAGGATGACTATTATAAAGATACAAAGGGCAAGAGTTGGTGAGGATGTGGAGGAAAGGGATCCTGTACACTGTTGGTGGGAATATAAATTGGCCATTCTGGAAAACATATGAAGTTTCCTCAAAAAACTAAATATAGAATTACCATTTGGTTCAGCAATCCCACTTCTGGGTGTATAACCAGAGGACATGAAATCAGTATCTTGAGAAAATATCTGCACTCATGCTTATTGCATCATTACTTATAATATGAAAAGTATGAAAACATTCTAAGTACCTACCAATGAATGAATGGATAAAGGAAATATGGTGTATATATGCATGTATATATAATACACGCAATGGAATATTATTTAGCCATAAAAAGAAGGGACTCTGTTATTTGTGATGACAGGGGTGAACCTGGAAACCATCATCCTAAGTGAAATAAGCCAGACATAGAAAGAAAAATACTCATTTATACATAAACTCTTAACGTATTTGAGCTAAAGAAAATGCAGAGTGGAGTGGTGGTTGCCAGGGGCTGGAAGATGGAGAAAATATTGACGAAAGGGTACAAAATGTCACTTATGCAGGACAAATAAGTTTTGGATATTGACTGTACAACACAGGGTCTATAATTAATAATATTCTATTCTACACTTTAAATATTTTCTTAGAAGACAGAGCTTATGCTAACTGATCTTACCACAAGCAGAATGAAAGAGAAAAAACAAGGACAAAAGAAAACCATTAGTGGTAATAGCTAAGTTCATGACATTGTGATGATGGTTTTGTGGATGAATACTTTTCCCTGAACACTTTGAGTTTGAAAGTGTGCTTAGTGGCAGACACAATGTCTTGTCTTTGCATTCACAGTGTCTTGCACAGTGGTTGCCGGACACATAGTGGGTGTTAAACAATGGCTTTTGTGTTCACGCAGTGCTTCTACGGTCTGAATGTACAAGTAGCTATGCCGCTCTCTGAAACAAGATTTTCACATGACGTGAGTTTGTCTGGATAAGATTAATGAAGAAGGACAGAACATTTTTGCCTTCATTTTTCTATTTCTCTATCCAATCATCTCCATCTGTGTCTAGGAAAACAGGAGGGAGGTTATTTCTTTCTCCTTGATTTTAGCCCCAGCTAGTCAGTGAGTGGCATTAGTCTCTGTCGTCCCAGTGACTGGCTCCTATGGCAGTAGGTGGCCAGGCAATTCTGGTTAAATGAATTACTGAGTGACTAAGAACAAACTCTGGGTAGCGTTCAATTTCATTGGACAGGAGTTTGAATCTGAGGACATCAGACATCGAGCAACATTTGTGTGTGAGACCCTGTCAGCGCTAGGGACAAAGTGAATATGGGAATCTCCATGCAAACTGAAGGAGAAAGATACACGTACAGGTCATTGTAACATCAGACTGTCAGATCTGTAACCGAAGTATGAATGAAGATCTACAGAAACAGGTAAAGCAGACAAGGTCAGACTTGTGTTGAGACCTGAAGAGAAAAGAATGCTGATAATCTGATGAAAGGTTTGCTTCTCTATGTTAATTTCACATGTGAGCCCTTTAGTCTTTCATTTTGCTGACCAATTAGATCACCTTCTTCCTGTCTTTGTTGTTTGACTCTAAGGACTAACATTTACAATCTCATCTCTTCATTTCTGTTCTCTTCTTTTGATTTAGACCTTCATTTAGGGCCTTATGGACATTTATTATTACATAAATTTTTTTAAACTTGTGCGAAATATCTTTAAACTGAAAAAGATTTTGAAAAAGAAATTGAAGATTTTTAAAAAACAAAGCAACAACGATAACAAGCACAATAAAGCCTCTTGTAAAGAGGCTGTGTTGAATAATGTGCAAAGATGGGAGTGGTTTCATTTTTTTAAAGTCACTTAGGTAATGAACAAGATATAGCTTATGAGTAAGACTTGAAAAGGTTTGAAAATACAGGCAAGTTTTAAGAAAAAGACACTGCATTCTTTCCAAGTGGAAAGCCCAAGGGGACGGAGGCTTGATGATGCCCTAGATTTCTGAGACGTTCTACACTGAAACGATTATTTGTTTCTTTTGAGTTGCCACATTTTTTTAGGTCATTAGTGGTAGGCGAGCTTGTTAATGCCCCTATCTTTTATCATTATTAATGCCCTTTATTTATTCCAGTAAGTCCAAACCATGGAATAATCTTTAAACATACACATACACATACACACAACGAGAGGCTGTAGTATCTTCTTACTTATTTTTAGTATAGAACATTTAGGACCATAAGCTGTCACAATTTCATAAACTGCTATAATGAACTTATTGTGGCTTGACAACCTTCTCCCCATAGTTGTGGCAATTTTAGCTTCACAACTTAAAACCCTGTTGAGTTCATATACTGGCACTGATGTGCGCGGCAGTGTGCCCTCTCAAAGTTCATACAATGCAGTCCTAACCCCGAAAGTGATCATATTTGGAGATAATTAGGTTTAGAAAAGGCCCTGAGGGTAGAGCCTTATGGAAGGATTAGTGAACTTAAGTGAAGGTATAGCAAGTTTTTACTTTCTCCCTCCACATGAGACACAGAAAGAAGGTGAAAAGGTGACAGTATCTACGAACAAGCCAGGGAAAAAGTCCTCACCCGAACCCAACCATGCTGGCACTCTGATCTTGGACTTGCATCCTGCAGAACTGTGAGAAAATAAATTCCTGTCGTGGATGTCATTCAGCTTATGGTATATTTTAGTGCAGGCTCAGCTTGGATAGGCACCTTTGACCCCACTTTAAGTGATTCCTGTAGGGATTTAGAAGCAAATGGTCACTTTTCGTCTCGATTCCAGCTTCTGTTCCAAATGCAGTGAGGAGCCAGGTACAGCTAAGCAAGTTTTCAACATGGCTTCCTTTCAGGAGTTGGGTCTCAGTATGGGGAGAGGCCTGGTGGTGGCCCCGCGGTGGGCTCAGCTGCACCTTGGTTTATGGGTGGCCTCTGCCAGCACTTCAAGACAAAGCAGGACTCACTGTGAACAGAAGGAAGCCTCAAGCCAGGTTACTTTTCATGCTGTCATTTGCTTTTTAAATTTTTTATTTAGGTAATTCTAATGACAAAGGGTAACTTTCTCAGAAGCTATAACATTGAATGTGGTGGAGTGGACAAACTCAGAATGCAGGGCCTATTTGGAAACCTACGCATTGTCTCTAAATTGTAGGTAGCTAAGTTAGATAAAAATTAATACACAGTCAGAGAGGGACTAGGCTCTCAAGGAAGTCAGCCAAAGGTAGAGACATTAGAATTGTGGCTAAAGGCGCATCTGAAGAAGGCATGGCCTGGGATTAAAGTCACAATGGCCAGATTTACATACTTCCCTAAGAAATGAATGGAAATTCGAGATTATACTGTAATCAGTATCACCCAGTCCATTAAGTCCAGATATACATCAGACACCTGAGTGGGTGACCAGAACACCTGGGTCCATCCCTTACCCCAAACATTCCTGTTTTAGAAGTCATAGATAACCCTAGGTTAATGATGTCATCCATACGCCCTTGCTACTGTCCTGTTTCCCTCTTGGATCGGTATTAGCTAAGTGCCTATACTTGCAATCTTATTGGCTGATTATATTTTGGCCTACTTTGTACCCATCTTGTGATTTTACCCTATGAAACATTCTCAGAGAAAGGACCTTGGTGGCAACCAAGGACCCCTCTTGTCTCTCAGGAGTTATTCCTATCCCCCAGTAAACCTTTCCTACTGTTAACCTCCTTTGTCCTTTGGATTTCGTTCTTTGATTTTAGGAGGCACAAATTTGGCACATTTGATATCTAGCAGGTTGGGAGTTACATTTCTCCCACATCATCTACACCTTTCCCCAAGTTATTGGATTCTCTAGGACGTATTTTACAACTCTTTGTTCTGATTGTGTAGAACAAATTCTGTCCTGTCTGGTACAAAGTTTATTGAATTTTCTCTTCCCCATCCCTTTCCACCATAGAAAACAAATTTTGCCTCCATTTGCTATTAATTTCAACATTTTCCAACATTGCTTTATAGCATATAAATATGCTTCTTGACTTCTTTTTTGAAGTATTATGACATCTCTCTGGTTCCCTTACTGAATGAGTTACACAAAAATCTTTACTGCATGTTTACTTTTATATCTGTATAAAAGTTACATTTTTACCTTTTTCTAACAATTATCTTTTAACACTCTAATTTCTCATTTGGAAAGGGGGATAATCATAACTCTTCCCCTTTCTTCCCTAATTTTGAGATTGAGTTATAATTAACTGGATCCTTAAGGACTGCAAATGTATCTTACTTTTATATTCCTAGTTCATTGAAAGGAGAATCTGCATATCAAAGTGCTTTTTATTATAAAATGCTACAGTAATAGGAGCAACTGTTATTGCTGTCAAATGTTAGTAATTAAACATTTACACAGGAACCGGCAACCTCCGACCTCATTTTGAAAGTGGCTAGAGGGTTCATCTCAGGCAGCATTCAAAGAGCCAAAGGTGCAGAAGTCCTAAGCTGGGCAAATGGGGACATAGACACTTGGCAATAGCTTCCGATTCCAGTGAGGAGGCCTCCCGTGGAAGAGAAAGGTTAAAGGAGACTCCAGAAGATGGCTCTTCTTTTTTGAGTGCTTTGCCACCAGGATTCAGAGGTCAAAAGTGCTTTTTCCATACAAACATTAGCTTGTCTAACACACAATTACTTATCATTCATCCTGGCCTTTGTCTACGCTAAAGTGGGAGGGTAAACGGAGGAGGGTAGAGAGTAGAATTTCTGGTATGTAAAATCTTACAGGGAATATAAAGATTTGTCAAATGCTTCCGGACTGCTAACTCTGATTGGCTGAGTCTGTATTCTACTTTTTATGTTCAAAATACTTATTTCAATTTCAAATATGAAAACTAAACTCTAAATTATGAAGCTAAAGCTCACAGTTTAGGTCACTGTGGAAATATTCTGTGATGGTTTTTCGCTGTACCCTTATGATTAATCGTTTTCATTCTTCAGCTCTCCTAATGCTCAAAATGAATAGGTACATGCAAAAGCTTGTTCATGACATGTTACTAACTGGACGTTTATAGGAAGATAACTTGCATTCACTGAGTATTTGAACTCATCCCTCCTTTACACAGTAGTAGGATGAATAATGGCCCCAAAGATATCAGATCTATGCTAGTGAGCTCTCCATTACAATAACAAACACCTGAGATAAATTGACACAAAAGGAGGAAAGGTTTATTTTGGCTCACTGTTTCAGAGGTGTCAGTCAAGGATCAGTTGGCCCATTGCTTTTGGGTCTGCAGCAAGGCAGTATAACATGGTGGCAGAGTGATATACTTCATGGCAGCATGAGGCAAAAAGATAGCATGCAAGGGACTGGAATACATTATCCCTTTTGGTGACCTAAGGCCCCATCTTTTAAATGTTCCACTACCTTTCAATAGTACCAAGCTCAAGACTAAGCCTTTAACACATAGATTTTGGTGGAAACTCCGAACTATAGCCAAGTTCTAATCATGGAATCTGTAAATGTTATCTTAGGTAGAAAAAGGATCTTTATAAAAGCCTAGATTGTAGTGAGGTAAGGCAGATGGCAAACAACTATATGTCCAAAATTAAATGCAGAGTATGTACCAGTTAAGCCTTAAGCTGCCTTCATCCACAACCCTGTGAGTTGTCACCAGATTTCTGACCCATAACTGATCATAACAAATATAAATAAATTATGATTGTTTTTTAAAGTCACTAAATTTGGGAGTGATTTCTTATTCAGCCCTAGGTAACTCTTATGTTGTTTATAATAATTCAAATATATTCTTAGTAATAGTCTTGTGTTTTCAGTTTGTTGCAGGATTATGTTAAATGTTGTGATAGAACTACAATATAGAGATTGTCCTTAAGGGAACACATTGAAAGTAATTGTTGGTAATGTATTGACATTCTTGTATGTATCTGATATGTCCAGTGAGCTATAGAGATCATGAAATAAATGATCAGGCTCTTTCAAAGCTAAGCTGGTAAGATGTTACTGACCATTTACATTTTCTTTCATCTTGGTTACCTTCTTGCTTTCTCTTTAGAGTTGAAATCTGTGGATGATAAAATTAGGTTGCTTCAGGGTTGAACTGATTTAAATAAAGGGCTTGAAATTGGAAGACTGTTTGGTAAGGTGTGCATTGTACATAAAATACTGAAACAGGAATTAGGGAAAGATGTATCGTAGGAAGTTCTCCTATTTCTGCTACTAGGAGATACTGCCTTGTGCTTACTTTCCGGCAGTACGACAGCAAACGGTGGGAGGGGGCATCGGCTCTAGTGTCTTGACAGTCCTTGTAAAAGGAGGAAGATTGGCACTTAGTGTTTATTTCTGGGATGAGGACACACTGCCTTGAGGCTGCATGATTTGTTAGTGATTACTTGAGTTAGAAAGCTATTTGATTCTTTACCGGAACTGGAAAATGTTCCATATTAAGGCATTAGCTAAGATTATTAAAAGTATTAGAGAGGGTTTAAAAGATAATAATCAGCTAGTTTTCATGTCTAAGAACTTCATGTATGCATTATTTGGTCATTTCAGTTCTGTGGCAAGTAATTCAACACAGTGTCAATTATAGCCAGCAATTCCAGAAGCGATTTTAATTGTGGCTGCCAGGTATCAATAAGATTTACAGATCCAGAGCACAATATTCTCTACAATATGTCCCTCATATTTGGAAGACCATCTGTCTCATTTTCATCTATAATAGCCTCTGCCGAAGCATTTGCATGCCTAGTGACATATTTATTTTTAAACTTATTTTTTATTGGTACATTTTAGATATACATAATAACATTCATCATAGGGAATTTGTACCTGTACATGATCTATCTTGCTTCTTTTTTTCCCATTCCCCTCTCTTCAACCCCTCTTCCACTCCCTATTTACAAAAGCTTTGTTTCCCTTTTTCCCTTCTATTTTTTTTTTTTTTTTTGTGGGTACCGGGGGGTCGACCTCAGGACCTCGCGCACCAGTAGGTGCCCGTGTTGCTGAGCGATATCACCGGCCCCTTTTTTGTATGTGGGCCGGGAGTCAAACTCGGGCCCTCACACTTGCCAGGCAGGAGCTTACGCCACTGAGCCATTTCACCGGCCCAATTCTCCTTTTTTCTTGCCCCCTTTTTCCTATCCCCCTCCCTTGTTCCCCTTCTCATTTGAACATTTTCTTCCCATTTCCCAATATCTATTATACATCTTGGTCCTTATTTACACTTTTGGTTTCTCACATCAGTGAAACAATGTGGTATTTAAACATGCGTGTCCAATTTATTCCACTTACGAGTATGGTCTCAAGGTGCATCCATTTAGCTAGAAATGTCTCAAGCTTGTCCTTCTTTATGGCAGGGTAGTACTCTATTGTATAAAAAAACCTCAAGTGACTTTTTAAAAATAAAGCATTTTGCTACATTTAAAAATTTCAAGAATACTGTACCTTTATTGAGATATAATTTACACATCATAAAATCCAGCCAGTTAGTTTATCTGTCAACGGTTTTTAGTATATTCACAGAGCTTCAACCATCACTAAAAGGTAAGTTTGGGACATTTTCCTCACCCCATACAGAAACCCTGTATCCATTAGCAGTTACTCCAGTTCCTTTCCTAGAAGTAGGCACCATAATGTACCTCCTATCCCTAAAGATTGGCCTCTTCTAGTCATTTCACACAAATAGTGGCATACAGTACTATATGACTAGTTTAATCACAGCATGCTTTCAAGACTCATGAATGTTACAGCATGTGTCAGTAGCTCATTTCCTTTTGTGTTGAAATAGTTCATTGGAAATATAATTTTATTATACATGTATCATTTGATAGGGATCTGGATGGTGTTTACTTTTATCTACTATAAACAATGCTGCTATAAACATTTCTGTACAGGTTTTTATGTGGACCTAGGTTTGCATTTGTCTGAGGTATTGTTATGGGCTAAATTGTGCTCTCCCTACCCTCAAATTCATGGGTTGAGTTCCTAGCTCTTATATCTCAGAATGTATTTTTTTCCACACAGCCTTCATCTTTCTCTATAGGTCAGGCCTAAACACTTCTGGGTATGTTTTCTTAGAAACATTACAATGCTATTTAAAAGATGCAGTGTAAACAGTAAACATTTGCCAAGTAAAAATCCTGTTTAAGTAACTTGTCTTGCCCATTTGGGGGATTTTCCCCAGGGTGATTATCAGTCGGGATTTGCCCACAGAAACAAAAGCAGTTGCAGATACGTACTAAGAAGTAAAGAAAAGCGACTTACACAGTTGTGGAGGCTGGGGAAGTCTGCAGTCTGGAGGGCAAGCCACCAGGAAGGGCCGGCTGGAGCTCAGGCACGAGCTCAAGCCACCATCCGTGGGTTGCATTTCTTCTTTTTCTGGAAGTTTCATTTTTGTTCTTAACGACCTTCACCTGATTGGATTATACGACGCAGATCATTTAGGATTAGCTTCTTAAATAGGCTGATGATGGATTTTACTTTCATTTGGAAAATTCTCAGCTTTACAGAGATGAGTAACTGAATACCTGGAACCATAACCTGGCTAATTTGACACAAAAAACTCATTATTGGACGTGAGTTATTTTTGTGATCACAGAATATCACTATTTATTTTACATTCACATGGATGTTATAAAAGATGTCATACGCAACCTCGATCTTTTCATTTTCCCCCTCCAAAATTAAAAGGAACTCCCTGTTACAAAAGTCTACCAGACTTGCCTATATGGTTGTCGTTGTGTAGTTTTCTTTCTATAATAGGCTTCTGGTTCTCACCAATAAAAATGTTGATATAGCAACTTCCTATAAGTTTGGCTAAAAGCATTTATGCCGATCTCTTGCTCTTGATGAATAGAAATTGAAAATGATTTAAACACAAGTCACAGTGTTTCTCAACTTTTGAGGCCAAGAAATTCTTTATATGTCTCAAAATTATGGAGTGCTCTAGTTTTTATTTTGTATTGGTTATAACTATTTTCCATATTAGATATTAAAACAGCTCATTAAAATACTAAACCTATTACATATTAACATATAATAGCAATGTTTTAAATAAAATGACTTTTCCCCCCAAAATACAATAAAGAAACAACTTAGAGAAAACAGAATTGTTCTACAATTTTGCAAACCCTTTTAATGTTCTCTTAACAGAAGGCAGATTCTTACATTATCTGCATCTTCAATAAATGTGTTGAGTATGTTGGTTTCATTGATATCTGAGAAGAAAATCTTAGGGTTTTTCAGACTCCCTGGAGTCTCAGGGACCTCCAAGGGCCACATTTGGAAAGTGCCCACCTATGGCAAGGGGTCCTTTTTGGGCCTTGCATCCCTCTAAGAATCTGACTAATGATATACTCTCTCTAGGGAGCTGACAGAAGCCACAGAAGTTTTGAGCTTACCCTTTCAAGTGCATCCACGTACCATTTCCTCCCATATGCACTGACTCCAGGTTAGCAATTTGTGGCCAGAAGTCTGACAGGGTCCTTCTTATGTAACGGTGATAAATGCTTTTTCCAATAACAAGACACAGTTCAAAACCAAAGAGGAAGAGGATATTGGAAGATGGAATAGGGGAAGAAAGGAAAGAAAAAACAATAATTAGAAGGTGTTTTACTCAGTACAGGGATCATTACACAGATTGTGGAGACCATTTAAATTCTCTTTTTATTTTGCTGGAATAGACTGAAATATGAAGGATTTGTTTTCAATATAACAAATCATTTTCAATCAACAAAATCAGTCTTGTGTCACTAACAGTAAACAACAGAATAGGATGCAAGGGACGTGTGGGATTCTTCAAGGAGTTCTAAATGTCCCCGAACGGCTGAGGGCAGGGGGAGGCTGGAGCTGGCGATTTTGGTTCCTGCCAAGTTCTTGTGCTACTTTCCGTTTGGAATACTATCTGTTCTATCACTCAGAGGCAAACATACTTATTGTGATACTTGAATTCCCTGTGGGGATATCAATTACACAGACTTCCTCCAACAGAAACATTGCAAGTAGTTCACAGCCCTCCCATGTGATGCAAATTCACATGGGATTCACAGTAGAGGTACCCAGTAATTCTTACGAACAGAACATTTTATAAAACAACCCACTCACTCTGAAGATAAATTAATGAAGATTAGATTTCCTTTATCAGAGGGGGCAAGCTCAAAACACATTGCTTGCACTGTACTGTTGCAATGATCATTTCTATATTGGAAGGCCAGTTAAAAAAGTACAAAATGGCATATTATTGTGGGAGTATGGTTAACTAAATTTTAGAAAAATGAAGACACTTTCATTGAATTTCAGTTGGACTTTGGTCATTTATAAAGTACAGGTGATTCCTGCATTTCCAAAGGTTGTCCTCTGGACAGCTTAATAAAAAGAGATCTCAAGCAAACTAAATCTTTTTTTTTTTTTTTTTTTTTTTTGTGGGTACCGGGGGGTCGACCTCAGGACCTCGCGCGCCAACAGGCGCCCGTGCCGCTGAGCGATATCACCGGCCCCTTTTTTTTGTATGTGGGATCCGGGAGTCGAACTCGGGCCCTCGCGCTTGCCAGGCAGGTGCTTAGGCCGCTGAGCCATCTCACCGGCCCATCAAGCAAACTAAATCTTGTCCAGGCTAGTAAATGAGAGCATAAGATTTAAAAGACATTATTTTTTCCTTTGTTCTCTTGAAAAGGTCTTGAGTTGTGATTAATCATGCATTACTAAATTCAATTCCTAAATATTTCAGTAAATGTTTTTATCACCAACTACTATTATTTATAAATTAGTAGTTACATGTTGAATTATCATGTTAAGATTTTTAGTTTGTTGTTGTTAATGATATGAAAAGGACCAATTTCTTTCTTTCACATTGAGGATTGCATCCTGGGCTTCCTGCATACACACAACCACTAAGTATGCTTGGACCCTAAAAGGGCCCAAGGCCTAGAACTAAATGCATGGTTTGTTATGCTAAGATCACATACACAGAAAAAAGTGGTAACAAAGATAGTAAAGCTATCTGGGCTTGACCCAAAGAATATTGAATTAGGTAATATGTAGCTTGTCATGTATCTTTTCAGTTCTAGCAAACACATCTGGAGTTATTTAAGAGAACAATTCACCAGATCCAAACATATTTCAGCGCTAAGCACTTGGGGCTACTCTAAGGGTTCAGGTATCTTATTTTTTCTCAGTGGTTCATTTATATAGCACCCATTTAAGAACAACTGTAAGTACAGTGATATTTTAGAGAATATAAAGTGATGGAGAAACGGAACTAAAAAATCCTTCGTAGCCAAGAAGATGTGGGGATTAGATCTATATTTGTTTTTGTTTTTTGAGACTGGGTCTTGTTATGGAGCTCAGGCTGGTCTTGAACTCACTGGGTAGCCCAGGCTGGCATCGAACTCATGGCAATCCTCCTGCCTCAGCCTCCCGAGTGCTGGGATTACAGGCATGTGCCACCATGCCCAGCAATTTGTATTTGTTTTGAACAACTGGAAAAACTTTCATCACAATTGTTCTGAAGAAACAATGTATGTAAAATATACTTGTCAACATATATGGAAGTCATTACAGAGATCTATCAAAAAACTAAAACTAGAAATTTCATTTGACCTAACTATTCCCCTTCTAGGTATCTTCCCAAAAGAGCTAAAGACATTGTATTACAATGACACGTGCATACCAATGTTTATAGCAGCAGAATTCATAATAGCTAAATCCTAGAAGCAGCCTGTATGTCCATCAACAGATGAACGGATAAGCAAAATGTGGTATCTATACATAATGGAGTACTACTTGGCTATAAAGGAGGATAAACATGAGACATTTGTAGGAAGATGGATTCACCTGAAAAACAGTGTTATGTGAAATAAATCAGACACACATGCTTAAATACCATATGGTTTCTCTCATTTGAGTAAGTCAAAGTACAAAAAAAAAAGAGCAAAATGAAAAACTGATGAGAGGAATCAGGGAAAGAGATCTTTTCGTAAAGGGGAAGGGGTCTGAGAGACTTGAGGGTGAGGGAACAGGGGAGAGGAAGCGGATGCCAAAGGACTGAAGATGTGTTATGTACACGAACCAAATACCATGAATGTAGTCATTTTTTGTTTTTGTTTTTATCTTTTTGAGACAGGGTTTCACTATTCAGTTCAGGCTGGCCTCGAACTCACAGCGATCCTCCTGTGCCAGCCTCCCAAGAGCTGGGATTACAGGCATGCGCCACCATGCCCAGCCCGAATGTAATTATTATATGTGGTAAACATGAATTAAAAACAACTAAATTAATAAATAGAAATAATAATGAAAATGGGGAAAGGGAATCTAGAGATGGAGGGAGGTGAGTGGGAAGGGAAAGGGGAAAAAAACAATCAAATGTTAAATATTAAACACATATACCTTTAAACAAATGCTAAATACATACACCTACTCCCTCAGATGAATATAAACTTGATGTACTACAAACACGCACTAATAAAAAAAAAATATGGAATTCCTTAGAATTAGTAATTTTGACATCATTTGTTGAGGCAAGAAAATCCATATGGTCTACAGCTTAGAAATGAAACAATTCCACAATTTCAATTTCCACTAAAATATTTATTTAATGGAAGGTATCTTACAGAAATAAATAAAGAGTAGTTTTTCTCTAATACAGATCAGTGTATCTATATATATATATATATATTTTACAAAATTGAAGCATATCAAATTGTTTTCCTTAAAACACAGCACACAAAGGAATACTAGGAAGCAAACAAACAATACTGAAATAGTTTCATTATTAAAGTATCGCCACAGGCCTTCTGAATCTCAGCATCACATTGGATTTAGTGGAAGAACGTGTGATTTGGAGTCAGGGGTGCTGAGCTCCAGTTTTTTGCTACATGTTACAGGCAGGTATCTCAGTATTTCTGAACCTCCACTCTTTATTGTTAGAATAGGAATGATATTAATTACACCAATTTCACAGGGTTGCTCAGAAAAATAAACACATAAATGTACAGAAAAGCTCTTTATAATAATGTAAAGAGCTACAAAAATAATAATTCTGCTTAATTTCATAAAAAAGAATCAAAGTATACCTCCTTTCAACTGAAGAATAAGCACCGGAAATGTGTGTTTTCTTCAGCTGAATTATGTCACACTATAAACCTGGGGTAAGAAAATGCACCTTTGCTAAGCACCAAAGCCTCTTGGTGACGGAGGTCCAGTGGATATTTCTATTACAGTTTTCTGGGCAGCTAAGTAGGAGCCAACAAGTCCTGAAGGCCATTTAAATTCTGAAGGATCAAAGAAAGCAAACCAAAACAAGAGCATCTGTAGTATGTCACGTGGCCAGGATACAGTGAGCTACTCCTCATTTAGTGATTTCACAGCCCATTAATTCTTCACAGAAGAATTATCACTTGGTTTTCATCACTACAATTATTTGCTTATGTGAACAAAGCATTCTTTTGTTGAAAAGATCAAATACTAGTCCTTCAGGAACGAATGACTGAACTGAAATAAAAAATTCTATCATAAATTTAGGTGTTAGTGGCTAAAATGTATAGCTACATAAGAACACAAGAAAGGAAAACAATCCAAGATATCAGTATAATAATGATTTAAAAAACCTGCCATAGTTCCATGTTATAATGGTAAGACCAATAATCATAAAAATTGCAATATTTACAGATGTCAATCAAAATATATAAAAACATAATAAAAAATTAAGAGTACAGAAAATAGTTAATTGTAAGGTAAATGTTAATACACTTAAAAATGTTATTTAGAGCTAACAACTTAACACTGACACCACTTAACACATAACAGAAAAATATGAAGTTTTCAGTATTTTGATTTTTAGTAGAAAGATACAGAGAGAAGAAAGAGTTGCCTACCATTAACTTATTGTTAGAAGTTGAATTACTGTGAAGTTACTATGCAAGATGTTACAGCTGAAACTCACTCACATGACTAGGAGTTCTTACAGTTCAGCATTTACTTAAAATACTACGGACAAGATATTTATTGGTAAATCATGTGCCAAAGACACTGAGGACCCTTCCAAAAATGAAATCTATGTTGGTTGAATATACCAGGTCATACAGAACTAGACTAATTTCCTTTCTCTCTTATTCTAGCTCTTTTTAAGATTGATCTTATCAAAAGAAAAGTATTCATTACCTCTCTTAGTTCTTTTGCCTCATTGGACACTCTCTGGAACAAAAATACATGTTTTATTAGGGTTGGAAAATTTAAAATCTTTATAGATCTTTTGAAAGCAGCAAATTGAAAAAGACTCAATAAATAGTAGGCCAGTGTATAATCAAAAAACGAAACATTCACTTGACTAGGAATAGTGTTTACTGACATCTACTGGAGTTTTTTTTAAACTTGTGACATTTTCCTACCTACACCTATGGAAGTCTGTTAATACAAGAGTGAAGTGTGGAATGAAGCCAGCAGAGTTCACTCGAGCTCTTCAGGTTCTTTGGTAAACAGGTCCGCCAGATCAGCCACGGTCAGGACAGAGGCCTCTGAATGCTTCCCTGATGAGTTCATGTGACTGCAGCGTTTTCCAAGTGGGCCCGGTTGGAAAGAAAGCCCAAGAAACCAGTGAGCACATTTATAATAAAAGACAAGACACATATGTGTTCCTAAGGTGCAGTAATGGGCCTAAAAACAAGCCTCCCGGAAGAAAGTAGGTGATGAGGTTATTACCTCTCATCAAAATTACCTGCAGATTTCTATATGTTATTTTCTGTCTTTGTCATACAATGTTTTATGTAAGAAAGGAAGGAAGAATAGAAAAAAGGGAGGGAGGAAGGAGGGAAAGAAGAAAAAAGAAAGGAAGAAGGAAAGAAAAAAAAAAAGAAGGCCCCTATAAGGTTTGCTGTAAGGTTCAAAGCTTACAATTTACCTCTGACCATGAAAAGCTAATGTGTAAAGAGAACTTCAGAGGCTTTTCTAATTGCTTTTAAAAATTTACTTAGCTTAAATGCAGTCACTAAGGTCTATCGCATAGAAGAGCCTTCCTGTCTGGGTGGAACCCCTTCCTGCCCGTACACCACAGCTTGGAGGAGGCTTCTGTCCACCCGCTTCTCTGCCATGCAGAGCAACTGGGAAACCCTCTCCCGAGAGGCAGTCACCTCTCACTCTGCGGTCTTCCTATCCTTTCGCACAGAGTAGAAAGGTATCAGTTTGTTCCAAAATGATTTTAAAGAAAATTTATAGCATAAATAGTGGAAAGCTTAATGATTTCAAAGACAAATCTTAAAACTAAGGCTGTTTTGGTCTCTTCTGTTCTGCCTCTGGATCAATACCACAATCGCCAGCCAAGTTGTAAAATTCAGATATTTCTGTTTGGAAGTGACTAACCAGTACTATGTAGCAATACAAGTTGAGTTCTACACCTACAAAACTAAGGCTTAGGTAGGGCATAAATATATTTTATTTAATCCAGTTGTAGTGGTGTATGCAGTTGAAGATACTTAATGGCTAGGCATCCTAGGGGAAGGTTGAGTCCATAGATACATGTACAGAGAGAGCTGGATATATGAAGTTGAGGCAGGAGCTAAATGGGCATATCCAGGTCAAGGGATATATACTTGAGAGTCACAAGGGATATATATTTGAGAGTCCAGTTATAGTGCTCTAATCCTGCACTCTATGAGGTTGAGGCAGTAGGATCAAAAGTTCAAGCCTAGTCTGGGAAATGTAGTGAGACGCTGTCTCAAAAAGGTTTAGGGATGTAGCTCAGTGTGAAGGCCCTGGGTTCAATCCCCAGTATCACACATGCCACCTCTGCCCCGAAAAGACGTGTTCTTTAAAAAGTAACCCAATGTGGTAAAGAGAAGTGTGAGAGTTGAAAATGCTTTTACATATTACAATCTATTAATAACTTGAATATAGAATGTGCGAAACATTAACTGGGAAATACCAGATAGGTAAAATATATTTCCTTACTTTACAAAAGAATTTGCATCTTTTGTTGCCTTCTTAGTGAAAAAGTTCCAAACACATCCTCCTATGTAAATAAACAGGAAAACCCTGCATGTACTAACAAGACATTGCTCCCTACCTCCTCTCTGCAGTTTTCAGCATTGCCTGCATTCTTTCTTCTATTGTTGCTTTAATTAAGAATCTGTGTACAATGGTAGGCCTAAAAGGGACATAACAATTATAAGTTTAAAAACACCTTAAATTAGTAGACACTTATCAAAAGAAGAAATACAAATGGCCAATAAGTACACACAAAAAATATTCAGCATCTTTGGCAATTAAAAAATGTGAATGAAAACGACACTGAGATTCCATTTTACTCCAGAAAAATGACTATCATCAAGGACAAAAAACAACTAATTCTGGCAGGTTACAGAAAAAAGGACCTATTTTACATAACTGGTGGGAATGTAAGCTAGTACAACCACTAAGGAAATCAGTATGGAGATTCCTTGAAAACTAAAAATAAAAACTCCATTTGACCCACCTACACCTCTTCTGGGTATCTTCCTGAAAGAGTTAAAGACATCACATTATAGCGATAAATGCACACCCATGTTTCTAGCAGCACAACTCACAACAGCGAAACAGTAAATGCTGGAATATGTACCCCCCAAGGTGAATGCAATTGTAAACATGTATGCATGAAAACATATACTAATCAAAAAGAAACTAAAATAAAAAATCATACAAACTGACTTCACATTTTATATGCTTGCTGTATTCACCAGTCAGTTGGTACCCACTTGTGGCAGGTACTCATCAATGCGCTTACACGGAGGGCAGCTCAGCACTATTTGATCTACTGACCCTCTAGTGAGAAAAGAGACAATAAACCAAGCAGTCAGGTAGTTTCATGTAGAGATAATATCATGAGGAGCTGGAATGTATGATCTGGAATATGAGAGATGGAGATGAGGCCAGGAAACAAGGAGAAGCAGGAAAAGCACCCGAACGGAAGAAGCAGGATTAGTTCCTGGGAAAAGAACACACTTGGAGAAAGCTTAAAATGTATAGGAGGCTGACAGGAAGCTAGTGTGACAGAGGTGTTACTGTTCATGAGGGAGACAAGTGATGACAAGGCTGGAGAGACAGGCAGGGGCCAGAGCACACTGGGTTTTGCAGGACATGACCAGGAACTGGACTTTATGGCTGTGGTGGAAGCAGAGAAGCCAGTTAAGAAGTTCTGTAATCCCACAGGTAAGAAAGGGTGGATTGTACTCTGGTTGTATGAGTGGAGATAGTAATTAGTCAGCAGATATGGAAATCTTCTGGAGGTGGAGGTAAAGTTGACAAGACTTAAATGATAATTTGGATGTGAGTTGTGACAACTGAAATACAGAAGAGCCCTAGATTCCTTATCTGAGCCAACTAGATATGACAGCACTAGATTCTAAGATGAGGAAGGTTTGAGGTGGGTTTGGGAGGTTTGGGAGGGCAATAGGAAAGCAGTTGTGATTTGCCCATGTTAAACTTAAGGTACTTATTAGCTAGGCATCTTAGGGGAAGGCTGAGTCCATGGATACATGTACAGAGAGAACTGAATATATGAAGCTGAGGTAGGACCTAAATGGGCATTTCTGGGTCAAGGGATATATATATATATATATATATATATATATATATATATATATATATATTTATATTTGAGAGTCACATACCTATCAATGCTACTTGCAGCCCTGGGACTGATAAGTAGGTCATCAGTGGTATGCTAAGGCCAAAAACCCAAATAAAAAGGCTGAGAGAATGGGAGCTTTAGGAGCTGGAGGGAGAAGTGGAATGTAGGGGAGTGTATATTTATTTTTAATTACCATGTTCCTGCTGGCTTGAACCACTGGTGATACAAGCCACCCAATGGGACTGTCCCATGCTGCCCACTGGGACAGTCGCGCACGTACTACTGGTGGCTGGGCTAGCAAAGAGTGTTCATACAGCCAGAGAGATTCACATATGCACAAACAGAGGTGATAATCAACCTGACATTTCTAGGGACTGTAGGAATTTGAAGTTGCTGAAGTATGAGAAAAGGAGTGGCAGGTAATGAGGTCTTCCATGTGAGACCTGGAAATATGGGCTACCATGTAAGCAGTAGCTGGGAGAGCGCACAGAAAGTTTTAATTTTAAATGGAAAAGAGACGTGTTCATCAAACAAACCCTTAACAAGATGTGGCAAAGTGACTTAACTAATAAATGCAGGCTTAATGCAGTTTATCTTAGATTTGTTTTTTTGTTTGCTTTGTGCTGTATTTGTAAACATTAACTTGTCCTTCTGGTGTTTTCCTAAAACCTGGACTGGACTCATCTCAAATTTATTTATTTTTTTGTGGGTACCGGGGGTCGACCTCAGGACCTCGCACGCCAGCAGACGCCCATGCCGCTGAGCCATCTCACAGGCCCTCATCTCAAATTTAAAACCACAGATCTAAAAGGCCATTGAGCGCTACCCAGCAATTTTACTATACTATTGGATGGATTTTTCTGCTTCCTGAGGAGACTGTAAGTCTGCGTCTTCCTCCTCCCCACTGATGATGATTCTGCCTCATATCGAGAAAACAGATACAATCAGAAGTATCTCACCTTTCCATCATCATCTTGCAGTCAGCCTACATCAATCCCTGTGTACTTCACTCCGTAGAGTTTTTTTGACCACTTTTTATGTACAAGACACTGTTCTAGGTACTTGAGATCCAGTTGTAAGAGGATTGGTGGAGAGACAGCTCATAAACAATAAGCATATGACGATACACTACGTCGGGAACTAAAGTGGTAGATCAGGGTGAGGAAGATTAAAGGTGCAGGTGGTGGCTGGCAGACCTTATTGAGAAGGTAACATGTGAACAAAGACTAAAAGAGATGGGGAAGTTAGTCATGTCGCTATCTGGGGCAAGAATATTTCAGAGGACAGTGCACTCCGTGTGCCTGGTCTGTGTGAGGAACAGCAAGGAGCCAGGGTGCTGCAGAAGACTGCGTCAGGAAGGAGAAGTAGGGCAGGAAGTCAAAGGACTTCAGGGGAGGGAATTACACTGGGCCCAGCAGGCCACTGTGAGGACTTTTCTTTCACCTGTGTGATACAGGGATCTATCAGAAGGCTCTGAGCAGAGGAAGGACTCAGTCTAACTCAGGATGTGAAGGAACCATTATGAGTGCTGCATTCAGACCAAGGGGAAGAGGAGCAAGGTAGAGTAGAAGCAGGGAGAGCACTGGTGGCTGCCGTAGTCACCTGCTGGGAGGGAATGGGGAGCTGACTGTGCTGGGAGTGGTGCACATGCTGAGAAGTGGTCAGGACTTTTTTATATTTTATTTTATGTTGTGGTAATGGGGAATGAACCCAGAGTCTGCACAGTGACCTAGATTCCCAGCTCTTTTTTCATTTTTTATTTTGAGACAGGATCTAAGTTGCTAAATTGTCCAGGCTAGACTCAAACTTGCATTCCCCCTGCCTCAGCCTGCCAGACTGTTGGGATTACAGTGTTGCCACCCCAGCTTCTGGATATATTTTGAAGGTAGGACTGATATTATCTGTGAACATACTGGAGATGGGGTGTAAGAACGTCAAGAGTAACACCCTGAGCTTTGGCCTAGACCATTAGAAGGATGAAAAGGCTGCAGCTAAGCCAGAAAAGACTACACTACGCCAGACTTGGTGAGGGAAGAACGGAAGTTTTCTTTAGATATAAGTTTGAGATGTTTATTAGACATCCAAGTAAGAGATTTCTGTTCTACCCTCGGATATGTAAGTCCAGAGTTTGGGAGAGAAGCCTGGGCTTGAGGTACAAATTTAGAGGTCAGAAGCAGAATATGGGACTTTTAAGTCAAGAGACTGAATGGGATTTCCTAGACCAGAGGACCAAGAATGAAACTCCAGGGCATCCCAAAGTTAAAAGGCTCTGGAAGCAGGTGCAGTAATAGACAAGCAAAGGCCACAGATAAAGATCAAATCAATGACGTGGACATGATCAACTGTGTCATGGGCTATCAGAATGTCAAGATAAAGAATCTCATCATTGTGGTTTGATCATTCATTTTAGCAGCATGGAGATTAAAACTAGTTTCAGTGGCATAGCAGAAGTGAGTACTTATAAGACACAATGGGATTTTATATATTCTAATGTAACAAACATGCAACGAGGAGAGGGTAGGTGACTGGCGCAGGGTCGGGAAAGTGGTGGCAGATGTAGGGCTGCAGTCCATGCTTTAGCCACAACTCACTGCTCCTTCTGTGTAGCTCATAGGGCCAGGACTTTGATGAGTTTTGCTGCAGAGAAGAGGAAGTGACTAAAATTGAGACAGAATTCTTTTTGTCCTTCCAAATGGGAGAAATAAGAGAATGACTCATTAGGGGTCAGAACAACTAGGGGAAAAAAGAGGGAAAGGAATGCTGGATCCATATCCTTGAGGAGGAGGAAGATACAGGACCTAACACTGAAGTGTGGGGTTGGTGTCAGGAAGGAGCATGCACAGGTCATCTCAAGTAACAGGCAGGAAGGCACAATGTATGATCCCTTTTATCACAAAAAAGTGTCTCTACGCTTTCAAAAGCCAGCCACTGCATTTGTCCCATCCATTCTTACATTCTCAAGGACTTTCCTATAGTAACATATCACCACATAAATATATCTTAATATCATTCATCTATAACATCTTTAACGACAGGGCTATAATTTGTATGTCTCGCTGTCTCTTTTCTAGCCCAGCTTTGAAATAATTATTCTTCTTTCAAGACTCGATCTAGGGGGCCGGTGAGATGGCTCAGTGGCTTAAGCGCCTGCCCGGCAAGCGCGAGGGCCCGAGTTCGACTCCCGGATCCCACATACGAAAAAGGGGCCGGTGATATCGCTCAGTGACACGGGCGCCTGCTGGCGTGCGAGGTCCTGAGGTCGTTCCCCCGGTACCCACAAAAAAAAAAAAAAAAAAAAAAAAAAAAAAAAGACTCGATCTAGGGGGCCGGTGATATCGCTCAGTGGCATGGGCGCCTGCTGGCGCGTGAGGTCCTGAGGTCGACCCCCGGCACCCACAAAAAAAAAAAAAAAAGACTCAATCTAATGAAGTCTTCCTTGATTCCCTAGGGCACAGAGGCTCACTGCCTTTATGTTCACCTGACATTAAATCATCTGTTTCCTATACTACTTAGTGACCTTCTATGTATGTTCCCATCTGGGGAATAAACTATGTCCTATGAAATTTAAATCTTCGGTAAGCAGTATGATGCCTGACATTTATTAGGTGTTCAGTAATAATGAGTGCTTAGTATGGATTTGCTTATTTTAAAACATTCAAGACATCTAATGTTCATGAAGTAATGTATTTGGGAGGCCTTATCAAAGATAATAGTTCATGCTGATAGTTGATAAAGGTAGAACATGGCATGTAATATTCACTGTTAGGTTTGTTTTGGGCCCCCAAACTAAGTCTACCTCTTAGAGCTGACCTTAGATGATGTTTTTTCTTAGGCGTAAGGAGCCATCTGTTTTCAGTCATGCAGGAGATAATTCTTTTAGACATTTGCTTACTTGGCAATCAAAACTCAATTCTCAAAGTTATGATATACTGCCTTTAACTCTACAGGTTTTTAAGAATTACTAACAATATTTTTAGATGAAACAATCAGATTTTTGTGGGAACAAAGACAGAAACTCTGGAGAATTCGTGAGTTTGCTGCTTAGAAGAGGCACAGTTGGAAATTCCACACCCTTTCATCACGTAATAATGCTTAAAATTTGAATAAGGAAGTACAGGTTGAGCATCCCTAGTCCAAAAATCCAAAATTTTTTGAATATAGACATGATGCTAGTAGAAATATCCACACCTGACCTCACGTGATGGGTTGTAGTCAAAACCCACATAAACTAAAATTATTGTAAAATTAATCTCTCTCAGGTTATATGTATAAGGTAAAATATAAAGGAATTTCATTATTCTATATGGACTCTATCCCTAAGATATCTGATTATGTATATGCAAATATTCCAAAATCTGAAAACAATCTGAAATTTGAAATGCTTTTGGTCCCAAAAATTTCACATAAGAGATGTTCAACCTGTGCTTAAAAACAAACAGGCTACAATGGACATAAATGAAGAGTTTAAGTGCTGATCTGGCGTCTGGCTGACGCGGATCTCGGTCTTACTTGGTCTGCCCAATTCGGTGTACCCGCCCTATGGCCTGCAGCTCACGGGCAGGGTTCAGGATGGGCTCCACCAAGAGAACATGTGTTGCTTCAATGATAGTTAATCCATTAGAACCTGTGTGCAGGGGCAGCAGCAAAATATTGATTTGGGGATCATGTTTAAACGCTGATAGGTTCTCCTAAAAAAGAAAGGCACATTTTAATTTTAGCTGGAGTAATTAAAATAAGAGCAGAATGTTATAGCTCACGGTAAAGATGTTAATGGTACATTAGGTCATTGTGATATATAACAGGTCAGAAAATTAAATATAAAATTACTAATTTCAGAAAATGGAAACCTGTTGCTTATCTTTCCTTGTGGAAAAAATTATCATCTAAGTTCTCTTGTGCTCTGTAAAATATAGTGGAAATCACAAGGTAAATGCATGAGATGTACATAAATTATATGAGCTTACAAGAAAGAAAGAAGTGTGCTAAAGTGATGTGAGATAAGAGATATGAATCTGCTAAGTTTTGTGTGTATGTGCATGTGTACCTTATGATGTGCACTTGTCACTGTGCTGAAAGTGACATGAGAACAATTTTGACCATGGTACTTTTGTCTGACATAGAGTCTATAGAACTTAATCCTAGGTTCCTAAGGCCCTGTTCAAAAGGTACACTGTAGGCAGTCTTTTCCTACATTAAAGGATTTCAAGTCAGAAGGCCATTGAAAAAAGGATAGTCTTTTTAAGTGGTAAAATTAAAAAGACTGAGAATACCTATTTTTTTTATTATGCTTTAAAATGCTAACTTCAGAAGTAGTCAAGAACTCAAATCCCACTTCTGGGACTTGTATGACACATGACAATAATGTAAGTAAGCTAGTTAGCAGTTTTGGTTTACACTGAATTTACTACAACAAACAAGAGTAAAATCGTGACATACCTGAAATGTCTTAACACGACTGATTTGTGCGAATTCCATGTTGTTGTCGATAAGAGCTTTTGAAATAATATCTAATACATCTTGCCACTAGAACATAAAACATAAGAAACCCAGTATTTATACACAGTTTTTGTCTAAGGAGGATTTAAGGGGACTAAATCATAGTAACTTTTATAACTCAGATTTAAGTAATACAAACAAAACCTTCAAATGCAGTACCATCAATATTATTTAGCTGAGCTGTAGCATAATTTTTTTTTCTTTTGCATCAAAAGTTGGTTGAAAAATAGGATAGGGCTGGTGAGATAGCTCAGCGGCATAAGCGCCTGCTTGGCAAGCACAAGGTCCTGAGTTCGACCCCCGGTACCCACAAAAAAAAAAAAAAAAAAAAAAAAAAAGGAAGAAAAATAGGATAAAAACATGAGTATTTTTGAAAACTTAAGATAAATCATAGAAAATAAATAATGCAGTGTTTAGTGGATTTATTCACCTTATTTATCTTTCAAAAATGAAAACTGTTGGAGATTTATTCTATTCTTTATTCAATAATTTTCTTAAAAAAACAAATTCATTTGTGAAATGAGACTTCCAAGGTCATAGATTCCAATTTTCAAAATATTAAAGTAAGAATATCTTTAAATGAAATTAATATAGAATCATAAAACAGAAACTGCTTTGTAAAGTATTATCTAATTTCTCTAGAAAGAATTCTATCTTAAGGATATGGAAAAAAATTGAATATGAAAAAAAATCTAACAGTAACTTTAATTCATAACTGTATTAGGGCAAGCATCAGAAATTAGTTCTCAGACGTAAAATGATCAGAGACAGAAAAAGGGCTCGAGTTAATATTGCAGAGGAAAATATAAACTGTACCGTTGAGAAAACAAGTGCTTTAGCTCCTGGATCTGTACGCTGTATTTTCATAAGAGTTCTGATCACAGCTTCCACTTTTGTAGAGTGGCTGCCCTTTGAACACAAAGAAGAAAACACAGCATTACCAAACATAATGGGAAAGAAATGATCAAATTCATACATGCCTCAAAACCAGTGAGCAGGTACATAAGCATTTCCTTTTTTATTTCATATTTTCTGGAAATTTTCTTTAGCTTCACACTGTAGAAGTTATGGAATATTCTCCCAGAGAAAACTGAATATAATGGTATAAACAGAAAGTCATACAGTAATATAGCAAAGATAAGATTTTTTTAGTTAAGTAGCTACGTTTTATAGTTACCAGCTACTCTCACTTATTTCAAATGTTATGGGCTTCGAAACTCCAAAGTAACTAAATGGGGAGGATCCAACCAATGAAGAATAATTTCTTAAAACGGCATGACCACAGACAGTGATGGAGGCACACTCAGATTGAGGCAGATTTGAATAAAGCAAACACTCAAAAAATGTGTTTTTTGTATCATTTATAACTATTCCCTCAAAAGAATATGAAAATGATAAAAAAATAGAGAAACAAGACAAGGAGGAAAGTATATCAAGTGTTTCTGTGGGACCTACAAGAGTTTTCCTGCTGAGTGCAGAGAAATGGTACGACAGATGTTAATGGTATGGGATTTTGAATGAGATAAATCTAAGCACAACTCACTAGTCATACAGGTTTTAACTTTCTAAGCCTTCTTTTCCTCATCTGTCAAACAAGGATGATAATTACATCTACTTCCAAAGGTGGCTATGACAATTCAATGACAAAATGCATACACAATGTTTAGCCTAATACCTGGCAATAAATGAACACTCGAAAGCTTACTATCTTTCTGAGACTTTTGGTAGGAGTATTATAATGACTCAGATTATTCGGGGTGGGCAGATCTAATACAAAAGACGCAAAAATATTTTCACAGCAGTATTAGCCCTCCCTCAACCCTCTCAATAGCATTTTTACATGAAAAAACATTCAAAGGCAAAAATATGAAAAACACAAGAAAGAAAGTAATGCTAATTTGAAGTTGTCAAGATAGAATCATGGAATAAGTTTTAAAATCCTCATGCTAAAATCCTGAGTCTACACTTATTTCTCTGGACATACAGACTTTCAATCATACTTGCAAGGTTAAAAAGTATTAGAAAGGGACCAGTTTCAATCTAACGATTATTTCAGGAAATTAACATAAGAACGATCATTTAGTTTAGACAGAATCATGAATTTCCCTTGCAATGCCTCGTTTTTCAAAAACACTTCCAGTGATTTATCAGGATAACTATGAACTCTTCCTTCTATTAAGCTATTTCTTATGTAAGTTCAAAAGAAAACCAAATAAGCTTTTAAAAAACATTCCAGGACCAGTGAGATAGCTCAGTGGCATAAGCGCCTGCCTGGCAAGCGCGAGGTCCTGAGGTCGACTCCCGGTACCCTCATTAAAAAAAAAAAAAAAATTCCGAACTCAGTGTTAAATCTATGTAGGAAAACATCAGTGGATTCTCTTTTACTGAAGTCAGATAAGTTCACTGGTAGCTGTCAATCCCTTCCAAATGCCACAGTTCTGAATGATTGTCCCAGCCTAGTTATTTCCTACAATGAAAGAAGAGTAATGCTGAAGAATCACAATCAGAAGCTCTGCTTGGCAAGGAGCCTCATTTGAGATGAAATTCATACCCTCCTCTTCCAAATGGACCCAGAGTGGCTACTGAGAATAGGAAAAATGGAGATAGAAGTTGGTGGGCCATATGTATCTGTGGCTTAACTTGAAAACAAAGCTAATAAGTATTTGTGCTAAATCAATTCATTAAAGAATCTCCACAAATGTTTTCACATTTGAGACTACTGATGAAACTTAATTGATAAATCAGCATGAAAATATTACTTCAAGTTATAAGATGCTATGTCAAAAATTTACCTGAGTTGATTTTAGTAAGAATCCGTAATTTGCTGTTAAATGAAAAGAGAATGTTGTAGACAATAAAGAAAGGATTGTTGATATAAAAAGTTAACAGAGAAAGGCATTATACTGAATAAAAGATAAAAATATGGTTTCTAACTTTGCCAGGTATTTCATAAGCACTTTTTGGCTAACCTAAAGAATTACCAAGGAAAAAGCAATATATGTTGATTGGGCAAATTAGCTAGCAAAAATACACAGGATAAAAAATACCTTTGAATTTTTAAAAATTTTTTTATGCCCAATACTCTCTAAATGCTACTTAGAATCTGGCAGTTATCATTCTAAATAGGCACTTTAGAAGCCTAAATAAAAATGCACATACAATCCAAAAATATTTTTAAACATACTTCGCAACACGGACCTTTAACATTGTACCTACCCACCTCAGGATACAGGATTGATGGATGTACCTTGGTTCAATGGCTGCATGTTCCTGTGTGTCTAACATTCATTAAATATTTGCGTATTAATAAATATTTAAACTGATTTCATTGTCTTGTTATTACAAGCAATATTTCATAGCGACTATAATTTACAGCTTCAGGTACATGTGTAAATATTTTTGTTGGAAAATGGAATTGGTCAAAAGTTAGACAAACCTTTTATATATGTGGATTTTGATAGGTTCCTCATCAAACTATTTAAAAATGCTGTAACTCTTTAACAGTTAAATGTGTTGCTTCTTTCTACACTTGGTATAGTTCAGTTTTTGCCAATTTGATTGGTGAAATGAAGAATTTTCATTTAGTCTACATTTTCCTGAAAGTGAGTTTGACTATAATTTACTGGCCATTTAGAAGTCTTCCTTTATAAACTGTGATTTATTTATTTGTTTATTTATTTATTTGTACCGGGAATCAAACTCAGGACCTTGTGCTTGCCAGGCAGGTGCTGTGCTGCTGAGCTATACCCCCGGCTAAACTGAATTTATATCTTTGGCCAAATTAAGACATTTTCGTCACGATATGTAAGGCCTCTTGATACAAATGTTAAGTGTAGATTGTATGTATTTTTACATTTTTTACTTCATCGTTCATATTTAATGGTGTTAAATGCAAAAATGTAGGTAAAAGTGCTATATTAATACATTATACTAGTTGCAATAGCTCCCAAATACTTGATAAATGACTTCTGGACATTAAGCACTTTTTTTTTTTGTGGGTACTGGGGGTCAACCTCAGGACCTCGCACGCTAGCCGGCGCCCGTGCCGCTGAGAGATATCACCGGCCCTTTTTTCGTATGTGGGTTCCGGGAGTCGAACTCAGGCCCTCGCGCTTGCCAGGCAGGCACTTACGCCGCTGAGCCATCTCACTGGCCCCATTAAGCACTTTTTGACTTAACTATTTTATTAGTTTTTTTGTGCTTGGCATTTATTCCTGCATAAGTGAAAGATGAGGAATTTTATTTTGAGAAGAAAAACATTTCCCTCAACTGTCCTGCCATAGTTATATATAATTTCAGATGTTATTATATCATACCTCAGAATACAATACACTTCTGTTACTCATTGGCTGACATATTATTTAAAAACAAGGATTAAGTGGCATTTACCTTTCTCTCAGAGAAAGGCAAAGGAAATCAAGGAAAACAATCTCATTTATAACAGAATCAAAAAATATAATACTTGGGAATAAACTTTAGGAACAAGGTAAAAGATCTGTACACTAAAAACTGAAACACTGATGAAAGAAACTAAAGAAGACATAAATAATTGGAAAGATATATGGTGCTCATGGATTGGAAGAATGAATATTATTAAAATTACATATTACTCGAAGTAATACAGATTCAATGAAATCCCTTTCAAAATTCCAGTCTTTTGTAAACTGTATACAATCAGTCTACTTAATGCAAAAAATTAATGTTTACATTTAGGCTTTTCAAGTCCAAATGTGCTAAGTAAACAAAATAAAAATAAAAGAGAAGAATACAATTTAAAACTAACATATTTTCATTTTTTCAACATAATCAACCACAGGCAAATCAAATCTTATAATTAATCTCCAGCTTCCACTTACAAAAGCTAGGACTTTGACAAGAGTGGTAGTGAAAAGAAAGAGAATAGAGGACCTAACACAGAACAGGCCGTATGGTTGATTCTGTGTTAGACACAGGATGATGAATCACTGGAACTGGTACTAAGAGAAGTCAGCAAGCAACTGGAGGATGGTACCATCTGTTTAGGATGATCAATGTTAATTTTTTTTTTTATCTACCTATCAGCAGTTATAGAAGAGCTCAGTAGGCTCACTAATCTTATGAATTTTGGTTTCCAGTCTTCAGAAAAGTAAATCTCTACCATATTAAGCTCTATGCATGAACACTCTTCTTTCTTCTCTGCTTGTGCTGCTTTACTTCCAAATGAAAAGCAATTCTGAAAGAACAAGGTTCGTCTAGAAGCAGTCAATTGAAGTGAACAGATAGGACAGACCTTTATCTGCCCCACACATCACTCAAGTCCTGACAACATTTCAAGTTAGTTTATGTTTGGTTATTCAAATCATTCTTCAACAAAGACATAAAAAGGATCCTTCACCATGATCAAGTGGGATTTATCCTTGGGATGCAAGAACATACACAAATTAATAAATGTGATAACTGTATTACCAGGACGAAAGATAAAAAGCATATGATCATTTCAAGAATGAAGAAAAAACATTTGACAAAATTCAACACCCTTTCAGGAAAAGAACTCGCAATAGATTAGGAACAGAGAGACTGTACCTCAATGCCACAAAGGCTGTACATGACAAGCCTACAGCTAACATCAATCATTAAGGTTTTCCTTTAGGATGAAAGACAAGGATGACACTCTTACCACCTCTTTTCAACGTTGTACTGAAGTTCTAGGGAGAACAATTAGGTAATAGAAATAAATTACAGGTATTTTAATAGGAGTGTATGAAGTGAAATTTTCTTTGTTGACAAAATGATCTTATCTACTGAAAACCCTAAAGGTTCTACCACAAAAACTGTAGAACTGACAGATGAATTCAGTAATGTGGCAGGATACAAAAGCAACACCCAAAAATCAATACTGCTTATGTTAACAATAAACTACCCAAAAAGGAAATCAAGGAAAACAATCTTATTTATAACAGCATCAAAAAATAAAATAATTGGGAATAAACTTTAGGAAGGAGGTAAAAGATCTGTACACTGAAAACTGAAACACTGATGAAAGAAACTAAAGATATAAATAAGTGGAAAGATATCTGGTGCTCATGGATTGGAAGAATGAACATTGTTAAAATTACATATTCCTCAAAGCAGTACAGATTCAATGAAATCCCTTTCAAAATTCCAGTGTCATTTTTCATATAACCTCAAATAGCCAAGACAGTGTTGAGTAAAAGTAACAAAGCTAGTGGTAATACACTCCCTGATTTCAAAATATATTACAAATCTTCAGTAATCAGAACAGAAAGTACTACCATAAAAACAGACACACTGACCAACAGTACAGGCGGAGAGCCTAGAAATAAACCCACAGATACGCAGTCAATTGCTCTTTGATAAAGACAACAAAATCGCACAGTGGAGAAGGAGAGTCTTGTCAATGAATGGTACAGTACTGGGAAAGTTACCTGCAGAAGAATGGTTATCTCACCACAAATACAAAATCAACTCAAAATGGAGTAAATACTTACACATGAGACCTGACACTGTAAGACTACTAGAAGAAAAAATATGGAGAAAAAGTTTCTTAACAATGATCACAGAGCCTGGGATATAGCTCAGAGGCACAAGCACCTGCCTGGCAAGCGCAAGGTCCTGAGTTCAATTCCCGGTACCAAAAAACAAAACAAAACAAAAAAAACCACTGATCATAGAATTTTCTTGGATATGACCTAGAAAGCACAGGCAACAGAAGCAAAAATAAATAGTATTTTACCACAGTAAATAGCTTCTGCACAGAAAGAAATAAAAGACTAATGAGACGACCTATAAAATGAGAGAAAATATGTGCTAAATGTACACTGGCAGGGATTAGTTTCCAAAATAGATAAGGAATTTAGAAAACTCAGTAGTAAAAAACAACACAATTAAAAAATAGCCAAGAATCTGAGAAGACATTTCTCAAAAGAAGACATACAGATGGCCAATATTAAAAGGTGCTCAAAATAGTAGCCATCAGGGACATGCAAAGTAAAAGCACAGTGAAATATCACCTCAGACCTGTTAGAATGGTTATTATCAATAAAATGAGAGATAATAAGTGTTAGTAAGGGTGTGGAGAAAAGGGAACTCTTGTACACTACTGGTGGAAAGTAAATCTGTACAACTCAAACAGAAAACAGTATGGAAGTTGCTAAATATAAAAAAATTTTAAATACACACCATATTTTTCAATCATCCTATATATACCCAAAGGAAATGGAATCAGTATGCTAAGGAGACACCCACCCTTACATATCCATTGCAGCACTAGTCACTAAAGCCAAGATATGGAATTTGCCTAAGTATCCATCATGTAATGAGTGAATAAAGAAAATGTGGCATATACACAGTGGGATAATCTTTACACTTAATGAAGAAGGACACCCTATCAGTTGGGACAACATGGATGACCTTGTCGGGGCAGACTGAGGAAGCGTAAGGGAGACGTGAGGCAGCAGGTGAAAGTCTCAGGAGGAGTCAGTTCTGGAGAGCTACTGTACTGCGTGGTGATGACAGTAACGCACACGTGGAAACTATGTTCTCACTACAAAAGAAATAATTACCTGAGGCACTGGATATGTTAATAAGCTTGACCCAATCATTTCACAATATCTACATCCACCAAAGCATCACACTGTACATCATAAATATATATAATTTTTCATTTATTATTTAAAATGCAACTAAATAAGGCACACTCCTGTATCTCCAAATACATGCAATCTAATGCATGTTACAGATAATGGAGAAAAATAAACACAAAGGGTATTTTATAGTGCTATTTTGGCCTGAAAGCAATTTAAATGAATGTTATTATACCATCTTAAATATTACTATATGCATTCTGCTGCTCTAATGTTTCTATCTCAAATAAGTAAATGAACTTGGACTCCAATCTGCTAGTTTCTGAGAAGCTATTCAACATAGTCACTGCTACAGAAAAGAAATAGTCCCTTAATTAAAAAATTATTAAGTAGGAAAAAGTAAGTGGGTAATAAACTGTCAAGGCTGGATGGGGAAAGGCGAAGGAGATAACGATGAAGAAGTACAGATATCAATTTATCCTTGTCCAAGGTGTTAACACAGTATAATAAGATGGGGAAATTGATAGCCTCAGTCCAACTTGGCTTAATTTTGTTAACAGCAGTAAACATACTGACACAAAGTTAACCTGAAATGGTAAGTATTAGGGAGGTGGGAGCGTGGGAATTGAGAGCCCACGAAACTGCTAGATCTTTTTTTTCTAATATATTAGGCTGATAAACTGCATTTAATTAAATGCACCTGTGACTTCCGAAGCTCTTGTCCCTTTGCTCATTCCCTTCTTTTCTTGTTAGTCTCTTCAATTTTCTCAGACACCTAGCTGCCAACCCTATCTCTGTGATCAATGCTTGGTTTGTGTGTGTGTTTCTGAAACATCAATGAGCAAGACCCAGAATAAAGATACCATATCCATCTCCTGCCTTCACTTATCTGTATCTTTGGGATTTCTCTCTGACCTAGTGCTCACCACTGTGAACTAGAGACTGGATGAGAGACATACAAATGTGATTGGGACACTGAGCTCTGCAGTCACAGGCCCTAAACTCTGAGCTACAAGATGTTAAATATATTAAAAGGATGGAAAGAAAACTGTTTTGTTTCTTTGGCGTATATTTAGTAGACTGAAAGAATTCTAACACAAAAGCAATAAAGTAGCATCTGATTTAGAATTTGATCATTCTCTCTGCTCCATGATGAGACTATTTTACCAATGCAATCCTAGACTACGGTCCTGAGTTTCATTCCAGGAAGTCTTAATACAGGGAAAAGGAAGGGAACAAAAACAGTAAAATCTTTGAGTGTGGTACAGAAAGACAATCGAGCTGGCTTCATTCTATTCTTTCACATCTATTTTCTGTCTGCTGCGACCACTTTTTTGGGGAAGAAAGGAAGGCAGAAGGGCAGATAAGAGCTCTGCCAGCTAAAGCAGCAAAATGTTACTTGTACCTGATTCATATAAAAGGAAAACAGTGCTCTATGACTAGAAAGTTACCACTGCTTTGTATGAAGCAAGGCATGCCACTCACTGCTCCCAAGCCAGGAGCTTGCCCATTATATCCCCTTGTCACCGTCTAGTCCTTCTTCTTCCAGTGTCACCTATTTTTTTCTATTTACCTAATCTGGTCACATGTCTCTAACATTCCTTTTTCTGAGCAGCATCTATGGGTTCCCATGGTCTTAGCTCCATCTGCAGAGCAAAGGGCTAAAATGACCGTTGAGTCCTGAAGAACATCACAGAAAAGTCAACACAATGGACATGATGAACATATTAGTCTTATTTTTTACCAAACAGAAGAAGGAACTTTCATGTTTAGAGACTACTTTATGTCAACAAGCAAGCCACAGCTTTAGAGATTTTACATATATTATATACTAATATATATTCTATATGTATCTATGGGATAAACACAATATACATAAAGTACTTCCAGTGAAATCTGTCATCAAGAGGACTTTCAGTCACTCTACAATGAAGGTAGAATGAATTTATTTTCAGAAGTGTTCAGAGCTCTGGAATTTTCCATTTACATAGTAGTCATGGGAAAATTTCTTGAAGCATTATAGCACAGTGAAAAAGGAATCTTACAACAAGGATTCCATGGATAATGGTGGCAGATAAAACTGACCCAGAAATGAAGGAGGCTAGCCTCTTTTATTAGCCAAAGGTACTCAGAAGATTCTTTGAAAGGTAAAGTTCAAATGACAAAGGATTAGGATTGTTTTCCTTTCTATATGACTATATTTATTCTACTTGGTTTTATGGTAAGCAGTATTTATACTGTAACACTGTACACATGTTTACCAATTCTTTTCTGGATATGGAAGACAAATCCATAATTAGATAATCAAGTATCTAATTAGATAATCAAGTATCTATAATATTCATATTATTATATGAATATTATATACAGTATATAAGGGATGCTATAAAAATTAGGATACAGCAGAGAGAATGATTGAAGGAAGAGTAGATATACTAGTTTCTTCATATTTGCAGAGTAGGAAGATTCTGCCTAATCCTAGTGTTTAAAAAAAAAAAAAATTCATGTATCTTATTGAAAGTCCTACAGGCAAAAGTGTTCAATGTTAAGGCAAAGAAAAGAATGGAGGTAAGCATTATTTCTACCGCACACATTTTGTTTTATTCTGAATTAATTAATTTTTTTTTCTTTCTTGTGAATTAATAGCTGGGCATGGCAGCACATGTCTACAATCCCAGCACTCTGGGAGGCTGAGGCAGGAGGACTGCAAGTTTTAGCCCAGCCAGGGCAACTTAGTGACATACCAAGCCTGGCTCAAAATAAAAAATTAAAAAAGTGTTGGCGATGTAGCTCAGTCTGAAGGCCCTGGTTTTAATCCCTAGCACCTCTGCCCATTA
Source organism: Erethizon dorsatum (assembly GCA_028451465.1). Taxonomy (NCBI): domain Eukaryota; kingdom Metazoa; phylum Chordata; class Mammalia; order Rodentia; family Erethizontidae; genus Erethizon; species Erethizon dorsatum. Next base: position 150,022,770 of record CM051823.1, read on the forward strand.
AATCAATCAACCAGTCAATATCAATTTTTTTCTGCCCTTATTTCCTACACACAAATAAGACTTTTTTTTGGGAGGATGGTAAATTATTTATTTTTTCTTTTTCTTTTTTCTTTTTCATAACTAAATAATAAGAACAATAGCTATTACACTGTATATCATTATCTTCAAAGTAGTTACTCAGTACAAGACATAAACCAAAAAGATTCTTACAAAAAAGAAACAGATAAAACGAACTCTCTTTTCAAGGAACTAAAATACACTTTTAGTATAAATGAAACAAATTAGCATATAATTGAAATATTTTTTTAAAATAGCAGAATATGTAATTTAGGGAGGTATCTGAACTTCCTACTTCCTATTTATCTCTTCTATTTTGCTCTTCTGTGTGTATGTAGATATATATAATATACTATATATTATGTATATATAAAATACTATCTATTATATATATAAAATATATAAAAATGTATAGTGTTTCTCATATAAGAGAAATAAAGCAGTGTTTGAGCTTGTGTGTGTGACTTACTTCACTTAACATTATGTTCTCAAGTTGCATCCATTTACCTACAAATGCAGGAGGCTGTAATTTAATTCTTAGACCTTCACTATTTCAATGGTACAATCAGAATCCTGGACCATATCCCACATATAATGAGTCAAAATATTTTTCACATTAAAGCAGCTGACTATCAGATACACAGAGGCTTTAGGGTGATGAAGCGATAGTGCGTGTGCGCGGTGGGGAGCAGGCGGGAAGGCTGCTGCTCTGCTGTTGCTGTATCTAGGCAGTGGGCTTTCTCGAGGACAGAAACTTCTCATGAAGTAAGAATCTCACCCATTATAGGGACAGGGTTTCTACTGGCAAACATGCTTTGTGTGAACCCTAGCCAAAAACAAGACAAGGGAACATGCCACGTGGGGCATATGTTCTGCCAAGAGGCCTACTTCACCATCCAAAATGCCTGGCAGTTGTCAGAACTTGCAAGGGGAATTTTGTTTACTTTGTGAAGTGCCCAGTGGGTTCCAAAGGTCACTCAGGAATACTGTCACACTGTGTTACTGAAGATACCGTCTTTACCTTAAGTGCACCCACCAAAGGGATGTTTGTGATCCCAATATTCATTTTATTTCTGTGGTTGATCAACAAGATTTCTTACATTCTATAATGTCTAATTTCCACAAGTACCAACAGAAAAAAAAAGGTTGGATACTGTTCAATAGTATTTTTATATTCTCCAAATATCTTTTTTTTTTGATACCAGGAATTAAACTCATGACCTCACGCTTGCCAGGCAGGCACTGTGCCGCTGAGCTATATCCCTGGCCCAGTATCTTTCATCTGATATGAACCATATGATTAAACACTTAAGAAAATCACATTTTATTGTTAGCCACATCCAAGAGTCTTGACATGAATACTTTCAATGAAATACTTCAAATAAAACAAACTTTAATGAAATAAAAAATTCTCAATACTGTTCATTAAATATTACGGGTTTGATAATAGCAATAGTATAAAAGAAAAATACCCCTAGGTTTAAGAGGAGTTTGAACAATGGTTCTGAAATTTGAAAATAATACCTTCATTATTTACATGGACTCATCTTTATTTTATATATGGTCACTCTTTCCTCCATTGCAAGATAGGTGATATGAACATTTAATGATGAAGTTTCAGAAGCAGAAGACTGAGGTGAAAAGTGAAAATACAGTAAGCAGGTGCTTCAAGAAGAAAGTGACAGACTAGGGCAGCAATGTGCACAAGGGAGAAGAGGCAACAGGGCTCAGAAGACAGAAGCGGCAGACACAGAAGGTGACAGAAAAGGAAGTCAGAAGGAAACACAAATGTGCAAAAAGCAATGTGAGAAAGTGGAGGAGGGATAAAACTTATTTACATAATAGATACAACATTCAGTCGTGTGTTCCATGAAAAGGAAATGTAACCATATAATCATCTGAGGCAGGAGGGAAACTATTACCTTTAGCAAATCCTGTTAACACATAGTTTTAAAATAAGTGCTTCACCTAATTCACGTGTTCCTCAGGACCCGTGAAAGGCAGGAAGTGAGAGCACAATTAGCAGCATGCCTGTCCCAACAGGACAGCACATGTAACTGCCCGGCTCTCTCTCCTGGGTGTCCAGGGAAACTGCCACCAAAGGAACAGGTGTTCAGGCCTGCAGCTCGGTGACTCAGTCTCGCAGAGGCTGCACTGTTTACTGCGAGCTGGAGCAATCCCGCCCGCTGCCTGGGCCTGACACAGCAGTTCTGTCGCAGGCTGGCTGCTGGTACTGTGATGAATGATTTCACCATCTAACCGTGAGTCGCCTCTTTGTAGCCACAAATGAGACAGAAAAAAGCCAAAAACAACTAAGAAAGACTACCTTTAGGGGAAGGAAAAGAGAAGGGAAGGGGAAAGAAAGGAGTGGGAAGAAAGTGGAGAGGGTCCTGGGAGAACAGTGGTGAGTAGGACCAAAGGCCTCAGGGTGGTCGGCAGGCTGACTGCACACCAGGTCACCGACCTCTTCACCCCGCGACTCTTTGGCATCTGCTTTAAAAACACGCATGTCTCCAGGGGATTCCCAGAGAACAGGACCAGCTGAACCACTGGTCATCCTCTCTTCACCCGTCCTCGCCCGTTCTGTTATTCTACACTGCTCTGCAGCTCCCCCCTGCCTATTCACCCTCCCGCTTTCTCCTTTTCCTCCTGCCCCCTGGAACTTGTTTCAAGATCGATGAACTTGTACTTATTACTTTTTTTTAACCTTGTGGAAATACTGCTCTTTACCTTCTTACTTTAATTAGAACCTGGCTATCCTTCAAGCATATCGTTTTCTCAGCAGCTCTTGTGAATGGAGGATGTTTATCCTCACATATCCTTGCATTAGAGTATTGGTATTATTTTCTTTGGTTCCTGATGCAGATTTCAGGTCAGTACTTCTCATTTTTATAAAAATTTCCCATTCTCTTGAGCCTTCTGAAGCCCAGTTACCTCTAACTCTAATCTTTGCTATCGTTTGCTGAAAACTTTCATTTACTAAAGAACTTTGATGCCTAATTTATAATCTTTACCTCTAAATCTCAATTCTCAATATTACACATTGTACACATGGACAACTCATCCAACATTCATGCCTCACCACTTCATCTTCTAGCACCTTTTTCTCTTTACCTCACTTGGGTCACCTGCTTGTACAATCATATCCAGAGCATTTAATGCTGACCTCTCTGAAATCACTAAGTTCTCCCACTTTTCGATAAGGACATCTATCCTAATAGCTTGTTTGCTCAACAGTTCAACTTACAGCTGTTATCTGACTTCAATGAGACCCTACTTCCTCTCCACATATCAGTGCTCTCCCTACCTTTTCAGGAAACTTAACACTACAGACTATCCCTTCCCTCCTACAACTTCAGGCTATCTTATTTTTTTAAAATGGAGATTAAGCATGCTTAAAGAGTCTTTATCTCTTAAAAAATATAATAAAAATATTGTCTTTCTGTACTTTATGCCTCTGGTTGCAACTCTTGGTTTTCTACTCCACAGCCACATTTACAAAACAGTCGGGGATTTTGTCTCCACCTATTCACTTCCTGTTCACTCCTCGATCTCTTCCAGTGCGCTCCTCTCCTCTACATTCATTCCATTTACAGAGTCCCTTGTGAAGTCACTAGTGACCTATGCTAGCCATTAAGTCCGTATTACACGCAGCGAATCCATCTCCAGCTGTTAACTGTCTCTGTACGGAAGCAGGCTGCTCCTGTGGCCTCGTCTGGCAGCACACTGTCCTGGATTGCCCATGCCTTCCTTCTTAGGTTCTCTTCTAACCTTTCCCTTGTTATTTAAAACGTTAAGGGCTGTGGGAATTACCTGAAACTAACCTATTTCTTTCCTTAGGTTATCTTATTCAATGCCATGGCTTCAAAGATCATTTAGCCACAGACTCTGAACTTTCTATTTCCATTCCACATTAAAAACTTCAAATATAATATGTTCTAAATGTATTCCTCTTCCAAATCTTATCAGTGAGTACACCATTATCCACTTGATTTTCACATTAGAAACTAAGAGATCGTCTATGAAGTCTCCAACTTTACCTTTGCCTCCAATGTTCTATTTTCCTCCTTAACTTTACACACCTCTTGAATATACCCACTCCTCACCATCTCCACTGCCATCATCTCATCAAAGACACCAACTGGACTGCAGTGGCTTTCTAAGCTGCACAATAATATTGCTGCTCCACACTGCAGCAATAAGAATCTTAAAAATCTAAATCCAATCATGATACTTTCTTGCTTATAACATTTTAATGGCTTTCTGATTATAGTGAAAATAAAGTTCTCAAACTCTCAGGCGGCCTTTTAACACCTTCGACCCGCTCAGGCCTACAGACTCACTGAACTCCAAACTTGTTCTCTGCACTTCAGCTACTCAGCTCCATTTGAGTCATTCTTGTCTCAGGTCTTTTTATACACTGTGTGCGCATGCGTGCATGCACGTGTGTGTGTGTGTGTGTGTGTGTGAGCGCGCGCGCGTGTGTGTTTCTGTCTGGGAACTTCTTTTCCACAAGATCACTCCTTTAGATACCGTATTATCAAACTGTACAATCCACAAAGGCAGTGCCCAGGTCCATGTTGTTCATGAGCAGATGCTATATCCATCAGGCCTGGCAAACTGCCTGCCACACAGTATTTGTTCAACAGTTATGAGTGGAATGAGAGAATGAATTAAAGTTTTTTCCAACTTCTGAATTCTGTTTACACACTACAGAGCATGGTGACTGATACTTTCGGTTTTACTTAAGAGTGGGGAAAAAAAAAGCAATTAAAAATTCTTTAATCCAACTGTAGTTTTGTTGGGATGGGGCAGCTTAACTACTGCAGCAAATTTCAACTTGCAGTTAATTCTACTCACAAAACACATTCCTTACAAATACATGAAAAGAGAATACAAAGAACCCAAAAGGAACCCAGAAAGAACTGATGAAGAAGATTCTACTGGTGTAAGAGTTAGCCCCACCATTCCCCAAGCTACTGCATGAGCCATATTCCCCACTATATTTACATACTGATTTGCCCTTTGTCCAAGGTTTGATTAGAAATATTTTAAGAAGCATGTTTAAGAAAAACAAGGAACACGAACGTCTAGTAAAGAATTTTCATTAAACATTTAAGTATTCTTTAGGTGGAAAGTCCCATTATTGACCTGTATGTTTCTTGAATAAGTAATTATTTAAAAACCCTGAATGAGCATGAGAAACAATTAGGAAAGTAAAGTGAAATTTTGCTTGTGCCCTAAAATATCAGTACATAGTGTTTAAATGCACGTGATGTCTTTCTTGTGGAAGTCATTAATGTCAGTAACCAATCTATTTTTCCCTTCAATTTTGTTGGGCATATCCTTTTTTATCTGATAACCAAGACTGAATAAAAGAACAAAGAGAAAGCTTTCTTTAAATAAGCCAGAACTCTATCTATTTGTAGTGAACAGAAACAGTATAAATCAGTGGTGAAGCTATGGCACAAGTGCCACAGCTGGCTGTTTGTTATCACTGAAAGCTCTAAAAGGTTTGCTGTCACTGGCATGGATGATATGGAACTGGAGTTCTTTTTGCCACAGTAGGCACCGACTGTTGCTAACCCTGTTAGAATAAGTGTTGTTGTGACCTTTCCACAATGAAGGAGTACGTGGTAACGCTGAAGCTTTCAGGTAGGATTCTCATAGACAACAGTGGTTTCTACAAACTCACTGTGCCAACTTTGTTCTAATTTTAATTCTCTCCTTGGTCAGACACCGATTCCTATTACACCGCTATAACTATGCTTTGGTGCGCTCTTGACCGCTTTACCTTCACGGGGATGTCCTCCTCTTGGCTTGCTTGCTCTGAGGTGAAGACATAGGAGATTTCTTTGTGAGATGTGGTCTGGCGGCAGATGGCACATTTAATGGAGCTTCTGTGAGACCCCACACTGTACTGTTCAATAATGATAGCAATGCACTCATTACAGAAACAGTGCCCACAGGTCAGTACTGCCCACTAAAAAACAAAACACATGGACCAAGCCTCAGTGAGATGCTACTACAGATGCTTTCCAGTCTATAAATACAATGAAAGAAGTGACTCACAATTTCACTTCTTGAACATTTCATGGCATTAACAGTCTTGAAGATATAAATGCTTTTTAAATTAATTATTTTAAGTCTAAAGAGTAAGCTTTCATAGTGTTTAGTTCTAGTCACTGTAATAAGTCAGTCATCATTATTTTGTAAGAAGCTGGTATTCTCATTTCAGATTTAGAAAAAAAGTAAACTATTCCTTCAGCACTATGGCAGCACTTATAATAGGAAAACTGAGGGAACAACATTAATTTTGAGAGAATATATTCTATTCAGTTTACTAAGAAGATTGATATTTTCACATGTTAAAGCATTTGTATATAAAATAAGATGAACTAGTATTTGATTTATTTAAAAAGTGGTTCTGGATACATTTAAAAAACTGAAAAAGACATTTCTGAAATATACCTTGTACTATTAAAAGAAAAGAAAAATGATAATCTCCGAAATTCTGGTGCATACCATGAAGCATATGCCTCTCTTTGGTAACAAAGGTGTAGACAAGCATTATATTTATATTCACTCCAAAAGCTATGGCATTTTATGAAATTATTTAACCGTTTTTCACCTGGCAAAAACAATAACAATGAAAACTGAATGGTGTTATGAGTGCAAGATTCCTCGGTTTCCAGCTTTGTTTTTTCCAGGACTTAGACCTGGATAGAAGGAAAGTGTGTAGCAGGGCCCACACAAGGTACTGCGCTGGAGCTCTAAGAAGGGTCCTGGAAAAGAATTCACACTAGTGAAGAGAAAATTAGAGGGAGATAAGGCTGATTTTACTTATAGTTACTCAAACGGAATAGGGGTTATTTGGGTTTTGGTTGGCTGACACCATTTCTACTGCCCTCTAGTTGCATCTCTGTTCTCAAGGGTTTGCACCAGAGTCCTCAGGAGTTGAGGCTGGAACAGAATTAAGGAGCTGCTTTGCTAGCACTTTTGCCTCACACAGAGTAGCACTGTCTGTACACTACGTATCTCCAGTGCCACTGGGGATTAAGGGTACCTCCTCTACTTGAGAGGATTTTTGCGACTATGGGGACTCAGAATGGAAAAGCTACAGAGTGCAACAGGTCCACCCACATTCACAACACCGGGGAAATCAGAGCCACCCACACTACTGCATTCGGAGACGGGTTCAGTGAAACGGCCCAAACAGAGAAACAAATGGCAACACCTGCAGCAGTATCAATAGGTACCTGAGATACCTTTGATACATCCTAACTTAAAAGCCCTAAATTAAAGAGGAGGCAGAGAACTGGGAAGCTGAGGGGAAAGGTTTAGAGTTCCTACAGACTGTGGATAGGAGCAGAGTGTGCACAGTACAGTTGTATTACCGTTACTATAATCCGGTCTGTTCTAAGTGCAGGAAACCTATGTTATACTAGAATTCAATCGAACAATGTATATAAAAGAACTTTACCAACTGTAAATGTTTAAGACAATAATGAAATAAATTTCAGAGACAATCCAAGTGCACAAATCTCATCGAAGCTAAAAATATACTGCATCATGAGCACCCCCGAATTCTGGTGGCGCAGGGGATTGAATCTCAGACCTCGCAAATGCAGGCACGAGCTCTACCACTGAGCTGCCCCAACCCGCTCCATTCCTGTCCTGTGACAGTACCTGTATCCTGACTTTGGTCACCAGGACATCAGTGTCTGTACACTACTCTCCCGCTGTTCACTTTCCAATGTAACATCTATCCTCTGAAAACTTTTAATCAAATGCAGTGTGCTTTGAGAATTCACCTTCTCCATAAATCCTGGAAACTAAAAGATTCCTTCTTGATTACTGACGCTCAGAATATGGAACTCACAAACTTAACTGTACATTCTCAGTTCTACAGGAAAAAAGCAGCCAAGAATATTTTACTTGCTTATAATACTTGCTTAAAACAATATTTACTTGCTTGACTTATTTTCCAAGTGTTGAAATGCAATGATATTCTGATACTGTATACAAATACATTGATTTATCATACAAAGCAGAAATAAATCGGTTGGGTAGAGATATGAAACTCTTAAAAGCAAACTAATATGCTGCCATCATATTTATAAACATTTGTAAGTTAAAAATAACAAAGAAATATACTTATTTACTAAAATGGTATTCTAAAAATTCCAGGTAACTTTCCCTAAGAGAGATGTTATTTTTACTTTAATGCCTGGATTACAAGATATTAATAATGCTAAGAGCTACATTACTATACTGTTGTATTACCTTAAGTAAATCTATGTGTATTATATTATATATCTGTACAATTACCAGATAACTATGATAACCTGAAAAAAATTAAATTACAAGGAAATAACCTTATGCTTGGAAATATGTTCAAAACTAAAAATCTTTAATGAGAAAAACAGGGTCATTTGGTGTGTTCTAAGTAATATGTGAAATATATATACATATATTTTTGGTTTTTTTGAGACAGGGTCTCACTATGTAGTTCAGGCTGGTCTCGAACTCACAGTGATCCTCCTGTCTCAGCCTCCCAAGTGCTGGGATTACAGGCATGCACCACCACACCCAGTATGAAATCTTTTTTTTTAACCTATCAATTAGGATAAAGATTGTTCAAACATATATAGCCTTAAGCATGTCACCTAAATTCTGGCCCTAACTTCAACATGGGAGGTAATATTTGTTATTCCTATACTGTTGTGATGAATAAAGGGGGAAGAGAAGGGAAAGAAGGAAAAAAAAGACACAGAGATTGTATGTAGAAGTCTTTGAAGACTGTAAGTAATTAACAGTTATTATAATTTCACCTGTTTTCCCAGCTGTCGAGCACAGATTGGACAAGGTTCTGGATTAATACCTTCCGATGTTTTGTCTTGAGACTATGCAAAAAAGGAGAATCCAAAAACAGGTTAGTTATATGTCTATCTTTGCAATCTGATACATATTCTGCATTTCACAAAAGTAAAAGCTGGCGATTGCAATTTAAATAATCTAGTTATCGAGATGACCCAATATTTTATCTATTACCTAATATTATCATTCCTAGGTTATACATGTAACACTTATTTTAAAGGTGTGAAAAATAAAATTGTAACAGTTCTTATTATAGTTTGTTATGTTACCAGTAATTGTAGTTTATTGTAAAATTAAAAGCAAAATATAATATGCTAAATTTTCAAAATTGTATTTTCAGGTTACATTTTGTTATAAAGAAATATAGATCACTTAAAAACATAATTTATAACTTTGAAATAAAGGCTCCTTAAACATTCCAAGAAAATGTGCACTTACAATGTATGCCTACTTGACATAGATCAGAGAAGCAGGAGGAGACAACATACAGTTACATAACATCAACCCTTACTAATAATGGCTGCCTCTTAGCATCCATTTTCTAATCTCATTAGGCAAAAACTAGAAAAGCAAATAGCTGGAAAATGGAAATATTATTGATTTGAGATTTCTATGCCTGGAAATGATATCAAAATGTAACGGCTTTTCAAAATCTCATTAAAATCACTACAAAAATTGAAAGAGCTTTCAAAAAGTTACCAGACAGGTTTTAAAACTGAGGAAAACAAAAGAAAGTAAATTAGATAGACCACTACAGATTTTGTGGTTTCTCTAATCAAAATTAAACATTTAAAAATTTATTCTTTGACTTATGAGTAATAAAACTCAAATAAAAGAAAACTGTTCAGAATTGTGCACAGATTCAGCCCCTCTCAGGATTCAAGAACTTTATTAACTAAAATGGAAGTATATAGGCATTTAAAAAAGTTGAACTGATTTTGCCCGTTAACTATTGATCTGTGTCTCAGATAACATAAAAAAATCACTTAAAAACATAGTGGCTTAAAATAAACTCTGTACATTTCTTATGATCCTCCAGGTCACTTGGATAATTTGAAGATGGCCTGGCTTGGCTGGGGCTGGATAGTCCAGGATGGCACCCGTCTTGACTGGCAGTAGACAGGTTAGCTGGGGTGTGGGAGAGGTTGAACTGCAGGCTCAGCTCCCCAAAAAGTTAATCTGGTCTTTGCTTATTCTCAGAGTTCAGAGAGCAGTAAGACTGGGAGAACCCTGGTGTACACAGACGTTCTAGGTCTCTACTGTGTCACAAGGTCGAAAGCAGTCATCTGACCAAGCCCAGACTCAGTGCGGGTGTGGATGGCTTAAAAGCATGTTTATACACTGGGACATTATGACAGCAGTTCGTAAACAACCTACCGTACCTCACAGTATCTCTTATTTTCTGATATAGTTAAAGGAAGAATTGGTACTTTTTCTGTGAGGGGCCAGACTGCAATTCTTTTTGGGTTTGTGCACTATATGGTCTGTGTTGCAACTGCTCAATTCTCTGTTTGTACAGTAAAATGCAGCCACAGACAACAGGAAATTAAATGAGCACGGCTGTGTTCCAACACAAAACTTTACTGACGGAAACAAGCAGTAGGCTAGATGGGTCCTATGCGTGGTGTCTGCAGATCACTGATTTAAGAGGTAAATTTCCCTTTTATATGTCAATTAAAATAGTCAGAAATTTCCCTACAAGCATATCTTACATGTTGTCACATATTTTCACTTTGACTCAGTTCAGAATATTTTTGTATTTTCATGTAACTTCTTTGAGCCATGGTTTATTTAGAAATGTGTTCCTAATTTCCAATTTGAGGACTTATTTAATTATCTTTAGCTACTGATTTCTAACTAAATTTCTCTTTAGTAAGAAAATTTATCCTTACATAATGCCAATCCTTTGAAAATTTTGAGTTATTTTTGAATCATTAAAATTTGATTTTGGTAAATGTCCCATGTACACTGAAAAAAAGGTACATTCTGTAGTTGTTGGGTGTAGCTATCTGTGTCAATTAGGCCATGTTTACTCAAAGTGCCCGAAGTTTGATATCCTTACTTAATTCTTGGCCATTTCTATAAAGAATGGAAGAATCTTCTAACAGTTTACATTGGCTTATCTCCTTCTTTTGTGCTATTATCATATATTTTACTTTACATATGTGTGTATTCCACACAACATGTATCTTTTAAACAGTCAGTAGTCTTTTATGTTTAACTACTAATTTAAGCTTTTCTTTCTTCTTCCTTCCTATAGCTCTATCTTTCAATCTAGAATAATTTTCTTCAGTCCAAAGAACTTCCTTTAAAATTTGTTGTACTCTGAGTCTACTGGGGATGGATTCTTTCAGTTTATCTGAAAATATTTCAATTTACATTTTTTTCATTTTTTTTTTCCAGGCTATTTCCTCTAAGTATAGAAATCTAGGTTGGTAGGTTTTCTTTTAGCATTTCAAAGATGTTATGGTACTGTAACAATGCTGAAAGAAAATACCTCTATGTAGTTACCAGTTCTGATAAGATGCTCCGTCAACTAATAGTCTATGAATTCTTGCATAAAATGGAGTATTTATCAACAACCTATCAAATCATCAATGTCTTATACAATACTTTGATCACAACACATACAAAGTATGGTGGATTACATTAAATTATTGAACTTTATTCTTTATTACCATGCCTTCTGATTTATCAGCTTTGGGACATTTCAAAGTCCCAAAGAGCAAACTGAAAAATATCTATTATATATGCACGAATACATGTGTTTATGTTATATAATGCAATTTTCACCTAGATGTAGGCTGGAATACTTCTATTCTACACTTTGAACTATGGTCTGTTTATGCTGTTTACTATGTAGTGTATGTTTTTTTACATCATCTGTGTAAATTATAATTTCTATACATATAATCGTCTTTTCTGATTTGTGAAGCTATTTTAAACAAAGCTAGTTTTCTGACTCATAATTAATACAAACAAATAAAAGATCAACTTTTAAAAAACCTGTACTATTAATTACAGGAATAGTATTTTAAATGGAAGAAGTTATTAGTATGGTAATATTATGATAATACAATACTGGAAAAGTAGCATCTTTTAAAAACAATACCTTTTCCAAATTAGTTAGGTAAAGAAGCTGCCCAAGTTTCTTCTGAAGCTGTGATGTAGCAACAGCTTTATCATTTAGTAGTTTTATACGATTTTGTTCTACCTAAAAACAAGTAACACACAGTCTTCATTACAAATCAGAGAGATGGCTGAAAACTCATTCATATATTAAAACTCAAATTTGCAAAGTAGGTATTTAATAATATATTTCATTCATTTATTTATTTATTTTAAAGAGAAAAAGGAAAACAAACAATGAAACTGAGTTTCAAAACAGGTTAGCGGGGCAGTTACAATAGTTGATACTTTGAGTAATGTTGTCTTTGTAGTAGTTATTCAGAGTACAAGACATAGGCATGATATCTTATCTAAACAATATTAGCCCAAAACATTCTTTTCAAGGAATTAAGAAAAGCTAGCTGTATAACTATCTTAACTATCTTGTGTATACATATAGTTGTTTTCTTTTTCCCTTTCTTCCCTTCCCCTTTCCCCCATCACAGTTTGCTTTTTCTTCTGAACAGTTTCTTCCCAATTCACAATATCTATTATACATTTCGGATCCTATTTACTTGTTCAGTTTCTCACACTAGTGAGACAATATGATTTTTACACATATGGGACTGATTAATTTCACTTATGAGTATGGTCTTGAGTTGCATCCACTTACCTATAAAAGTCTCCAGTTTATCCTTCTTTATGGCTGAGTAGTACTCATTATATAAAAAAACCACGTCTTTTTTACCCATTCCTTGGTTGATGGGCATCTAGGTTGTTTCCAAGATGATGCTATTACAAAATGTGCTGCTATAAACATGGGTACACCGTGCTATGACGTTTTTAGTTCTTCTGGGAAAATACCCAGAAAGGGAATAGCTGGGTCGAATGGGACCTCTAATCCTAGTTTTTTGAGGAATCTCCACACTGATTTCCACAGTGGTTGCACCAGTCTACACTCCCACCAAAAGTGCAGAAGGGCTCCTTTTTCCCCACAGCCCTGCCAGCATTTGTTATTGACTTCTTGATGAAAGCCATTCTTTCTGGGATAAGATGGAATCTCAGTGTTGTTTTAATTTGCATTTCTCAAATGACCAATGATGTTGAACTTTTTTTCATGTATTTATTTGCCATTTATATTTCTTTATCTGAGAAGTACGTATTCATCTCAGATGTCCATTTTTGGACTGGGTCTTTGAATTTGGGGGGTCTGATTTTTTTCAATTCTTGGTATGCTCTAGATAGAAGTCCTTTGTCTGAGGGACAGCTGGCTAAAATTTTTTCCCACTCTGGGTTTTCTTTTCACTCTGTTGTTGATTTCTTTTGATGTGCAAAACTTTTTAATGAGATGACATCTCAGTTGTTGATTCTTTGAAGTACTTTCCCTGCAGTTTGGGTTTTGTTCATGAACTTTCTGCCTACCTCTATGTCTTCAAGTTTTCTACCTACTTTGTCTTCCTAATAATATATTTTAAAGACTTCTTTTTACTTTACACATGATAAAATTTAGTGTAGGGTTCTTTAAAAAGGTAGCATTCTGTATAGCTAAAGTTGGCTAAAAACCAACTCAAATTTAATTTATGTACCATTCCTCAGTAATATATCCATGGGATGAAGAAAAATTAGATGATATGCTGCTTTGACCAGAGTGATTTTATCAGAAAAATGTCCCTGCCTTTCTTTCTCTCATCCCCAAGTAGAATACAGCAGAAAGAATTCAAGTAACAGGAATTACCTTTTCTTTTTTCTTCAGTTTTAAGAATCAAATGTGTAATCTGCTTTTAAAGAAAAACTTACTAAGAATTCATATCTGAGAACACATGAATATTTTAAAGGTTTTCTAAACTATACTCTCCAACCTCATAGAAAAAAAATGATTTAAAGCATTAAACACACACGTGATAAAAATAAATTATAAAAATAATATTTTAATGTGGAATAGAAAAGATTGGTGTAATCCTACAATGCAAAGAGGGATTTATTAGAAGATAAATTGCAAATATCTATAATTAGCAAGAGAAAATCACTGCAAAAGAAAAATTTTTATTTGTTCTCGAGGAAAATTTTTCTAGTCCTAATAAAGCTGAGGTAATATAAAATATGTCTAAAAAATGACCAAGAATACCTAGAGGATCTGACAGAAGGTGCTAAAAAACTGAATGCACAACTTGCAGAGAAATAAAATCAAAATAGTGGATACTAAACATGAATTAGATATGAACTTGTTCATCTTTGACCATTTTTGGCCTATAAAGCCAATTTTAGATGGCTCAACCTGTTAGTAGATATTAAGAGCATACTTAATAGATGAGAACACTGCCCTGACTCCATCTCTTCTGTGGGTCTTGGGTTTTTTGTGACACCAATTTGCTGTGCCGTTTCCTGTGATTTACTTGCAGTTTACCTCATGTGGTTCAATGATGTGATGAACAGGTGGGTTTGGCTTTGGTTCCTTAGGATGCCGCACTCTTAGTCGCTCTGTAGCCATTGCAAGTTCATCGACAGCAGACACACGATTCCTCAGGGTCATCCAATACTCATGAAGCAACTGAAGGAAGATAAAAAGACAAGTGTCTCAGAAACACATGATGAAGTGGGAATGAATGATCTCCATGGTACACTGCCTCTTTAGTCTTAGGTACAGAATACTCAAAAGCTTTCTTGATGAGACCAAAGATCTTCACTAGATTGACAGAATCTCTGCTTTATTTTTAAAAAATATTTTATTATAACATATTTCACATATTCACAATATATCTAATAAAAAATATTGAAATATACATTGAGCATCCATCATCTAAATTCAGAGAATAAAACAAATTCCCTGGAAAGCCTTAATTGTATCACCATTTTCCCTCATATATTCTTCCTTCGATACCAGATAATGGGGTAGTCATTATTCATAATTTATCATTCCATATTTTTCAAGTGTAATACTATAGTATGTATCCTTAATAAATCGGTTATATATAAATTTCTAAAATTATATCAGTATACATGTTTTGACATGTTTTCTTCACTAATATATTTTGAAGTCAATATATACAGCAGTAGCTCATTCATTTATTTTTCTGTGGAAAGAGTTTAGTCTGCAGAATTATGAAAGAAAACTCACAAAGATAAAGGAGAACACATGAGAAGCTCTCCTCTGGACACATGGGATGTAGTCAAACTGGGTCCAAATGAAGAATTTAAGAGTCAGTGGACACTGTATATAACACTGTCTTCTATTATAGCTCACTGTAATTGACTGTGCTAATGTGCTTTGCATTTATAATAGTAATAGACAAGGAAAAAAATATGAACTGATGATTTTGACTCTCCAAAGTGTCATTTCCCAGTTTATTAAATGTATGTACTGGCATGTAAGACAACATTTACTTTCATTCTGAACAAAAACTTTTATCTAGTTTTAAAAAGCAAGAACTTTAGATTCAAAGAATAATTGAATAATTACACAAAGAATAACTCAAAATTAATAAGTACTATAATCTCAAGTAAAGAGGCTCAATGCATTGGAAATATTATAGCTTAATATAAAAGGCCAATTTGTGCTCGAATCACTGGAATGGTTTCCAGCCTTGCAGCTTGAGAAATATTTATGTTTCCCAATTTTCAGGGTTGATATTAACACTTGGTTGTCATTCAGAGCAGAAGCAAAACAAAAACAAAGAAGAAACAAAATTCTAATCTAGTCTCATAGAATAGTAGTGTAAGATGAAGAATAGAATGAAACACTTTCACAACTAGACAAAAGGGTTCACAGAAGTTTTAGTTTAATAAAGATTTGCTTTTAGTAACTTAATAAATAGAATTTAAACATTATTCTATTTATTATCCCTTATTAGAATAACAACATCTTAGGGAAAGAAATTATGAGACTTCAACTCTCTAAAAGCAGATTTAGAAAAACTAAAGAGAGGAAAAGGAAAGTAGCAACTAAAAATCAATGTAAAGGAGAAGAGTTAACGTGGGAAGTTCTACAATACTGTACCTTATATTCCTTCTTCCACGCTTCAAAGAGTTCCATTGAAGCACTTCCTTCATCTATGAATTCAGCATCGAATCTATGTGACCTTGCAAATGACAGCATTGCTTTCATGGATCGTTCTGTCTCACTTATTGCCCACAGCCCCCGGGTGGTGGTAGGTACTCGATCATCCACCAGACCTTCTTCATCTTCTATCATCTCCTCAAATATTGCAGTCTGGCCTTTGACTCTGAAAACGTACCAGAGCAAACCAATAATAACTACTGTCAATGGGCAGCAAGTACTGTAAATGAGTGATACTGGCAGAACAAGTAGCAAGGCAAGGTCAGTAACTTTTCAACAACTTTCAGTGTCACGTCTACAAGATTATGCTTACATGTCTTTGGAAAAATAACAACTCTGAAAATGCTGGAAGCACCATAATTTGTTCAGTGTTTCTTGATGGTAATCTGGGATAACCAATGTATCTCTCAATTTCAGGCTATAAATCTCACTTTGAGAATTAAAACATAAACCACCATATCATCAACCGTGCCCCAAAACCCACCAAACAAACAAAACAAACACAAGAAAAAAAGAAGAGAACCATACTATGATCTAAAAGTACAATGTCAACTTCTTTTTGAGGGGAGGAAGACAAAACTTAGCCTTTTCTTAATTTCCATGTTTGCTAAGCAGAGATAATTTTGCTAATGCCACAACTATATGCACTAGCTAATTTATGTATTTATTTTTTTTACGCACTCACTAGTTTAATCCCATGCAAGGATGGAGACTCTGCTAAGAAAGGGTATTAAATTTCTTTTACAGCATACTTGCTACTAAGGACTTTACTAAACAGTATTTTATTGTATTTTCTTGTTTGATATTTTAAAAACTCAATGAAAAAAGTATTTCATAAATTAGGATGCTGAGGTTAGAAAAGCAATTTGTTTGTAAAAGTGGGCGAGGATTTGAGTTTATATCTAGACTCTAGAACCTAGGATTTTACCACTCTTATTAAATGTCCCTCAATTAGTTATACATTCCTACATGACATAAGCATTTAGGGGAAACTTCTGCATAGGTAAAGCTCAACATGTTAAATGACCAAATGGTAAATGTTTACTGAGTTGATTTAATAAAAGAAAAAATATAATAAAGGGTAGCGTGGAAAATACAGTCTTATAATTAAATATCAACTCTCATAAAATGTTTCATTTTCCTGATGGGTAATAATCAAAAAGAGAACTTACGTATTAGAAAACAGCTTTGACTCGTACTCTGTGAACAATTCATCAGCTTTACAGAAGACACAGCTGAAAGTAATTATCAGAGAATATTTATAAACACAGAGCAATCATCTAACTTCTAAAAAAGTATATTTCATCTTTAAAAGAGGTATCCATTTTAGAAAAAGCATTACGTGGTTTTTAGTATATAGTCCTCAAGTTGTTTTATTATTAATAATATATCTTTTTCTACTTGTCTGAATTAAAATGAAAAACTATTTTATAAGCCATTATTTCTTTTCTTAGATACAATCTAGCTTAATGGGATGATGGCATTTTGCTGTATGATTTCTTCAACCTACCAGTTGAGAGGCAGTCTGGCTGGCCGGAGGTGACAGACTGTTGCAGATTCAATAACATTACGAGATGGAGGTTTCTCCAGGTTTTTGACAGCTTCTCTTACCAGCTTTTGGAATTTATTTAGCTCATCCATTTGTGTTGTAAGTAAGAACTGAAGACCTCTGCAGTCATGGAACCTGATTCCCATGACGAGCACCACGCACAACATAAAGAAAAGAATAATAGGTCAATTTCCTCAAATTCAGAAAATGGTTGCTAAGTAAAGTGTTAAAGAAACAGTGTGCTACACTTTCCCAACTACACTTGGGTAAGTTTTCCTTAGGAGTGTGTTTAAGGGTACCTTAACAACACTGGGTTGTCTATTATAAAATAGGATCTGAAAAAGAGTGTGCAAAATATGTCTCTGCCTCAATTGTCTTTATAAGATCGGGACTGTTACATTCTTCTTTTTAAAGGTGAATGTCTACAGATGTCCCTCCTGACATTCTTGCTGTTTACAAAGATGTGACTATAGGAAAATAAAGACAGAAAATTGAGAAGAAGAAAAAAAATAGTCAAATAGCCAAATGTTACAGTCATCATTATAAAGAAAAAATACCACTAATTTTTAATTAAGGTTTGTTTTTGTTGTTTCAGTACTGGGGCTAAACCCACGGCCTTCAGAGTTGAGTTACATCTCCAACCGTTTTTTAATTTTTTATTTAGAGACGAGTCTCCCTAAATCACTAAATTGTCCAGGCAGAGCTCAAACTTGTGAATCTCTTACCTCAGCCTCAAAGACTGCTGAGATTACAGGTGTGTAACCGTCACACCTGGGTTAAATTTTCAATTATGCATTCACTGTATAGCACGCACTTTGCCAAGTATGTCTAGTGTGTTTATGAGTTATTCCTGTGCTCATATTATGGATGCAGTTTAAGAAATTGGAGAATTCACTTTTGAATTCTACCTACTCAACCTGAGTAGCTTTCTGTCATCTCTTCCTTCTTACCCATCTTCAAAAATTCTGTGGCAAAGTTACAAGGTAAACCCAAATACAGCACTTTTTAAAAATTTGTCTTTGGGGGGAGGATTGGACCCAGGGCCTTGCACATGCTAAGCACTTCTGAGCTACACTCCTGATCCTCCAAATAGTGCTCTTAACCATTTTGATGAACAGTAGATGGAAAGAGCTGAGAAGAAAATTTATGGATGCATGTATATGGATTTTTGAGAAGAAAAAAGCCTAGAATAATAAATTAAAAATTGGAAAATACAAAGGTGATTTGTTTGCTTTTAAGAGTATACATTTCTCCTTCCTGAATGGAATCTGACATCTATGAATTGCTCAAAGCAGCACACATTTCTCTCCTGAAGATTCTGTAAATGTCCCTCAGTTCTAATCTATTTCTTTTCCTCCATGGAGTTTGTGGAAAATACTCACTTTACTTCACTGCTATATTTAGTTTCTGTATACTCATATTTCTCAAAATAGTCATGGATTTTGCCTTTTCTATGAGCTTTAGAAGGTAAGGATTATTCATATCCCTTTCTTTAAAAATATAACAGGCACAGAATAGCTGCTAAATGATTTCTAAAGAACTGTACAGATACTTGAATACAGTTAAGTAAAGCATCAATATTCACAAGAAGAAAACAAGGTTTTTTTTTATTTCTAATGTATAAGAAAATTAAATTATTTTTGAAAAATAACTTTTGAAGCAACAGGAAATAGTTTTGCAAAATTTCTCTCCACTCACTCAAATCTGGGCCATGAGAATGAGGGTGAACAGTATCATTTATTGTTTACCCTGTTTTGGCAATGTTCTCTCTTATAGCTCCTTTAGACAAAAGAAAAATAAACACTACACGGTGGACACTATCCTAAGTGAGTGCTTTACCAGTATTGATTTACTTAATTCTTACGTCAATAACCTTTCCAAGGTCACAGAGTCCACGGGTTGTGGAGCTGGGATGTGAGCCCTGCAGTCTGACCGGAGAAGCCCCTGTACTCCTCACCTCTAAGCCACACAGCTTAGACAGATAGTGATAGAGAGGTGTGACAGAGCAATGGCAAACGGGAATAACTCAGCTTTCGAAATGTCAATTTCATGCAAAACTATACACATAGATCAAAGTGATCTCTGAATATACAGTAATATAAAAAAATTTACTTACCTATAGAGCAATGTTCACCTTTACACAGTTTGAATCATGTTTTATTTTCTATTTATTTAGTGGTACATAAACAGAAAGCCATATTTATGTATAGGTAGCATGGTTTATATGCAACATAACATTAAGTGTTCCTGCTGCAACACTTCATTTCCCATACTGGGCAAACATTCCTTCAGGTTAAACCACTTAGGACATTTCTGATAAGGAGTGAATGTGTCCTTTGGGAAGAATTATTCACCATTTACACTTCAAGAGCAACAGGCCCACTTATCTCGAAAGACCCTGAAGAATGGTAAGTGTTGGTAAGAAGAAAGATAGGTGGTAAGAGTACGTAATTCTGATTTAAGACCTGGGCCTTTGGGGCACTTGATGCTTAGCTCCTGGAGAATGAATCACACATGGAAAGCATGATGCCTTATATCAAGGACAAAGTCTACTTCAATTTTTGCTTGAAATTGGCTTTGGGTATATACAATAAAGAAAGTACTTTAAAAAGATTTTCAAAGGCTCTAAAAAGAGACATTTAAAATGGCTAATACAGTATATGGAAACAAAGACCTCCCTTTTAGACTTATATTTAATATTTTTGTTTGAAATGCACTTTTCACAAATATAAACCTCATAACCACTATATATTCTAATATTTAACTATACCTACTGATACGAAATGATCTAAATATTTAGGGCGATTACTCAGTTATTTCATTATATTATTTTCTTACTTCTCTGACATAGAAAGCTTGTCGGTCTGTTGCTTGTAGTTGCTGGTTATTTCATTTCGTACTCGCTGAGCAAGTTCCTCATCCTTAGAAAATTCTATTGCTCTATGGATTACGTTCAGCCACCAAGGAGAATTAGAATGAATCTGTGAAAAATAAAACAGGTGATCAATTAGAAATTTTTTCTTTAGTATTCACTATGTTTCCTGGGAAGGGTGGTGATAAAAACTCAAAATAAGCAATAAATGCTATTCTCAAAGGGACTGTAACAGAGGGGAGACAAATATATATAATCTATATACACTGCATATCTCTTTTGCATACATAATTAAAGAGATTGTAACAGAGGGGAGACAAATATATATAATCTATATACACTGTGTGAGTATCTCTTTTGCATACATAATTAAAAAGAAAAACTATTTCTTGACTAACCTGCATAAATGAAAATTTACTGTAATACATATGTAGAATGAAACTGTTAAATGATCAAAATAAAAATTCAGTGCTCATTGTCTATGTGAAAAAAATGACAGGTCTCCTCAGCATAAAAAAGAAAGCCTTCCTTCTAATCTTTGGTTAAATGAATTAAGAGTCTACTGAATGAATAGTGTACAGCAACTCACAAAATTATATGACTAAATAATAATGAATTAGGAGCATGTGGAGCCACTGATTTAAGACTTTAAAAGAGAGTGTATTTGTGTAACCTGCTCCTTAGACTCTGCTTCTAATAGCATAAATGAGAATCCTTAGAAAGGATAAATGGCACATGGTCTGTAAGAAAAATAGTATTTTTGATTCTAATGTTTTACCATCCTAAAAGATTTTGGAAATACGTATATCTAAAGGAGATTATTAAAGTTTACTTTCTCCAAAAGATAACTGGTTATAAACCAAAGGTAAAAAGAAATCTACTATAGCTTAAAGAAATCAAAACCTCAAAAAGTTGATTTATCTATACATCTACTCATTCAACCGAAAATAATGCTAACTATAAATAAACTCAAATTATAGGCACTGTATCATATGCTAAGAATTCCAGGGTGAATTAGAAAGTTCAAGTTTCTTTTCATTATGATTTAAATTGAGAAAGTCTCCCAAGGGCCTCAGGTGCTCAGAGGTCGGGCTTTTGGAAGGTGACTGAATTAGTGGGCACTACACTGACTTGCTGTTAGGAGGTGGGTCACTAGGGTACGACCAGGAAGGGTTTATCTCCCTCTTTGGCTCCTCTCCCTTCTTTCTCTGCTTCCTGGTTGCCATGACATGAGCAGCTTTTCTCTGCTATGCTTCTCTGCCATGCTGTTCTGCCTTGGATCCAGCCAACCATGCACTATAACCACAAACCAAAATATACCTTTCTTTCTTTAAATTGTGGTGCCAGGTAATATGTCCCAGTAATGAAAAAATAGCTAAGACAGATTTTGCTACTGAGAGTGGGATACTGTGACTGTTATATAAGCATGTGGTTTAGAAGCCTTTGGTTTACAGGAAGAGTTTGAAGATGCAGGCTAAAGAAGCCCTAGAATGCTGTAAGCAGAGCTTGATGGAAGATTCTGGTCAGAGGTTAGAAGACCAGAATGCTGATAAAAATGCAGACAGTAAAAACCAGGCTCAAGAGGTCTGAGTCAGAAACAAGGCCTCCGTTGCAGTTGGACTCTAGGCCATGTGTGTTATGCTCTGGTAGACAACTTGTCTACATTTTGCATGCACTATGACTGTGCAGGAGACTGAGATTAAGGGTAGTGGACTAATTAATCTGGTGGAGGAAACTTCAAGGCAGCCCAGTGTTTAGGCTCTAGCATTACTGTTTGCTGCTTTTAGTGAGATATGCAGTGAGAAACCAAACAAAAGTTTTGAGTTTCACCAGAAAGGAAGGTTTAGTGAAACTGAGGTCTGTAATGTTTTCAATGAAGTTGCTGAAAAGTGAAAAAGAAGCCAAGTATTTTGAGTCAGTACAATAGGAAAGATGTGTTGAGGGCATCCTGAGAAACTGAAAGACCCTGCCCTTTGCTCTGCAAAAGTGAGACTTTGCTTTGAAAAGTGAGTCATAGGGCACTCTGCTCTTTCTAGGCCAAAGTCAGAAATGTTTTCCAGAGTCCAGCCATCCAAGTACTCAGAAGCTTATGCAGCCATGATCCAAGGGGGCCCGGCTACTGTTTGAGTTGGTCGTAGACCTTGGCATCATCCACTTGGTGCTGATTTTACAGGTATGCAGAATGCAAGAGTTGTGGGGTTAAGGAGGCTTCCACCCAAACTTCAGAAGAAAGCCTGGGATGCTATGCAGTGTGCCTCTGAGAGGCAGTGTGGGAAGCTGTGAGAGTGAAGCCAAAAAGTACAGTGGAAGCTGGAGAAGCTAGGAATGTGGAATGTCTAAGGAGGCTGCAAGTAGTGAGCCAAGTCAGTTCAAGAGAGAAGGCATAAAGGGTTATAACCACAGGCAATGCCACAGAAGTGGGGCTGCCCATGCTGTTTGGAACTCACTTCTTTGCCCCAGGTGCTGAACATGAACCATGGGATTTAATGTTTGGCCCCACCTGCTTTGGTCCCGTTGGTTTCTATTCTTCTCTTTTGGAATGGAAATGTTTACCCTTTGCCATTGTATGTTGGCAGCACTTAACTTTTTTTTTTTTTTTTAACAGGGGCTCACTGCTAAGGGTTTGCTTTGAGTCTCAGAGGAGACTTCGGACTTGGACTTTTCAGCATTGTTGAAACTGTTAAGACTTTGGTGACTCTTAGAGATGAACTAAATGCATTTTGCATAAAGGGACGCACATGAGTCTCTGGGGGCCAGGGTTGGGATGTATGGTTTAGACTCAGAATGTCCAAGAGTCTCATGTTTCAGAGGTGGGGCTTTTGGAAAACAAAGGGATTACAGGGGTGCTATAGCCAGCTTACTGTTAGGAGGCGGGGCCTGGTTCCAGGCAGTTCACTGAAGGCTGACCTGGAAGGACATATCTCCCCTCCTGGCTCCTCTCTTCTTTCTTTGCTTCCTGGCCACTACGATGGGATCAGCTTTCCTCTGCTCTGCCCCTCTGCCTTGCCACTTGTTGTTCTGTGAGCCAGAATAAACCTCTCTTCCTATAAGTTATGGGTGTCAGATACTGTGTCTTCGTGGTGAGAAAGTAACTAAGACTCTCTCAACAAAAGAAAATCCAAAATGCTATCTGGAGATGAACACGAGCGAGAGACGCTGCGCCTCACGGACATACTTTCCTCTGGAGCTCACGTATGGTCTGCTGCACGGGCTGCAAAGCTTGCTGCGCTTCGGCTACTTCTGTATTACACTTGCTCATATAGTGCTCTCGCAGCTGTTTGGCCTGCGTTGAAATAGAAAACAAATACGAACTTTCACTCTAGCTTTAGAATGTGATCTTACAGGGTGTTTCAAGAATGAGGTGGCTATTATATATAGTTACTTGATTTAAACATAAAACTCTACAAGCATACTACAGAAAACATAAAATTCATTGTAGAAATTCCTAAGATATATATAAAAGAGAACAAAAATTATCAACTCAGTCCACAAAATTTAAGAAATCCTAAAAATTTCTCCCTCAAATTTCTATTTGTTTTTTAATTAGAAAATATAAAGAGAGAAAAACAAATAGTAAACTTTCAAAATATGAGGCAAAGGACATCTTTCAGAACTATTTATCTTGTGTATTATTACAGCTTCTTAGAATAATTACAATTTTAAAATAATACTTGAAAATATACAGTAACACAGGTATTATAGATGGAACTGTGTTTCCCCAAAATCCATATGTTGAATCCCTAATCCCCAATGTGATGGTACATATGTATGTATGTATGTATGTATGTACTTTTAAACTACTTTTATTTTTCCCCCAACATGACGGTTTTTAGAGACCACTTAAGGAAGTATCTGAGATTAAATAAGGGTATGAGATTATGGCTTTAATTTAATATGACTAGTAGTAACTTACAAGAAGGAGTGATACCATAGACTTATGAGCATGAAGGAAAGGCCATGGAAGGATACAGTGAGAAGGCAGGCAAGGCATCTGTAAGCCATGAAGAGCTGCAGGAGAAACTAATCCAGCCAACACCTTGACCTTGGACCCCTAACCTCAACAGTGAGAAATAAATTTATGGTGCTTGAGCCTCCCACTCTGTGTATTCTGTTTTGGCAGTGCCAGCCTAGTTTACATTTTTAAGAGAATAATTACGTAATTTATAAGTAATCAAATTATTTTATTCTTTTAAATAGGAACATTTTATTCTTATAAATTCAACATTAGGAAACATAAAAATTCTTCACTTTCTTTGATTCAACTGGAATACTCAATTAGCCTAAGAAACAATTATATGACTAAGGAATGGGGATTAGAAGCTCGCATATGGAATAGTGGAAGGAAAACTAGAAAGACTACTGAACTGGAAATCTTGATGCTTTCACTCAGGAGAGGTTGAATCACATGAAATTGCCAATATTTGACAATTTTTGACTTACAAAAATGTGAGAATTTCATATGGCTTAACTGAAACAGATATATCCGTTTGAACTAGTCATTTACTTCTCTGGGCTTCAGTTACTTCATTTGCAAAAGGAGGTGGTAGAAGCAAATAGATTTTAGGATGTTGTTCACTTTTGACTACTGTAGCTTTACATTCTACGATAGTTAGACAAACTAATAATGTGACCCCCTTGGAAATACAGTTACATAGTATAAATGTTCTGCCTTATGATTCAGTATTCCTTTTCCAGCCACAACCTTCCAATTAACTTCCATTACAATTTCTTGGCTATAATTATTTGGCCTACTAACAGACGATTCAGTGTCCCAATGATAGTTTTGTATCACTGAAGGCACTGAGACAGACTGAATGGTTATATGAATGCATTAGATGCCTATACTGGGAATGAGATTTCCTTTGCAAACTCTTAACACTTATACTGCCATTGAGCCTCAAGAACAGTGCCTTCGAAGGCATGTACAGCAAAAGAAACAGCAGAGTAAAAATACAGCCCATGGACTAGGGAAAATATTTGGTAACCATATACAGTAGCTGGTAAGGGGCATAGAGCCAAAATAGATATGGAACTCAAGCAACAGCAAGAAAACAACCCAATTAGAAAAGAGCCAACTACCTGAAAAGACATTTCTCAAAAGAAGACATCCACATGGCCAACAGACATATGAATGGGTGCTCAATATCACTAATAATGAGGGAAATGCAAATAAATACCACAATGAGATAGCGTTTCGTATCTATCAGGATGGCCATTGTCAAAAAGACGAGATAACACACGCTGGTGAGGATACGGAGAAAAGGGAAGCCTTATACACGTATACTGTTGGTGGTCCTGTAAACCAATACAGCCTTTACAGAAATGAGTATGAAGGGTTTTAAAAAATGCAAAAGCAGAACTACCACATTACCTACCAATTTGACTTCTAGACATAAATCCAAAGGAAATGTAATCGGTATGTGAGAGACATCTGCATGGTCATGTTCCCTGCAGCATTATCGACAACAGCCAAGACATGGAATCGAACTAAGTGGTCATAAACTGATAAACTGACAAAGAAAATACGGTACAAATCCACAATGGAATTCTATTTAGCCTTCAAAAAGAAGGAGCTCCTGTTACTTACAACCCAGAAGAACCTGAAGGACACTGTTCTGCATAAAAGAAGACATGCAAGAAAGACAAATGCTACATGATTTCACTTGTATGTGGAAAGCAGAGTGTAGAATAGTGGTTACCAGGAGCTGTAGAGATTTGGGAGAGGTAGGTTGAAGAATACAATAATGTCAGTTGGACAGGGAAAACAAATTAAGGAGATCTATTATATCACATAATCACTATGGTTAACACTGTACTGCATATGTGAATATCGCTGAGTAGATGTTAAATGTTCTCACTACAAAAATCAAGTATGTGAGGTAACAGGGATGGTTAATTAGCTTGATTTAGCCATTCTACAATGTCTATGTGTATCAAAACATTATTGTGTACATTGTAAGTACATATATGCTTTGTCAATTAAAACGGTTTATTAAAAAACAGCAGTGTAGTCAAAGCACTATGCAGTTATAAAAATCTCATTTTTTAAATCATGTTTCAAATAAAGGCTGTAATTGCAGATTCAATACATTTCAACTGTACCTACTCTTCATATTTTAGCTTTTTTCTTCCTCTTTGATCTTTAAATAAAAATGGTAAAATTCCTTGGGAGAATTAACATAATAACCTTTTAATAATTTACAGCATCACTCCTTTCAATGAGAGGCAACACTCATTGTGGAGGGAACTTCTCCGAGAGTAGTACCACTGAAAATCTGACTTTATTTTGCACCTTCTATAATATACAGCAAGGTAAACAAAGTGCAAAATTTTTTATATGTACTAAACTACATCTTTTGTAGATGGCAATGAGATCAGCAAAGTCTCTTTTTTAATTTATCAATGCAATAGATGCAACGAGCAGTTATGTGACATATTTGTAAGCAGATTACTGCAGAAGCAAAATCAGATGGAGTATCGCCATTCTCTGCCACTCAAAATCACCATAACAAAGTTTGGAACATCGAAACAATCAGAAAACATACTTGCATTTACTTAAATGTGTACCCTAGGAAATATCAACTAGATGGAGCATAAAACTTGAAAAAAACCTGCTACAGACAGAATGGAAAACAGTAATTACCTCTTCCTCAAGTCTACCATCTCGCAAGGTAGGAGGTATCCCTGGGTGCTTGGCTGCCAACAATTCCATCAAGTTATGGGTAGCATGAAGTCTCTATAAACACACAAAAATGACAGTAAGAATGACAGGCAGTACAGTGGGCTCTAAAGAGAACCTAATATTAATATGGCATACAGCACTAAGACTTAAGATCATTATAACCAAATAGTTTGCCTCTAAAACAATTTCGAGTACCAACATTTTTGGAGAAGAGTTATGTCAGTTTCATAACAAAGGTCTTAAGTCACAATGACATGAATTTTCTTCAGTTAAAAACATACAGCCTTATGCAGTTAAGCTCTGCATTCAGTAGAATATGCAGTATAGGTATATTTTTTCCTATTATACATGCATTTGTCTATACAGGAAAGTATGAGAAAGCCAAATAAATTCAGTGAAGTAGAAAGGCTGATTGCATGGGCTTGATTCCTCTCCTCCTGGAAAATGAATCTGAGAGAGCCTCGCAATTACATTATGATAAAAATAGGGACAATGAAACACATAAGAAAACAGGGTTGTGAGTTGGACATGTTGAGCTTAAAGGTTGAAAAGGGGAGGAGCTGGAGGTAAGGATGTTATAAGAAACAGAAAACTATATTTTATGTCTCTGCATTATATATAATACATTTCCCACTGTGATACTGAATTTGCAACTGGCTAGAGGTTCACTCTTGGAATCAAGGGCTACGAGACGAATAAAATGAAAGCAGTTTCTAGCTGTGAAATTAACATCTTACTTGGGTAGACAGCTGAGGCTAAAGGAAAAGAATTGACTGGAAAAGAATTCTGTTATAATCCGATTTGGTGCCAGTAATACGAGCCACTAAAGGTCTATTCTGTCTGGTTACACAGTACCAATCTATGAAGAGTCCACCTTAGAAGAGTTACTTAAAATGCCACAGACCTCAGGGTCTTTTCAAGATGGTTTCTTAGATAACATAATCAGTAGCAGTATCAGATTTAATAGCAAAAATAAAAGTGCAAATGGCACTAGAGAAACTCAAAGTGGTAGAAACTTGTTTCCCCTATGTGTACTTACAGAAGACAACTCATTATTCTCTGAATATAGTGGTAAAATGGGATGAATACTGTGGTCTCTTTCCATCATCGTAAGATCGTAAAACATTTTATCCTAGGGCAACAGTACGGCTAAACTGGCTGGACAGGGTAAGGCATTCAGCAAATTATGCTTTACTGGTCAGTGGGGTTACTGCAACTAAAAATCAAGAAGGGGGCTAACTTCTTGTTCTTCAGTCGTGAACTCAGGCATACTGGATTTATACACACGCTCACTCTTCTACTTTGTTTCCTTTATTCAAGAGCAGAATATCCGTTCTTCCTTCTCCCATGAGGTGAACATGCTTGCCGAGGCCAAGGTCCTCCTGCATTCTGTAATCCTGACCCATGTAGAATATAAGTAGACTTCTATTTCCTCTCCTCGCACTACTCTCCCACTCATTCCTACAAATATCCACCGTGTCACATGTGAGCATGTGAGTCCCAAGGTTTTTATTCTGAATAGCAAAGGAATCAACTCACCTAGGACTCAAGAGTAAACATGTCAAAATTAATAAAAGTGGTTTTTATTTCCTATTTAGCTAGAGAGCCTGGTCTATGGTCCACTGGACAAAACCAAGAAATGAAAAAGATACCAGTGTTATAAATGAAATATCCTAGATCTCCCTGAATGACTCTAAAAATTAAATTAGACCATGGGATAGCTCTTCTTAGTCTTAGTTCCACTGCTGAGTCTAACTCATTTTCTTTTCTTTTCGGTAAAAACTATATGAATAAATATTGTGATGTTTATATGCAAAAATGATAAACTGACCTAACCCACTCTTTGAAGTACAAATAATTTGAGCTATTTTTCTGATGCAGGTTATAGATTTATATTGTCAGACTTATGGCCAAGACTCACCAAAGCAGACAGAACAGTGGTGATTCTCCAACTCTACCACATGCACACGTCACTCCGGGTGTTTAACACAAGGAATGAGCCCAAGCTTTATCTCTAGTGACTACAACTCAAATAATCTTCATTCTCTTAAGCATTCAGAAAAAATTATTTTGTATAAAACAGAGTATGGGACTTGGGACTTTCTGGTTTTTACTTACTTGAAGTGAATCAGTTTTGAGTCTTCCTTTGTGTTCCTCGGACGAGCGTAACACTTCTCGGTACAGTTCTGCTGCCAAAGCATACTCGCCTGAAGAAAGAAAAGGTACTGAAAGCAGCAGAAAGTAGTGCATCTAATGTCAGTGTAAGAGTCACCTGCAATCTAAAAATGTCTGCTACAAAGAAAGGACCTTAATGACTGCAGCTCACTTTTAGGGGTGGTGCTGGATATCAAACCCAGGACACTCTGGACATTACGTAAGCGTTCTACCGCTGAGCTGTACTTTCAAGCTTTAACTATTTTTTCAAGTAAGGTAATTTGACCTGCTATTAAAATGATTATCCCAGTTTAAGAAATAAAACCTGATCGCTGTTTCTTTTTGTAATTCCAGAATTTACAATGTCCTGAAATTGCAATGGGATATATTACAATCAAATATATTTCTAATGTTTTAAAAATTATATCAAAAAATGACCTGAATTAACTTTTAATTTAGATAATTAATACTCCTCTTGCAAGTAAAAGGATGTCCATTAGTAGCCAATATGATGTGAAATTAGGGATGAATTTGGGATAACTGTAGTACTTATAAATATTTATTCAAGATGGTACAACCAACCTACACATAATTTGCAGAAAAATCATACGCTATTCATTGTAGATACTGTTGCTGTAAGCATTAGGCCAAAATAATTTGTCATTAAAAACTACATTCAAAAACTAAAAATCTTTTCACTTCTGGTCACACAAATCATAAATAGTCGAATAGGGGATTTTTTTATCAATGAAGATATCAACTGGATATTTGTTGATAAGTAATTTTTCCCCAATTATCACATATACTTGCTTCTTTTTTTTTTGTGGGTACCGGGGGTCGACCTCAGGATCTCGCGTGCCAGCAGGCACCCATGCCGCTGAGCGATATCACCGGCCCTTTTTTTGTATGTGGGATCCGGGAGTCGAACTCGGGCCCTCGCGCTTGCCAGGCAGGCGCTTATGCCGCTGAGCCATCTCACCGGCCCCAAGTAAAAATCATATACTTAAGGACTGTGTTCATAGCCATAATAAGCTGTCTGTATATAGACACACAGTTCTGTGTTTTAGTAGTTGGTTCTCTCTCTGAAAGCTGATATATGTATAGTAGTAAAATATACACAACATAAAATCTTTCGTTTCACCCAATATTAAACGTACAGTTCAGCAGCATTATGTATATTCACATTATCATGTAAAACATTTGTTTTTATATTTATGCTTTGTCGCTAGTGCTACCAGTTATCTCATACAGAGCTTCCCAAAACATGTATTTTTTCATAGTACTACAGACTGCCAATTTCTACTCACTTTGATGAGGGAGATTACTTTCGTTACATAATGTAGAATACTCAATTTATCTTCCCACAGTGAGTTATCAAATTTTAGCTTTCAAATTCTTGATTGATACTATTCAATAATCATATATTCTATTAGTAATTATATTATCATTTATAGAAAATAGACCATGTAGCAATTCTCCCTTCATAATCACTGTCCCTTTTAAAGGAGGTAATAGTGATTAAACCATAATATAAGCAGTTGAATTTGAACTACTCACTATAATGCTATGAATTTTGTTTACTGAAAAAGGACATGCTTTCTGAGGAAGACATAAAATATGTATATTCAATAAGTTACACAAATTTAAGCCAAATTTGGAAATACCCATTCTTAGCCACTTGATGGCACTAAAACTTCCAAGTAAACAAAATGTACTGGATTTAATTAATATTGCAAAACTGAAATTTTCTGAAAAATATCTGTAGAAAGCATGTTGTTCAAAATTGGAATAACACCATGTGTTTAATACTATAGTCAATGAGGGCCTATGAACAGTCACTACATAGTGCACATATGTTCATGTGTAATATGAGCAAATCGCTTGTATAATTTGAAGTTAAATTTAGAATTCTCTTAAAAGGAAATGTAACTTTGAAAGTTTTTAAAAAGTTTTGCATAATTGATTTTTATTGAAAGGAACCTATTTAAATTACAGTGAGGAGTATATGAAAGTACTTCTTTTTTTTTTGAGACAAGTTCTCACTAGGCAGTTCGGGCTGGTCTTGAACTCACTATGTAGCCCAGGCTGGCCTCGAACTGTGGCCATTCTCCTGCCTCTGCCTCCTGATTGCTGGGATTACAGGCGTGCACTACCACACCCAGCAGAAAGTGTCCCTCTTGGGAAATGCTGACTTTGAGTATAATGAATTTTCCTCAGAAGAATGAGATAGCAAAGCCATCACCTTCTACCTTTAATGATGTG
This sequence comes from Erethizon dorsatum, assembly GCA_028451465.1. Classification (NCBI taxonomy): domain Eukaryota; kingdom Metazoa; phylum Chordata; class Mammalia; order Rodentia; family Erethizontidae; genus Erethizon; species Erethizon dorsatum. Next base: position 150,054,388 of record CM051823.1, read on the forward strand.
GATGCCTGCTAAGCCATTAAGGGCACAAACGAGTTGCCGATGTGCTTCTTCACATTCAGTCCCGCATTTCTTCTGCAGAGATGTCAGCAGCTCCTCCATTGTCATGGTGCTAGAAGAAAAGGTGGACTGTTAAAACAAGAAAGAACCCCAGTGGTAAATTCCCAGGTGGGAGTGCTAGACAAGATGAAGTCTGTGTGATACCATCTGCATTTTTTTCCTTCAGCTCAATTTTTTTTATCAGTATTGCTTTTAACTTATTTATTACTATTCTTGCAAGCATTCCTTTATCTGATCCCATCATTCTATGAATTTTTTTTACTTCAGTCAAGGGAGAAAGGAACTAGAAAAATCTCCCTCAAATACAAAGTATAAAATTAGGCTGGGCATGGTGCTGCATGCCTATAATCCTAACACTTGGGGTGCTGAGGCAGGAGGATCACCATGAGTTCGAGGCCAGCCTGGGCTACATAGTGAGTTTAAGGCCAGTCTCAACTACACAGTGATAACCTATCTCAAAAAACCAAAACCAAAACTACATATTTAAAAGAGTACAGGTTTAGAATGTAAAACTGGATCTGAATCCCACCTTTGAAACTTAATCTGTTTTAAAAAAAAAAAAAAATCCTTCAAGGACCAGGTTAAAGATCATTTCTACCATAAAGCTGACTAACCTTAACCATTAAAACAGAAACAACTTCCATGGCAATTTTTATGCATGTTTTTGAAATTTATCATGCTTGCTTTGTATTATATAAATCTATCATCTTTGCTATTTCCCCAATTTGTCTACAATTTACTTAAAGTCAGGGACAGAACCTAGTCCTCTTTATACCTCTTATAGGACCTGAAGGGTTTCTTCCTATTGCCAGGTGCTAAAAGTAGGCCAGTTTCTTTTTTTTTCTTTTTTTTTTTTTTTTTGTGGGTACCGGGGGGTCGACCTCAGGACCTCGCGCGCCAACAGGCGCCCGTGCCGCTGAGCGATATCACCGGCCCCTTTTTCGTATGTGGGATCCGGGAGTCGAACTCGGGCCCTCGCGCTTGCCGGGCAGGCGCTTAAGCCGCTGAGCCATCTCACCGGCCCATAGGCCAGTTTCTAAGACAACAAATTTCTGGGACAACAGAATATTACAGACACAATTTCCCTCATGTTTTTGAATGGAAAAATCACATATAGCTAGCACAATTATTAAAGAGAATATCTAATCATAATCAAATTCCTCAATGTGGGAAGTAAGAAATATAGTAAGAACAAAAACTTTTCGTATCTGGAGCTTAGCCAAAAACAAACAAACAGATGCATGCAACAAAAATCCCCAACAAATCCTAACTTAAAAATATTCAAAACCATGAAAATAATTTTGATGTGATTCTCCTTCACAAATGAGGTTGCATACAAAGAAAAACTATCACTTTACTAAAACTAGCTGAATAAAACCGTGAGCCCAAAAGGTACTTTGTTCAAATATTATTTCTTATTATGGAACTGTCAACCCCAGGAGGAGGAAATAGGTAATAAGACCTTTTTTGAAGTGGCAAGAACTCCCCACGCACAGCCTGTGGGTGGCAGCAGGCCTGCCTGAGCCTTAGCAATGGGTATAGAATGGAAGTGACCGTCCTTCGGTCCAGGCTGCTGAGCTTCAGGGCCCAGTCAGAAATCTTCCTGAGTTTGACCACGGCATCCTGGCAGCACACCTCATGCTGCCGGTGATAGAAATGTCTTTCCACTGGAGAGAAGTGCAGCCAGTGCGTCTCTTCAGTCTGTGGTGGTATCTGAATCTGTAATGAGGAGTTAACAAAGCTTTCATCCCAACTCTTTTTTTTCCCTTCTTCTAATATACTAAATCAATAAAAAGTTATCACACTGACTTGGTCGATCACATCTTTCTTTGCAGATCTCCACAGTATCTTGGCAATAAAGCTATAGAGATGCTGAGGATCCTTCTTGCAGTAAGGGCGGTAGAGAAGCCGAACCCACCAGTGTTTGACAGAGTAAGGTTCAATACCAAGAAAGACCACTAACCCAAAAAGATCTGAAAATAAAAACAGCCAAGAGCACATTGAAAATAACTGCTTCAGTACTTCATTACTATTTTGAATAAACTCACTGACATTACAAAGCACACAATACTTTTCATGAATTAAAATGCAGTGTTAGAGTCTCTTGAATCTGAAATTTAATTCCAACTCAATTTACATTTATTGAGGCCTATTTTGATTTAGGTTTTGTTCCAGGTGTAGAAATGTAACAAAGCTTATAGAATTATCACAAAGTTTGTACTTAATCTAAAAGTTTGAAATTACCTTCAGAGACAAAAAAATCTATTTGGGTATGCTTGACGAGATATACATAAGAAATAACATGTGTCAACGCGAGATTTACTGGATCAGAAAAAAAAATTCCTAATCACATAAGAATTAATCACGTAAAATAGGAAGAATATTCTCTGATTCAATATTCTATAACCTTTGACCAAGTAATCCTAATAAACAAGACTAATAGAATAACAAAAAAACAGACAAGATTTACTTGCAGTATATAGAATAAGAGTGATTCAAATAAAGAAGTTATGGTACACTCATAAAATAGAACTAGTTTTCTGATTAAGAAGATCTTCCATTTGTTAGTTTTAGAGCATGGTTCTTCTTACATATCTCTTGATTAAACACACTCAATTTCATATTTCATCTCTCTCACATATCCTAAGCATTTTCCATATATTTATTTGTGATGAATTTTTTAACATATGGAAACTTAGGATACAATGCTACATGAACCCTTGCGTAAAATTATGCATGTGGTGAGCTCAAATATAAAAATTAAATTCATAGACTAGATATGGTTTTGTCTTCAAATGAAGATTTACAGGTATGATTGTAATTTTTTTTCTGTATTACTGAATTTTTACAATGGATATACATTCTCTTCAAAAGGCATAGAAATTATTTAAAAATATACCATTACCCTACCTATAACATCTATGTGAGGATGAGCAACAAATTTAGTCTGAATCAAATTATTTTGCTGGCTTCTGGGAGTTAACAACCTTTGAAAGAGCTGATAGGTCACTGCCTATATGGAGAGATCCATGGATTTATATTTTAGCTCAAATTGCCTGTGTGCTACCTCTTCTTTGAGATTCTAAAAGCATCAAAAATTACTGTCAAAATCAAATTCATAATCTTTTTGGCCAAATATCTTTTTCTTCTACTATTATTCACTGGTGAATATTGTTTCCAGCAATATTTGTAAGCAAAATCAGAAATCTTGGCATCTTCTGATTTACCACCAAGCCTTGCTAATTTTCCTTATCCATGTTTTTCTATTTCTGTAGAACAGTGATGATGAACCTTTTAGAGACTGAGTGCCCAAACTACAACCCAAAAACTACCTATTTATTTCAAAGTGCCAGCACTGCAATTAAACCCAAATACCGAGGTTTTAGTTTAGAGAAAACAACTCATACGTTAACATCTTTTGTCTTAAAAAAAAAAAACACAACAGCAGAGCTTTCAATGTTATAAACAGCTTTCTATTGAAAGGTAAAAGTTTGCATCTGGCATGCTTTTGCACAGTTAATGTGATCTCTGCTGTTGTACGCATGCTGATAATTTGTCAGACCTCGGCTGGGGCGACTTGGCTTCTGGTGACAAGACAGGGCTCTGTGTGACTGCTGTGGCACACATGCTACAGATTCCCCATCACTGCTCCAGGACAACTGCAGTCCAAACCCAAAGAAGCAGCATCACTTCCCCAGCGTGCCTCTCACAGCCAGTCACTGTTATGCTGATGTCCATGCTGCTCCTCCTCCGTGCCATTCTCCATACTGCAACTAGAGTGATATTTGAAATACAAACCCAACCACGAGATGACTGCATACTACTGTTAAATCCTTTCAACAGCTATTTTTCTTAAAATGCACGTTTTCCCTAGTTTTCCGTACTCTAACTGTACTGATACTCTTGGTTTCCTGCTGCCACGTGACTCACATTTTTTGTTCCTCTGTAATGGAGAATTCTTTCCTTCCTCCTTTCTTTCCCTCCACTCACGTTGTTTTAGATCTCAATTCAATTGTCACTTCCTTCTGCCCTTCTTAGGAAATCTGATTTAGTTAGAATTTTGTATTTTTCTCATTTGTGACAGTTGTCTAGATTCTATTTTATATTTCTCATAAGTATTTTATATATGTATTTTCCCATTTAAACTGTAAGTTCAATAAGCTCAGGGACTTTGTCTATTTTTGTTCACTGTGATGCTTCACAAAGAATAAATGAAACAATAAATGGATATAGAGAAGTTAAATTGTTTAAAGTCAACACTTTCAAAAAAACTAAAATAGGGCCGGTGAGATGGCTCAGTGGCGTAAGCGCCTGCCTTGCAAGCGCGAGGGCCCGAGTTCGACTCCCAGAACCCACATACGAAAAAGGGGCCGGTGATATCGCTCAGCGGCACGGGTGCCTGTTGGCGCGCGAGGTCCTGAGGTCGACCCCCCGGTACCCACCAAAAAAAAAAAAAAAAAAAACTAAAATAAATAAATGACTACATAAGTGGAAAATAAAAATAACAAAGTGGAAGCAGCTATCATTCATTAAATACTTAACACCTGGATACTGTGCTAAATGCTTTATATATATTTACATATACTTTATTATAATTAATCTTTAAAATGCCTTATTTTAAAAATAAGAAAAATTAAGATATGAATATTTAAGCAATTTGTTTACAAATGAATACTAATAAGATGTAAACCTAGGTTTATATATTCCCAAAGTTTTGTATATTATACAAACAAGTATATTAAACGACATGAGTGGGAAGGGGGAATTGGCATCTCTCTTGTCTAGAGTATTTCAGCCTGGTATTAGACACACACTAAAGGCCTAGCAAATTACAGAATGAAAACACTACTCTCATTTCTTTGTTCAACACGTGGCCAATCTGAGATTAACCAGATTTCTGGGTTGTTACTAATTAATAGAACAAATATGATTTATCTTCATCAGGCTAGCATAATGTTTCTTAACTGGGGTGAAAGTGGAAAGGTGGAATTTTGCTCTTCAGGGGACACCTGGCGCTGTCTGGATACATTTGTGGGTGTCAGAATTTCACAAGTGTAGCCAGCATCTACCGCCAACATCTCAACACCCCAATTCACAGGCCAGTCCCCATCCAAAAAGAATTATCCAGCCCCCCAAAAAATTACCAGGCCCAAAATGCCAAGGTCAAGAAACTCTGGTTGAAGAAAAAAGAAAATAAATGAAACTTAAATTTCCAAATGCAGCATAGTAAGTTATGGGCAAACTAATGTACCCACTATAACTAGGAAAACATCAGATAGAGTGCAGAAAATATACAAAGATTCCAGAGTTGATGGAAACAAAGACAAAAGACAAGTAAAATTCCAGAAAGCTTGGCAAAGCTGTTTTATTTTTTTTTTTTGTGGGTACCGGGGGTTGACCTCAGGACCTCGCGCGCCAGCAGGTGCCCGTGCCACTGAGCGATATCACCGGCCCTTTTTTTTGTATGTGGGTACCAGGAGTCGAACTCAGGACCTCACGTTTGCCAGGCAGGTGCTTAAGCCACTGAGCTATCTCACCGGCCCCCGGCAAAGCTATTTTTAAAGTGACTCAGGGCATGAGGAAACTCTTTGGCATAATTATCTGATTGTGGAAGTAGATTCATAGGTATACACATATGCCAAAACTTTTCAAATTTCACATTTTAAATATAGTTTTATGTCATTTATACCTCAATAAAGCTCAAACAACTCAAAAGCTATCATTTTTTAAATTACTCAAGCATTTATTGAATAGTAACAAGGACTCAAAGTACTTGCCAACATCATGTATCACCAAAATAACCTATTTTGTCATATTCTTTCAAAATTACAATGAGAGAAAATAACTCTGTCATTTTTTTTTTACTGTACCCTTTCAGTTAACTTTCCAGCTGAATGAGATCTAACACCTAATATCTATATTTTTTTACAGCTACCAAATGTGAAAGCAGACCACTGAATCTGGCCTTTTAATGAGGCTGATATTCTATAAATAAGTATCTTCATGTAACATTCAAATTGTGTGAATTTAAAAAAAAATGCCAAGTATACACCTTCACAGATTGTCCAAGCCTCTGCGGATGCCAAGAATACTAATAAGAGAAACTAGGTACAGGGTTTATGGAAACTTATGTCTTTGCATAAATTATGTGAATATTGAAATACTTATAATTTTCCTAGGAAATATTTTTCCTCTAAAAATAACCACTCAGGCCTCAGTAACAGAGGTTGATATTTTTATTTTGGCACATAAGTTATCCTGCTCAAATCAAAGGTAATATGAAAACTTCAATTTTCATAAAGGTAAATTTTGAAGTTGAAAGTATATCTAAACTTAATAATTTAACTACATTTTAATGATAGCTTTCCAGGAAATTTGCATAAAACATTTATAGATAGTTACAAATATTCACATCTTGACTAAAGATTTTAAAAATGCAGTGTCTTTTTATCAAAATGTGCAGGTGGAGAGAAATAGACTAGACAATCATTCAAGAAAAGGAATGATTGAAGGAATACTACTATGGTGTGACATTATACATATGGTGTGACACTATAAAGCTATTAATATTTTCTAACTTTTGGAATTAGTAAAATTATGATCTTACTATAGATTCAGACAATGAAAATTATGGTCTCTGTTTTAACAGACACAGTCAACTGAAATTCTCTTACTCCTCCCTTCTTTCCTCTCTCTTATCTCAGGTTTTGTTTTCTACCTATCAGGTTGGAAATCTAAGATCACTTCAGACCCACATGTATATTGTTTGGTAGGTAAAATAACTACTCACCCTGAGGCAGGGGGGCCACTCACTATACATCTTTTCTCATATTAAAAAACAGAAAAATCACTCAAGTTCCATTTAAAAAGACTAATGCTTGAAACTATTAGAAGTAAATGTATGTTCACTTAAATAAGGATTTAAAAATTGAAGCATAACAGTTATTTTTTCCTCAAAAACAGCAAGCTGATCAGTCAACGCAGTATGTGCGGAAAGCGTACATTACCCTCCAGGCCTCTCTGTACTGGAGTGCCGCTGATGCACCACCGATTAATCCCACTCAAACGCAGGGCCATTTCTGCAGCCTTGTAAGAGAGAAATACGAAGCACAAACGAAAGGAAAAAAAGTCACAGGAAGAACGTGGACTCCAGGCATACATTTACTCATAAGATAGCCCAGGAAAAGCTATACTTCAGGTGAGATGCGCCTGCTTTTATTTAACAGTTACTGCACTGAGCATCGGATGTACTAGTCAGTGGACCATCTCCTGATAGAGTGGTTCTCATTAGTGGGGGCTGGCATGTGCCACCCCGAAAGGGAGAGGTAGTTTAAGCATGCAGAGAATGGAAAATCCCACTAAATGACTGCTAAGTCACCTATACCACTCCATGCTCCAGACGTAAACCTCTGGAGCAACAGACATGATGCATAAATTCAACTCAGACTGTTCAAGAAGACCAGAGAAAGATATATAACGAAGGCTGAAATGAAATTCTTTTCTCTGAAGCAGCATTTTCTGTAATCATCTGATCTCTCTGAGAATAAACTATGAGAGTCAACTCTGGCTCAAAGTTATTGGAGCCCACAAGATGAGCTTCTAGGTAGCATAAATGTTAAAAAAATTCCTAAATACAGTTTACTTTGATTTGTATCACACATAAACTGACATCTTATCCAGATAATATATGAGCAGTGCATATAGAGCAAAAGGCTCAACACTTGAAAACAATTCCAAAGGGTTGCATAGTTCATTGCACAAGAGAAAATATAATACAGAGCGTTCAACAGCAACTTTTGACTAATATCAATACTGTGGGTTAACAATATTTTGACTAGTAAACTATTCAGTTTTGCCTAATCCCTTTCTTTCTTCCCCAGCCCTGAAAGGATTTTGCAGATTCTCACTTTCACCGCAGGGCATTCAACCATCTGGGCTTCATCAAGGCAGATCCTCCACCACTCCACAGCGACCAAGGGGCTGGGGATGGCCATGTATCGCTTCTGGTTCCGTAGGCGGCGCCCATCCTCACTATTGCTATGTGGGATATCGACATAGTTTAGTTCTGAACGAAGGACATCATAGGTGATGATAACTATATCCTGTTCTGCCAAAAAATGAGGCTGTAAAAAGCCGTCTTTCTTTACTCCTTGATATACCTAGGAAATAATCACACCAACGCAGTTACTGTAAAAGAGTTCATCGAAGACAAATGAAATATTCATTTACTTAAACCCTTACTGAATCCTTTCCATGTGCTTAGGACCATACATGCTACGAGGCAGATCTCCTCTGTCTAGAGAAAGACATGTTTTGGTGTGGAAGACAAATAACATGAGAAGTATGAAAGGAACTATAACAAAAGTACGTGTAATGGCAGCACAGTGGAAAGACCAACTCTGTGGCTGAAAAGGTGAATTCAGAGGAGCTAAAATGTCAGGTATACCTTGAAGAACAGTCAGGAGTTCTCACACGTGGGAAAAGGAAGAGGAGGATAGGTATACAGAGGAATCAATAGCTGTGTTAGAGCACAATGGTATGAAAAACTAGAACAGTAAGAACTATTATTCATGAAATACCTTTTGTGTTTCACATATGATGGTAAACATTATCTTCAAATTTCAACAATAGTGGTAGTTGCTGCTATTATTCCTGTCCCACACATAAAGGAACATCAACTGACTCGCTGCTCGAAACTAAAGATGCTGAGACTTTGAAGCTTGCCTACCCACAGGAAACACAGCTCCTCAATGGCAAAAGTTATACTGTACTTACACTGCATTATTCACGCTGTGATAGTGGCTGAAATATAAAAAACCTAAAAAAACATTTACATGGAAAGAAGGAATCATAAAGATAGCAAAAGGTACTAGTATTAGTAAACAATAACCTTAAAGGACCACCACTATGTGCCAGCACTTTATCAAATTATTTAACTTCATAACAAATCTATGATAAGATACTATTTGCATTCAGAATTTAACATAGTTCTTGGCACATAATAGGTGCTCAATAAATGTGCTGAATGAGTAAATTTTTATTTTACCAATGAGGTAACTGAGACTTCAGAAGACAATTTTCGAGCTGAAAGGTGATAGATCAGATAGGCAGCTGCAATTACACAATGATGCATTTGGAATATATTTTTCTCTGAAACCATAAATGTTTATATTAACTTACACATTTAAGTGGTCAGGAATTTTTGAAAAACTTTTGCATCTTCACATTCGAACTGCTCTAACTTCTGAAATTTGGAAACTAGGAAAGAATACAGTCCTCTGTTCTATTTCTTACTTTTAATTTGCTCTTCCAGCTGTGATTTAATACTATCATCATAAGTTAACTTCTGCAATTAAACAACAAAGCAACCAAGATTATAGAAACTGTTGTGAAGAAGCAAAAATGAGAATTTTGCTACCCCTCTAGGCCCAAGAGGCCTTACCAAGACTCGAAGAGATGACGACTTTATGTGCCGGTTGATCTCATCCACCCACTGGTGGCAGATGGAGCTTGGCGAGATGATCAGAGTTGCTCGTGTTGATACTGGCTCCATTGCAACAAGGCAGTGGGGGCAGTAAAAAGGCTTAATTTTCAGATTCTCCTCTTCATAGTTCACACACCTCGCATGTTGCCACAGGTGGCAGTTCAGGCACTGAACACGAGGCTTACGGTCTATCTGGTCAAATTCACCACATATGCACTCAAAGCGATAATCAGCATTGTCATAGGGACTCGTGACATTAGAATGTGGGCCCTCATTCCTAGCAGGGTTTGGAGATTCACCAGGGTCCTTAGCTTCGGGCTCTCGCTTGACTTCAGAGACACATGTACTTTCAGACATGGTAACATCAGCAATCCCAGAGTCACTTGTGGCTGGACAGTGATCTTGTGCGTCAGCACTGATGTCAGGCTGACTTTTTCCTTTTTTTGTGTATGGCACAGGCTTTTTCCTCCATTTACTACGATTTTTCTTGGCCTTATAATAATAATAGTAAGGGTCATCATCATCGTCAGAGGTATTTGATGGCAAATATTCAGAATCTGTGTCCTTATTTCCTGATTTTCTGGGGTCTTTCTGAAATTTCCTTGGACTTCCTACTGCCTATGGGAAAAAAAATTATTTAATTAACTTATTTCAATCCAGTTATATTTCTTTTTTTTTTTTTTTTTTTTTTTTTTTTTTGTGGGTACCGGGGGGACGACCTCAGGACCTCGCGCGCCAACAGGCACCCGTGCCACTGAGCGATATCACCGGCCCCTTTTTCGTATGTGGGATCCGGGAGTCGAACTCGGGCCTTCGCGCTTGCAAGGCAGGCGCTTAAGCCGCTGAGCCGTCTCACCGGCCCTCAATCCAGTTATATTTCTGAACTAAATTCCCAACACTCAAGTGTGGAACAAAGTTTTTAACTGCTGATAGCAGCAATGACAAGAGTAGAGGTATTTTGGGCCGCTGAGATAGCTCAGTGGCATAAGCGCCTGCCTGACAAGTGCGAGGTCCTGAGTTCGACTCCCGGTACCCACATACGAAAAAAGGGCTGGTGATATCGCTCAGTGGCACGGGCGCCTGCTGGCGCGTGAGGTCCTGAGGTCGACCCCCGCTGCCCACACACACAAAAAAAGAGTAGAGGTATTTTAAACTCCATAATATGCTTAAACAAATAATTTTATAATGCACCTAATTGAATATTTGTTATGTGACAAACACCTTTGTTTGGGATCAATGGTAACCAAAATAAAGATTCTAGTCTTCTGAAGTTTATAGTCAGAAACTAGAAAACAGAAGTCATAAGCACAGTGCTTTTTCTAACTACAGATATTCCTCATTTAACATCCTATATGGTTAACAACTATATTTGGACTTGTGACTGAGTCGCACTGTTCAGACTTGCAACCTGCCACTCGGAGTTACGGCCCACATTTTGACTTACGACTCAGGAACGTGAATGGCAGTGTAGCCTCATGGGGCTTCTTGTGCCGTATGGTACTGTAATTTTTGCTGATTGTACTGTACAGTACAGCAGTGTAGTTTTATTATACATTACAGTACTGCATATAAAAACAAAGTCATCAAGTTGGAGTTTCCTGTGACCAATTCATTTAATAACCTACTCACAGGAACAAAACTCGGTCATTAAACAAGGAATGTCTGTATTTTGCTTTTTAATCTTCAGACTATAAGACTTTAAGTGTCAAGGTGGAATCTGTCAACTTATTCTGTAAGGCATCACATATAGGTGTAAGTGCTTAATAAATGCTCAAGTACCTGCTTTTTTGTTTTATTGCATATATCCTCCTCCTTGTAATTCTTCCCCAATGTAAAGGTCCCTGAGAAACCATGACCTTTGATCTGTTTCACAAGACCTTCAAAAATTAAACATTTCAGCATGCGTTTCAGAAGGCTCTTGTTGCGTTGAACATCATATCTGTACATAGAACTGACATACTTGTAGATGGAAAGGATGGAAACTCCTTTTTTCCCATTCATTTCTTTTACAGCTGTCAGGATCATCACACGTGTAGCTAAGTGCAAAAGAATATCTTAACTCAGTCAAAATAATTAAAATGAAATGAAAACAAAGCTCAGTTAATCCACACTGTGGACAGAGTTAAGATGAAAGTCAAATTTACTGTGATACAGTACCGTTTTGAAGAATATATAATAAAAAATTATCTCAACGTATTAAACAAATTAGTATAATAGAAATAATTTTAGGAAGAATTATTCATGTTAATGTTAGTCTCACAAAATGATAATCATTCAAAATTATAGAAGAAAGCTCCCCTAGTTATCCTACCTTCCGTATGCTATCATTACTAAGGGGAACATTCATTTGCTGATAGAAATTTCAAGTAGTTATACTTGAGAATAAACAAAGCCAGGTTAAAACTATAAGCTAACGAAATTTAAATATACTGAATAAGAACTACCTGGACCAAGTCAAAGAATAGTTTTTTTGTTTTTGTCAGGACATTATGAGTTGTAATTAGATCCATTTTTACTACGTATAGACTACTGCAAAAACATTTATAACAATGACAAAGTATCTCTAAGGACTACAAGAACTATAACAAAGATCATCATAAGAAGGTATTTTTTAAGAGATACTTACGGGGGAACTGAACTTTTTCTTTTGGTTCAAATTCCATATTCTGGGTTTCTGTGTCTTTTACTGATCCTCCAAAACAATGGGATGGGATGAAATAATTCACCTCTTTTCCCTGATACATAAACAACTTTCAGTAACCACATATTTGCTTTCAGTATTCTGAATTGTTTATTAAAATTAACACTCTTTCCATTAAGGAAATAAAATAATTGTAAAGAATTTTAAAAGGAAGGGCAAAATATACTATTCATACATACAAATCTATTTTTTATTTCCAACCTTACAAGTAGCCATTACTCTTTAAATTATTCATGTTGTCTTATATTACCTGAAATTATTATGTTATCTTATATTACCTAAAAATTAAGTGGGGACTATCTGAAATTAATTTTAAGGCATGCTTAAAAATAGAATTAGCCCACTGAATTTATAATACTGAAGATAGTAACTTGGAATTAAAATATGTAATAAGTAGAGAAGAAGTTATTGATAGTTAAAACTATATACTGTAAGTCACCTTTCTACAAAATAAGTATTTTTTTTTCTATTCCTACTGTTACGGTTTAGATCTACCATGTCCACCAAATGCACCATGTGTTCAGAGTTGGGCCTTTGGAAGGTGGTTGGATCCCGGGGAGTGATATTTATTAATGGATTCACCCACTGATCACTCACAGCTGAACATACTGCTAGTCAGAAGGGGCAGGTCACTGGGGTGTGACCTGGAGGGTGTACTCTAGTTCCTGGCTCCTTCTCTTTCTGTTTCTATGCAACCACGAACTAAGTAGCTTTGCTTCCTCATGCCTTTCCACCATCATGTTCCTGCCTTGGATGGAGTCCCCTGAAATCATGAGCCAAATTAAATCCCCTCCTTTAAGTTGTGGGTGTTCAATTTTGTGTTGTGGCAAAGAGAAATCTGACTAAAACACCTAGTCAAATCTGAAAGACTAATTTTACAAACTTGACCTATCGACAGATCATGAAACAGTAAGACTATAAGCCTGATCAACGCTGGAGGTGATTAATTACAGTTACGCCTTTAACTACGAGTCTCACTTCAGAAGGATTTAATGTATTGATTTCAGGTTTCATTACTGGAAAATACAAGCCATGAACTAACTATATTTGTCTCAGTGAGGTTTTTGGAGTAAACTTTAAACTTTATATTTCTAAGCATAATTATATATTTCAGGAGAAGGACTTAAGACTTTGTCCCATCTAACAATCTATTTACTAAGCTACCTATCCTTTAACAAAGTTCTAATTACTAGATTTGAAGATATACATATCTGAGATTTGTATAATTTTTTCAAAGAGTTCTTAAAAATATTTAGTGGTAAATGATGTCTTGTCTCAGTGACATAATATCTGAGGAGTCAATGGTGCAGTACTTTCATAAAGGGGTTTCTCTGCCAACTAGTGGGAAGCCTGTTAAGTGACGGCACAGCCTCTTCCTAGTTTGCCAACATCACTTGAGAAAACTTCCTAGGTTCATCAACAGCCCATTCTCCATGCCCACTGAAGTTAACTAACCCTAATATAAATCATTAGCCACAGTGAACAAAGTGTTGACTTCAGCACCAAGCAAATGTTCACCATATGATGCCTTTTGAGAACATATGTCTCCTGATTTTCCGAGCACTACGGAACTCCTCCTACCTCAGGAAGAGTGAGAGTATCTTGTTTGACATCTTGCCGAGTATGTGTCAGAATCAGAGCCAAAACCTCCACTGTCTTTCCAAGACCCATCTCATCTGCTAAGATTCCACCAAGCAACTGTGGCCCAGAATGTGGGTACTCACGGATGATGCTAATCGAAAAAACAAGCAGAATACATCACAGGAGTGTAAATAAAAAATACTCTTCTTAATCGGAGTTCCTAAAGGTAACTAGAAGAAATGTGTAAGTCTGTTTATTCAAAGTATACCTTAGGGTGAAACAACTAAAATCCCTATTCGTAAGTATAAGAACTGTAATAAAAAAAAAACCAAAAAAACCAAAAAAACTGTATGAGCTGAACTAAGTCTGCAGAAACGAAAAATGGTGCTGATAAATGTCAATTTTTCTCATCTATAATTAAAAGGAAATATATCTGGGTTCTTTCTATGATATTTGTGAATCTGTGAGTAAAGCATAAAGGGCAATAACTATCATTCATTAATTAATAAATGTATTATCAATGATTTCTAAAACTTTTTATAACATAAATTGACAAATTTAATGAAAAGTGTAAAAACCACCTCATAATAAACAAGATAACATTTCTATTTAGAATAAAAATCTCTTTTTAAAATCTTCATAACTAAGCACCTTATACCTATCATGAAATATTTATTTGCTGAAAAGTGACAAATTCTATTAATTCTAAGTACATTCTAGCTTTTAAAAAATCTCTTAATAAGACTTTAACTTAGTATTTCTTTTTTGAAGTACTACCGAAACTAAGGATATATATTACAATCTCATACAGCTTGTTAATTGTATTTATTTTTTTAAATCAAGCAAATAAATAAAATTTTGCCTTACCAGCCTGTGTATGGATTATAATAGAGTTTCAAACCCTCAGGTGTAATGATCTCTCGCCACAAGAAGTGCAGGGAACTTTCTAAGGAAAAATATAACCATAAGTTTTTGTTTGTTTGTTTTCCTTTCTTTCAGATAATCAGATTAAGTTAAAAATAAGTGAACAATTAGGATGCTCAGAGATACTGATTCAGGAGACCCACATTCCTGAGAAGTCTTACATATGAAAAGCCATACACGTAACACATGGGTGGAAGGGTAAGGACTCCTCCGATTCTTTTCTTCTAATATTATTCTTTAGCTTCCTTTGCTTTGGGCACAAATCTATAAAAGCATATTGTAAGACAGAAAAAAAAAAGGAAAGGCTAGCAGATTGCAGGTGGTTAACAGGAAAGTTAATATACACAGGCAACTCCTACCTGATAAAGGAAATAAGTTTATCTTTTATGAATTCAAGAAGTTGCACGAAGTTTTAAAATAACTCAACAGATGTTGCTAATAGGCTAATACATTTACCCAAAACATATCTGAACTCTTATGTGGGTCAGAAAGTGGGAGGAAAGGATTACTTAACTGAGGAAGACAAATCTGAAACTATACTCTTCCACTATCTTTCCCCTTCATATTTTAGCTTCTTAAAACCAACTACTGTCCCAAATAGGGCATGTGTCTTTACTCACCAGTGAAATGCAATTTTTTTTTGCTCTTATAAGGGATTAAAAGATAAAGCAGGGATACAAATAGTTATTGTTTATAAAATAAAAAAAAATTAAAAGATGAAGTTTAAATTTATGGTAACCATAAGGGACAGAAGAAATGTTAAATGCCGCATGGGGATTTAATCCATAAAACGTAGCCTGGGGACAAAAAAGAATGAATTACTGATACATACAGCATAGGTATATCTCTAAAACATTTCTTTGTTGAAAGAAACAAATCTTTCCTGGAAAGTGTACGTATTTTATGATGTCATTCACTGTTTCAAAAACAGGCAATATAATGTTGATAGTGGTTGTCGCCTCCTGATTTGAAGGATGAGAACTGACTGGGCCGAGAGATCTGTCAGGGGTTATGGAAATATTTTATACCAGCACTGTCTGATAGAAATATAATGGAAGGCATACATTTAACTTTTACTGCATAGTTAAAATTATTATGACATTTCACATTTTTTCTTTTTGGGATATTATTTGAAATCTGATGTGTTTTTTAAATTCACAGTACATCTCATTTTGGAAAGTCTTGTTTCAACATTCAGGAGTCATATGTGGCTAATGGCACTTTGAGGACAGTCTAGCTCTCTATCTTAATTGGGTTGTTGGCCACACAGACATAAAAATGCATTCAATCTGTGCCCTTAAGATCAGTGCATTTTACAGTAAGTTATGTTTTTATAAAATTTTTAACTGAAAACAAATATTTCATTTTAGAGAAAAACAATATGGTCTGTGGGAAACTTCATAGAACCCATAACTTCTTTAACAAATAATAAAAAGGAAAATTAGAGTGAGAGATAGGAGATAAAATTTATGGGTTATGAAACTGAACAGCAACCAACTCTAATGTCTGATGTTTTCTGCTTTCAGAATGGAACTCTGTGTGTGAGTGTGTGTGTGTGTGTGTAAGTGTGTGTGAGACAGAAATGTGGCAGTGTAGAGAAGGAGAGAGGAATTGAAGAAGGAAAGGCAAGGGAGTTTGGGAGGAAACAGATTTGCTGATATTAAAGCATTGTTGGGCTTTAAAAATCTATGATTATATATATGTACATATTTACATTTATTTAAAAGAACTCATCTTTTAATGAAATAAACTGAACTATTAACGTATATAGGATTTACTTCAAAATAGAGTATGGGGCTAGGAGGAGTGAGAGGAAATAATATTGGCTTTGAACTGATATTTATTGTTCAAAGAGTTTAAAAAAATGAAATCTGTTGGATAAAAAGTTATAAACTGGAACACTTGGGAGAAATAATAGCTATTTGTTATTAACCAAAATAAATATACATGAGAAATAGTTAACACTTTACTTCCAGAATCATGTAAAAATATCATCTGTGTCTATCCCTTTAAAGGTGATGATAAAGAAGTAAATAACTGCCAGGTGTGGTGGCACACCCACGATCCCAGGATTTGGGAGGCTGAGGCAGGAGGCTAGCTGCGAGTCTGGGCTACACAGTGAGTTCAAGGCCAGCCTGAACCACACAGAGAGACCCTGTCTCAAAAAAGCAAAAACAAAAAAGAAAACACAAAACAAAAAAAAAAAAGTAAATTTACTCCCACAAATCTAAAACTTTCATAAAATTAGTTAATAGATATTTTATTTATTAATATTTATTTTGTAGAGCAAAGAAAAATGCAAATCTAGGAAGTAAGTCACTTCCTTTTATAAATTTGCTACTGTTAAATTAATCATAAAATTGTGAAGAGTTTTTTGCCAATGACTACAAACTAGTTGAGTTCTGAAAACAATTCTTAGTTGGCAAGTCATGTAAACAAATATCACGGCTTTCAAAAATTCAAAGCTGCATTTATTTTGGGAGGAAAAGCCAGCCCAAACTTTTATGAATGAGAAAAGTCATAAATTAATTCTTCTAGAATTTAATTTCGAAGGATTTGTTAGAAAATACTTTCATTCAGGGCTAATAACATAGCTCAGCGGCAAAGCACTTGCCTAGCATGTGTGAGGCCCTGGACTCAGTTCCCAATACTGCAAAAAAGAAAAGGAAAAATAGTTTTGTTCATGGTAACATCCTAGCCTATGTTTTTAATATTCTTTTTTAAATGATTATTTACCCCCTCGCTCTACCTCTCATGTAGAATCTCTCTGACCACTGTGCCTTTCTTTAAACATCTTATACTTGCCATTAGTAGGAGCGCCTCTGAAACGCTCTTGTTGCAGCATCCAGCCGACAGCCTCTCTCTGGTAGGGTCTCAGCACAGGGGTCAGTGCAGGATGCTGCACGTCCACTGGGACAGAACGTGTTTCCTGCTGATGTGTTCGCTTCACGAAGTGATAGAGCTCATCAATGTCCTGTCCCTCTGGCTCACTATCTGAATCTTCCTCATTATCTTCTAATACATCTGCATATCCAACAACAGTGTATTTACAACTTGCTCTGCCTTTTATAATCACAAGCAGTTCTTACTCTACAAAGATACCTTCCCCCCTACCCAAATCTGGGTGTCTTGCTCGGTATGTTTTGTGTATGAAAACCGCTGATAAAAATCTACCCATCCATTTTTCAAGATAGTTCAAATGGTGGGCACAACTGCCCTCTAGAAGACTCATGCTTACATGAAAAAATAAAAATGAAAGCCCTGAACAACTTTATGACCTCCTTTAGCTGATTCTTTTTATGTCGTTTTCTTTTGCTCTCCGTGGCTGGAATTAAGTTTCTCCTCCATATTTACACATACTTTCACACTCTAGATATGATAGTACACTGAAATCTATCTGGTATTAGAGTCACTCATGTGACTTGTCCCTTCCCCATTGAGAGCAAATATAGTTTTTCATTGCTGCAGCCTCAGAGAAGATGACACATATCTTGCCCACTATGGCTATTTAATCTGAGGAAGTGAATGGGAATATCTTCGGTACTTTATAAAGTGCCAACTTATTTCACACTTATATCTGAATATAAAAAGTTCATATATAGATACAATTTATGTCTGTTAAGATAAGGATTTCCATTATATTTCTTACTCTAAAATAAAGGACAGGGTATAGGCAGCAAGAAAAACTAATTAGGAATTAAGTGCTTAAAATTTTTTTGTTTGTTTTTTGAGACAGCGTCTCGTTATATGTTCAGGCTGGCCTTGAATTCATGATGTAGCCCAGGCTGGCCCTGAATTCACAGCGATCCTCCTGTCTAGGCCTCCCCAGTGCTGGGACTATAGACACGCACCACCATGCCTGGCTTCAAGTGCTTAAACTATTAATGGAAATATATAAGAATATCGCATCTATTTGGTAGGCACAACTGCCCTCCAGAAGACTCATGCTAACATGAAAAAATTAAAATGAAAACCCTGAACAAATCAGCTGATTCCTTGTTAAAAACATCATTCTTTCATGTTGAAGAAGTATACCATTAATTTCTGAATAGCTTCCAGAGAGGTGTACATAATTTTATAGGCCATATCTAATATGTTCTAGGAGATCAAACAAAAAACACACAACTTATCCTTTTCTTCAATTAAAAAAATGCCACATAGGATTTTTAAAACTTTACAATTAATATATATTTCTTCATAATATGTTATTAATGCACAATTGTTCACATCATTACAAGTTATATAATCTAGCACTAATATCTAAATTTAAAGTGTTTCTTAGAAATCATGTTTTTAAGAATTAAAATTATGTTTCTTTTCTTTTTGGTACTGGAAATCGGACTCAGGACTTTGCGCTTGTCAGGCAGGTGCTTGTGCCACTGAGCTATGTCCCTGCCCCAAAATTATGCTATTTTTAAAAGACAAAATAATGGAATTCTTACAACTTTAAAAAACACTAGATATACTTGAAAGCATTCCTTCTAATTTTGAAATCAAAGATTTTTTTTTTTTTTTTTTTTTTTGTGGGTACCTGGGGTTGACCTCAGGACCTCGCGTGCCAGCAGGCGCCCGTGCCGCTGAGCGATATCACCGGCCCTTTTTTCGTATGTGGGTGCCAGGAGTCGAACTCGGGCCCTTGCACTTGCCAGGCAGGCGCTTACACTGCTGAGCCATCTCACCGGCCCAAAGATTTTTCTTTTTAACTTGAAAAATAATTTATTGTTAATATGAAGCTTTGAAATAAAGTGTTATAGAATAAACTCAATGGCTAAGTTTAGAAAATGATTTACAAAATACTGCAGCATAAAAATGTCCAATAATTCATATCTGAAATAATGCTGACCTACTCATACCCCAAGTATGGTTTGGAGAGTTTGAGCTGTTTGTCAAGTAGCGCAGTTGTCAAGAGGCCACCTGCACTCTCTCCCTTGGCCACCAACGTTAGGTAACTCTGAAACCGTAGTCCTGACCAAGCACAAAGTTATTTGGTTTTATGGGAATAAGGCTGCTGAGGAGAGGTGGCACAAGGACCAGTCAAGGATCCCTGGTTGTGACAAAATTCTGCATAGGAGTAACATAAAAGGTCCAACCAGCTCAGCCCCATTAGACTCTGCCTCTGGATCTGCTTACTGCCTGCACGCACTTCTTGAGTGCTCACTCTAAGTTAAGACAGTGCTAGGCAAACGGTGAAGAAGGATTAATGAGGTCATTTCAGATCAGTAAAACCTGGCCATATATAGAGGATTTTATGTAGGTCATTTAAGTTTTATCTTTCTTATGTTTTTTTTTAAATTATGTGTAGGTGTTAAGGGAAAAAATCCACAACTCCAAATAATAGCAATTTTAAAGTGTAGTTTAAAAATTACCTGGAATAATAAAATTATATAACTTTTCCATCACCTTCTTCATGAGTTGATTGAACTTTTTCATTCTTGAACTTGCATCACTGAAAGAGTCCAGTTTTGCTAGGCCATCTTCCAGAATATAAATCCCAACCTACGAAGAATTGTCAACATAAAAGTAATTTTACTTGAAATATACCATTCTTAATGAGGACATTAGGAAAAAAAAATTTTTTTTAGTGACATTATTTTATAGTATTTGCCCCCACAAACACTGGATACATACCTACAAGATCTCCATGCATTTTCACTTTCTTTTTTTTTTTTCTGGGTACCGGGGGTCGAACTCAGGACCTCACGCGCCAGCAGGCACCCATGCTGCTGAGTGATATCACCGGCCCTTTTTTCGTATGTGGGTTCCGGGAGTTGAACTCGGGCCCTTGAGCTTGCCAGGCAGGCGCTTATGCCGCTGAGCTCTCTCACCGGACCTTCACTTTCAATAATAAATTCATTCCACAAATGTAAGTACTTCCTATGTGTGATGTACCACTCATGTTACTGGAAAAAAATATGTCACTAACTGGAACCAAACCAAGTTTAGTTCCAGTTAGGAAATGAAAGAGCACCACCAAATTCTACCCAGTGAAATCACTGATTCCTGAATCTGATAAGCATGAAATGATTAACAAAGTTTGTTAAAAATGCAGACGTCCCTGGTAGATTCCAATGCACAGGCTAGGATTCTCACGCACAGTTAGGTTTGGGAATCCTTATTACTGGGTTAAGCAGTAAAATATGTAGGAAAACAGACCTTGATTAATGTTAAGTATCTTGACTCTAGTGAATCAATACAGCATGAAGTTTTACAGTTGTAACACTCAAATCTGAATAATGGCATTCATATTTAGGACTTAAATTAACTTGGAAATATAGCTTTTATTTTAATCCAAATATCCTCATTCACAAAATGGAAAGGAACCTATATGAGATAGCCTAAGTAATATAATTTTAAAAGTTTCTAAGAGTGGACAGTAAATACTAGTTTCCTTCACTTCTTCAGACTTTCTGGGCCTGACTCCCTAATCACTGGGATTCTCATGTTCTTTCACCAGAGAACAAGAATCCACCAGCATCACACAGGAGTAAGTGACAAAATTATATTTTATTATTTGTACTTGCCTTGTGTTTACTCAGGGACGATTTACTATGTGGCAACAAATGTTTAATTATTTATAAAAATCAAGGTGACAAAAAATGGAACAGATCGAGACTTGGTGTGCAGTGAGAAAGGGACAGAACACAGACACAGAAGCCATGAATTCTAACAAACTTGGTATTGCCATGCCACGATTCTGGCATTCACACTCTGAAAAGACAGGGAATGGCCTGGCCATGTTGAGTCACCGCCCAGGGAAGAATTAATGGCATTCTAAATTTTCTCCTTTCCCCAGTCAATTCTGAAAATATAAATAAGACTACTGATGCAATTATTTTCAATGTGAGAAATGTGTAAGAAACAATTTTTATTTAAACGAAGATAACAATTTGAAATTTTTTTCTTTAAAATTTTATCATGAAAGCATGTTAAGCTCTTTGTGAAGTACATTTATTTACATTATCTCACTTGATTTTTTTTTTTTTTTTTTTTTTTGTGAGTACCGGGGTTCGACCTCAGGACCTCACGCACCAGCAGGCACCCGTGCCGCTGAGCAATATCACTGGCCCTTTTTTCATATGGGTACTGAGAGTCGAACTCAGGACCTCGCGCTTGCCAGGCAGGCGCATATGCTGCTGAGCCATCTGACCAGCCCTCTCACTTGATTTTTGACAAACTCTATAAGGAAAAAAGAATGGGCACTATTCATCTTTCATTCAGAAAAAAGCTGAAATCAGAGCATTTAAATGATCTGCATAAAATTATATGGCTGGTGGCTAAAGATGGCAAAGCCTAAAGTGATTTATAAATTTATCCATTCATTTACTGAAGATCTATTTACATATTAGGCAATTTACTGGGATATGAAGATAAAAGATGTCATAGTCTAGCCAGGGAGAAATATCTAAAATGAACTACCAGTGGCAAAAGCAAAAATCAAAATATACATCAGGTAATAGGTATTCTGGAAAAAGGGCACCTAACACCACCTATAGGATTTAAGAAAAGAACTCCATGCACGAAGTAAACTCTGAATGGAACATTAAAGAACAAACAAGAGTTTCCAGGGGGAAGGTAAGGGAATAATCTGGGCAGAGGGAACTGTTAGAGCAAACGCAAATACACAGAATGACAGCAGGGTGTCTGCAAAAAATATCAACTTGGAGTTTCTGGGACAAAATAAAGAGGATAAGGCTTAAGGACCTAGCAAAGGAGCCACTTGTGTGCTGGACTAGGAAGCTTATTCCTAGTTCTGTAGGCATGAAAGAAGTGCATTCATGTGCTACTGTTCTGGAAATTGAGTAGATGAAGCACTGGAAAAGGCAAGCCAGGAGAGAGAGACACGACTGCTGCAATAAAAGAAGAGACGATGAGGACCAAAACAAGTCAGTGGCTTTTCAGGTCTTCCAAGTGAACTTCAAAATGTGCCACCAACACAGCAGAACCCTAAAAGTCACTGCAGAAACTGAGTACCTTGATAATATGACTTCCTTCTGGTCTTTGATAAAGTTTTATTCTTTTCTTCTTTTGTAGCCATCCCAGGTCTTCTAACATTTCACAACTGAAGGATGATTCCACTAGAATACCCTTGTCACAAACATTGATTGATTCTTTGAGTCCCTTTTCTTGTTTCTCCACATCTTCACATTCAGAATGAACATATATCAGGAACTGATTGCTTGACTCTGAACTCATCAAAGTAAAACTCCTCTCAGAAAAATTTTCAACTAAACTCTGTTCAGGAAGAAGCTGAAGAGTTAATTCTCCCAGAAATGCTTTCCAAGAACTATCGAAGTGACAGGGAAAAACCACAATATTCAGCTTTACAGACAAAGAGAGAGAATCGGTCTCTTCTTTCTCGGTTGCCGTTGAGAAGCTCACAGCCTTGGAACCCCTCTTCTTATCTCTGTGAGCCACTCCTTCCTGCAGACTATCATCCAGGAGGATGCACTGGGGAGAGCAATCGGCGCCTGAGCAGGGCTGCTCGTCATCAGTCAAGGGGAGAGGCTCATTCCTCCTGTCCTCGTGCATGTTCCAACGGAGCTGCTGCTGCTTTTCCTCATCTACCTTCACTGGAGGAGCCCGCTTCCGTCGGCTGCTCATTTTCACGTTTTCTTGTTTGATAAATGTGAATTCTAAAAAACAAATGAAATAGTAGGCATACCAAGTGAAGATTTTAGTATGTAAATACTTCTAGATGAAAAATTCATCACAAAGTCATAGTCTACACACACAATACACTATCTTCAGAGAAATTCATAAAAAGCAGTGGGTAATTTTTGTATTAAATTAGATATACCTAAGGAACATATTAACCGTAATCTCATGTATCAAATTCTAATGATTTTACTGGCTTCTAGTGGGTAAACCTAATGAAGATCATTTGTTGTATAAAGTAAATTCTAAAAATACATTTGATAAGCAATATAAAAAGAAGGTAGGGCCAGTGATATTGCTCAGTAGCACAAGTGCCTGCTGGCAAGCACGAGGTCCTGAGTTCAATTCCTGGTACCCACATGAAGGAAAAAAAGGCTGGTGATATTGCTCAGTGGCACAAGCGCCTGCTGGCAAGCACGAGGTCCTGAGTTTGACTCCTGTTACCCACATTAAAAAAAAAAAGGTAAAATTCTCACATAGCATGAAAATGCTAATTGGAATGTGTTAGTAGTTTTTAAACTCACATAGTTGCTACAGAATTTCAGTTTTGCTTTATAATCCCAAAGCACTAAAAAAAACTTCACTTGACCCTTACATAGCTTACAAACCCCTAAAAACCTTTTCTCCAAAGGTGGAAAAATGAAAATATAAATATATATATTTCTTTTTATGTATCAGAAGATAAAAAGAATAAGACCAACACTAGGGCAAGAAAGAAGATATAGATGGCAATGAGGAGGAATCAGGGGAGTGAAAGAATAAAAGGAAAAGGTTAAAAAAAAAAAAGAGGGCTTGGTCATCTCAAAAGAGGAAACAGGCCTGAATGTAGCCTAAACAGGCCTAACTGTAACCCTAAACTACGCCATTCCTATATGAAATACAGAACTCATAGGAATTAAACAAGGAATTCTTCATGGTGGTTAGTATCTATTCCAGCCTAGTAGCTGGTGAGGTAAGGGGGTAAAAATTAAAATTTGGCTTCAAGTGCTTTAAGAAATATTCTGAATAATTCCATTTTTAAATAAAATCCAATTAGGTATTTGCTGAGTCTATACTTAGTAGTCAGCACTGTTTTGTATTTTAGGGGAAGAATCAGAATAAGTATAAATCAAAACATTGGCTGTAAAACAGAACAGGTAAAAAAACTGAGTTTTGGTTTCTTGATAACTAACTAAGCAGACAGAGAAGTCTGACTACGCTCCTGTACCCCTAGTAACTCGCCACTCCTAACTATCTGCTCCAAATCCAGGAAAGATGAAAGATGTCTTTTAAAGAAACTAATGAAGAGTACAGAAAGCCTTGTTTAAAGAAAGACAAAAGTACAGGGGAAATCTAAGTTGCCCAGAAACTGGAGGGACTCCTAAAGAATATGGAGAGAATCTGAAAAGCTAAGTGACAGCAGGAAGTCATCAGTGTAAAAGATAGAAACAACATCAAGAGGATTTCCACGCTCAGTGGTGGTGGACATGGTGGAGCCCGAGTGAGGCCAGGGGTCACAGACACAGATAATCATGGACTACCTACCCTATCTTTCCTAGCCAAGGTAGCTGTAGTGGGGACATCTATTTTCTGATGGAAGCAGTGCTCTGGAGAGCTGTCCTTTGTTATTGACTACTGCAGAAAAAGCCATTGACGGCAGACTCTGCTTTGGAGGGGTCTCATCCATCCTCACTCTCATCGAATACAGCAGAAAAAAGCCTAGCAGCTACTTCCTGTCCATCTCTTAAGCAAGCCTCACAAGCAGGCAATGAAAGTGAACTCATGATGAACAACAGACATCTAGGGAATCTCCAACTGGAGAAAAAAAATCAATAAAGACAAATTTCACCTATAAAACAGATCTGGCAGTCTGAATAAGACTTTACAACACAGAGTTAAAAATCATCACCATCCTTAGGGAGATAACATACTGTTTTCACCACGCAGAAGCAGAATCTAGTAACTCCTGCTTAGGATGTTGAGCAATTTTAGAAAAGCAAATTATATTACTGAAATTAGAAAGAGAAAAATAATGGGTCGCTGATTCAATAGTAGAATGGGTATAACTACAGAGCAACTGTTGCACGTGATCCCTGAGAGACGTCAAACGAGCGAAAGAAATTCTCCTATGGGCTCAGCAAACTCGTTCTGTTTTGCCTGGGACTTTCCTCACTTAAGCACTAAAAGTCCTGAATCCTGGGAAACTCCCTTCAGTCCAGGCAAACCAGGATGGTTTGTGGCCCTTCTCACAGCTTATCCCAAAGAGAGAGTTTCTAGGAACAGCAAGGGAAGGAAAGAGACCAATGGTCTCTTTCGGGTTAAGGGTATAGAATTTAGAATTCACAAGGCAAAGTAACAGACAGGAGGGCGAGGCACCCACAGAAGGCTCTGGGGACATTTCGAGGAGTCCCTTGACTCTCTGAGAGAGTAATGATTTATATCTGCAGATAAGGGAAATATTCACAAGTGAAGAAAGAACTACCAGAAATATGTGGAACAGTCCCCAGAGCTCACATATAGCTGAAAGCAGTGCATCGTGGAAAGATCCACTGATACAGGAGGTAACATCAGAGTTCTCAGAAGTGAGAAATATCTTATGAGCAGGCTGACTTAGCCTTAGACTTAATAGCTGGAATAAAAAACTATTTTGTTTTGAGCCCATCCTCCAAAACCTTAAAAACAAGCACAAAATTTAACAAAATGTCTGGCATCAAACAGAAAAATCACAAGACATGGGGTTTGGGAAGAGTGTGGAGAGGAAAGAACTGTCACAAGAAAAAAATGTAAAAAGACCCAGGCTAATGTAACAGGAAAAACAACAGACAGAACATCAGAGACATACTGGAAAATGTTTAGCAGTCTAACATGCATGAAATTGGAATCTCAGCAGAAAAAAAGGGGAGAGGGTAGAAAAAAGCATGCATGAAAATTTCCATATTTGATAAAAACTATCTACCTGGAAAAGCAGAAGCTCAATGAAACCCAATCAGAGCAAACACAAGGACAACTGCAGCAAGTTATGCCATAATTAAATTGCTCAAAAGCAACAATATCTCTTCAGATTAGTCTTATCTCTCTGGTCTACACATTTCTCCCAGTCTAGAACTCTAAGCACAGCAAAATATCTTACCAGAATGAAGATGAAAAACAAGACAAAAGCCAAAAGAATTTACAACTGCAGGCTACACTATAAGCAATATTATAAATTCTCAGGTGGATTAAATATGATGGTAGATGGAAATCTGCATCCTAACAAAGAAATAAAAAGGATAAATAAAAATGCCTGTAAATATAACATATTTTTCTTGTATTCAAATTTTTTAAAATTTTTATTAAATTTAAACAAAATTTTATTAAATATAATCTTGAATTTTATTCTAAAAACTTTCAAGCAAATATAAAAAAGACTAGTATAGTAGTATAATCACCAAGCTACATTATGTATTGTACTATGTCCATAGTGTTCACTCAAAATATCAATATCTCAGTTCTTCAATATTGATCCATTATGTCAAAGTAATCACATTAGGGCCGGTGAGATGGCTCAGCGGCGTATGCGCCTGCCTGGCAAGCGCGAGGGCCCGAGTTCGACTCCCGGATCCCACATACGAAAAAGGGGCCGGTGATATCGCTCAGCGGCACGGGCGCCTGCTGGCGCGCGAGGTCCTGAGGTCGACCCCCTGGTACCCACAAAAAAAAAAAAAAAAATCACATTAAAAATGCCAACAAGTTTCTTTGGTTCTACAACTTACATTGAAATGGCTGGGATCTACCTGTGACTCGTGTCTGCTCTACCAGACAGTACATACACAGAACACTCGCATACTGCAAAAGTTATGATGGTCTCAGTCCATCGTGAGAGTTCCAGTCCCCTAGCCGGTGCTCATTTTATGAATATGCAAGTGAAAGATTAGAATCAGTCTCTGGCAATGGTTAACTACTTTGTATGCATGTTGTCCTCTCTAATTTTATCTCAGAGAAGTAACATATAGAAAGCCCCTACTCTTCTAAGTGTTAAGATTTGTCCAGTTATCCTCAGAGCACACATTGGAATACTGGAATTGGGTCACTCTGCTGGAAATTCCAAGAAGTTAAGGTATACCACCTTATCAGTTAATTACTGCCACAATCATGCCATATAACGCACCACCACAAAGCTCAATGCTTTGAAGAAGCATTCATTTTTTTTTTTTTTCTCACAAATCTACAGGTTACCTAAGGGGAGGTGAGACAGGCTGTTTCTACAGGAGCAAGTTGTTCCTGCTTACTACAGTTCTGATTCTCTTGGAAGCAAAGAAATATCCCAGAATGTTCTTACGGCAATGGGTGAGGTATAAAAGTGCAAATCCAATCACATAAGTACTGTATAAAGTGTATCAAAACCACTTATCAAAACCACCACAGGGCTGGTAAGATGGCTCAGCAGCGAAAGCGCCTGCCTGGCAAGCGCGAGGGCCCGAGTTCGACTCCCGGAACCCACATACGAAAAAAGGGGCCAGTGATATCGCTCTGCAGCACGGGTGCCTGCTGGCACAGGAGGTCCTGAGGTCGACCCCCGGTACCCACAAAAAAAAAAAAAAAAAAAAAAAAAAAAAACCCCACCAGGAAATAAGGTTCGCCAATAAGTCCCATTGATGGACCTAAAATCAAGAGGTAAGGAAAGACACCACACTTCTTTCCTGGGTAGAACTACACACACGGCAAAGTGTGTGGATATGGGTTGGAGGTTGTATGTGTGTGAAAGGAACTGGGCCAGTTACAAAATCACACCAGCCCTAACTCTGAAAGCTCAAAAGCAACTGGCTACAGTCTCACACCTGCAATGCACCGAGGTTTGTAGTAGGGAGTGTGGGCTTCTTGGTCTTACATTCTAATTTCAGCTTTTGCATTTATTAACAATGACACTGAAATAGTTACTGTACCTCATTTTTCTGTGCCAGTTTTTTCATCTCTAAAATGAAGAAGACAGGAGAATAGTGGCTAGAAATAACTTAAGTACCACAGCTGAGTAACAGAAGTATATATCTGTTAAGTAGCAGTTAGCATCATCCTGAGAATACTCTAAATTACACTTTACAATAACCAAACTCTAATGTGACAGGACCAGGGACCAAAGATCAGTGCTTCTTAAATTTAACAAATCTTCAGCACCTGCCTGGCAAGCGCAAGGTCGTGAGTTTGATTCCCGGTACCAAAAAAATAAAAAATAAAAAATAAAAAAATTAACAAATCTTTAGAAGATAACTTTTAAAAATCCTGATGCCCAAGTGGCACCCTAGCCAATTAAATTAGAATGTCTGGGGGTCATAGGCACTATCCCCGTATTTTTTAGGCTTCTTAAAATATTCCAGTGTGGAGCCAAAAGAAATTGTATTATGGATACATAGTTGCCTACTAAAACCCATTTCTTTCCTTTCAAAGTATAGATTAGTTTGGAAATGGCAGACCAGCTTAGTACAGTTCCAAGACTATTTCTAGCCAATGGAACATGAGCAGAAGTAGTATGTGCAATATTTCCTACAATAAAATTGTAATAGAGATATTATTATCAAGATATATTCCTTTTCTGTTCTCTGGTGTCTTTTAAATTATGCATGCCACTATAATTCACACATTCTTTCAGATGTTTCCTTTCAAGCTGACTTTTCTGGCATTATAAGTTTCGAGGTGTTTATTAATGATAATGATAACTTAGATAAAAGTAAATACTAGGATTTATAGCAAAATTCTCCCTTTGTCCAGTTCTCAATTGAGCAATGCTTATTACTTAAAAAAAAAAAAAAAAAAAAAAAAAAAAAAAATCTGGCTGACTCTTTCCCTGAGGGATCTCTCTCTATCCAGGGATAACTTCTTAAACTAATGAAGACATTAATTGGCCAAAGACGCTTACGATCAAAATGGTAATTGGCAGTTAGTAGCAGTAAAATTCTATAAATCTGTATCTATATCCTATAGTCTTCTTTATTTATCTTCATACCTTACAAATCACATCTTTGGTGCTCTGCTTTTTTTGTTTGAGCAAAATGTGATTATGTAAAATTTCCTTTATGGATCCCAACTTAAATGCAAAAAGTCCTTTGCTGTAAATGCCTTTCCTACCAGTTGCGTCCCTGGTCTTCCCTGGAAAGTCTTAAATGAACAGGGACCCTCCTCCCTGATCCCAACTTTGACAGTATATCCTGTCAAATAAGGTGAAACAATGATCTCTTAACTACCTAAGAATTTCCCCTTATTTTAAGGAGCTAACAGTACTTTACTAAAATTTCTTTTTGCAGAAGTCTCTTATCCACATTCTGCAAGACTATAGATCAGGGTGGAGAACCTATGGCATGAGTGGCACAGCAGGCTGTTTGTATCACTGAAGCCTCTAAAAGGTTCGCCAGCACTGCAAATAGGAAACTATTCTTTATTATTTCTGGCCCAGCACGTGGCAAACAAACAAAAACCACACAAACCTGACCACATTTTATCTTTAACAGAAGACAAACATGGGTAGTTAAAAAGTAAACATAACATGTTATTAAGGGAACACAACAAATGAGTGTCAAACTTAAATTCAGAGTTTCCTCTCCAAACTTAGTATATCTTCATTAAAAGATAACTCAAAGTCCTGAAGTCCAACAAAGGAATGACAAACCAGGGTTCAGGCTATCACAGATAATAAGGAGTATATACATTTGCCACATTGCTGTCCAAAGTGTTGGCTGATCTAAACAAAGTCCAATCATTACAGAGGACTGAAAAGCTCTTTTTTTGTGTGTGGGTACCGGGGGTCGACCTCAGGACCTCACGCGACAGCGGGCACCCCTGCCGCTGAGCGATATCACCGGCCCTTTTTTCGTATTTGGGTTCCGGGAGTCGAAGTCGGGCCCTCGCGCTTGCCGGGAAGGCGCTTATGCCGCTGAGCCATCTCACCGGCCCTGAAAAGCTCTTAAATCAACTAGCATTACCAAGTTTTTCTTTTCTACCCCCTCCCCCACCCTACTGGGGACTAAACCCATGCCTACGCCCTGATCTACATTCCCAGTCCTTTCTACAATTTTTATTCTAAGACAGGTACTTATTAAGTTGCTAGGTTGCTCAGGCTGGCCTTGAACTTGCTATCATCCTGCCTCAGCCTCCCAGCGTTTTTCCTTTTCTGTGGTGATAACTCCAACAAGGGGAGTGTTTTCTTCTATCTAATTCTAAAATATATGTTAGTTATATAAATTTGAAAAATGCCCTCATAAGAAACTTTTTCATCAGATTGTTTCCCACAACAATCTAATAAAAGATTTGTTTTAATAAGTCCATAACTTCATTTCTTTTAGGCTAGGCAAAGAGGATATATAATAGCATATTTCAGAAATTAACTATTATATTCTCAACTGCTTATATAACTGGTCTTCAAAGCTGCAGGAAACACAGTTATCCAGCATAGAATTATCTCAATACTGCTCACCACCACTGCTTGCATTGCAGCATGGTTACTGATCATAAACTAAACAGTCTTTCCTGTGACAGTAGAGGCATTAGGGATCATATTCAAAGAACGACGATCGTTTCATCACTCCTGCTATCACCCACTGGAAAAACTGAAAACAGCAGTAATAACTTTTAAATTATATTATTAAATTATGTGAAAGCCTCAAGTTAAATTAAGAAATCAACGGGTTTCTACTTCGTGCTAATGTCAAGCCGTGTAGAAAAACGCACAAATTTAACGGCGATTATTCAATAATTCTCTATATCTTATAAGGCCTGTCAATCATCAGATCAACTCACACTTCCGTTCATGAACCTAGCACTACCCCAGAGACAAACGCACAACGCGCAAGGGTGGTTCTGAATGCGAATGTAAGTAATCAGACCGCAAGGCTGAGAACTTCCAGTCAGAGGAACTTAGAAGTCTCTGACTCCGCTTAATAACTCCATACAACCCCAAGAAGCTAGGCGGCTGCCCGGTTCCAACTTTCAGAGCATAACCTATGCCAGACGATACCGCCCACCTAGTCATCTTCCGAAAAGACCCAAAAGAGGCTCCGAGAGTCACAGCGGGGCTGGCAGCGCCGGGCAAACAAGCTTCGGGGAAGCCAAGGACCCCGGCGACAGTCCGCGGACGCTAGAGACTGCACCCCGGAGCAACACACTGCAGGCCTAGCCCTCGGGGAGAAGTACAGCCGCCTCCCCACGGTCCCCACCTGCTCCCCGGGAGCCACGGCGGTCCAGAGGCCCGCAAGTCTGGGAGGGGACGGGGTCGAGGAGACTCGCGCTGCTGCTCCCTCAGCCCTAGAGCGCCCCGCGGCTCGAGACAACTTAAGTCCTCTCGGTGGCACGCGGAGGCCTGAGACATCTTCCCTCCCAACCTCTGACCCCTGACCCTCCATCACGCAGGAGCCCACCTAGGCTGGTTCTCCAAACCTCTCGAGTCTCTCTGCGCCAGGCCGGGCCCCTCTAAATCCCTGCAAATGTCGGGCGCGCATTCGCCACCCACCGAACACCCGCCTCGGGTGGGCGCGAGCGCTCTAAGCGGCCGGGTGGGTTTTGTTGGGCTTCCCCGGGGGCCCAGAAACCACAGCGCCCAGATACCGGGTGCGCGCTGGAACGTGGGGTCAAAGTGAACGCGCACGTCGAAGCGCCCCGCCCCCTTTCTGCTGCACTGGCTTCAGGAGTCTCTCTGCGCAAGTGCACTCAGTTAAAACCCTCGAGGGAATAGCTTGAATGTCTCGCGATGGTTCTACTCCCACGCCATTACAGAATACGGGATTGGCTGGAATACCGAAGGAGGCGGGGCACTAAGCTGATATGGGCGGAAGTCCCCGCTGGAGAGGCGGGTTATCCTTGAAGCGAGAAATGGCTTTAAAAGATTTGTAGCTTTAGTAATAAGGCAGGAGAGTTCTTCAAAAATACCTATTTTATTGCTCTCAGGAACCAACTAATGAGGTAGGAATGAAACCTGTTTCCCTGAAAAAGTTTAAAACTTTCCAGGGAAATGTAAGTAAATATTTTAAGATAAGAGAAACACTACATATTACTGACGCTGGCTTTCCAATATCTTAGTTTTTTTCTCCTTTGCCTCTTTCTCATAGAGGTAAGTTTGCACTTAGTTAACTTTGCAATAACTTTTAGAGGCTCCAGGGCCAAGAGCCTGTAAAATAACCCCCGGGAAGCATGGAGCATAGGATTAGTGAGTACCTAATACGGACTCAGTGTACGCTGTGGATGGGCGTCTGGGTGTGTGTGATTACAGAAGCACTGACGTACCTTCTTGCCTAAGAGAACATCCATTGTATTTGGGACACTCCAGGTAGTCCACATACTTACTACCTAGTATAGACCTTAGAAGATCTCTAAAGTAGCCTGAGAGAAACTATTCACGTAAACTATATCGTGCCATTTTAGATGGAAATCAGCTGGCTTAGCCAAGATTTCGTGAAGCAAGTTGGAAAATGTGCTGAGCTGGAACAGCGCACAAGTAGAGTCCCTTTTCTGGGAGAACTGATTATTTTACCAAATACAAGACAATAGAACTTCTCTTCTGCAAGTGTAATTTGAAACTCACTATTTAAAAGCGTATTGTGCTTTAAAAGGTTATCTTTGATAGTTTTATGTCAATTCTCACTTCTGGACCAGAAAATTGAGTCTTAGTTTGGCTGAGTCCACTTGGTGCCAGGGATAACTATTTAATCATAATCACAGCAACATTTCAACTTTGTTCAGTTTTATTGGGATAATGTATAGACATAATTATGGTTCTCCTGTGAAAGGTATTAAACTACACATCCAGTTGTAAATTGTGTGTGATATAATTCCAACTATAGAGATTGAATTCTATGCACTATCATTCATTGGTTACACTTAATGAAAATCCTCTTTTTGAATTTTCCAGTAGTATATTCAATCCTGTTTTTGCCAAGTGCCTTGTATAGCCTTTGAAATTTTTCTGTTTAAGTGAAGTTTTCCTATATTAGAATCACCAGAAGTTATGCCAGAAAAAAAAGTTCAGTTTTGTACTTCAGCTCTGTGGCAGTCCCCAGCTGTGAGACACCTGTTAACCCTCACAACATTGAGTTCATCCACTATTAGATGCTAGTGATCTAATGACATCACACAAATGAGAATCAACTGTTTGTACATAAGCAGATTTTACTAGTGAGCCCTTCAGTGTTCATACAATTCAATGGCTTCTTAAAACTGCAGTCATACTTCATATCTATTGTGAGTTCAGTTCCAGACCCCTGCAATAAAGTGAATATTACAATAAAGAGTAATATTTTTTTTGTTTTCCCAGTACATACAGTGTATATATCTGTACTGTACTGTGGTCTGTTAAGTGGGAAATAGCGGTATGTCTACAAAATAATGTAAGTACCTTAATTTAAAAATATCTTATTGCTAAAGTGCTAATACCCATTAGACCTTTCAGTGCATCAAAATCTTCCAACTGGTGGTACGTTGCCTTAATGTTGATGATTGCTGACTGATCAAAATGGTGGTTGTCAAATATTGGCAATTTCTTAAAATAAGACAACAATGAAGTTTGCTTCATTCATTGGCTGTTCATTTAACGAGATTTTTCTGTACCATTCAATGGTACTTGATAGCATTTTACCCACAGTAGAGCATCTTTCAAAATTAATGTCAGTCCTCTTAAACCCTGCCACTGCCATATCAGTTAAGTTTATGTAATATTCTAAATCCTTAGCTGGCATTTCAACAATGTTCACAGTATCTTTCCCAGGAGTGTATTCCATCTCAAGAAGCTATTCTCTTTGCATATCCACAAGAAGCAACTCCTCATCCATTAAGTTTTGCATGAGATTGCAGCAATTTAGCTGCATCTTCAGGAGTCACCTTTAATTCTAGTTCCCTATGTATTTCCATCACACCTGTAGATACTTTCTCCACTAATATCTTGTATTCCTCAAAGTCATATATGACTATTGGAATCACCATCTTCCAAACTCTTATTAATGTTCATAGTTTGACTTCTCCCATGAATCATGAATGCTTTAATGCCAGCTAGAATGGTGAATCCTTTTCAGAGAGCTTTCAATTTACTTTGACAGACCCATCAGAGAAGTCACTATCTGAGGCAGATAAAACATTCAAAATTATTCCTTAAATAATAAGATTTGAACATGAAAACAGCTGAAGACTGGATCTTGTGTTAACAGACATGAAAACAACATTTATTTCAGTGTATAATGCCATCAGAGCTCCTGAGTGACCATATGCATTGTCAATGACCAGTAATATCTTGAAAGAAAATTTTTCCCTCATGGGCAGCAGGTCTCAGCTCTAGACTTACCTTTTTTTTTTTTTTTTTTTAATATATACGGGTACCAGAAGTCAAACTCAGGACCTCATGCTTGCCAGGCAGGTGCTTATGCCACTGAGCTATGTCACTGGCCCAGCTGTAGACTTAAAATATTTAGGAAAACTATGTTGTAAACAGATGGCCTATCATCCAGGCTTTGTTGTTTCATTTATAGAGAACAGTTAGATTTATAAATCTTAGGAGCCCTAGGATCTTTGAAGCAATAAATGTGCATTTAGCTTCAATTTAGAGTCTAGCTGCATTAGACTCTAACAAGAAGTCAACCTGTCCTTTGAAGCTTTGAAGCTACACATTGACTTCTTCTATGAGTGCCCTAGATGGCATCTTCTTCCAATAGGTCTGTTTAGTCTACATGGAAAATCATCTTCTGGATAACTTGTTGCAGCTTCCACGTCGGCACTGCTGCCCCACCTCGCATTTTTATGTCACAGAGATGGCTTTTTTCCTTAAACCTCATGAACCAACATCTACTAGCTTCAAATTTTTATTCTGAAGCTTCTTTACCTCTCTCAGCTTTGACAGAATTGAAGAGTAATAGGGCCTTGCTCTGGATGAGGCTTTGGTTTAAGGGAATACGGTGGCTGCTTTGACCTACTGAGGTCACTAAAACTTTTTTTCATAGCAGCATTTTCATTACATGTGTTTTGCTTACAATTCTTATGTTCACTGAGGTGGTATGTTTTTAATTTCCTTTAAGGACTTTTCTTTGCATTCATATTTTGATTATTTGATGCCAGAGGCTTCCCTTTCCGCTTATCTTAGCTTTTGACCTGCCTTCCAATAAGCTCAACTATTTTCAACTTTTGATATAAAGTGAGATACATGTGACACTTCCTTTTACTTGAACACTTAGAGGCTATTGTAGGATTAGTAATTGACCTAATTCAATTTTTGTTGTGTCTCAGGGAATAGAGAAGTCCAAGAAGAGGGGAAAAACAGCTGGTGCGTAGGGCAGTCAAACACACACTTATTAAGTTCACCATCGTATATAAGCACAGTGCATAGTACCCTAAAGCAATTACAATAGTAACACTCCAGGTCACTGATCATAGGTCACTATAACAGATATACTCATAATAAAAAGTTTGAAATAGTGTGAGAATGACTAAAATGTGACACAGAGACACAAAGTGAGTACATGCTATTGGGAAAAGAGCACCAGTGAACTTGTTCGTTCAAGATTGCAATAAACCAGTTTGTAAAAACACAGTATCTCTGAACATGATAAATTGAAGTGGGCAGTCAGACCACTTGCTTCCTTGAGTGGTCTCACTAGCCAAAGCTATTACAGATCCATTTCTTTTTTGGTATAGTAGCTTTAAGCTTACCATACCCCTAACTGAGGATATCTATTTTCCAATTAATGATATAAATTCTTCTCAAGGGGAAGGACTGGTTGAGAAGAAGTAGATACGTTAGTACAAATTTAACTTCCTTTGGGGATAGAAACAGGATACCTGGTGATTTATTAATGTAGAATTTTTAATTTCACAAAGCCTTTTTATGTTGATTCTTCCATTTGATTCCCAATAATACAGTTTTTAGTTTTTATTTTACAGAAGAGTAATCTGAGACACAGAGAAATTTGGTAGTCTGTCACAGTTGAACACTAAGAGAACAAGAGGATCTAAATTTTTCCTGAGCTTTTTTTAAGCTATTGC
The DNA here is from genome assembly GCA_028451465.1 of Erethizon dorsatum. Lineage (NCBI taxonomy): Eukaryota > Metazoa > Chordata > Mammalia > Rodentia > Erethizontidae > Erethizon > Erethizon dorsatum. The sequence goes on from CM051823.1 coordinate 150,090,750, forward strand.
CTCTTATTACTGAATCATATTATCTATCAAATAATAATAAACAGTTTAGTCATCAGACTTACTAGATTAGCATGGCAAAAGGGAAAGAAATATGTAATTATTTGATGACACAGGGCTGTTTATATCAACAATGAAGATTATTCAATGCCAGTGTTGTTTTCTCCTTAACAGAAAGATCATTAACAAAATAACTTGAGAAAATTAATTCCATATTGTCCTTTCCTTTGCCTGCTCTATGGAAGGGAAAGGAAGTAGGTGACCACACAGTATGACTGAGAATTGCCAAAGATGACTCCTTCTGCCAATTCTACCACTATCAACCTGTTGTGAGATTGCTTCCCCTTCTGACAAAATGAAAATATTAGAGTCAAAGTCACTATTCCAGAATGAATTACAATGCCCAATCCTCTGTTAGAATGTGTATAGGCTTAACAGAAAGTGTGATGAAGAAAGATGATCTTAGAAAATTGGTGCTAGCAGGGGTTATCAGCTAGTCTGCAAAGAGTGCTATCAGACCAACAAAAGATGGTATCAGGGACCAGACATTGCAAGATTATGAGCAGAATCTATTATGGGGCAGGAGATGTCTGAACTGAACACAGATCTTCAAGTGCAAAACTTCACAGCTTTCCTGCAGACTAGTTCTGGGAAGGTTTAATTATTAACTTTTGATTTTATGTTTTCTTGGTGATTTGCAGGTCAGGTTTATTTCAAAGTACAAAGTTTGTTCTATCTCTCCTGCTGCAAGCTCATCCTGCAAACTGAAAACTCAAGCTGTGTCCGTTCTGCCTCACATTGTTTATAAAGCAAACTTTATAATCTGTACACAAAATGCTGCATTGGACATGAATTTGTGGCATATACAGAAGGGAATGAATAATTTTTTCAAATGTTTGGAGTTGAATAAAGCAATGAGTTAAATTAGATAAAAGCAAGGACACAGTTGAAGGAAAGTTTGTTGTGTAAGGAAAGATGTGAGATTATAGTAAATGCTTATCAATGAAACTAACACAATCTGTATCACCCCCCGGTTGATTTCCGAATCAACCCCCCATCTGATTCGGAAATCCCACTACACAGTGTATACCCAAAAGAAATGAAATCAGTGTGTCGAAGATATCTAAACTCCCTTGTTTACTTGGCACCATTCACAATATCCAAGAAATAGAAATGTTTACATTGACTGATGAATGGATAAAGAAAGGGGGGGTATGATACAAAATAAAATACTATTCAGTCATAGAAAAAGAATCAAGTCCTGTCATTTGCCACAAGTTTAGGTTTTAAATGTCCTTAAATGTGGATAGAAATTGAGGTCATTGTTAAATGGCAAAAGCTAGGTGCAGAAAGACTAATATTGCATACTCCCACTTATATTTGGGATATAAAAAAGTTGATCACGCAGAAGTTGAAAGTAGAAGGGTAGTTATCAGAGCCCAGGGAGAGTAAGAGAGGAGGGAAAGTTGGGGAGAGGCTAATTGTAGTTAAATAAGAATATGAAGTTCTGATGTACAGTAGAGAGATTATAGATAATGGTAACTTCAAAAGGCTTGAAGAAAGGTTTTAGAATGTTTTCACAAAATAGAAATGATAAATGTTTGAGGAGATAGATATGTTTAACGTGATTTAAACATTGTACAACTTCTACCTATATTGAAACATCATATGATTCCCCGTAAATACCACATAATTAATTTTATTTAAAAAGTAAATGATCTATAAAAATATGTACCCATCAAACTAGTCAAATCTGTGCCATAGCCTTATGGGGAGTCAAGGTTCAGATTGCTGGCAATTTTCAGAAGGTTGGCATGAGATCCCCACCCTTAGCCTAATGGACCCAGAAAAGACCTGTTCCCGGAGAGCTTATGGCACACAGAACCACGTGTCAGCCACGTCATGATTCTAGGACTGTTTCAAGGCAGGGCACAGATCAGCTTTCAAACCTTATAGATCTCCTCACCACAAGCTGCTTCTCCTTTGTAAGACAGGCAGAAGCTGTTGTAGTGCTTTCCTGGTGCCTCTGGCTATCTGCTTTGCTATTTGTTGACTGATACTGAGAAAATAACAATAAAAATAAACCAAACCATCTAACTATCCCAGGGAAGTGAAGTGAAAATAATTCAGGGACAAACATTTGGGAACCATTTGAGAAGATGACCTCCTTTGTGTGTCCTGATTGATTCCTGGATAGTTAGAATGCAAACTTGCTGCTAACATTTAGGTCATGAACTTAGGTAATCAGGCCCATGCCTGGGAAGGGAATAGTGGGAGCCCAGTCCCTTTCTGTCTCTTTTATCCTGGCCAGAATGAGAGGAACAGGGCTGTCTTACCACATGCTCCCACCATGAGACCCTGCCACCCTGGACCCAAAGCAACAGGACCAAGCAACCACGGGTGGAAATGTACAGAAACCTCTGCAATTGTGAGCCAAAACAAACCTTTTCCCTTTCAGTTTGATTATCTCAGGTATTTTATCAACTGACTAATACACTTTTATAAATCAAAGCTTTACTTCTAGTAGTGATAGGGTTATAAACTGTGACTCTATTCCTGGAACTCCATTTATAGTTTTAAAGTACCAAAATTGGTATGAAAACAAACAGAAAATAAGGGAAGCAGATCGGGGAAGAAGGAGAAAGGAAGGTTGGGTGGGGATTAAAGAGATCAAAAGTGGTCAGGATATGCTATATACATGTACCAGTCCTCCCAAGCGAATGTAATTAAGTTGTATTGCAAACACACACTAATAAAAAATAGCTGTAGTAAACAAAATAAAGATAAAACCCTAGGGCTAGGAATGTAGCTCAGTGATAGAGAGATTGCCTAGCATGTGTGAGGCCCTGGCTTCAATCCCCAGCACTGGGAAAAAAAAAAAAAAACCCAAATATATACTTTAACAAACAACTAAAGTATGCTTTTAAAAAAAGACTCTTTTAATTGGATAATTATATTTTAAATGATATTTTAAGTAGTTTTTAAGCATTGGCTAAAATGCCCAAATTCTCTCAAGATACGCATTCGAAGAAGTTTGGACTGAAAGTGTCTTTTTTTTTTTTGATAAATTTTTTTCCAAAGAATTACCTTAAATTTAGAGATATCTAAGAAGTACCCACTGTCAATTCAAAGCCTCTGCAAGTTGACAAATATGGTTCTCTATTCTATGAGAACAATACTAATTTTTTAAGTGATATTTCTCTTGAACAAAAGAAGAAGAATATAGTCAAGAGGAGAAACAATAAGTTAAAATTGCCCAGTAGATTCAAATTCGGTGGACAAGAAGGGCAATTAATAAGTCATGTAATAGCTTAATGGTAGGTGCTTGTCTAGAGTGTGTGTGGCCCCAGGCTTGATTGCCAGCACCACAAACAACAAAAGGCCGAGGTGGAGTGTAATGACAGAACATTTGTCTAGTGTGCACAAGGCCTTGGGTTCAATCCCCAGCACTGAATGAAAAGAAAAAATAAAGTTTTGTTGCACTGATGAGATCCCATTTCCTGCATGATCCAGGCAAGATAAAATTTACTAGTTTTCTTGAATGATAATAAAGACATTTAATGCCTGAGTTTTCCTCCTTCTTCACTGTGGTTTCTATAAATATAATAGCTAAATATGAGTTGAAAAAGTAAAGGTCAAAGCAGTTTCTTTACAAATAACCTCACTCAGTGCTCTTTATAACGAGCAAAACGGTACAGAATCAGAGTCTTGGCCAAGATACTGAAATTTAGTGGAGAAAAACATAAAGAGAAATTTATTCATAGTGTTTATATATTTTACAATACAATGTGAGCATTTCCTAGCCAAGAGCATTAACTTACTCGTAGAATGATTAGACTGTAGACAGTTTAAATCTTTGATCTAACACTTCCTAGCTGCATGTCCTTGGGCAACTCATTTATCTCTTTGAATCACAGATTTAAAATTATGACAAGAAAGCAAGTACCTACTTTAGGGATATTATGTACTATATATATAACATATGGTGTAACAGTTTTTGCAATTTACAAGGGAAGAAAATGAATCTAAGAGAAGTTAAAAGGAAAATATGTCTCATGATCAGGATCTATTAGCCTTAGCACTTCTGACATTCAGAGTCAGATTATTTGTTTTGAGGAGCTGCCTGTGCACTGTAGGATGTTTAGGAGCATTCTTAATATCTACCTATTAAATGTCAGCAGCAACCCCCCAACATAGTCATGATGATCAAAAATGTAGACACTGCCACTGTCCTTTGGAGACAAAAATCAACACTGACTGAGAATCATTGAGCCAAATAGTTATATTGCATCTCTGAATCCTTAGCACCTACCAAATTACCGTACGGACAGTTGAAATTTAATATATATTTGTGTTAATGTAAGCATTTGCGACTGGGTATGTTGATGAGTAAATGCCACTAAAAACAATATAGACTTTCACTTTTATCTTTGAGTAGAACATTACATTTAGAGGTTTTGGCATCGTGTCCACTCTTAATTTAAATACAATTTGTCTAAATTATACTTACCTTTTGTAAATAGATGGATTCAGCCAAGTAATTACTTGATAAATGAAATGAGCTTATATAATCTACCATATGCTTTTCTTATATATTTCTTAATGTTTCATATTTATTGATTAAATTATATGGCAGAAATAGTGATGATTCATTTTCTGTATCTCAGGCAATGTCAAACATAATCTATATAGGGCATTAGATTTTGATGTAATTTCATTTGACTGACATGAATTTATTTATAAATTATCATTTCAAGAATTTTTAAAATTTATTACCTCAATTTAAAGTTTTATAAAGCTGGCAGCTTATAAAAATCTTAAATTGATAGATGTTCTTGGCTAAACTAATTTTCAAATTGATAGAGAAGAAGGAATGATTTGTTCAAAATGTTTTGAAACAGTATGAAGGATTAGCACATATTGAGAACCATAAATATGTTGACCTGGATCCTAAGTGGATACATTGAAAAACTGTGTTACAAATTATGGATGCTGAAATAATCTGAAAATATCACTGGACAATTAATTTTAACCTATTTGTGTAAAAGTAAGTTTGGTGGAATATAGAAGTACATAAAGCTATAGAAAATAGTTTTCTAGATTTTTTGGGTGGTAGAGGAGTAGAGTTCATAGCATATGGGAGGAACAAAGTAAATATTGGCTGATTTCTTGCATTGTTTCACTCTCCATTCGTAACTCCTTCCATCCTTGATATCTTATTTTTTTACCCCTCTTTATGGTGCTTGGATGGAACCCAGAGTTTTGAGTGTGCTAGGCAAGTGCTCTGCTACTGAGCTACTGCTCCCCAATGTCCTATTGATTAGTAATTTCTGACACTGAACATCCATCCTTGTTGCTGTTACCCTAGTTCATATCACTGCAGTTCATGTTCCCAATAGAATATTGCAACAGCCTAAAGGTCACCCTACCTCAAGTGCATTCTATTTTTCATGTCAGTGCTATCTTTTTGAAACGCATTCTGATTAAATTACGTATTTACTTAGTATTATTCAACACTTCCTCATTCTTCTCAAAATAAAGTTTAAATTGTAGCATTATAAGTAATGTGTCTACTGACTTAGCTGTTACCTACTGTTCTTTGTTCTCCCTCATAATATTGTGTCCAGTGACTTCCGCTGAGAGTGGAAGAACTCTCTGTTGGGAGGGCTGATATGTATGCATCTGTCAAAATTATATTACCAGTCTAGCTGACTGCTTTTTAGAAGAACATCATTCATTTCAAAGTCAAAATGTGTGGGCATGGTTTGACAGTGATAGCCAATAGACATGAAATCTGAGATACATATTTTACTTTTCTAGTAGCCACATTAAAAAAGCAAAAAGCTGTAATCCCAGGACTTGGGAGGCTGAGGTAGGAGTATCGCTATGATTTCAAGGCCAGCCTGGGCCACATAGTGAATTCGAGGCCAGGGTGAACCACACACACACACACACAAAAAAAAAAAAAAAAAAAAAAGCAAAAAGGAAGAGGTGAAATTATTTTAATACATTTTATTTAACCCATTATACTCCAAATTTGTTATTGAAACATGATCGACATTAAAATGATTTATGACATATGCTGTATTTTTGCTCATATTCTTGGTCTTTGAAATATGGTATATATTTTATACTCACAACACATCTCAATTTAAGCTAAGCTAACCACAGTTCAGGAACTTAAAAGCTACGTATGGATAGTGGTAAGATACTGGACAGTGATGCTCTAGATTGAGCAGAACGTGTTAATGTAGAACAGGACTGCAAGTGTTTCCAGAGATTCTTTTTTTTTTTTTTGTGGGTACCAGGGGTCGACCTCAGGACCTTGCATGCCAGCAGGTGCCCATGCCACTGAGTGATATCACCGGCCCTTTTTTCGTATGTGGGTTCCTGGAGTCGAACTCAGGACTTTGTGCTTGCCAGGCAGGCACTTACGCCACTGAGCCATCTTACTGGCACTCCAGAGATTCTTGATACTGAACTTAGGTAATGTCTTTCCTTCCCTCCATGAGGGAGACCAGTAATGAAGAGGTCCCAGAGCATGATAATAAGAGCAAGGAAATATATACAAATTGTGTTATGAAACTAGAAGGTCTCAAGAAACCTAAATTGAAAATCTAAATAGAAAAAGTTCTAAGGCCCAGATATTCAGGTGTAGCATTTCTTAAATTATATAATTTGCTAACAGCGGTTCCAGGGAAAAGAGTTAACAGGTTAAATATGTTTGATGAATAATGGGTTACAGAAGTTGAACACTTTTTTTTTAATGCATGATTTATGATCGTGTTTTTAATAAGAAATACTTTTAAAAAAATTATACTGTGGTGCATAAATGAATAAAGAGAGATCACATCACCTGAGACAGTGAGAGCTGCATGACCAAAAGGAACTGAAGTCTTTGCTGGATACAGCATTGACCAGAAATGAGGTACCGAGGACAGAGAGATCAGGTGAGAAATGGTCTGGCAGCATGCTTCCTGTCTTCTGCTGGTGTCCCCTTGTGGCTGAATATTATGTAAAGCCACTTATGCTAGGGCTCAGGTGATACAATTTGTGGGGGTCAAGCTCTTAGAGAAGAGTAGAGGGCAAAGATAGAGAACTTCTCTGGGGGTGGAGAAGAAATGGAGAATAACTAGAATTCCTACCTCATTTGTTTCTCATTTGTTTTACTACTACATAATCTTGCATACATGCACATGTTGTAGTTTACTAACCATTTTATTTTATTTTGATTTTTTGAGATAGGATATTGCTATGTAGCCCAGGCTGGCCTTGAACTTGTGGCAATCCTGCTGCCTCAGCCTCCCAAGTGCTGGGATTACAGGCATGCGCCACCATACCTGGCTAGTCATTTTATTCCTATGAGTATTTAGTTTTTGTAAACACTACTACAGAAGATATTCTTGTATGTAGTGTTATTTTTGTAAACATTTTGAGTGTTTCTTTAGAATAGACACTAAGAAATGAATAGATAACTGGAATCATTATCTTCCTAAGTTACTGTACCAATTATTCTCCAACTATTAGTATCTGAGAATGCCTCTGCCCTTAGAGTTTCTGGTACTTGAAGTCAAGGATTCCAGAGCTTTTCTTAGCCATTTGACTTGAAACAACTACCCCCCTCATCTAGGGACATTTCGTTTCAGTATATATTTTAGGGAACATTGATCTACTAAATAGAATAGTCATCTCTTCCTGTTGAATTGTTCCCTTAGCCAATAGCTCGTGACCTTCTTTGCCTCTTCTGATTACTTTTGGCTCGAAGTTCACTTTGTCTAAAAATAGGATAGTTACTTCTGCTTGCTCCTGGGCTTCCATTGCATGGAAAATTGTTTTTACTCTTTTGAGTGTTAGTCTGTAAGTTTCTCCTTTGGATTAAATGTGTCTCTTTTATGCAGCGCACTGTTGGGTTTTGTTTTTTGATCTAGCCTCTCCATGTGTGTCTTTTGATTCGGGAGTTGAGACCATGTACATTGCGAGTTATTACTGAAAGGTAATGACTTATTTCTGTCATTGCGTTCTTCTTCTGTTTTGATTCCTTTATTTTACTCCTTGGTTTAACTGGTTGCTCACCCTGCTTGATGTATTCATTCCATCAGACTTTTTGATATTGTTGGCTTCATACATTAGTCTGGGTTGAAAGTTTTTTTTTTTTCTGGGGAGGGGGCTTAAAACACTTTATTGCAAAATATCCTGGCCTTTTGAGAAGTCTGATATAATCCTAATGGGTTTATAACTGATTTGTTGTTTTTCACTAACAGCTTTTATCATTCTGTCCTTGTATTGAACTACTGGAATTTTGCCTATGATGCGTTATAGGAAAGTTTTTTTCTGGTCATGACTATTTGGGCTTCTATGTGCCTTGCTTATTTGTGTGTTGAATTCTCTTGACTTTTCTCTAACTCCAGTTAGTCTTAGGTTACTCTTCTTTGCATCATCTCACAGCTGTTGGATCCATTTTCCTTCCTTTCTTGTTGTCTGAGTATATTGTCATGTGAATGAGACCCATCTTCTGGTATTAATGCTCTCTTCACACTGGTCACATCTTGTGCCCATACTTCCAATAAAATTTTTATTTCTACATTTTCCCAGATTCTAGGTCTTTGCTAAATTGGTCATTCATGTTTTAAATCATTCTGATTGGCTCTGCCAATTTTTTATTTGAATCTTCTTTGAATTCATTGATCAGTTTATTTATTAAGTCAATTATCTATTTAGTTATATTGTCTTTGAGCTCATTTCATTTCTTTGTTTCTTCTTTTATCATTTCATATAATTCAACCATTTGGGTTTGATTTCTTCCTCATTGATGCCCCTTGGACCTTCTTTGTGGGAGATTGGTGTTTTTGGAGGGATTTTATTGTCTTTTTTTTGTGCCAAAACTTGAGGATCAACTAGAGTGGAAAGACTCTATCACTAGTGTGGAGATCGCTTTATCTAGTGTATGCCTTCCAGTGATCTGATCTTGGATTTACTTGTGTCTTGGTATTATCTATTTCTTTGACCTACACAGTTTAATAGGATTGGACCTGATCATTATATTGCAAAGAGAGAATTCCTCCTGTTTATAATAACATCAGCATATCCAATCATACATCAGTCACGTACATTAGGTCTTTGAAAATTTTCACTCTTTTATCAGTGCCCCTTACAGGCTGTAATATACTGCTACTAAAGCCTGGGATGTATATTGAGAGGGTAAGGATAAAGGAAAAAGAAAAGGAGGAGGGTAAAGTCTTTAAGAAGTGAGGGAGAGAAGAGAAATATCAATAGGTGAAAAATAGGAGGTTAGATTATTAGAATTATTTTTATAGATGAAGTAAAGGGCTAGCATTGAGGGGTTTAGAGAGAATATTTTTGCTATCTGGAGGAGAAATTTAGAGAGAGGAAAGTGAAATTGGAGTTTGAGGGAAGCTGTGAGATTATCCGAACCTGCTAATATGTTTGTAGTTGGTTTGTGTTTGCATCCTCTATTCACAATTATGGTGAGGGTTACTCCGATATTCTCTTGAAAGTACTACTTAAGTTAAAGCACTGGTAAATTCTTATTCTTTTTTGCACATGTACAGGAACCTTCTATTTATATACCGGATAAATGGTGGAAAGGAGGAGAGGGAAATAGGGTGATAAGAAAAACGAAAAGCAACAAAAAAGAAAAGGGAATAAGGGAAAAATTATTAAAATAAAAAATAAAATAAAAAGTAAAAAGAAGCCAAAAAATCCTCACACTGTTGCAAAATCAAAAAATCCAAGAACAACTTTACTAAAAAAAATTCATTTGTAATAAACTATGTATTTCATTACACTTTGATAATTTGAAAAGAAATTATCTGTGAAGAATTTCTTCATCAAATAATATTATAGCAACCTAAATTCTTTACCTGCTCCAAATATTTTGAATAAATAATAGTTTTCTATATTTTTTATGAAAGAATGGGAGGTAGTACTTTTCCTATTTTACCAGGAACTAATGAAGGAGGTTGTTGCTTTAATGCCTATTTTCTGCTGTGCAGAATATTTATTCGTTTCTTTCCAGTTGAATGCAGTATATTAAAATCAACCTGAAAAGCACACATTTGTCTCATTAAGAGGGATAATTCATAATGGATATGTTGGCAGAAATGAAATATTTAATCAACTGTTTAAAATAAATCCAAATCATTAGTGATCATTGCACTGATTATGAAACAAGGATCTCCTTATGTAGAATAGAAAATTTTTGAATGTGTTTCAGTCATTTTGAATAGAAATACACATTTAGAAAATCCTGTAAATTGATTAAAGTTTCTCTGCCTTACTGCAACAGTTTTAGTAATGGTGCAAATGTATAGGGACAGAATATGTGTACAGTGACTTCTGGCTGTACAAGGTTATTGGAAAATCTAAAATTTTGAAATGAATGTTGGAAAAAAATCCATATGTTTGTAGATATAAATAAACTTTGCTTTTTAACTTTTCTGTAGCATATGTTTTATTTTCTCATTAGAGATAAGTATAACTACATGAATGCAACAAAATATTTCATTGTTATCTCTATCAGGAGGGTATCTTTTAATTTTAGAATATTTTAAAAAACATGGTTATATGAAAGTCATTTTTAGAAAATATCAAAATATCAATATAGAAAGGCTTCCTAATTTATTTCTTAGAGAAACATGGACGCTTTACTATTGTGGGATCAATTTTCCCAGGAAAACTGTCACTGCACACATTTTGGTGAAAAATACTTTGGTTTTGTAGAGCTCCTTGGAGTTTGAAAGTAGAAAATCATGTATTTATTTACTTGTATTAACATATCCCATATGTAAAAATTCTTTTTTTACTTGCCACATGACAAATTCTATTCTGTAAATACATTGCATAGTTTATGTCAAACACTGTACAACTAGATGGGAATATAAAGTTGAACGAGGTAGCATATTTGTCAATTTGCTCACTATATAGTAAGGAAAGATAAGCATATGTTAAACAGCATAATGAACCTTTGTAAGTTCTGTAATAGAAGGGTAAAATATTGTGATGACTCAAAGGAGGCAATGACCCACATTATTTGTTGAGCTGTCTAGTAATTGCTTTATAGCAAAAATGCTAATTGGTGTTAAAGGATTAGTAGCTATGTTCCAGATAGGACGGGATCTAAGGTGTCCTGGGAAAAAAGAACCTCTTAATTACAAAAGAGCAGAAGATAAAAAGCAGGCTATACTATTTGAATAAATTGTAGAAATTTGGATATAGCTATAATGAAAGAATATGAAAAGGTGGTGATGATTACACAGGAAATGAAATATAAGAATAGTTAAGGGTTTGAATGTGGAAACATTTTATACTATGCTAAAGCATTTGAAATGTATGGTTATCAATTTGGAGGGCACAGGATGATTTTAATCAGGGAAGTTATATGGCTAAGTTTGTGTCTTAGATAATTCATGTCATTCTAAAAAGATAGAATAGATGAGGAGACTCAAAACAGAGACCATTAGGATGCTATTGCAGCCAGTGAGCTCAGGTACAGGAAGCACTGAGATTAAGACAGGAACAATGGAGAGCAGGAAAGCAATGTAAGAGTTGGGTAGTGCCGTTCTTTTTTTTTTTTTTTTTTTTTGTGGGTACAGGAGTAGAACTCAGGACCTAGCACACCAGCAGGCGCCCATGCCACTGAGCGATATCACCAGCCCTTTTTTCGTATGTGGGTACCGGGAGTCAAACTCAGGACCTCGCGCTTGCCAGGCAGGCGCTTATGCCGCTGAGCCATCTCACCGGCCTGGGTAGTGCCATTCTTTTTTTTTTTTTTTTTTGTGGGTACCGGGGGGTTGACCTCAGGACCTCGCGCGCCAACAGGCGCCCGTGCCGCTGAGCGATACCACCGGCCCCTTTTTCGTATGTGGGATCCGGGAGTCGAACTCGGGCCCTCGCGCTTGCAAGGCAGGCGCTTACGCCGCTGAGCCATCTCACCGGCCTGGTAGTGCCATTCTTAAAGACAAGGAGTTTATCAGTAGGTACATGTTGGAGAAAAAGGTGATTTCATTTGGGGCCACGTTGAGGCTCAGGTGCTTGTGAATAACCAAGCACACAAGGAGTACTTGATTTAGATGAGTGGAAATGATTGAGTGACTATATGAGAATGAGGCTAGGAAGCATGTCTGGAAATAGCGATGCTATGAGCCCACTGTTGGTAACTGAAGTCAAATAGAAAAAAGTCAGTCAGTAAAATGTTTAAAGCAGACAGACAGGAAGACCAAGAATAAAACCTTAGGAAAGTGATCAAGAGGTAAGAGAGCTAAGAAGATGTGGGCTAAGTGGTAGCATGAGAAACCCAGAAAGCATAAAGTCACAGAAATTGGGGAGAGGTCAAGTACACAAAAAATAAAAATGTCCAATGGATCTTTCTAGAAGGTCATTGAAAATTTAACTAGGGATGAAGGGGGAACTTGCTTACATTAGGTTGAAAAGTGAATAAGAGGTGGAAAGAAGAGCTTGTACAGTGTAGAATCTTTTTTCTTAGATTCAGTTGTGAGTGGTTGTGAGAGATGTAATAGGAGGTGAAGAATCTAGGCTTAATGGGGGAATTTTTGTTTATTTTTATTGTTTATTCTCAGAGGGAAGAATCTTGGGAATGAAAATAGGAAGAGGCTCAATGAAAAGATGCCATAGAGAAAGAAGTTGGAAAAAAAGGGTGAAGTCCTAATGCAAGAGAGATGATAAAGCACACACAAACAGGGCTACTCCAAATAGATGTTCTCCTCTGCAATTGCTTTTGCCTGGATTGGAAGGCCATTCCTGGCCTCAGCACCACAGTCTTCCCAAATAGAGATCAGCCTTGCACAACTCATTTGGATCCACAGTCAAATGTACCTGAAACAAACATTGAACTAGCAACTAGGAGATGTGGGCTCTATTTTCACATCTTGTTCCAATAAGTTTTTTTTTTTTTTTTTTTTTTTGTGGGTACCGGGAGGTCGACCTCAGGACCTCGTGCGCCAGCAGGTGCCCGTGCCACTGAGCGATATCACCGGCCCCTTTTTTCGTATGTGGGATCCGGGAGTCGAACTCGGGCCCTCGCGCTTGCCAGGCAGGCGCTTACGCCACTGAGCCATCTCACCGGCCCTCCAATAAGTTTTATAATCTTTGGTAACACTTAATTGACATGGGTTATTTTTAAACTGTAGCAGTTCAGTAGGCTCTTTCTAGCTCCATCTTTCTGTTTCTTTAACTGTTCTTGCATAGTAAGGTGTAAAAAATTGTTAACAAATAACAGACATAAATGGCATCTGTTTTTAGTCATTTATATTGTAATAGTATTCAAAACCTTTAGGAAACATTCTAACAATTTAGATTTCAGATGGAAGCAAAAAGTGTGGGATTTGGAAGGGCTTTTTACCTTGCTGGTACCCTGAAAATTATGCCAGATAAACAGCTTTTCTGCTTGTGCGAAGAACTGGTTTGGCCTCCATAAGACATTTAAAATGAGAAGCAAACTAAGGAACAATAGTCAAAATTTGTTCCAGCCCTGGAAATGAGGCAGCTTTTAAAGCTTACTGGTAGTGACAATTTATAACTAATTCTTCCAGAAATTCCTTGCCAAGCCAAGAAACTTGGAATAATCTTTATTATTAATTTTTAAAATTTTACTCCCTATTCATTCCTTCAGAAAATCCAATTGACAGCTGGGCATGGTGGTGTATGACTGTAATCCCAGCACTCTGAAAGGTTGCAACAAGAGGATGGCCATTTTGAGCCCAACCTGGGGAAAAGAAAAGGAAAGGAAAGGGAAAGGAAAGAGAAAAGCAGAGAAGAGAAGAGAAGAGAAAAAAGAAAAGAAAAAAAAAAAAAAAAAAGAAAAGAAAAGAAAAGAAAAGAAAGAGAAGCAGAGAGAAAATAAAAAAGAAAAGAAAGCAAGCCAAGCCAAACCGGAAAAACCAAACATATCTCCAGAGAGGTACTAACCTCATCTCATTAAGCCACTGTTATGTTTTGTGTGGATTGTTGCAATAGTCTCATAAATAGTCACTGCTTCTCCTTTTGCCTCTCTACAGAATATTCAGATGCCAGGGTCATCTCATTAAATCAGAAGTCAGATTGTGTCTGCACAAAATCTTGCAGGAGGTCTTCATTCCATGCAGAATAAAACAAACTCCAGTGGCCTCAAGGTTTTATATAAACTAGTCCCCCATTTGCTTTCTGCTCTGATCTCCGTCTGACTGACGTCTCCCTCTTTCACTCTATTCCAGACAAAATTATATCCTGGCATGTCACTGATCACACTAGGGACCCTCCGACTGGAGGGTTTGTCACTGGACATTTCCTTTGCGGGAACACTCTTCAACTATGTATTCGCAGGGATGACCGCCTTGTCTCATGCAAATCTTTGTTCACATGTCACCCTCTCAATGAAGCCTGTTTATTTAAAGTTGCATACTATGCCCTAGTCTCTACCTTGCACTTCCATTCCTTAGGCTGCAGTTCTGATTTTCCCAAGAGTACTCGTAACATATTAAATAATTTACTTGCTTATCATGTTTAATGTTATTTTCTGTTTCTTGCTGATAGAATCTAAAGATTTTTGTACATTTTGTTCACTGATATAATCCGAATCCCTTAAAATAGTCTCTGGCATGTAGTACACACTCAGTAAATATTTAAGTGTTGTTGAACTAATGATAATAATAATGTCAAAGACTACTCGTATTTGCACAGTAGAGTTTTTCCAGAACATTCACTTTATTTTTAGGAGGTTTTAGTAAATATGCAAATGGCAGGGGGGATGGCACCCAAATAAAACCAATAACAGAATAGTAGGAAAGTTGCCAGGGAAAGCAGAGCCCAAGACACCAGGAGACGGTTTCTACGTTTGCTAAACAATGACTCTGAAAAGTCCAATATAACCAAGTGCTTGTGTGAGGGGTTGCCAGTTAGAATAAGCGTTCACTAGTTGGGCTACAGAAAATAGAAAGAATGGTTGAGATGAGATAACAAAAACAAATGTGAGTATTGCCTATCACAATTTCATCTATATTTATGCCTTTTTGGACATTGTAATCAGAGAGTATTATGTTTGGTTGGTTAAGGCACCACTTAAGAAACAGAAAGATTTGTTTGCTTTTAAATTATGCCCAGATTTGAATATATGTGGTTCATGCAATTGAACGTACAAAAAGGAAAATACCATTTTGCAAACAACTTGAGAATAATAACAGGTGGGAATAGATATACTGTGACCATTCTTTGTGAATGGGCTCATTTAGTCTGTGATGTGTAGCCTAATGATTCTTTAGTGGTAACAGAAAGTTCTAAACTCCTTACATTTTTGAAATATTAGCAAATTTAGCCTAAGAATAATAGTATTGAAAATATCTGCCTATAAATACCTTGGGGGAAACAAAGATGCTTGAATGTGCACCAACACGTATTTTTCCACACCAACAAATATTTTTTCTCTTTA
Organism: Erethizon dorsatum; assembly: GCA_028451465.1. Lineage (NCBI taxonomy): Eukaryota > Metazoa > Chordata > Mammalia > Rodentia > Erethizontidae > Erethizon > Erethizon dorsatum. Next base: position 150,106,186 of record CM051823.1, read on the forward strand.
AAAACATAAAACCTCCAACCTAAGAATAACAATTTACTTTTAACTACAATAACTAGACTAGACCAGGAAGTGACTAAATAACTAGGATATCTCCTTTGGCTAGAAGGAGAGAATCCTGTTGTTTTATAAAATTTACCTGTTCTTATGTATCATATTTAATCAATTTAATAAAAAGAAATAAAATGATTTTTACTGGAAATTGTGTATTGTGAATAGAAGACAATATGAAAAATTAAAATTCATTGTATAGAAATATGCTACTTTGTTTTTCTATAAAGGAAATCTGGATTTAGAAGATGTGCAGTTTTTAAAAAGATATTAATTATATCTTTAAATATTGTCAGATTATGTGAAATAACATAACCTAAAAGTATATCATTAATATAATGAATTAATACCTTTCTTTTTCTCTTCATGTTTATGATTGCAATGGTTGGGATTAAAGTGTCCCCCAAAAGGCTCATTGTATTAAAGGCATAATTATTATTGTAGGAATGTTCAGAGACAGGGTATAGAGGCGTGACTGGACCTTGGACTGTGAGGGGCTAACTTCATTTACTGGGTTAATCCATGGATATGTTTGTGGCTGAATGGGCTATTTGGAGGTAGGACCTAGTTGGAGGCAATAGATCACTGGCTGTGTGCCTTTTAAGGGTGTATCTGTCTGTGGTCTTCCATCACCCTTTGTCTTTCCTGGCTGCCATGAAGTAAGCAGCGCTCCGCTGTCAGAACCTTCTGTCACGATGCTCTGCCTCACCATAAGCACAGAAACAGTGGGGTCTGCTGCTGTCAGCTAAACTGGAAGCCAAAATAAGTCTTTCCTTTTTCAAGTTGCTCTTCTCAGGTGCTTTGTCACAGTGATGGAGTGCTGATCAGTGATTAACTAAATTTGATTTTAAAAAGCTTTTCCTTGCAAAAAATATATATAACATAAACCTGTACTTATAAGCTATTCTAAAAGATTTTTTGCAAGTGTTTTTATGTAGTGTTTTTTCCTAAGTTTAGCCATCTGCACCACAATGAAGACATGTTTTAATTACAAGATTCTTCATGTACTTTCTTTAAAGGTTAATCTAACTCTGTTCTCTTGTAACACCATTTAGAACTTTATCTCATTTTTTTATTGACTCTCTATTCCCAATCATAGGAGCCAGATGTTCAATAACTTGATAATGAGTGGATAATAAATATAATGAACTTGACAATAAATATCTTAAATAAGATATTTTTCTTATTTAAAAACATTTATTTCCAGTCCTTTAGAACCACATAACTATTGGAGGCAATGAGAGCAATACAGAAAACAATATTTAGCTCCTTACGCTGGTAGAGAGATTGTTATCAAGACACAGTTTATTTTCATGTACTGATTTCTAAGAGAAAGTTACTGAGAGGTAAGTAAAAAATGTAAATGAAAAATGCATGGCAATTAATAATTGAACTATGAATTTTTAAAAGCTTTAATTGTCTCAGTTTGGAAGGATTTTATATGCAATTAACAGAATTCCTGATGAATTTTGGTATAAATAATAAAGGCAGGAAGTCTGGAAGAAGATGACTGCAGATTTGCCATTGCATTCGGATCATATCATTTCATTTTCCATCTACACTTTTCCCTTGACCCATCTTTCATGGCTTCAGAATGACTGTAGGAGGTCAGGGCACTAACGCCACACATCAGTATCCCAAGCAGAAAGGAAGGAGCAGGGGCACCAAACTTTCTTTTTGTAAGATCTCTCTTTTTATCAAGGAAAAAACTTTCTCAAAAATTTTCTAGTAGACTTTGTTTTTCTTTTTGGCTCATTAAATAAGACTGCTGTCATGCGGCTATCTCTACTCTCCTAAATATGAAAGACAGAGTATTTAATGAGGAATAAGCTAATGAGATTTCTGTTACTAGTATTATTAATCATGAGTCATGTTCTAGGGCTAGCAAAAACATCCCCCTAAGTCAAGAAATCTTAGGTAGCTATGTGAATTCAACCAATATCCTGCTCGGGGAGACCTGAGAAGAAGCTCTAATACTACCCCCTGGCCACAGCTTCATGGTCATTTTCAGGGGAGATAGTGGGATTCGAGGCAATGCAATATTTTCAAAGAAACTCTCCTTCTGAAGAATGACTTGAAGACTGTGATGGGTGTAAAAATAGATTTGGCAATGAGCTTTCTAGCAATTAATGCAAAGCAGAAGTATACTTTTGATATGCGATTCAAGGTGTCATAAAATAGAAGATAGGCATTTGCTTAATAATATGGTCATCACTAATAATAAAACCAGGGAGAAATGTCCCAAGTGTCTCAAACAAAACTGTTGACTAAAAACAACAGCACCTTCGTCATCATCCCTGTTGGAGGAAGTGATGAATTTCCTAAGGCCAAATAAACGTATAAAATTTAGATGAAATAAAATAATGACCACCATTTATACTACAAAAATAAACACATTGCCCAAGACACACAGTACGTTTTTTTTTTTTTTTTTTTTGAGAGAGAGAGAGAGGAACCCACAGGATTTTTTATGGCTTCTAGTTTTGTGTTTGAATGTCAGGGTTACTGGAACTTAATGAAATTAGTAACAAGTTGGCATTTCTCTTCCATTGTTTCTTCTTTTGAAGGGGAAGGATGTGTGTTGTTAAGATATTGTTTAATCTAATTTAGAAAGAAGTACAGACTAACTGGCTTTTATTTAGTTACTTATTTGCTATTTCTAGTTCATCAAGCTCAACTGGTTAGAACTAAAAGTATGTGCTTTGGTAATCACTGATTATGGAAAAAGGGTTTGGAATCCACATAAAGTAGGCCTTTAGTAAATATTTGTTGAATGAATAAATGGGTGATGTTTTGCTTTCAGCCATTCAATGGATTGACTCCTAGATGTTCTGGCATTACGCTTTACTATGTCTGTGCACTGCTTTTTGAAACAGAAAACATTATCAATATTATTAAGATGCTTTACAATGGTTTATAAAATAACACAATTTTAATAGCATGGATGTAGCATGGATATATGACTGAGGAGTAACACTTTTATTTTTAGGCTTTAAAGTGAAATCAATAATTACAATAAGGATCTGACCCCAAATTAAGAACTGAAAATACGGAGCAACCAGTCATTAAGAACAATGTATATCCAGAAGCTATTTTCTTTAGCATGCTATTTTCTGCATTGAAATCCGTAATTGGCAAAAACAAAGCAGAACAAAATTACATGCATAGAGGAAAATAGCCAGTTGCAATTCTTGTACCTTAGAGACTCTTACTCCCTTTGTTTTACAAACCCAGGAGCAGGCTATCAGGACTTAGTAAACTTTCTGAGTTGAAAAATCCTGAAAAGCAAGCAAGCAAACAGACAAAACGACAAACAAAAACAGATCAGTCTAATGTAGGGATAAACTTTTAAGAGAAACAGTAGACACAGGGAACCTCCCAGTCACACTATGCTTGACTTGACCTTATTACCAAATATTAGTCCTCCCATTCCTTTATGGTAATCTTGTTTCCAACCCCTGAAATGCCATTTTGCCTTCCAATATAATGTGCCCCTCTGGAAGGCCCTTCTTGTATCTTTTTACTGAATTAAGTCCCTTTCTTCCTCTCCTCCAAGTAGTCTTTGACTGACTTCTCTTGACCAAGGTCCACTGCTAAGTGTCATTTCAATTCTTATGGGCTTTATGACACATTATTTGTCATTCATGGAGATGTTGCATTGCACTGTTTTTATACCTTACCAATATTCTTGTTTTTGAATAAAAACCTCTGTGTTAGTTTTCCAGTACAAGAGAATACCTGAGATAATTAACTTTTTTTTTTGTGGGTACCGGGGGTTGACCTCAGGACCTCGCGCGCCAGGAGGCGCCCGTGCCGCTGAGCGATATCACTGGCACTTTTTTTGTATGTGGGTTCCGGGAGTCGAACTCGGGCCCTCGCGCTTGCCAGGCAGGCGCGTACGCCGCTGAGCCATCTCACCAGCCCAATTAACTTTTAAAGAGAAAAGGTTTATTTTTGGCTCATGGTTTTGGAGGTTCTAGTCCACTTTAAACCACCTTCTCAGATAAAGAGAATCACACACTTATTGTTTTATATGTGACAGGCAATCTTGGGCACTCTTCATTCACAATGAGGTATCATTTTAGAGATTAATATTTATATTTTAGTATTAATATTATTTATATTTTATTGTATTTGTATTTTAATATTAAAGAGATGGTGGCTGAAAGGTCTTGGGTAACTTATTCAAGGTTACTCGGTAAGGCAGAAGATCTAAGGTTGGAAAGCCAATCTGTCTGAATCCAGAGTGATTACCCATTGGACTATTCTGTACTCCCTGTCTATCAAAAGTGAATGGAAATTCAAACTATAAAATTTAGAAGAAGTGTAACTTGCAGGCATTAACTTTTTCATGGCTTAGCTAAATATTGCCTTTCTATCCAAGAACTTGATTTAGATGGTTTCTGTACTGTTTTTAAAAAGCTCTTTTGTCAAGAAATCAACCAATAACAAATGCTGGAGGGGCTGTGGGGAAGAAGGAACCCTTCTCCACTGTTAGTGGAAGTGTAGAGTGGTGCAACCACAGTGGAAATCAGTGTGGAGATTCCTCAAAAAACTAGGATTAGAAGTCCCATTTGACCCAGCTATTCCCCGTCTGGGTATCTTCCCAGAAGAATTAAAAACATCGTACCACAGTAATATATGTGCACTCATGTTTATAGCAGCACAATTTGTAATAGCTAGATCTTGCAAACAACCCGAATGCCCATCAACCGAAGAATGGATAAAAAAGATGTGGTATTTTTATACGGTGGAGTACTACTCAGCCATAAAGAAGGATAAACTGGAGATTTTTATAGGTAAATGGATGCAACTCAATACCATACTCGTAAGTGAAATAAACCAGATACACATGTGTAAACATCGTATTGTCTCTCTAGTGTGAGAAGCTGAAAGAGTAAATAAGATCCAAAATGTACAATAGATATTGTAAAATGGGAAGAAACTGTTCGAAAGGAAAGAGAAACTGGGATGGGGGAATGGAGAAAAGATGGAAGGGAAAAGCAAAAAAAAAAAAATATGTATATATATATAAAAGATAGTTAAGATAGATATACAAATAATTTCTCTTAGTTCATTGAAAGAAAGGTTTGTGCTAACATTGCTCGGACAATTGAATGCCGATATCTTGTACTCTGCGTAACTAGTTTAAAGATAACAATATGCAATGTATTAACCATTATTACCCTCTTATTATGTTGTTTTGAAATTTTGTTCTATTTTTTTCTCTTTAAAATAAAAATTAGGGCTGGTGAGATAGCTCAGCGGCATAAGTGCCTGCCTGGTAAGCGTGAGGTCCTGAGTTCGACTCCTGGTACCCACAACGAAAAAAGGGCCAGTGATTATTGCTCAGCGGCATGGGCGCCTGCTGGCATGCGAGGTCCTGAGTTTGACACCCGGTACCCACAAAAAAAAAATAATAAATAAATAAAAATAAAAATAAGGGGGCCGGTGAGATGGCTCAGAGGCGTAAGTGCCTGCCTGGCAAGCACAAGGGCCTGAGTTCGACTCCCGGAACACACATACGAAAAAAGGGCCGGTGATATTGCTCAGCAGCACGGGTGCCTGCTGGCGCTCAAGGTCCTGAGGTCGACCCCTGGTATCCACAAAAAAAATAAATAATAAAAATAAATAAATAAATAAATAAAAATTAAAAAGAATAAAAAGCTTTTTTTCTCTTCCTTTTCCTCTATACAGAGCTCTTCATAGAGCTCTTTAGTTCATGAGTAATTATTTTAACCTCAAACTCTGATTAGTGATTGATTATATTTGGTCTTGTATATGATATATCAGTGATCTGTACAAACTGTTTTTGTACTAAGTGAAAATGAGGAATGAGGGAAAAAAATGTATATTTATTCTCATCTTTTTTGAGTAAGCATTTGCCACTGTACTTAGGTTCCCCAATAAGTTTATGGTTCTTGGGTGACTCATAGGATTGGATGAATCTATTTACTATCAAAAACTTTAGCAATCATTTCTTAGAAAAATTGTTTTTCTTTCTGTCACTGAATTACTGTATTATTTATAAGAAATGAGGCTACATATATATTTTTGAGATAGGGTCTCACTCTATATTCTTGAACTCACTCTGGTCTTGAACTCACTGTGTAGCCTAGGCTGGCTTGGAACTCATGGCGATCCTCCTACCTCAGCCTCCCACCATGCCTAGCTAGACTTTATTTTAAAAAGAAATTTTTTAGCCCATTTCTAGCTCAGTTGTGTTTTGTTGTATACAATCCCTTTTCTTCCACTTTCTTTTGGATTGAGTATTTAATGATTCCATTTTATGTTCACTTTTGGCATGTCAGTTATTACACTTTTTACATTTTTTAAATAATGATTCTAAGGTTTATAGTATATGTCTTATTAAAACAATCTACCTTCAAATGATATTGAGGCACTTCACATAGAGTACAAGGATTTAAGAAAACACACAATGGTATATATTTCCATATTTCTCCCTCCCCTTTGTGCTTTTATCATATATTTTACTTTTACATTTGTTTTAAACTGTACAATTATTTCTATTCACATTTTAGACAATTACCTTTTAAAGATATTAAAATAGGTACATAATGTCCTTTATATTCATACACATTTTGGCCATTTCGGATATACTATAATCTCTTGAATAAACTCAGACTTCCATTTCTTCTTTCTGAAGCATTTTTCTTATAGTGCAGATCTGCTAGGTTGAATTCTCTTAGTTTTTGTTTGTAGGAAAAAAAAATCTTTGTTTTATCTTCATTGAAATATATTTTCCCTTGGTGTAGAATTTTATGTTGACATTGTTTTGTTTTGTGCTTCAAAGGTGTTCTTCATTGAGTTTTTGGCTTCCATATTTTTTGATAAATATGCTCTCATTGATTTATTTGCTTCTTTCTATACAATGTTGGAATTTTCTGTGACTAATTTTCTTTAAAGAAAAAATTTAAAAAATATTTTAAGATTTACTGTCTTATTTGTTTCTTTTGCAGCACTGGGGATCAAATCCAGAGCTTTGCTCATAGGAGGTATTTCAAAATAGGTACAAAAAATAAGTACAATTACTATAAAAAGACAAAAGCAACTCTATTGTGCATAACTAAGTCATTGTAAACAGGTTTTGTCTATATATATATATATATATATATATATATATATAGCTCAAATTATACAGTTTTTTCATGTTTCAATTTTTTTTCTGTTTTTAGTATTTCGGTGGTGGTAAAATGCTAATACATTATCACCAATGATACAGGCATTTATGTATCTACATGTTAGAAAACAAGTGAAAGCCAACAAAACATGTTATTTGTACATTATTTGCATCAATGAAGATACACCTTTATATAAGCCCTTCTTCAAACTGCTATTAAAACTTTGAGTCATCAAATCACTTGCAAGGTAATTATCCCCACAAAGGGATAAGAAAATAGAAATGCCAATATAGTTACAGAATGAAAGATAGAGGTGAAATCATTGGCTGAATTGGAGTCAGAAGAAAAGAACACAGCTTCACAGTGTAGGAAAATGTTGTTTTGAAAGGAATTAAGAGTCTTTATAAAAGCTCCTTAATTTGGGGAACACTTAAAAACCACACACCTGGTTAAAATTCAAGGAAACCTAGAAGTCCCTTGTATTTCAGATTTTGATCTTTTCTCCCATGCTGTTCCCAGAATTTTCTCTCACCTTTTTCAATACAACACATTTTTATTGAGATTCTATTATGTTTATTGTTACAAAAATATGCCTTGATCTGTTTTTTAAAAGCAAGGATCATGTAGTTTTTCTTCTTCATTATGTAAGACATGCAAGACATGTATTTCCTTGGTGTAAAATTTTAAATGACACAGTTTAGAAGAGATCACAAAAAGGAGCAATTAGTGCAAGTCAGTGTTTTTTAGTGTTTTCTGAAGGCCACTAAGCAGAATATAAGATTGGATCTGGGCTTTCTAGAGTGGGTGAGACAGGCCCAGCATGAATAAGACAAGCCTGAGATAAAGAGGCAGGAGAAAGAGTGCCATTCATAGAGACCACAGAAAGATGCATTGATAAATAGAGATCAGCTGTGTGGTGTGAGTCAGTTTGGTGAGATCTGCATCAAAATCATTCTAGAAATACAGTATTGTACTTTTTAAAGTCTTAGGAAAGGCTAAACTTTATTATTTGAAAGAACTTCATGGTTCTTTGAGGTAGAAATTCTGTAAAATCCAGCTTTTAGACTTATCTGATCTTGGGAACAGATTATTGGGTGTACTTGAATTTATGCTCTCTGTATTACAAGTCTGCTTATCCAGGTATGAGATATTTCATACTGCCCTGGGACTGGTAACTTCATTTTTGAAGTTGGAATGCACTCCAGTTCATGTAGTTTCACTTTTCTATTATGATTACTTTGTTAATTGTAATATTTACCTCTTTATTTATCTTATAACTGTACTAGCATTTTATTTTCTTACCACTGTAGGAATATCAATTGATAGGCTAATCTAGTGGTTGGTTGATTGATTTCCTATACCCTTCCTTACCACATTCTCCAAAGACAGATGAAGACATAGAGTTACAGGATCTGGATTAGAAATCATGGCCAACCAAATTTACATATACCATTAATATCTTTTAAAATAAATTCCCATAAATTAAATAAATTATGTTTTCTTTTGTTGTGACAAAAGAGTAATTTTCATCTAAGTCTTGAATGGCATGAGGTATATGAAGAGTTGATCTAATACACAGTATCTGTCAGAGAAGGATGAAGGAAAACCACTCAAGACATATAGAAAAATGAGATCACTTGTAAATTTAATTTAATCACAATCAAATTTTAAAATGGGAATATATAAAGATATCTGAAGTTTGGCATAAAACCAACAGAAACAAAAACCTGTCAGAGAGTGAGGGCCCTATTTCCTTACTATTGCTCCTTTCTGAACATGAATTATACTCGTTCACTTTTATAGCCACAGATACATGTAGCATTTGGTATCATCTAATAACCAGGAGGCAAAAGAAATCTGGGCTATGAAAATACCATTAGACCTATTTGTTAATATTCTGCCGAGCTATGTGGTGTGGTGGACCAAATTCTCTCTCCCTCCCTCTCTCTCTCTCTCTCTCTCTCCCCCCATCTCTCTCTCTCTCTATATTTATTGATATATATGTATATATCTTTGAGTAACTATTTCTTAGGAGACCCATTTTCTTGTTATTTTTCCTTCTGAATTTGTATTTGCAATTTGACCTTAATTTTGTGATTTGAAAATGACCTAAATTTCTTGGTAATTTTATAAGCACATTTTATAAATGATACCAAGATATTTTTTTATTTGAACAAAATTCATTTTGGATATTACAGAAGTATAACTAAATCTCAAATAATAATTAACATTTGTGTGAAGAATATCACTCATTTGCCTGATGTGTGTGCATGTGTGCATGTGTGTACATGCAGTAATTCTTGTGATCGTACACATGTTGGTAAATAAATGTGCAGTTATTCAAATAATCAAAAAATATAAAATGCATTAACTGTTCCTTCATGTTTCATTCATCACCATCTGGCTTCTGATGCCATTTCTCCTTATAAAGGAGGACTGGGGGCCAGTGAGATAGCTCAGCGGCATAAGCACCTGCCTGGCAAGTGCAAGGTCCTGAGTTCGACTCCCGGCACCCACATAAAGGAAAAAAAGGGCCGATGATATAGCTCAGCGGCACAAGTGCTTGCTGGCAAGCATGAAGTCCTGAGATTGACTCCTGGTACCCACATAAAAAAAAAAAAAAAAGGAGGAAAAGGCTACTTCCTGACACATCCAATATATTTAGTCCATTGCCTACTTACCTCTCCCCTTAGTCTTACTGTAGTTAGCCACTCCTTCATTCTTGAAAAACTCTGTCTCTTTTTCTTTCACCTTGTACGTGTTTTTGTTTTATTTCTGCTGATCCCTCTCAAGTGACTTTGTAAGCTCCACTTACTCTGTTTTTACCATAAGTGAGATTTTTTTTTCCTATCTGGGGTAGTCTGTGGGTCATTTTGTCAGTTTCTGTGATGCAATTTGTGCCAAGATTCCCCACAGTTATTGCTTTGATATATATCCCATTTTGGACCCATAAAATTGTGAACAAATAGCTTATGAAGCATTTTATTTGGAAAGTCTCAAAGGTGCTTTAATGTTCTCAAATGAAATTTGTAATTTCCCCCTATCTCGCACCTCTTCCTTTTCCTCTATTTGCTATTTCGGTAAATGGCACCACTGTCTGCTAAACTGTGCTAAATTCCAAATGTAGGGAGGGATTTTTGACTGCTTTTTCATGTTGAATTTTAAACAGTATCTTTTCTATTGCTATCCCTCCAATTTTGCATATTTATCCATTCTCACTGCTAATTCTTTAGTTTAGTTCATCATCTCCCACTTTGATTACTTGTGACAACTTTTTAAAAATTAACTAATTTTACAAAGATGTAATTTATACGTGGTAAAATACAGGTGCATCAAACATACAATTCCCCAAGTTTGACAAATGTATGTACTTGTATAACATTTCAACCAATATATGCAATATTTCTATCCTTTCAGAAAATTTCCTTTCTCCTTTCCAGCGCCTCTTTTCAACTTCACCCAAAGGCAGTTACTCTGCTTATTTCTATTTGTGTGGATGAGTGTGACTATGCTTGAAATTTATACAAAGTAATCAAACATCTCATGCTCTGTCATCTTTTATGCAAAGTAATGTCTTTGTGATTCATCCATGTTGAGACACATATCTGTAATTTTTATTGTGAAGTAGTATTCTAGTATATGAAGACAATGCAATTCGTTTACTCATTCTCTCAGTCATAAATATTGAGTTGTTTCTAGCTGTTGTTAATTATGGATGAAACTGCTATGAACATACTTATAAAAATATTTTTGTGGACATGTTTCTTTCTTTGGAGTAGATATCTAGGAATGAAATTGATTATAGGATACAGGTATTTGTTTAAATTAATAAGAAATTATCAGACATTTTTTTCAAATCTGTTGAACCATTTAACACTTCCCTTAGCAATTTATGATATTTACATTTTTCTTCATATCCTTATCACCAATTAGTTTTCAGTCTTTAAAATCTTTATAATTTGACAATTTTTACGTGTGCATGTATGAGGTGGTATTTCATTGTGGTTTTAATTTATATTTCTCTGATGATTCACTCATGTTGAAGATAACAATGTTCTGACTGACCATTTGTATGTCTGTTTTTTTGAACTGGCTGTTCAAGCCTTTTGACGTGCAAAAGAATTAAGCTATTAGTCATTTTGTCGTACATTTGTGGGAGTTCTGCACATTGTCTGGATACAGCCCTTTATCATACACATTTCTACTTCTACATCTGTCACACATTGCCTACAATGTTGTTTGCATTTTCATTTTCTCAGTGATATCTTTTGAAAAACAGAAGTTTTTAATTTTGATGAACTCTGTCTGGTTTATCATTTTTCTTTTCATATCTCAGGGTTACAGAGACGCTCTTCTGTTTTCTCCTAATCGTTGTAGTCCAACGATTTTTTAACTGCTCTTGCCTTCTCACAGAGTTCAGGCTTATAATTTCTCTTTCATTTAATCAGTTTACTTTTGCCAATCTCAATATAAGGATGTTTCTTACCCTTCCCCCACCAGTTTCAACCTTCTTAGTGGCTATTTGCTACCATTGTTCCTAATTTTTTCACATGGTCTGCACAATCTTTCATATCTTTCTCTCTCAAAGGAGCTTCCTCTTACCTCCATCCTCTGCTAGTCTTTGGATTGGCTTTGGCAAATCATTTATGTTTCCATTAAAATATCAAACTCTGTCCTCCTTCTGGATAATGGCAATTTCTCTGGCTGGACTATCTTTTCACCTACTTGTTCCTCTCTTTATCTAGGTAACTCTCATTTATCTCTCAGTCATAGTTTCAGTGTCACTTTTCCAGAAAAGCCTGATTTTTGAAGAAAGCTGCCCTTCCCTTATGGTCCCATAGCGCTTTGGGCTTCCTCCTATTGTAGTTTGCATGAGATTCTGTAGTGATTACATGCCAGCTATTTTTCTCACTAGATTCCAAATTTCCACAGCTCGTTAGATTTCCAGTCACCAAGGCAAGGGTTATATCCTGTTCACTGGTGGCTGTAGTACTCTGCAGAATTCTTCTCACATAGAAAAGGTAATAGACTATCTGAATTGGTTAGTAGGGTAGATAAAGATAGTATCTGCACCCTAGTAAACTGAGTTTTTGAATCCATCACAATTAAAAGCTGTTTAGCTCCCATTTTATTGTAAAATTTTAATAAATTAATACTTATTCAGAATACAAATTTTAGGAAAGAATAGAAAAATAAAATAATGCTACTTTGTATACCTAATAACTTAATATTTAGATGTGATTTAATTGCAGTCTTTTAAGCTATCTATATGATTTGCATGCTATTTTATTTTTATTTATTTATTTATTTATTTATTTATTTATTTATTTATTTATTTGCGGGTACCAGGAGTGGACCTCAGGACCTCACATGCCAGCAGGCGCCCGTGCCGCTGAGAGATTATCACCGGCCCTTTTTTCGTATGTGGGATCCGGGAGTCGAACTCGGGCCCTCGCGCTTGCCAGGCAGGCGCGTACGCCGCTGAGCCATCTCACCGGCCCTGCATGCTATATTAAAATAAAACAGCTCAAATAGTATGTGCAGTTTTAAATATTGTTAATTATTTCTTTTTTTTTTTTTTTTTGTGGGTACCGGGGGGTCGACCTCAGGACCTCGCGCACCAGCAGGCGCCCGTGCCGCTGAGCGATATCACCGGCCCCTTTTTCGTATGTGGGATCCGGGAGTAACTTGGGCCCTCGCGCTTGCCGGGCAGGCGCTTAAGCCACTGAGCCATCTCACCGGCCCTAATTATTTCTTAAATAACCATCATATCAGTCTATATAGAAATGTAACCAAAATAATGATGAATTTAAAAAATACTCTTTTTTTTATATTTGTGAGATTTTATTCCCTTGAGAAAGCCAGTGAAGTGGCAATTGCTCAAATATTTGTGGAGCTACTCCTCAGTATTGCCTTTAGAGCCAGCAAATATAATTTCTTCATAATCACAACTATTTTTGATTCAAAATTCATCTGTTTAATCAACATATACTCAATGAGTTATAGGTGCTATGTTAGGGTCTAGAGATTCAGTTGTGAGCAAGAACTTTCTTTTCAAGCATTGAAACAAACTTTGTTGTTAAGAATTCTGAGAATTATCCATTCTCAGAAAATTAAATCCACATTCAAAGAATGATTATTTGCCATGAATAATGACATTAAAATGCATTTCTTTTTAATAATTGCATCTTTTATTATTTTCATAACTATTCTAAAATATTTTATTAATGGCCACATAGTTGGGACAAGTCACTTTTTTGAGACTTACCATAATAATTGTGAATGAGACCTAGTAAAATAAAAAATTCAAAATCAGTAGTATTGTTTACTGTATCATCTCATTTAATAGTACTCAATAAACACTCTTTTCATGAATTCCTCCAGAACTGGAAGTTTTCATGGAAGAACTGGATTTGGAATGAATTTTGAAAAAGGGCAAAAACATATAAAGAAAAGGAAAAATGAATGTATACATGCTTTTTTTCTGGCATGAGAGGTATGAGCTGAGGCATGGAAAAATGCAAGGTTTGCTTGATTAGAAAAAGTATAAGTAGGAAAATGGAATGAATATTCCAGTGGGTCAGAATTAATGGTCACATCAGAAATGACTTCACCAATTTGACAACCCCTTGGACATATTTAAGCCAGATTTTTCTTTCTCTGACATGCTCCCTATCTCTGACCTTCCTACATTAGAGCAGGAAATGGTTGGATATGAGTAGTTAGCTTTTTCTTTGTTTCTGTAAACCCATTGTACATTCAAACTACTTTGGGTGCCAAAGGAATAGGCATTATTAAGGAATGTAGACATTGTTCTAGTGAGAACTGGGATCTATCATAGGTTTTGAGCCATGAAATGGAAAGGATAAAGACTGATTTTGGTTAGATCAATATTTTAGTGTTGTGCTGGTGGATAACAGCCACATTTTAGATTGTCTGTTACAGTAGAGTAGGAGTATAATAGAGTTCTGTTTAAACAAAAATAATAATTTAGTTGTTGTGTAGATGAAATTATACTAAGAAAAGCTTTTATAAAAAATGAAGGCTTCTTTTGGATCTGAAAATTTAGATACTTTTCTTACTTAATTGTTCAAAAGTTGGCTGTGAGACTGTGCAAGTAGGTTACTGCCTTTATTAGAACTGTTATAAAAGATGGCTATTTTAAGCAAATAGAACAATCACCTGTAATGTTTATGCCCTCAACAGATGAAAGGCCCAGGAATTCAAATTCATTTTCTTTATTACTTAGGCATTTTCTGAGAAGAGATAATCAGTTCAAAGCTTATGAAAACATGAAAATAAGCAGCACTTAGCTCAGTTCATAAGGTTGGCTTTTATTACATTCTATTTATGAAGTTGGAATAAAGATAGTGAAATGTGGCATTACCTCTGATTTGCTCTCTAAATTCAACCAAAGAACAGATTCTTGATGTCACAATTTCCCATCCTTATGAATATGATAATATGCCTGTTTTATTCGTCTCATATGCTAGTTCTCAGAATATTTCCAAATGTTTTTCAAATTATGTATCTACAATATTTGATAAAGGTTAGCATCTATTTATTACTTTCCTTTTATCTTTATAAAGTTTCTAAGTTTCATTTGTTATGGGATAACATATGTGTTACAGTAATGCAAATGGTTTCATCACAATTGGAACATAATTAAATACTTCAAATGTAATAAAGTTTGTATGTAAATATGGTTCTAAATAGTTTAATAATAATTAGGCTAGTTACTCACACTTGAAAAATAGGCATGAAATAATTATTCTTCCTACATTATATGAAAAGTAAATGAGAAAGACTTTTAAACTGACTTTGATTTTCTTGAAGAAAAGCATTATCACAAGATTGTAATATTAGTGCTCAGAAAGAATATATAGGCTCATTTATTAAAAAAATTGAACACCTGTCATGAACTGGACATTGTAGGCACTGGGAATACAGCAAGGAATAAAACAGATAATAATTTCTGACCTTGTTGTGTTTCCAGAATAATTGTGTTTGCCTTAATCTTCTCAGTTGTATTTTAATACAGTAAAGGTAAATGTTTGGACAGTTGTGGCAGAAGAGAACGGGACCAAACACGTGTTTTCTAGTTCATCTGCGTGAACCCACTGTGCCAATGGTGATTCCCAAATCCTTATGGAAGCTAGCACTGGCTTCTTTCTTTCTTTCTTTCTTTTTGTACCGGGAATCAAACTCAGGACCTTGTGCTTGCCAGGCAGGCCCTGTGCTGCAAAGCTATTTCCTGGGCTGCCCCAAATCCTCATGGAAGCTGATTCCTTGGATCTTATGTTTACATATTGTCCTAGTCTAATTAGTCAGAGCAATGAAACAATGGTGTATTTAGAATTTTTTTAGTTCTTATTTAAAAAAATACTTGACACACTTTTTTTAATCAGCTAAGATGTGTAAAAATGTTTTGAGTTTCTAAAGGAAAATAATTTTACCTTATAATTGTATTGCCTGTGGTTCAGAGCATAAAGTCAAGTGATGATATGGCAAGTTCCCTCTTGATTTAAGCAGTGTAGATAGCCAAATTGAATAAACAAACTGAAAATTCTCACTGGGGCTTGAATTATCTTGCTGAACCCATTAGTTAAATAGAAACATGTAAGAAATGTCATACTAGGTTAAATCAATTGTTCATGGAACATTGGTAGTTTATGGAAAGGCATGATATTCCCTTTACACAACATTGATATACCTTGAACATTCATTATATTCCCTTAGTAATACATTATATATCAATTTTCCACAAATCAATTTTCTACACACCTTCTTGATCCCATTTCTATTTTCAGTCAGTACTACCTCTTTAGTAATGAGTTTATTACCTCTTGTGTATACTTCACTTCTATATGCCAATGACTGTGTAAACTTTAATTTTCAAAATATCCACTAGAGTACAGTATAATTTGGAATACATGCTTAACTCATCCATTTCTTTCTTTTACTTTTACCTTTCTAGTTTGAAGGTTTTGAATTTTCAACTGATTTTGTGTGGACAACTTTTTGTCCTTTGATGCATTTGTAGATCTATACTCAATCCTCTATGATTGAGAGCAATGAGAAATATGTACATGCGCATAAAGAGTGTCATTTTGTTTATGGGCAATATTTGCTTTATTGACATGTCAGTTTGATGAACATTTGGCTGTTCAGCAACACATGAAGTAATTTTCTTGAGATAATGTGTCAGATATCCTTTTGCTTGATCTTCACTACACTTTATATTAGCAGACACCCCAAACTAAAATACTGATAAGATTGTCTATCCTGCTACAGCTCACAAGGTAAGTGTAATATACTGCTTTATTAGTGCTGAATAAATATTCATACTGACAGTTCTTTGGGATTCATGAACCTTTAATATTCTTTGAGTTCTTAGTACATTAACTTCTCTTTGTTAATTTGTGTGTAAATCATTCTTTTAGTAACTCTCTTCAATCCTTCCAATAGAGCCATTCCTGAGATGTTGTCAAATGTGTTATGGCTTGCCTCCCAGCAAGGCTTTTATTTCCAGAAAGACAAAGTGTATTTTGGTGATCTAGTCTTCTCAATACTTTATTTTTTCTTATTTTTATCTTCGTGCCTTCAAAAGTTCAGTCTTAAATACTTGTAGGAAAACTTATCTGATAATTTCAAGTTGATACATTTGAAATTAATGGTTCCTTAACACCTCTAGTATAATTTATGCAGACACTTATGTCTGCTATTCTTTGATCTTTAAGATCATTGTCTCTATAGTGTTTTGTTTCAACCAGCTTGAATGTGTAGTTTTTACTTGGACTATAAAATGAATTTGAGAACAAACAAATCTGAACATTAAATTATCTCTCCAGTAGTAGAATCTTTTCTAAACTGCAGAAGCCAAGCGTGGTGACACACACCCAAAATCCCAGCACTTGAGAGTCTGAGACAGGAGAATTGCTGCTAAATCAAGGCCAGCCTAGGCTCTATAATGAGTTAAAGACCAGCCTGAAGTACATAGTGAGACCCTGCCTCAAAAAAACAAAAAAACAAAAAAACCAACTGACAAACAAGCAACCCAAAATGAATCACACTAGTGTGATATGTTAAATATTTCCAGCTTGAGGAGTATATAACGAAGCTAACTGTGGACTTCAGAGACATTACTTTTTCTAATCCTAGAAATCATAATTGATCATTTTTGTTTTTTGTTTTTTGTTTTGGTAATGGGGATCGAACTCACAACCTCACACTTGCCAGGCAGGCACTGTGCTGCTGAACTACATCCCCAGCTTGATTGTTCATGTGTAGCATATTCACTATACCTATGAAATGTTCCAGGAAAAATCACATTTAGAGATTATAAAACTAGAGTAGCATTATCTACAATGAAACATAAATGACTATTAGAAGAAGTGAGATACTAGAGGGACAGCGTGAATACCTGTAGCTTTCTTTTCTTACAACATCTTCCTAGGATACAGCAGAGAAGGACTTTGCCTTATGCGTGAGGATACCTCTTCCCATTTTCCTTGAGTAAACATGTAGTTACTTCTAGAATGTAGATCTTTTTATCTAAAGAGCTTGTACCTGGTTCTGTGCATTATTTGTGGGGAAAAAAAACTTACCCTCTTTGAACTAAGAAAAATCCAGAGGAAAAAAATCGACACTTGGTTAAAAAGAGAAGAACCAGAACAAGACCTTTTGTTCTTGACTTGAGGCATTATTTCCCTAAGTTTAGCAGAATACACTCAAGAGTGCTTGAAACTTGCTCCTGTGGTTTGTGTCCTTAGCCTGACATGGCACCTTACCATAGTGCAGCGATGAAATGGACAAGACAGTGATAGAGGGACCACAGAAGCTGATCTCTGCTCTGCAAATGACGTGAACAGAAAGCTTTGAACAAGCGTGGAAAGGTACACTGTCACTTATCTTTCCATTCTGAAGAATCCAGGATGCATCTCGCTCAGCCATCATGTTCCCAGAGGAATGTGATTTAACTTCCACTTTTCACACAGTAAGAATCAACACTGTAGACCTGTTGGAAAGGTGCTGGCAGCCTGGGAGGAATTTGGATAAGTGTTTTTCACTCCAGTGTTTTCATGTGACCTGACTCTCATTCTCAATTTAGTTACATTTTGACCTCACAAGGGCAGCCATGGTATGCCTCTCTCCATTTAGCTTACCTCGATTTATGATGTCCATGCCCCTCCTTCCTCTTCTCCCACCCCATGCATCCTCTTCCCTATTTCCTTTGCAACCTCCTAATAGAGCTTTCCCCTAGATGTCTGTATGATGTGTGCACTCTGATTTCCTGGGTATGGACTTTACTTCCAGACAGAGGAAATATATTTGAGTTCCTGAGAAATATACAAAGGTATCCACGGGAAAGCAACCTAAGCAGTTCCTCAGGTCTTCAACCAGATATGACTGATTATTCATTATCTGACAGCTTCTTTAAGACCTCCCTTGTAGGCAGTACAGGCAATAATAGTCCCCACATCTCTCTAGGTTCACTTTCCTCCCCCTCTGTTAAACAACTGATTTTTATGCATGAGATAATAGACAAGCCATGGGTGACCTGTTTTTTTTTTTTTTTTTTCTTTCCTCCCTTCCCCCCTTTCCTTGCGGTGAAATAGTGCTGAAGAAAGAGGGCACTAGTGTACAGCCCAGATTGCATCCTTGCACCGTCTGGATTGGAGCTGCGGCGTCTGCGAACCGAGGGCTGCCGCGGTCCTCTGACCTGGCAACCACAGCTCTCTCTACCCGACTCAGGTAAGTCTTAAGTCCGCATCCTTCAGACAGGTGAGCTGACACCTAGCCACAAACGCAGACTCAGCCCTAATCTATTGGATTTCCTCCTGATTTCTGGCACACCTTCGCTTATTTCTTGTAGTTCTGCATGCCTTGGAAGCGTTAGGGTGGTGGGTGTCTGCGTTGCCTTGCTCCTTTTGCCTGCTTCACCTCCTGTGCTCTCAGTCCCTGCCCGCTCCCCTAGCCCTTTTCTCGTCTGCTCTCACCTTGAGAAAGGGATCCAGGGAGGGACGGGAGAGGGAGCCAACTTCAGCCTCGCAGGCGGCTGAGATTTGGCGCCTCCCCCTCCTCCCAGGCGGTTGGGTTTGAACATGTACCAGCAGAAGCGCTGCGAGGGGAAGAGAATGAGAGTGGAGAGGTGGTGGGGAGGCAAGGGGAGGGCTGTGTGTGTGTGTGGGGGTGCGTATGCATGTGTGTGCGTCTGGGTAAAGAACACGGAGGAGGGGGGTTGAAAGAGAAAAGGGGGATCACAGGATAGCAATTCACCATCAAAGCAACCCTTGCAGGCCCTGCTGGGGACCAGGTCTGCCACGGGGCTGAGCGCTGTCCAGGGTGCTGAAAGCGGCGGGGCTCGAGCTGCCCTGGCCGAATTCGCGCAGACTCTCCCTACAGTTCCCTTTGCAGCAGCTATGCAAAGCCCAAGGGTCCTGATCCAAAGTTAGGAGACCTTTTACGCCTTTCTCCATCTCAGAAAACAAGTTACCTTAGCGGCATCCCTTCTCCTTGAATATCTACAGTAAGCTTGACTTCTCGGGAGTGGGGCACATACTAAACTCCAACATATGGAGACTTTACCAGGCGTTGCCTTAGAAACTAATATGGATTTTCCACAAACTGGCAGATTTATATTTACTACTTGGATTGTATGTCTAGTCTCTTCAGCCTCTCTAAGTTAAAGTAAAAGGTGCACCTCTTATTGAAATGAAGGTTTGTCTTTATTTTACAGTAGCGCTCCCACATTTTCAATGAGCCTCCAAATTTTCTTCTGGGAAAAAGTTGATCTTTTCAAATTCGGAAAGTTCTTTCAGGTTGGAAGATTTAGCTCCTCCCCTCCTCTCTTCACCCATCCCTAGTCGCTCCAATGCCTCCCTCCCCCTATCCCCCTACCCCCGTCAGAAAGCATGATAAGTATCTGAGGACTGGGATGAGACTTGGGGCCGCAGGGAAAGGCGAGTCGTGGGCTCTGAGCAGCCCGGGACCACGCGGGCTCTGGGGACAGCAGGCAGCACTCTCGTCACCGACCGGACCTGCCTCCCGAGCTGGCCCTGCAGCGGGTATCAGGACGTGTTGAAATGGGCCGCGTAACAATTAGCATCACTGACCTCAGGTTTAAATACAGGTCCTCTGATCAATCGGCTTTGATTTTTCTCTCCCCCCCCCCTTTTTTTAATCAGCAGTGTCCAGCACAACGCTCATTTCACCCTTAATCAATTTATCTTGATGCACCTGTGAAGAACGGGGATTCGATTTCCCTTAAAAACGCCTCCAGGGCGTAGGGGCGGTCGTGGTGGACCCGGAGGAAGAGGTGGAGGGGAAAGAGGCGGTGGTGGAGGCGGCGTAGGCATTGGACGAACAGTGCTGGTGAGGGGCACCCAGTCGCGGGCGGAGCGGCGGGCGTCTAGGAGGTGCGTGCCCGGAGCCTGCAGGCGCGACCAGCGACCAGCGTGGGAACGCGGCTGCGAGCTGTGGACTGCGTCCTCACCACAATGGTCCGGCTCCTCTTGATTTTCTTCCCAGCGATCTTTTTGGAGATATCCATTCTCTCCAGAAGCCCCGATAGGAAAATGTTGCTGGCAGAAGCTTCGTCCCAGCGCTCTGTGGCCAGAATGGACGGGGATGTCATCATTGGAGCTCTCTTCTCAGTCCATCACCAGCCTCCAGCGGAGAAGGTGCCCGAAAGGAAATGTGGGGAGATCAGGGAGCAGTACGGCATCCAGAGGGTGGAGGCCATGTTCCACACGTTGGATAAGATTAATGCGGACCCGGTCCTCCTGCCCAACATCACCCTGGGCAGTGAGATCCGGGATTCCTGCTGGCACTCATCTGTGGCTCTTGAACAGAGCATTGAGTTCATCAGGGACTCTCTGATTTCCATTCGAGATGAAAAGGACGGGCTCAACCGGTGTCTGCCCGATGGCCAGACCCTCCCTCCAGGCAGGACTAAGAAGCCCATTGCTGGTGTGATCGGCCCGGGCTCCAGCTCTGTAGCCATTCAAGTCCAGAACTTGCTCCAGTTGTTTGACATCCCTCAGATCGCCTATTCTGCCACAAGCATCGACCTGAGTGACAAAACTTTATACAAATACTTTCTGAGGGTTGTCCCTTCTGACACTTTGCAGGCGAGGGCGATGCTAGACATAGTCAAGCGTTACAATTGGACCTATGTCTCTGCAGTCCACACAGAAGGTAGGCATTATGTTTGGGTGAGAGAAGTACTGAGAGTCAGGGTGCTGCATGATGTGCTCCTAGGATCATAGTCTCTTCCTTGTTTATTTCTAGCACTGTAGGAAACGGACTTTACTTTTCAGTACATGCCCACCTGGCTTTGCTTTTTACCCTCATTTCCTTATAATTATAGTGTAAGAAAACTGTATCTAATGGTGTTTCTGGAGATAGGAAGAGTGGAAATGATATCAAACTCCACACAAAGTGTCCAGCTCTAGAGATCACACTTACAGGATGGCTTGCCTCCATATCTCGAGTTTGTGTTCGGCAGGCTTATGGGCAGAAAATGCACAGTATCACCCTTCAGTGACTGGCTGTGACTTTCCAAGCTTTATGGGCTAATCCAGGGTGAGTGAGTAACAAAAAAAATCTTTGTCTCATAATTTAGACTTGAAAGCTTTGTCTTATCTTCAGTAGCTGAAGGTGTTCCTTTGTCCTTTTGTGCCCCTTGATACACTTCCAAAACTTCCTGGAAATGTAGGATTAATGCAATCATTTCCTTCAGGATATCAGAAACTTACATTTTCAATTCTGGGGTATCTTAGATACAAAGGAAAAGTAAGGAATTTAAACCATTTATTTTTTTTCTTTACTTTATATAGTAAAACCATCCAAATTTCCTCACTCTTTCAAAACTTGTCGTGTTTTGTGAAAAATAGAACTGAGGACCTCTCAGAGTTGAGTTTTGGTTTTTAGCCTATTTCTTCTAACATAAATGACTCTGCTCTTCAGAATTTAAAGTTAGACCAATTATAAATTACCAATAAAAGGATACAGATTTCAGGTTTAAAATGGCTCTTTAAAATGAAACAGATTGACCTGACATTAAAAACTTTGATTTTTCCAGAGTTTTACAGATGTGAATTCTCAGAATTTGTTAAAGATATTCTTTACTTTCTTTGCCTTAACCTATATAACTTTTTGGATTAAATAAGTATTTTTAAGCTCACCTATTCTTAACTTCCATAGTATGTTTATAATTAAACTGAGGTCCTACTTATAAACTGACATCTGGATTGATTCACATGTATATTTGCTGGCAGATAGAAGAGAATCTTGAAGGCAATGGTGCATTCATATTTCTTAAAATCAAATTATTTAAAAAGGCTATAGACATACCTTTATTTAAAAAATGTTTCCACAGTGCTCAATAAACTTGTGTGAGAATTGATCATAAAAATTAAGAAGCATTTTTACCGAAGTGGCTATATAGTTATTGCTAATGAAAACAGCTGCTTTAATTTATAAAGGGAACAGAGTTTTCAGAACAAAAAATGTAGAATTATTCATCATATTCCGGACTTTGCTTTTGCTGAAAAAACTTTCTGCTGCAGTGTAATGACTTCCAACACCTGATCCTTATTCCTGAATCTTGATTTTAATTACAAACTGCAAACTTCTTTTTGAACACAAACTCAATATTTAAGACAAAATTTGAAGTTCCAAAGTTAATTCCTTACATTTAAATGTTTAATGTTAATTTCCTATATTTGAATATTTAGTATAGTTTCTTCTTCAATGAAACATTCTGAAAGCACAAGTTAAAAATGCTTGAAATATCAGCACTCAAATGGTCTCTCCAAAAGGAATGGCAAAATCTAGATTGAGTGTGCTTTATTTAAATATTTAACAGTTCTCTTTTCATTGAACTAAGTAATTGATTATTGATATTAGAAGTATAAGCCCTTCCTTCAAGAAGAGGTAATACTTCATAATTTTTATATACTTTTTATCTTTTATGTTTTATCATGAGATATTTTATATTGGGGGAGGGAAAGACTCCCCTCTCCTAAATCTGTTTTCCAATTGCACCACTTTGCTAAAAACAATTACTAATAGGGATTATTCTGAGAATAGAATTACACTTGTTAAAAACATTGGACCAGTGTTTGCTAATTTTGGTGAGGAGGGACTTGTATTGTAATTTTATATATACGTATTAGTTTGGATTACTTTATTTTCTGCCTGCTGACTGCTGTATGGCCAGAGGCAAGTTCTCTACCCTATTACAGTGATTTATTGCAGGCTGGATTGTGCTCATAGAACAGACAGCCTCATAGCTAACTTTAGTGTTTATTTTATTATAGGAGATTACACCATTCAGTTTGCCGTTTATGTATGCTATCTTGTTTCTTCTCTAAAGGAATTAATTTCTCCTCTTATTAGACATAATATATTTGAAAACTAAATTGCTTTTATTTTCTCCTATCTGCAAATGTATTTTGTGTAAGCTCTTTTGTGTAAGCTCCAACTGAAAATGTTTCCTGAGGCTCTGCCCTCTGCTTCTCAGGGACGCATGGTGCACTGGCCTACAGGCACTTTCTTGGATGACTTAGTAATTTTCCTGCCTTCGGACTGATGGGGTCACCTACTGGTGACAGTTTCCTGTCAAATAGCAGCTAAGACCACATATCAGTGTTGTCTCTGCCATCTGGGCACTATTTAGCAATGAATCCTATTTGTCTGAATATTGGAAATTTGGAGTTGAGAAATCCTGGACTTCCAGTGACCTTCACTTCTCCTTCCCAAATCAGCCTTTCTCGAGCCAATTCATCACCAGGTTTTTCATTAGAAACTAATCTACTATGATTAGCATCAAAATGTCTAGACTAGTGTACCTTAATTTTTATAATTAATTTTGTGATTTTAAAATCATAGATGGGGCAGCTATTCTTTGAATTCCATATTGTTTTTATACTCCTTTATACTTTATTTTATATTTTTTAATTTTTAAAAATTGTTTTGGTACCAGGAATCAAACTCACAACCTTGCACTAGCCAGGCAGGTGCTGTGCCACTGAGCTATATCCCTGGTCCTACACTTTATTTTATACTGAAGTCAGCTTTGAGTTTTTTTTTTTGTTTGTTTCTTTGTTTATTTAAACCACTAGAATTTCATTGTAAAATTTCCTTTTATTGTTTTAAATATACTACTATATCACCTCATTTGTGCCACACATGTCCTCTGGCCATGATAATTGTCAGTTTATCTGACATAAGAGAATCAGTACACATGAAACCACCTGCAGTTGACTCTCCAGAAATTGTTCATGATTGCTTCCTGACGGGAATGTTGAGATAGCTCTGTCAAGGCGGAAGAGGGTTATTGAAGCAATAGGGCCTCATTTACTGATAAAATCCGAAAGCACTTTGGAATAAGGTGCTCACCTGCAATGTGTGCCTTTAAATACGCTCAGCATAGAGTACAAAAATAACCACTTCTGAGAAGAATATCTTGGCCTAAGGCACTTTATTCCATTCTTCTGTTAAAATGCAGATTCCCCATCAAAATCTAAGTTTATAATTTCAAATGTTTGTGTAAAACAGTACTTCAAAATAATTTTGGTTGAATTCAAATCATTGAACAAGTGCAATAAACAATATGCTTTGAGTTTGTAGCTTCAAAGAGGTTTTTTGTTTTTTTTTTCCCTTGGGAATTGAACTCAGGACCTTGCACTTGCCGGGCAGGTGCTTGTGCTGCTGAGCTATATCCCTGGCAAGATTTTTAAAATTGGATATATTTTCATTTGTTTTAAGCCTCTCTCTCAGGTTTTGTCTTAGATAGGCAGAAGAGCAGTGATATATATAGCAAGCTTAATGATGCTGCTTTTCATTTGAAAATATCCACTTTAAGGTAACTTTGTTTAGTTAGGGTTTCATTGTGGTGCAACTTTTCTTGACATTTGCTTATATTTCATATGAAAATTGGCCTTTTTGTGCTTTTTTTCAAAGTCTCATCTTCTTTACAGGATTTTTCTCCTGTTTAATATAAAACCTAATTTAAAAACAATATCCTCTTATGTCATAAATATATGTTAACCATTGTTTTAGATAATGTAATTACATATAATAATTTTGTATCTACTCTCACCTTATCATGTCCATTGACCAGTAACCTTCTCTATAACCTTTTTTGTCTTGATTGCAACCTATTGCATAGGAAGGCATTTAAATATATTTTTTTATTTTATCGTAGAACAAGGAGTGGGAGTATATTGAAAGGTTATGTAGGCAATTTAAGGATGCTTAAAACACCACTATTCCATCATTGCCCATGCTTTCTGTTTTCTAATTGTGATTAGGGTTTCTAATGAGAGTGAGATGAATAAAATTCAGAAGCAGAATTTGATATAACTCTTAATCCATTCTTCTACATCGAGGAAAGATGTCCTGAAACTTTCACCAGTTCTCTATCAGTGGGGAGTCATGCAAAAACAATTTAAACTTTCTTCCCCATGATGTTTGTCATCAATGAATCCTTTTCTCTTTGTACCATACCTCACCAGTCCCTTCTCCATATATTGTTTTATTCTCACCATCAAAAGTGACTCAATTAGATCTTGGCTCATTCGATATACCGAAGTCTTTAAAAAATTATGTGCTACTATTAAGTCATATATATTTTTCTTATCCTTAAAGAACTACTATTATTTTCATTATTCATAGTGTTATTTTATCTGTTTATAAATTTGATTTTTTTCTTCTAAATGTGAAATTGTTTTCTTTTTTTTTTTTTGGTACCTGGAATCAAACTCAGGACCTTGTGCTCGCCAGGCAGGCACTTGTGCAGCTGAGCTGTATCCCCAGCCCTGAAACTGTTGTCTTAAATCTGCCTAACTTACTAGTTAGTTCCAGCATTTTGATTAATTTATCTTACTATCCCAGCTTTGTGTCCTCAGGGTTTAATAATGTACATTAAAACTTGAGGAAGATAGAGTCAAGTGTAAAGTTCCACCCCCTTCATCTGCAAACTGCTTCCTGGCTACCTTCAGTGGTTACCCAGCCTGTTATGAATTCCCTTGGCAGTGTGCTTTTCTACTGCATATCACATACCACCTTGTACATACATAAAAACTATAAGTGGTTTAAATGAAAAGCCATTGCAATAAATATTCAACTCTACTTGAACATTTACTGCAAAGATTATGTAAGAAATCTGAAGACTTAGTCTCAGCTACTAAGTTTCCACATTAAAGCAAGTGTAGTTTGAATACATTAAAATAAGCAAAAACAAAAACTAATCATTGAAGCGTATACATTTTAAAACATGAACTTATACATGTCTAGGAAGTTTTGGTAGAAAACATTGGTGGTGTAATCATTTAGAGAAAAGCTAGAAAGAAGGGAATCTTTGTTAATGTTTTACTTGGGAATATAGCATTTATAAAGTTAAAAACAGTACTGAAAGTGTCTCCATGCTGGGAAACATAAACAGGTCTATTTAGCTGAAGAATCTGGGCCAGAAACTAATAATAAGGACAGTAGTGACTTCTGATATTCTGTGATTCCAATGAATTTTTATGGATACAAATGACAGGTGATGGGAATCTTGAAGCATGTGCTGATGAGCTTTGGTTTCAAGAAAAATATGTCCAAGCAGAATCTGACATAATTCAATTATAAGTAAAGACCTCTCTTTCTGAAATAGGTAGGGAGATCCATTGGATGGGAAAGGATAAAATCAATGATAAAAACTTAGTTATTGTAAAATTCTACATACTCAGTTGTTAAGATAATGGGGAAGTATAGAAAATGTTCCAAAAAAAATACTTTATGGGAGAATTTGATAAAACAAAGTGTTAGAAACAAATAGAGAGGAATCAAAGATGCCTACAGTTTTGCAATCCAGGCCAATCAGGAGAATTTTGGTGTAATCAACAGTCTTGTAATGAGTAGGTTTCAAATCCATGATTCTTTCGCTTTGAACAGCACTTACTCAGACCTAGTATGTTTAATTTGGTGTGAAGTTTGGCCAAGAGAACACACCTCATGAACAACAGTGAAAGAATGGAAGTGAAAGAAAAGCCACAGATAGTTATGAGGTGCTTAATTTGTGACTGAAGGAAAAAAAGTGTTCACATCCCAGTAAAACCTTGTTTACTCATATCCTTGACCCTTTAGGTGGTTTACTTGTGCTTTATGCTTTACAGTTAGTCACTTTAAATCCAAAACTTTTATATTTAAATTGATGAAACATTAATTGATGCAATATTAATTAAAGATATTAATTTTTAACGCTTTACAAGGTGATTGTTGCAAACCATACTCCATAGTTCCCCAACTTCTTTTAAGGAAAGTGCTTAATTTAATGGACTTTTTTCTAGAATATGCAAAGTGAGTACACAGTTATATATATTCACGAATATAAACAGCTATGTTGTGCTGGGATATATTTTAAAAATATAGAGCCATATATTTCTACCCAAAATGTCCCCAGTCTGATCCCATTGAATTCTTATCATTGTTTTTGCCTATATTGGTTTATTTTATGAAACCCATTTTCTAAGTTATTAAGTCATTATTTAGTGAATAGCTACTACTTCTATGTACATGATATTAGGACAAAATACAAAGATGAAAAAAGGGACAGCACTGTTATTTTGAAAAATAACTTGAACTGTTGTGGATTCTTCTGCCCTATCATCCCTCTGTGACCATATTTGCCTGGAGCAAATTTCATAATGAGCTGGCTTGCAAAGGGTGGTTAATGGTCGTGGTATCTACTTTATGTTCATACCTTGTGACTTGGCAGTTGCCATTCTTCTTGAGGCACTAAAATTTTTCTTTGAGTGATCAGTGGAGTAATGTACACAATTACTGTTTTATGGATTTTTTTATAACTTGCTGAGCATGGACTGGTGTGATTTCAGCATAGTCTTGTTGAAGCCGTATTTTCAGCATATTCTGTAGTTAGACCACAGAGAGCTGGGAAGCCACAATGGAAGGCAGAATAGTTTGCTGGATATCTAAAACTACTGAAAAGACAACTCATAGCAATAGTGTTCTGATATTAGGTTGGAAATTTGTAGGTACTATACTTGAAAACCAGACTCAAGGAAAGACACAAGTACTTTTCAAAATAATCACTGTCTCATCCATCAAAGAGTTACCATTATATTCTAAAGTTATGTAGACGTATTTACTCTTTTTTATACTTATACTTTATGAATGTCTACATTTTAAATCTTAACTTACACAAAAAATTATAATTTTAATTATTCAGTCATACAGGAAGATTTGCTTTTCTAAGCTGGCAGTATTATTGTACCAAATATAGCATTAATATATTTGCAAAGAGAATTTATTGATGTAAGCAGAAACTTGGGATCAGAAATCCCAATTTGTTGATTTTAGGATTGTCTGTTTTACTCATTTCGTAGACAACACATTCCAGATTTAAGGTAATGAGAATGATTAGGTGCCGATTTTCTAAATAATTCAGATAAAAGTCTTCATTGGCAATTAAAGAATACGATTTTAGGGAATAGAAATTCTTTGGTTACCAAGTAGCTCATTTGCTTTCTAATGAAGAAATTCATTAATTAACATATGTGTCTACTACCAATAACACAGTTTTCTGGGTACCAGGCACATATAAATTCAATAATAATAATCACAATAATAATAGCAATCATCGCTACTAATACTATTATCAACAATGGTCTTGTAATCTGTTGAAAGAGACAGAAATATATAAGTAGACATAGACTCAGAAATTACACAAAACACATGTAGTCACTTAAAAATTCACAGGTCATGGGAAACACTGTATGTATATCTCAATTTTATTGTAAAATAAGAACAATGTTCACTTTTCTATTGTCTACCACAGAGGAGTGTTTCATGGAACAAGGAGATGGTACACATAATTACCTTTCAGTTGCCTTTAACTTAGATTGCCAATAAAGAAATGGATTTTTCAGGCTGGTGAGATAGCTCAGCGGCATAAGTGCCTGCCTGGCAAGCGCGAGGTCCTGAGTTCGACTTCCAGTACCCACATACGAATAAAGGTCCAGTGATATCGCTCAGTGGCACGGGAGCCTGCTGGCACACAAGGTCCTGAGGTCGACCCCCAGTACCCACCAAAAAAAAAAAAAAGGTCTGGTGACATGGCTCAGTGGCGCAAGCGCCTGCCTGGCAAGCGCAAGGGCCTGAGTTCGACTCCCGGAACCCACACATGAAGAAAGGGCCGGTGATATCGCTCAGTGGCACGGGTGCCTGCTGGCGCGCGAGGTCCTGAGTTTGACCCTCGGTACTCACAAAAAAAAAAAAAAAAAAAAAAAAAAAAGAAATGGATTTTTCTTTACCGTTGAGTATTGAGCAAGTGTAAGAAATAAATTAATGAAGTGTGGATATTTGGCCCTCAAATCTAGTAACATAAGGTGTAAATGAATTCATGGTTAAGAAAAGCATCTATGTGTCTACTATAGATTTTAGGAAACATTCTCATGTTACACATAAGGAATCTAAATTTCGGAAAAATAAAATAAGATGACATACCCAAGTCCATAAAATTCATTAGTAGCAAAGCTTGGGCTGCTATAGCTTTGTGTTAGGTACTTTCTTCAACCAAGTGTTTTTTTGTTTCTTTTTAACTCACATGACCCACCCTCAAGCATTTCCCTCATGTAAAATTTTTATCACCTGGCCCAGCTACATTCTTCCCAAACTTGCTGCAGTCATTTAACAGCTTCTAGGAGACTTCTCTCTGTCACTGAGAACCCATCCTCGAGATGGTATCTTCCCCTCAGCATCAGCTTTTCCTTAGTTTTAGGTGATAGCAACATCCACATATATGACCCATCCATGTGACACCTCTCCTCACTGTTCACTGACCTCAAGTCTGTGTCCTTTGTCTTTACTGCAACAACTCCCTCACCCCAACCACCATCTGGCACCTTGACATTGCCAAGAACTGCTCTGCCTCTGAACCCCCAAACACCCGAAGGCCTCTAAAAAATACAAGCCTATTCTCTTATTCAACTTCTTTCCTTCCCAACTCACCTGCTCTCCATATTTCATGGAAAGCCTGTGCCAAGCCATCATCTTGTCTGATCTAATTCTCTTTCTGCACCCGAGAAAAATCTACCTCTGTACCTGTACTTGTTACCATCTCGCAATAAAGTTCCTTTCTCAGAGAAAGTAAACTTCCAATTCAGAGCACCTACTCCACATGAAACTGCAATTGGAGGAGATTATATCATTTATTCACGCCACCCTGTCCCAGTTTCTTGGTGCAGAAAAATAAAGACCAGAAAGCAGCACCTTGTTAAGATGAATTTAAAAAGTATTCCTTCTTCATGAGGGCTATGGTCAGCAGTGGGAGATCATGTGCTCTGATATTTTAGAAATGTCTGCTCCCTAAGTAACTAGGGATAGTGTGGAGTGGATAAGCTTGAGAAAGTTAAGGAAGTGTGGCTAGGCTTGAATTTCCAGAGGTCTGAAATAGGTTTGGCCCAAAGGATTTAGGGGATTAGCCATGCTTAGGGAGCCATTAGGGTAAAATGTACTGAATACTGTCTCTTAAGTTTATCGTGCATACGAGATGTGACAGTGCTCAATATAGTGATAGGCAAATGTAATGCATCGGTATAGTTGTCAGGGTATTACAACTTCAGCCAAGAAAATGTCTTCAGCCCAGGTGAGCCTGCATAAAGAAGACACAGGGAAGTTCTGGGGTAGGATGTGAAAATAGGCTGAGATGTGTCTTGTCGATTTGGTAGCACTGAGCAGTACAGATCTGACTTCTCCTTCTCTCCCTTCATAACGGTTGTACCAGCAGCCTGCTGTCCTAAGTACAAGTCCTTTTGTTGGGCAGAAAATTTCACAGCCATTGTTGGATAATCTGAGGCATTTTTCTCTGTTCTCTGTGGTGCTCTGATACATTTTATAATTTTGGTGTCGTGTGGGGGGTGGAGTCTCACCATGTTGCCCAGGCTGGCCTTGAGCCCATGGGCTCAAATGATTCATGAGCCAAGCCTGGCTACATTTTATAATTTGTCTTTTATAGAGGAAAGAAAATAAAAGATCAATAAACAAATTGCTGCTAGTATGTTCAAAAGGAGAAACTGTTTATGATAGACATCCAAAGGTGATATTGAATTAGAACATTTAAAATAAACAAATAGTGTCCTCCTTTCCTGGATAATGAGCATACTATCTGTTATTTTCACTGATTGGTCAACAAATTTTATTTTATTGGTAAAGAAGAAGTCATGTCTACATCTCTGTCTTGAATAGCTGTTTTATAAGCACATTCTTAGGGCGAAAGCTCTGCTATAGTAATTGAGGAACAAAGATGTATGAACTATAGTCCTTTGATTAAGAATTTCACCATAATGGTTAGTGTTTGTTTACTGAGTGCAACCATGGGAATAGGTATGAGGTAGAAAGGTAACAGAGGGAAGTGTAACTAGCTCTCTCTGGGCCATCGAGTGAAGGGAGGGAATGTTCATGGAGGTCTCACAATGGGGCAACATCCAAGGTCCACACCATTGGAGGAATAAGAGGAAGAAACAGAGGAGTTAATATGAGTGGAAGTACTGACATGGAAAACAATGTGTGGTGGAGGAACTCTAAGCACTGCTAATCCTAGAACACACATTCCAGGAAGAGGAATGGAAAAGGATCAAGCTGAAAAGGGAGGAACGCCCTAATCCCTCCCTGAACTTATCAAACCAGGGAGTTAGGACTCTATTTTGTAAGCATGGTGACCAGTGAAGTGTTTTAAACAAGGAAGAACCATGAGCATATTTTTATGTTGGAGAACATTGGTATCCTAAAGGTTTTAGAGAGGAAAGATTAAGAGAAGTAATCAGATGGGAAGATGGGACATTTAGGGGCCTTTTTGGTTTGGAGAGGTGCTGGAAGAAAAACCAATGTAATTAGTCAATTTAGTGGAGAGATGATGAGAGGAAGTGTGAAATGGAGGGGAAAGCACTGAATGGATTTGACAAGCAGTAGTAGGTAGATTTGGCTTTAGTAGCTGATTTGTTCTGTGAATCAAAGAGAAAGAGAAGTGTAGAATGACTCCCAGGGTTCCATTTTGTAGGATCAAATAGGAAAGAAAAGAAGAAGCATAGACTGGGAAAAAATAAGTTTTAAACTGGTTGAATATGAGGTATCCATGAGAAGAAAAAGTTGAGAGAATTTATAGAAATATCCAGAAAGGGAGGTATATTTGAGATTTGTCAGCAAATAGGTGAGGTTAAAACTCCAAAAGTTGATAAAATTGCCAAGAGGGAGGAAATGGAATGAAAAGAGAAGGGTCACGGGAAGAACTTTAGTGAAAATGAAAATGAATAAGAAGCTTCAGAAGAGGGAGGGACCAAGAACAGTGACGAATTGAGCTGGCAGGAAAGGGAGAGGGGTGTGTGGAAACAGTGCCCTGTAGAAGTAGTGTCTTTATTTGCTGGTACTTCTATAAACAACACAAAGTTGGTTCTCAGATTTCTAAAGGCTGGGAAGTCCAAGATGAAGGCATGAGCTGGCTTGGAATGGCTCTCTGTTGGCAAGAGGGCACCTTAGTGCTGCATCCTTCAGAAGACATGAGCTATGTGTCCTCATGTGGAAGAAATGGTGGAAGAGGACCGGTCTAAGCTGGTTCCCTCCAGTTCTTTTATAAGGCAGTTTCATCAGGGCCTACCTCTTAGCACCACGAACAGTGGGGATTAAACTTCACCAGACCACCAGAGTAGCCTCCTTTTCCTCCTGGCTTCTGCTCTTCCAATGAGCTCTTGAGTGTTAAATCTTTTGAAAGGGACAGGAGGGAGTGGGGGACTGTCAATATATGGTGTTGTCTCTAGAGACAGAAGGGAAAGTGAGAGATAGAGCATACCTAGGGAGAGGTGAAAACAATTCTTTAGGGTGGGAAAGACTTCCATAGTTTTAAAGGGTGATGGGAAAGAGTAGAAAAGGAAGATCAGTAAATTAAGGCTATAGAGGAAACAAGAAGAAACTGCAGAGGGGCCAGCTTTACAGAAACATTTCCTGTGGGTGATGATGTACTCATGTTTGGAGAAGAGGAAAGAAGAAGGTTTGAAAGTAATGTGTGGTAACCTGTGCTTACTCAGTTATTCAGTTAGGGAAAGAAAGAAGGAAAAGAAGAAGAGCAAATACAGATGGAGATTTGGGCAGGCTTCCGCTGAGATTGCAATCCACGTGTTTCAAGTAGTGTCAGCTCACACCGTTTTGATGTTCCCCCCGGTAGTGTACAGATCACAGACATAGGAAGGAGTTTCAGCTTGCATAGCAGTTCATTAACTTGGCCCCCTGCTAGCCCTGTGCCCAACACACCAACCAGGATCTTTCTGCAGTTAATTACACAGCCTACCAGGCGCTCACCAGAAATCGTAGCCTAGAATCATCTTTATTCAGCTCCTGTCAAGGACCGGATGAGGGAACTGATGTTCAGTATGTCTTCATAGCATCTAAGAGGTCATCATCCTCCTCTCCACACAAACTCAGGTTTCCAGAATATTACATACCTGACTTTGTTTACTCTTCCTAAAGAATTACCTTTTCTAAATTGCACTGTGATATTTCCCCCTTTCATTTCTTAAAAGTCAGAGAAAGGATTGGCATAAAATAGTGCTTTATAATTTTTACTTTTTTTTGTTGAAGACATTGCTTAATGTGTTGTTCAATGTCCCTTGTATGAAGCCCATTGTTAACAAATTGCTTTAGGTTTTAATTTCATGAAGCCATTTATTTCTCTTGAGGACTTGACAAGTTTCATCTTAATCTGTAATGGAGTGTTTTCTATTTTTCTCCCGCCTACCAGGAAGCTCAAAACTAAGTTTAATGCTCAATCATAGAAAATGTCCTAGCTTACATGTATACATATTAATTTCTACCACTTTACTTCAAAAGTGTTATTTCATAGTCTTCGTATAATCGTAAGATGCCTCACTCTATTTTGGGAAGAGGAAGAATATATATTGAGGTTACCCCCATACCCCTGTAGGTACAGAACCCTAAAGGTGTCCCTATATGTTATGGAGCAGATGGTAATGAGAAGCTGAGAATGTTTGTAATTTGTGGAAGCAGGGGGATACACCACACCCATAATTTAATACACTAAGTGCGGAGAAAACTTTTCTATATATCTGGTGTGTGCAGAAGAAACCTTGAGTGTCGGTCACGTAACAGAGAATCATGCTACTTTGGTTAGTTGAGAAATCCTTCCCCCTGGTCAGACTATTTGTTGTCTCCTTTTTGAGTGTCTTCTGGGCCTGCCCTGTGGCTGTCCCGGGACATTTTACCCCATTTTGGCAGGGTGCAGGGGTGGCCGAAGCTGTCTCTTTTCCCTGTGCAGCACTGAGCAGGGCTGCTTGCTCCTGTGTATTTAGAATAGCTTCCTTTCCAAACCTGCTTCTCATTGTTAAGGGAAAATAAATCTGTTTGTAAAGTGGCTGTTCAGTGACGGATGGAAAGGGAACTTGCTTTTTACTCACTTGCTAACTTTCCCAGGTCTTCTCATGTGCTTCCTGGACCACAATTGCTTGTCATAGTGCGGCTGGTTTTGCTGAGTGTTCTAGGTAGGCTCAGCACCCGGGTGCTGCCTTTGACATCATCCTCCTTTGAACCAAGGGCAACATGATGTCACTTGGGGAGCTGAGCTTTACATGGGGTTAAACACTAAGAAGATTCCCCAGGTCTCCTTATCCTGTTAATAGATTGTCATTAAATCACAGACAATGGAGGGAGCCACTGTGCATTGATACATATGAGGGATGAATCATCCCTTTTTGGGAGGGCTAGAAATGCTAGATTTGAAACTACAAAGAGGAAAATTTCATTTTTTCTTCTATGGTGATACATCTGGAAGGAAAGCGCAGTACGTAATATCCTTGATTTTAAAAGTAAAATCTTACTTGAAAAATTATGTCTTAAAAAAAATATCGAGGGAGTGATTGGTTTTTGAAGTGCTCATGTTCTCCCTTTCAGTGGGTTATTTTTAGGTTCTCTAGGTGCAGAGCAGTGCACGAGCAAAATCTTCTCAACCCTTTGTGTGCATACAGATCACCCGGGGAACCAGTTAAAGTGTAGATGCTGTTATGGTGGGACTGGGATGGGCATGGGGTCTGCATCTCTACCAAGCTCTTGGGAAATATTGATGCTGATGTTGCATGGATCCCAACATAAACAGAGCCTCAGGAAGTCCCTTCAGGTGATGTGCTTCTTATGACAGTACATCGTATATGCTTTGTCACACATTTATGAATAATTTCTTTCAGAGTAATTTATATTTCTAAAGGAAATGTTCTCCACTTCTACAATAGACATAAAATGGCTTTAAAATGGTCATATTTAGAAAATTATACTAAAGATATTGATATAGTCATTGCTTACATTTGATAATTTTTAAAAATGTGCATTGGCTAACCTGAATAATTGCTGAATGAGGCATTATAGTAATCATGTTTCTTAATATACAAATTCCTTTTCATTAGAATACCCTTTCCCAATAGAATATCTTTCTTAGTCAAATGTGAATTGTTAGAGTGAACTCTTAGCTTTGTTTTGCAATTAAAGCCATGCTTTGCACATAGTATACACTCAATAAATATTTTTCCATTTGGATTAACAAAGGAGGGCTTTTGTTTCTTATGCTGATTTCTCCCTTAGTAAGGGTTTCAATGATTTAAAAACTTGCAGGGCTCCTATCAATTCTTATTGCTAACACTATAAATGTAAATGAAATGGGATAGTGGAGTAATTATTCAGTTTCTAAGAACCAACAACCTTGGAAGTGTTTTGGTATTTTACTAAATTCTTTACAAATTATTTTTCTTTAAACTTGTTTCTTTCTCACAAAAGAAAAAAGTCCAATTAATTTCCTGGGTAGACTCTACTTAATATCACTATTTACCTTTAACTTTTCTAATGATTGAGGAATACATTACATTCACTGTCAGTTAAATCCCTCAGATGTTGCATTTTGTCATTTTCTTCTTTCGCGTGAATGTTGTATGTGGTACTCTCTCTCCCCTTTGGATTGGTGCCCATGTGCAGGGGGAGGTTTACTGCGTAGGGGGGCTAGAATCTTTTCTCATCGTCCATCAGCCAGCCTATAACTCTGGACAAATCAATGAACTGCTTTAAGTCTGTTACCTAATTTATAATGACTCTGTCATGCTTTTCCTATGAGGACCAGATGAGCAACTTGAAAGTATTTAAAAAACTGTACACTTTCATATGAACACAATCAGCTGCATTCCAGCCCATCATAGCTTATATTGTCATTTTTCATTTTCATTATTATTAATTACTTCTTGGCCTCTGCATTTCCTAGAAATTTATAAGCAGCTAGTACTTTTTGGATTTATTTAAAATGATAGACTTTGCGTTGAAGGGGTCTTTTTTTTTTTTTTTTTTTTATGTGGGTCCCGGGAGTACACCTCAGGACCTCGTGCTTGCCAGCAAGCGCTTGTACTGCTGAGCAATATCACTGGCCCCATTTTTTCCTTTATGTGGGTTCCAGGAGTCAAACTTGGGACCTTGAGCTTGCCAGGCAGGCACTTATGCCACTGAGCTATCTCGACGGCCCTGAAAGGGTCTTTTAAGTCTCTGATTTGAAAAGGAAACTTTGAGGTTTGGTGACTTTCCTGAGATTGCATACAGCTAGTTACCCAAAAATGCAAGCCTTTTGTTTTATCCAGCTTTTGCTCCCCTCCCCCGGACCCTTTCCAGATCATTTACCCTTAACTCTTCACGTGCTCTGCCTGTTCTGGTTTTCTTCCACCTTTGGTCTTTGTAGTTTGGCTTGAAGGGCAGGCCTCAGCTTCACATCAGTCAGCCTATCAGTTAGTTCATCATTTTATAAGTACAGTTCCTACTGGACATTAGGCAGCGTGCCAGGCACCGGGTATCAGAAATGTCAGGTGTGCAAATATCAATAAAGTTTGGTAACAGGCAATTATCTGTCATCAATTATGCATATAATACAATAAAATGTTATTTATATTTCCAGACTTTATGGATGTCCTTTAGTTTTTGCCATTGCTTGTAGTCCAGAAGGAGAGACACAGAGGGACAGAGAGAGAGAGAGAGAGAGAGAGAGAGAGAGAGAGAGAGAGAGAGAGAGAGAAATGAGAGAAGTGCTTATTACCACATCACTGTGAAAGGGTATAGAGACTCATGAAGCAAGTTAATTCTAGTCCCTCCCTTGGAACATCAGAGAAGTCTCTTGCAATAAGTAATGTCAGAATTGGGTCTTAGATGATAGCTAATCTTTCAAATGCAGAGCTAGATGGGAATTGGAAATGGAATCGCTCATGAGTGAGTATGGTCTTGGAGTAGAGAATAACAGACATAGACAGAATGATGAGTTGTTTAAATTTTTTGGAGTAAAAGGTACCAAGAGGGGACTTGTAGAAGAATTGGTTGGAAAAGTGGACCCAGTGTCAGAGTAATAAGATTGTCATACGAATAAGAATAAGAGCTGACCTTTCATTTGCTGTGTTAGTCAAAACAGAGAAGACCTTCTTTTGTAAATTCCTACCAAAGCCTGATAAACAGGGACTTATTTTTAACTTTTTCTGCCCACTCATTTTTAGGTCCTTTTATTCTTCCTTGTGCTAGGAAATGACACCTTTGCAAGAAAACCACCTTCTTTGTTTGTCTGGCAAAATGTCATTAATCATATAGTCCATTTACATTTCCAGGGCAATATAAATACAGTATATGATTGTAAGTAGGATGCAGACAAATGTATTGCAACATTTTGCAGCTGAAGCTTGCAGCCTCTGTGGACATGTGGCCCGCCTCTCAGTGAAGCAAAAGGCATATCACAAGCTGGTTTCTCAGCTGTGAAATGCCACTACTTAGGTCACATGCCTCAGTTAAAAAAACTGCCAGGAGCAACGCCTTCTTCTTGGCGGAGAGGCGTGCCACCTGTCACCCAAAGCTGCTGTCCCCCCTGGCAACATGCACAGATAACTTTGCTTCACTGCATGTGGAGAGGTTGTGTTCTCTGCCTTTTGCAGTGAATTTTTCCACGGTGTAGACCTAGGGTAGATTTTAGTCTGATACTCATTGACTCGGAGACTATTGCCCATACTTATGAAGGCCAAAGATGAATCCAGAGGAATAGTTGTAAATTTAGAGATGACACTTAGGTGAAAATGTGACTATCTTTTTTGTGAAAGATGGCATATGACAGGCATATTTCCATCTGACACCTAGCTGTGATGCCACCCTTGGTGACATGTCAAGATCACACTTTATGTAACTCCTTTAATAACGTTCATGAATTCTTGGAAATAAGCCTTAGAAAGCACACATTTTGGGCCTATTTGGGACCACACCTCATCAACTTTTATGGCATACAAAGCAAGAGACATAATTCACATTTTATAAGCAGGTAAAACACCCTATACATAAAGGACCTTAATTTTGATATCCCCCATATCTTTGTGGTATTAAGCACAAAATGCTTCATTAATTAATAGTCATGAAAAACAAATAGTGGATTTCTTCAGTAATTTAATATCCATTTGGTCTCACCAGAATATTGAGATCTTTTAGCTTACAATTTCTCTAAAAAGGACCTATTAAAAAACTGAGGATGCCCTTCCTTTGTGGAGATATGTATATTCTTATTGCCATAAGCACAACTGTGGTATTTAAAAGCTTGAAAAGCATTTCCCTTGCATTTTTGAGTAGTTTAAGAAAAAAATATTAAAAATTATACTTTCCAAAGATTTTCAACTGTAATTCTTGGATTTGCTTTCTGCTCTTGTTATGGGCTGAACTGTGTCTCCTCAGGAAAGGTATATTGGAGTCCTAATGCTCAGTAACTCAGAATCTGCCCTTGTTTGGAGAAAGGACCTTTACAGAGGTCATCTAGTTAAAATGAGGTGGATTAGCATGGGCCCTAATCCAACATGACTGGTGTTCATAGAAGGGGGAAATTTGTATGTAGAAAGACACACACACAAGAACAGCACGTGAAGATTGAAAGGCAGAGAGCTTGATGATCCATCTGTAGCCAAGGAATGCCAAAGATGGCCAGCAAACCACCAGGTGCTCTGAGAGAGGCATGGAGCGGGTCTGTCACAGCACTCAGAAGGAACCGATTCTTTTGATACTATGATTTCAGACTTCTAGCCTCCAGAACTGTAAGACACATTTCTGTTCATTTTTTTGGCCACTCTGTTTGTGATACTTTGTTATAGCAGCCCTAGGAAACTAATACAGTTCTTTTTTTAATCAGATTTTATTGATACATTTTAGGTATACATAATGATCACACTCATCATAGAGAATACATGATATAACTTATTTTTTTTCCATTCCCCTACCCTCCCTTTGACCCTTCCTCCCCACCCCACTGACAAAAGCTTTGTTTCCATGTTTCCTTACAGTTCTAAAGTTATTGTATGGTAAAACTTAGTCAGTCCTCATGTGCTGAAAAAAACCTAGAATGTATGGTGCAACTGATCTTCATTCGCTCATGGATTATTAATCTCTCATCATGTGACCTACCACCTTCAACTCATAAATGGTGACATAACTCCGATGTCTGTTATCGAGGAGGTTAATTTTAGGTCTTAACCTACCTGAGTTAAGGGATAACCAGATAGCTTATAAAACATTATTTCTAGGTATGCTTATGAGATGTTTTCCAGAAGAGACTGGTACTTAATCGGTGGATTGAGCAAGAAAGACTCAACCTCACCCAACATGGGCAGGCACTATACAATCAGCTGAGGGCCTGGATAAAAGAAAAATGCAGCGGAAAGGTGAATATGTTTCTCTCTCTCTCTGGAGTTAGGCTACCCTTGTCTTTCCTTTGGACATCAGACTCCATTGTCTCCTGTCTTTGGTCTCTGGGACTCATACCAGCAGCTCCTCATGCTGTCAGGTCTTCGTTTT
The DNA here is from genome assembly GCA_028451465.1 of Erethizon dorsatum. NCBI lineage: Eukaryota > Metazoa > Chordata > Mammalia > Rodentia > Erethizontidae > Erethizon > Erethizon dorsatum. Next base: position 150,146,274 of record CM051823.1, read on the forward strand.
CAGACTGAAGATTCCACTGTGAGCTTGCCTAGTTCTGAGGCTTCTGGACTTGTAATCACACTACTGACTTCACTTTGATATGTACATATTACTTCATTTGATCATGACCCTATGAGGTACAGTAGATGATAATCTTGTTTTAGAAAAACTAAAAATGGTTCCATAAGTCACACAGATAAAAAGTGGCAGACACAGTCAATTCAAAATCAGCCAGTCTTATTTCAAAGCTCAAGCGTCTGATCACTATATAATTTCTTGTAGAAGGAGGCACTCAGATACTTAACAGGCTTATGATTTTTTCAGGTAGATATTGCCAGCATTTTTATTGCCTATTTAAACTGATTAGAAAATGTAAATAATCCATTCAAAGACTGTATTACTGTAAGACAATGCTTAAAAAATTCAGATCCCAGAGCTATATGACATCCAACATATTTGTTCTTGTAAACCTGGGGAACCATATAGCCCAACCCATTACCACTTCAAAAAGGATAAAATAAACACGTGTTTGGTCTTCCTGTTCAGTTCTCTTCATTTTCTGAAATATGTGTTTTCTAGAAAAGGCATTTTAACCCTGAAGCTCATTCCTGTTTGACTGCTTAATAAGAGACAGAGGGAGGCACTGTCAAAGAGGGAGAGATATCTACATATTGATTTGTTTTCAAGCACATTTGATCCTTTAAAAAAAAATCTTCAAGTATAGTAACTCCTAAAAGTGATAATTAAAAATATGTTTTTTCCTGTGCCTAGAAGAATCCTGTAATTGAAAAAAGAACACATCTATATTTCTAAAAAGAATGGATATTTTTCAGTGGGGATGGGGGTGGGGAAAAAGCTTTATCCTGTCCCTGGGAATTTCTATGGCTTTAATACTGAGTGTTTTCTACTTTTTTTTGTAATTGACAATGCTCTTAAGTGATACATTCTCAAAAGCAGTATGTACACACTGCCAATTGATTTTCCAGTAGGGTGTGCGTGTGTAAACCAGCCTGCCCTAATTGGTCCATAGTGTTATAGGTACATGGTTGTGAGGTTCTTTGTTCACTGTGGGAGAAATAGGGGTGTTAGGCTCATTTGATTGAACAAATAATCCCAAAGACCTGAGAACTTCTAATTCTACAAGTAGGGATAATAATTGGTATAGTTTTATAACAGCGATGCCGACCATCCCTTCTGGGAAGAGCTCTGCCAATGACTTTGGCTTACCAGTGTAGCTACCAGCTTTTCCTCCATGTGTAGGTACCACTCAAGCAGGTACAAAAAGAATAGATATGAAGGAGGGGGCACTAGTGACTAAAAGGGAGGCTTCTGCAGTCAGGTAGACCTGGATTTTAATGCTACCTTTGTCATGGTTAAGCTGTGTGACTTTGGGTAGGTCATTTAACCTTTCCACACTTGTTCCTTAAATCTGTACGTTTTTAATTATAATTGTAATTGCTCCTTTTGTGACAACCAGGATAATGGCTGGCATGTAATAAGAACTTGATAGAATACACACATATATACACAGAGGCTAAAAAAGTGGCAGCATGGTATGGCATATTCTATTTTGCTCAGCTTTTATTGGGAGTGGCTTTCCTTCCCTCCATAAGTCTGCTACTCTCTCATTCTAGATCTTTTGTGGATTCCCTCTGGGACTGGTACAGAAGATATTGGCAGAGGGAAAAAGAGGAGAGTCCATATGGAGAAAAATTCTGTATGAAAGGATGCCTATAGAACCTCCTGAAAGACATTTAACTACTCCCCTCTCTTAACTGTTTTCTACTGAGGAACCTTTTTGGGTGTTAAATATGCTTTTGTTAGAAAAGAGTGTCTTTGGAAAGTGTAGCCCTTAAGGCTATTGTTGATTATGTCAGGGTTATCAGGTAAGTGTTTAGGATAGGAATATCAGAGTGGTTCTGACAGGGGAAAGGACATCAAAGGTTATTCCTATTTTGTAATTTTTATTTGCTTTTAGCTGTGAACACATGTACAGCATTTTCTGAAGGTCTGTGATGATCACCTTAAATCATCATCATTATTATTTCCTAAGTACCCTTATATAATCTTGGTTTACAGAAAGCAGTAGCCTCGATTTTGTACAGGGTTGCCAAGCTCAATGGCTGCATAGTGTGGGGTGGGTTGAAGTCCTGTCCATGAGATCACAAAGTTGATAGTAGACATCTGGAGTCCAGCTTATAACTATCTTGAGGGTAGGATATATGCTATCTTACTGTGATTCTTGTAGCATTTATCACAGCTCCTTGCACATATAGTGCACATATCAACTAAAAGGAATTCACCATTGTAAAATAGTAATTGTTTCTCAGAGTTGTGAGGTTGTAAGAAAAAGATATTCTTTGTCTTAGGAAAGGAGTTAGAGAAGGTTATTTCTGTACCCAGAGTTTCCTAACATTTGTTTATTGCATTCCTCTTCTTCTTCTTTTTTTTTTTTTTTTCTGAGCTGTAAATTCATCCCCTCTGGTTTATATCTTGTTTTTTTTTGAGACAGGGTCTCATTACACAGGCTGGCCTTGAACCCACTATGGAGCCCAGGCTGGCCTTGAACTCATGGCGATCCTCTTGCCTCAGTCTCCCAAGTGCTGGGATTGCAAGCATGTGCCACCATGCCCAACTATATCTAAAGTTTTTTTTTTTGCTTAGGTTCCACTTTGGCTATACTTTAGAATCATCCAGGGAGGTTTACAACTGATAGCTTTTGGTCCCATCTGTGGGGGGTTCTAATGGAGTCTGGAAAGTGGGAGGAGGGGTCCACAGTCCTTTCTGTGGAGAGAAGGTTCTGGAGGTGAGAAAAGAAGGGAAGAGAGAGTGTTTCTGGTGCTGCAAATGTAAAGGGTGAACCTGCACTTGTGTCATCCAATGTCACCCATAGTACCCATCCCACCCTGTGGCATCCTGGCCAGCCTTGAGTAAAGGATGCCCCTGTTTGGCACTGGTGTCCACTATTTCCTGTGGCTGGAATCCACTTCGCTCAGATCTTTCTGTGACTGACTTCTTATTTTTCACTCAAGCCTTAGTTAAAATGGCTTTCCTTGGGATGTTCTTCTCTGTCAATGTATCCACCTTCTCCCCTCACTTCCTATCCTATTACATTGCTTTATTTGCTTGATGCCATTTACTTCTCTCATAATTATCTCACTTATGCAATTCTTACATATTTGTTGTTTGTCTCACCTGCTAGCAGGATATCGTTGTACCTCTAGAGCCAAGAAAGGTGCCTGGCATCCAAAAGGCTTGCAATAGATATTGAATGGATTAACCCAAGATTTTACATTTACAACAGGAATTCCAAATGTGTTTCAGCCACAAAGAAGAAAGATATCATGTCATTTCCAGGTAAATGGATGGATGTGGAGGACAGCATGTGAGGAAAAATAAGACAGACACAGAAAGACAAATATCACATTTTCTGTCATATTGCAACTGAAAGGAAAAAAAGGACCTGAAAGCAGAAGAGTGACTATTAGGGAAGAGGAAGGGAACTGTAGGGAGGGGAGAAAAATGGGGCAAGAGAGGAGAAAGAAAGGAGGGTGGACAAGATCAAAGCATGATATGTGCATGTATGGATGCATCACTGTGAAACACATTAATATGTACAATTAGTATGCTTTAATAAGTATAAAAAGAATGACAAATATGTGCATAGACATTGCTAAGTGGCTTGTGGTTTCCTTTGTCCTGGATTCAAGGTCACAGTTTCAGCACAGTTCTCAATCATTAATCTCAACATAAAACTTTTCTTATGTCCCTAGTTTAAAAAATAATTTTCCACATATAACTTTTTCAGTTGAAGGAATAGAGTTTCAAATAGGCTAAGCAGATTCTATTTTTCCATTCTCTTTTTTATTCTGTCATTTGAAAATATTGAGTATTTAAAGTGCAAGAAGCAAGACTCAGGTTTGTGTAACATGTCATCAGATCTTGGGTCTTGTGCTATACTTGATCATAATCTGCTTTTCAGTATATACTTGCTAAAATTAATTCATCAGGAAGCTTAGAAAAGGATACATACAAATTACTTTATACAAGGTGATATATGACAAATGGAGGTGGGACGATTACAGTGCAGATTACAGGGTAGAAAGGTTGAAGGGATTTCACATTGTCCGTTCTAATGACCTCATTTTACAGATGACTTGAAACCCAGAGAAGATAATAGTTTGTTTTCCATGAATGCTTGTAGGATGAATAAAGGACTGACAGCTTGACCTGCTCAAGGTCATGTGGTTATTTTGTGCATAGCAGATATAAGAACTGAGTTCTTAGACAAAGCTCTTTCAACCCCACCAGTGATCCTCAAACACATGTGATAGAGTCCTCTGGGAATACTGCTTAAATTCATGTTGGGGATTGTGTTCTGGGACTTGAATTTTTATATCTTACTCCCCACCCCCAGGGTGATTCTGTTGCAGAGGCATATTTGGAAACCAAATGTACCATGAATTTGCTTTACTTTTAATTGAAAAGATGTAAAGGTTCTATAAATTATATAGAGATTACCATTTATGGGGGTTCAAAGTAAAGAACCCTTAATTTTTGCTTAGCTGCACTGTATCAGTCTTAAGAGCTAAATTTCAATAAACTAAAGACTTACTTTTGACATTTAATTAAATTCAACAGTTATTGAGTGTGAGGGATAAAAAATGAGTAGGACATGCTTCTTAATATAGACTCTTTAAATCCTACTTAAATAGAGGGAAAGAAGTTACAGAATTCTGATATTTCCCTGAATTTTAGATAATAATGATTTGTCAGGCTGCTGGGAACATGCCGTGTACCTTGTAGGGTGCATTGCAATGTTTAATTTGTTCTGATTAACTGTTAAATGAAAGTATTGTTTTTTACTTAAACTATTGTGGAGTTATCTACCAGGTGACAAGTAACCAAATTATTCTTTCATTATTTACATTCTGCAAATGATTGGGGTGAAAAAATTGAAAGGAAACATCACATTTTATCCCTCTCATATTTTCAGATTGAAAATGGAATAGGGTAAATTATATAACAGATATAATTAATTATATAACAAACTTAATCTTTCTGTGGAGGTAACAGGCTCTGCTTTTTCTAATTGGTTTTTACTTCCTTTACATTTTATCGTATGGTATCCATCAGCAGTAAAATATCCTATGCATCGCTATTCTCCAGGTACTCTGAAAAGAATGTTAGGCCTGACATGTTTCACTTTAAGAGATGTAGAAATTCATTTCTCACATTTATGGAGGAGAAAAAGGGAGAGAACATCTTTAGAGACAGACTTAAAGAGGCACTAGGAGATTCAGTGTACACTAGGGTGCAAATACAGATGAACCTCAACTTACAGTGGTGGTAATGTTCCAATAAACCCATGGTACATTGAAAATATCCTAAATAAGTTGAAATTGCATTGAATTCACCTACCCTACCAAGCATCCTAGCTTGGGAATACAGCACACTGCTGATTACCAGTTGTTTCTCTTTGTAATCCTGTGATTGACTGGGAACTTAACATTTTAAGACAGAATTGCATCCCATTTGATAGCTTGGGAAAGATCAGAATTCAAAATTAACAATATGGTTTCTACTGTATGCATATCACTTTCACACCATCCTAATGTCAAAAAACTCATAGGTCAAATATCGTAAAGTTAGGTGTTTTATGCTTTTTAAAAATGATCTATTAGAGGGCCGGTGAGATGGCTCAGTGGCATAAGCTCCTGCCTTGCAAGCGCGAGGGCCCGAGTTCAACTCCCGGATCCCACATATGGAAAAGGGGCTGGTGATATCGCTCAGCGGCACGGGCGCCTGTTGGCGCGCGAGGTCCTGAGGTCGACCCCCCGGTACCCACAAAAAAAAAAAAAGATCTATTAGAAATGTTTAAAAATGATCTATTAGAAATGTTTCATAGAAAAAGGAAGTCACAGATTCAACTGTCAGAACAGTGGATGTGGATATACATGCATGTTTCCCCCCAGAGGCTTCAGTGGATTAGGAAGTTGAAGAGGAAAATTTCTGGGTCTTTGTTAATGCTGTCAACAGTTGACTTTCTTATCTGCTATGGCATGGAGGATGAGTGGGTTGGTGTGGATGGCCAGAAACTGGCTGGGTGATTGTGGTGAGTGGCAGTGGGGCAGGGAGGACCAAGTGCTGGCTAAGTGAGGAGCTAGGAGTAGGTATGAAAAATTTGAATGAATTTGCCTTGAGTCCAGGCTAAGCTTCCCACAAAAGGAGGAACCTGTCTGTCTTGTTACTGCTGTATTCTCGATGACTATAGTAGTGCCTGGCACATATGAGCCATTTCTTTTAAATGTGTTGAATGAATTTACCTATATCTGAATAGCTGCTTATGGAATTAGGCCAAATCTTTTGAAGAAGATGAAATTTGATAATTAGGATTATTGATGTTTAGATGAGTTTCTTTTTTTTGTTTTGAATTTCATAGCTTCTTTATTCAAAAAGTGGAAACAAAAGGTAGAAATAATTTAAATATTTATCAACTGATAAATAGATAAAATGTGGTGTATCTACAAAATGGACTGTTTTTTAGATGAATTCTTGATTCTAGCATAATACCTTTCACATAATTGGCACATAAGAAAGTTTTTATAGTCTAGTTCCTAGTGTAGATGTTGAGATGTCTTATAGATTTTAATTTATAAAATACATTAGAAAGGATTGAGGACACTAATTTTTCTACAGTTTTTAGGAAAGTGTGCTTTTATTTTCACTTCCCATTAAAACAAATTCTTTTTTTTTTTTTTTTTTTGTGGGCACCGGGAGTCAACCTCAGGACCTCACACGCCAGCAGGTGCCCATGCCGCTGAGAGATATCACCAGTCCTTTTTTCGTATGTGGGTACCAGGAGTCGAACTCAGGACCTCGTGCTTGCCAGGCAGGTGCTTATGCTGCTGAGCTATTTCACCGGCCCCTAAAACAAATTCTTGAGAAAGAGAATGTATTAGTCACTTTTCCCTCACTAGTACAAAATACTCAATACCTGGAACTTAAAAGAGAAGAGGTTTATTTTGGCTTACAGTTTCAGTAGGTTCAGTCCATTGTTAGTCTACTCTAAGAAAGAAATGGAATACTGGAAGAACATGGCACAGGGAAGTTGCTCAACACATGGCGGCCAGGAAGCAGAGAGAGAGGAAGGGAAGAATTCGGGACAAAAATATACTCTTTCAGGTCATGCTTCCAGTGACCTACCTCCTCCAACCAGGAGGCCCTACCTCCTAATAGGACATTCAGCTACGAACTCATCAATGGATTAGTTCAGTGATGAGTACACCACCTACATAATCCAATCATCTTCCAGAAGCCCCGCCTCTGAACACATGAGACTTTTGCAGGATATTTTAGATCTAAACTGTAACAGAAAAGTTATTTTATCTGAAATTAAAGTTACTTTAAAGTCATGATTCCAAGTTTCTAACACATTAATTAATCATCTTATCTTATTTATTTATTTTTTTTTTGTGGGTACCGGGGGGTCGACCTCAGGACCTCGCGCACCAACAGGCACCCGTGCCGCTGAGCGATATCACCAGCCCCTTTTTCGTATGTGGGATCCGGGAGTTGAACTCGGGCCCTTGCGCTTGCAAGGCAGGCGCTTACACCGCTGAGCCATCTCACCAGCCCTAATCATCTTATCTTGCTTGGATTGAAAACTCAGTTCAAATCTAATGGATCTAGCCTTGAGCAGTGTGTGTTTGGGTTGTGGATACAGATTTTAAGAGCTAGGCAGGTGTGCTTATTTTCTGACAGCATGTGGGCATTGTGTAGAACAATAAATAATTTTCCTCATCAGCTTAAATATGAGTAGTTCTTTGTTTTACATTTATAAATGAAATGTAATAAAATGATTGCAATAATCTGGGCATGGCAACAAAATTGAAATATAGCCATAATGAAATAACTTGAGTAAATGGAGCTGGATTACCATTGGTAAGAGAAATACATATTCATTCTATTGATGGATTTTAATGGCTTGTAATTATACACATCAGCTCACTAAAAAAAAGATAAAATAATTAAATTTAGTCAATCATTAAATTGATTTGAAGGAAAGCATTTAGATACTAATCAGTGAGAAAAACTCTCCAATAGATTCATTAGTTTTTTATTAATGTGCTCACTATTTATAGGAATTGTGTTTAACTCAAAACCATATAAAGAAAAAAAAACATATAAAGAATACTTCCAAGCAATCTTCAGACTAGAAGTCATATCTCTCCTCTTTGTGACATCATAGGAAAGTTGATATTTGTAATGTAGCGTCTTCATGTATAATCTGTTATGTTTAAAATTTATTTTTCTAAAACTACCTTGCCCTGGACAATCTTGGCAGCAGGGAACACACCCTAATGTTTTAGGGGTCAGACTTGCGAGGCTGACCATGCAAAACCCAAGTGAACAGGGGCCAGCACTAACCCCAGCCAACTGCTGCCGTAAGGGAACGTTGGTGTGCTGCTGCCAAATCTCTTGTTATGAGAAAAGATAGAGATGGAAAAACTTCAATGTCAAATGTCTCTGTCTTTAAATTTTAGCAACTAATTAGTTTTTAAGACAAACCTTAGCTGAAGGCTTGTTGCCAAAGTGACATCGCTACCTTAGGTAACCGACTGTCCTGAGGAGAGAACAACCTATAGAGCTGAATGCCCCAGGCTCTAACTGAGCCACAACTACATGCAGGCCTTACCAAGTCACTCATTTACTCATAATGTCTTTTTATTTTAAAATTAGGTGCATGAGCTAAATAATACATAATTCGGTTTCTTCCCAACTTTCAAAACATCTATGATTTTATATAAAACAGCAACTGATCTTCACATTCATTAAGAATTTCATTTTCACTCTCAACTACGTGATTTCCCCTAGTATTTGAAATCTGCCTAGTATTGGCCTTTCTGAAAGTTGTTTATGAACATTTGTTGAAACTGACCAGAGAAAATACTGTCAACTTGTCTCTGAGTCCCAGTAAATTGTTAGCAGAGTTACAGTACTTGGCTATCTCCCGCTGTAGTAAACATGCTAATAAGCTCTCACCAGAAGAGCTGCGAACAGATGCAGTTCTTAAAAACACAGTGTCCTTGTCACATTTACTTGTCTGTTTCTCCTAGTGATGCAAGACTTGCTTGTGCTATCCTAGTAAATATTCTCCTTTTTGTTTTAATCAGATCATAGGTTATGAATACAGCAGAAAGTCAGTGTACTTTGGATTTTTAATACACAGAACACAAACCATATTGGAAGATACCCATTGGCATGGAATGATGAGAGATTTTGTTTTGTTTTGTTTTCTGCATCATTTCGTCATATAATTTACTTTATTCTATTATACAGTTCCTTGGAGCCAGTAATAAGAATGGTTACAGCCTTTGTAGTCACTTTTCAATAGAAACTTCATATGAATTAAATACTGTAGATATAGCCATACCTCATACCTCATCTTAGGCAGTGAATTAGAAACTATCCCTAGAATAGTAAAACAATAAGGCATCACAGTTAAGATATTCTGCCTTTGCTGATAACTAGCTGGGTAACCCGGAAAACGGCATACCTTGTTAAATTTCATTTCCTCATTTGTAAAAATGCTGCTTTAAAAAATCTCAAAGTGCTGTTGTGAGGACCACAAGAAAGCAATTAGATGTGAAAGTACTTTGCAAAACATAAAGAGCTATACGTATTTGGGATAACATGCTAATTAGTCACCTACCTCATTCATACATGAGGGATGGAAGTACAGTTGGATAGAGCAGCTTGGATATGGTGCACTGCAGCTGTAATTTGCTGGAATTTAGAGTTGCCTTCCTGCTCTCTCCTACCACCGTTTCTTCCTTCTTTTTAAACCATGTCTTAAACCTCAGCCACTCAATTTTTTAATATGCTGAATATATGGACTCAAGTTCATAGTGTCAGAGAGAAAGGATTTTGCTTGTTCCCTGAAGAATGTTAAAAAATTCCTTTGGATCTATTCCTTTTATATTATTTTATTTTATGAAAAAAAAAATGAAATGTCATAATAAAATAATACTATTCTGCCATAAAGAAAGATAAACTTGAGGCATTTGTAGGTAAATGGATGTAACTTGAGAACTTAATGTTACATGAAAAAAGTCAGACACAAGGATTTATTCTTCAAAAAGAGGTATATGTATAATTTCCATTACTTTTTTTCTGAATTTCTCCCACTTTTTCCATGTCAGTGTTAGAATTGAGGACCATGAGTGATTGTAATGTCACAGACACAATTATATAGAGAACACACTGTCATCTTTTCACTAGCAACTTTTCGCTTATTTTAGTAAGCACATTTCTTAGCTTCCACCTAGTCATGTATTTATGATTTAAAGTGGCAACAAGATATTCAGTTACTAGATGGACTAAATTTCTTTTCATGCTAAGCATTCAGGATGCTTTTGGTTTGTTGGTTTGTCTTCGTTTGTTTCTTAAATATACCCAGTGGTATATACTAGCTTTAGTTTGGGGAGGGAGGGGAAAGAAAAGGTAAAGAAGAGACAAGGCCCTCATTTGTAGTACTTGCCGATTTCCATAGTGTAACTGGTGTAACTGTCTCCCACCATGGCTGATTTCTTGGGCTACTGGTTTTATAACATTGAGTGGGGAGTTGGAGGGAGGTGTGCCTAAGAGCACATCTTGAGACAGGATAAGTAGCTCCAGAACTTTGCTGCGTAGCAATATGATAAACATTTTAGCGAACTTGAAAAAGAAAACACTCCAAGAATTGCTTTACCTAGAACTTATTATTATTTATGTACTGCATTTATTGTTTGTATAATATTTCATGCAGGGAATATCTTACGATTTATATATATGTAGACACAATCCCTCCAAGTGTATGTGCCAATGACATAAAGACCTTCAACTGAAGACCTCTTCTGAAAGTTCTACCACCTCCTAACATCATTACCCTGGGGCTCAAGCCTTTAATGTATGGGCCTTTGGAGGCATTTAACATCCAAACTGTAACACTAGTCTTTCAAGATTAACTTTTTTACTATTTGACTTTTACCTTAGTTACAGAAATTGTTTATGTTCATTATCTTCTTTGGTGACAGAGTTTGCTATTCTATATTCTGTTCCGCATATATATCTTTGTGCTGTTGTGTTTTATTTTTTCATCCTTTCTAATTTTCTTGTTCTGTACTTATGTTTTTACATATTTATGTTTGTTCACTGCACTGCCAATTTAATTTTCTGAAATGTCTATTTCTGTCCACCAGTGTGAGTTTTTCGGTCTTTTACCCTATTTTTTATTTGGTTATAGTCATCTCGTCCTGGTCTATCTGCCTCAGTCTATTCTTATTTAATAGAAATTGTTTCCCTTTATAGACATCATTTCAAATCATCAAATACATTATTTTCTAAAACTGCCTTACATTTCCTTAAAAAAACTATTTTTGAGGCTCCTCTCACCCCTACCACTGTGTTTCAAGTGTTGTTCCTTCTCTGTGCTATAAATTTTCTTTCACAGACTCATGCTGACTATGTCTCCCTTTGCTCATCTTTGAGTGAGGCCAAGTCTGACCAGCTCTGATGATCTAAGGCAACTGACAGGCACCCACGTCCCTTAGATGCTATTGTCTGTGTCTCTGCCCCCAGCCCCGTCTTGCAGATATGAGGTCAAACAGCAAAGTGATCTTGGGGCACACAGCACAGCTTCTAGGGCAAGTACCCACAAAGCAGCCATTCAACACGTTTAGTTGTGAAGTGACTGATAAGAATTCAAGTTAAGGGCAACGTTCTTTGAAATGGGTGAACAGTCTTCTGATTGCTGGTTACATTATTTCCTATTTCAAGTCTTATCAATTTGACTTTGTAGAAATACTGGTTAGATTCTAGAAGATTATTTTTCTTTGTGTTAATTAATTTTCAAACTTATTAAGCTTTTCTTCTCAATTCAGACACTTTCTTGGGGATATTAATTTGGATTTGGGGAAGAAACTTTCTCTTTAATTTTCATGTTTACATAACTCTGCACCTAGTTTCTACACTTAAGAAAAATCACTGAATTTTGCCTGTTTAGTTTCTATCTTATAATTTTTTTGCTCACTTCGTTCCACATACATAGTGAAGTCATTTTTTGAAGCTTATTTCAGCATAACAGCCATCAGAGCCTACATGATACATTTTACCATGTAACAACATTATGGATTCTTATTGCACCTCTGATGTGACATACCAAGGTCAAGGACAGTCACACATGCCACACTGGAATCACTGCAAATCCAGCATTAATGGGATAGGAGTTAACGATATTTAAATATATTGCATACTCAAGTACAGTCAACCTATTATCTATGTCAATTAAGAAGTGCAATGTCACAGAAATACAAAGCAATGCAGAGACTATTTATGCATTATTTTGGATTCATATGCGTTGCTACTGTTTCCTTGCTTCATATTTGCATAATGGCAATTTCATCTAAATTTATATGCAAATTAGGTTAGAGCTCTGAAAATATACTAATTGTCTAAATTAACATGCTGGTTCATGGCCCTATCACCTCTTTCCCTCCCAACAAAACCCAACAACAATCTAGGGTATAAAATTCAAAGTAGAGGGCCGGTGAGATGGCTCAGCGGCTTAAGTGCCTGCCCGGCAAGCGCGAGGGCCCGAGTTCGACTCCCAGAACCCACATACGAAAAAGGGGCCAGTGATATCGCTCAGCGGCACGGGCGCCTGCTGGCGCGCGAGGTCCTGAGGTCGACCCCCCGGTACCCACAAAAAAAAAAAATTCAAAGTAGATAATTTTGAAGCAGAATAATCCACAAATAGTTAAGAATTAGCAAGTCTTCCCTATGAATCTGTTAATTTCCTAAAGTGATGTACACAATTCTGTGTGAGTACACATGTATGCATTTTTTTGAAAGTGTAATTAACTCTGGGAGGCTGAGGCCAGCCTGGGCAATTTAATGACTTAGTGTGACCCTGTCTCAAAATTAAAAGAAAAAAATTTAAGAAGAGCTAGGGATGTAGCCCAGTGCCTTGTGGGTTCAAAGCCCAGTGTTGAAAAAAAAAAAGAGGACTTGACCTATAATTTTTTCTACTGTTAAATTTAACAGTAGAGTTGTTACATGGTTTTCATCTTAATTTTTTAAGTGTATTTTTATAGGCTATTTTAATCCAATTTAAAACTTCGATTGATAAATACATTAAACAGTTTGGGATTTAACACTAAACCCTGCAATTCTGTACTGATGTTCTATCCATGTTTTCTTCATTTTCTGAAAATATTCAAACATGTGACAGCATTTATACTCAGATCCATTTGGATTTTTTTTATTAAACTGTGTCGCTTTTTCTGATTTGCAGTATATAATATCTGTTCTCCTTCCTTGATCCACTGATTTTTCATTCTACATGAAAACCAAAAAAAAAAAAAAGTTCAGATTTGTTCTTTGTAAATCTTCTCTTTTTTATGATGAATATCCAATCATCCTGATATTTACATATTATTTTCTTGCTAGTAAGTTTTTAAAAATATTTTTAAATTATTATATGGTTGTGATACATAATAAATACATATATCACAGGGAATTGGTACATACACGTATTGCATGTTATTAAGTCATAGTTAAGAAACCATCAGTATCTAGGTGCTAGATAGTAATTTAAACACAAAGATGATTGCCATAGTTGTTAGATATCTATAACAAGTTTTGATCTTGGTTTATACTTTTCTTCCAATTTTCTTGTAAAACTTTTAATATTTTAAAAAATGCTGATTCACTCTTTAAGCCTTCGTTGTTACATCATTCAGTTATAAACTCTTCGTTTATCTCCAAAATACTCCATCAATACTCCAAATAACTACTTTAAATGCAGGAGAGAAACTTTTTAATATGAGCTTTGCAAAAGACATATGCAAATTTTTCTTTTTCATTGGTTAACTTATGGATTTTTAGAGTCAACTTGGAGGAGAACGTAATGGTCCTGGGCTGGCATGGGCTTAGGCAGTGTGTTCGCCACATTCGGATCCAGCTGTCTCAAGTGTCCTACCAGCAGCCGTGCCCAGTGGTAAAAAGCACAGGTGCTGAGGCCAAGCTGCCATTGCTCCAAACTCTGGCTCTGCTACTTACGAGACTGGCTCTTTAGCCTTTCTGTGCTTCCATTTCCTTATCTGTAAAATGGAGACAATAATCATACTTGCCTTTTAGGTCAGTGAAATGCCAATTAAATGAGCTGGTCCAATGTATTTTTTGTAGAGTTTGCTCCCATTGTTGCTACCCATTCTATGCATGTAAGAGAATGTAGCAACAAAGGATATTTATGAGCTCATGGTCCTGGGCCTGGCTTGTTCAGTACAGTGAGCAAGAGGGACAGTCAGGGTCCACCGCTCCTCATCCGCATGGAATAAAGTAAAAATTCCAAAGCAAAGAAAGAGGATTTCTAGGCAGAATAAGGCAGAAGGAATGTTGAGTGAGTAAGAGTGACAGATGTCTCCTTCTTAGGGGTAAAATTAAAGGGATCATAATGGGTAGGACAAAAGACAGTCATCTTCATGACCAGAAGTATTAGTTTGTAAAAAAACAGCTTAGCCTTGTTCCATGTGGTTCCAGGGATCAAGAATAGGCCATATGGACAGAAGTTGCAGGATGTCAGAGTCCTGTAATTCAGGGGGAAAAGAGTGGAATTCTTTTCTTTTTAATTTGTATTAGCACGTGTTTGCAATACATGCAGTTTCCATTCATCTTGGGGAATGGGTACATCTACATAACACGGCTTGTTTCTTTTTTAATTCCCTTCTCCTTCCCATCCACCTCACTTCCTCTGCCTCTCAATCCCCTTTCCCCATATTCATTTTTGTTGTTATTGTTATTCTTAGGTCACGTTTATGATACATAATGTTTACATTCATTGTAGTCATTAGGTTCCGGTACGTGGCATATCTTAATTCCTGTTACTTCCCTTTCTTCTTCCCTTGCCTTGGTCTTCTAGACGTCAATGGTGAGATGCATATTGTTGATGATGACTTTAAAACACTTGCAAAAGGAAATATTATATTTAATGATAGGAGGGAGATAGAACAGTAAATACTTCTAATTTCATGACTCCTATAGGTGTGGGACATTTAGGAAATGATCACGTTTTGAGGCCTTGCTCTGGTTATAGTGGTAATATGACATTCAATCTCCCACATTTCCAGTGAAATGCTGATGTATTTATCCAACACACGACATCTCTGAGGTATAGTCTGCATGCAGTTTTATTTTTATCTTTTACATTTAACTCAACATGGTCTAATCCTTGCTAAACTATGTTTTCTGGAGATGGGGAGAGTCCCAAAACACAGGTTAATTCTCAAGCTCTTATCAGCTAATAATTTCGACAAGACTAGTGAGCTTCTGGTATTATATTCTGACTTTGGCATTAATGAATTTCACCAAGGGAACAATTTGATTTATTAATTGATTTCATGTTAGCAAAATTAAATTCTCTCATCAGCAATGAGAATAGCTGAATTCTTCCCAGAGAGAAATGTGGATTGGAGTCTTGGTCATTTGTCTATTAATTATTCAAATGTGTATTCAATATGGCTCATGCCTTTAATCTCCCATGAAGGTAGGCAGAATATGAATTAAATTTGTGTTTAACTTTAGACCCTCTTGGTTGCCATTATTATAAAGAGGTTATACATAGTTTCTATTTTGGTTACAATTTAGAGAGTTGATTACCAAGCATTAATATCCCTATGGAAAGTTTAAAATTTATTTGAATGAGATAGAGCACATTAATGAAACAGTGGTTAAGATTATTTAATAGGAAAGAGTTATATAATCAACATTGTCTTCAGTAAAGTTATGTATAATCTTAAACTATTTAAATAGTTTTAAAATAGGTTATGATGAACCTATCTGCCACACTTTGGTTATAAACCAAATCATAGGTAAGGGCTACGTTAGATTTTCTTTATTTTAGAAAAGCCTTCTAATTTTCTTTTAAAACAAAACAAAACAAGAATCTAGAGATGAAGAATTTGGAAAGGAAATTTCATAAACTGTGCTGGAAATACATCTCAAAAGGCTGTTAGAATCTTTTGTTCTCCAAACCTTATACATTTGTATTAAGACAAGATAAAATGAAAATAAAACATGACTATTTAAATTTTAATAGTAGGGAAAATGACCTGATTTTATCTTCTTTCCACTGATTTGATTTTGTTCAACTCATATATTATTCCAGCATTTTAAGGGGAGAAGTACTAAAGCTTTTTGCATTTGATATCATGACTTAAAGCTTACCCACAAAGCAATTGGTTATTGACAGTACTCAGCAGGACTCAATGTCATATAAATACCATTATTTTCCCAAATGGCTTTTTAAAGCCTTTATGATATGTGAGATGATGCTATTTTCATTCAGTTTTTCTGCTTTTTTCTCCCTTTCCTCTTGAGGTTAAAATTAAAATCTGAGCTAGGTGTGTGGCTCCACACCTGTAAGCCAGCATTCGGGGAGACTAAGACAGAAAGATCACGATTTCAAGCCCAGCCTGGGCAATTTAGCAAGTTAGTGAGAACTTATATCTAAGTGAGTAAGTAAGTAAATAAATAAAAGGCTGGGGGTATAGCTCAGTTGAAAAGCCCTGGGTTCAATCCCCAGTAACACACACACACACACACACACACACATCTGTTTGCAAGATAGAGAAGACATAGGAATTCATTAAGTCATAAGGAGAGGATCGTTTGTGTCGTAAGTCAAGAAGACTGCGTGTGCAATAGTAAGAACAATTACTGGGCTTGAATATCTTGAGACACTAATGCTACTTTGTGATTGTAGTTCTTTTCCTGACTAAAACATGATTTTTACCCAATAGCAAAAAAGTGCTACTTATTTAACCCAATGATTCTAGAACATCAGTCAATAATAACATTTTAAAACCTTGTACTTCAAAAATGTAGGCCACAAAATTTAAACTTAAAAAATTTTCAATATGAAATTTGTGATTTAAATATGAGAATTTGTCTCTTGACCTGTGTGTTTCTTATGAAGTTCCTAAATTCCTAATAGTCCTTGAATTATTGAACTTAAGATCCTTTTCCTATCAGTGGTCTCCAATTATGAATCATATGTAGAATTTAGAAATGTAGACATTATCGATCTTTGTATATCTGCTGAAGAATAATATACAGAAATGGAGTCCTTTTTGGAAACAGGGTCTTGCTGGCCTTGAATGCACTGTGTAGCCCAGGCTGGCCTTGACCTCACAGGGTTCCTCCTGCTTCAGCCTCCCAAGTGATGGGATTACAGGCATGTGCCACCACGCTTGGCCAGAAATGGAGTCTTAAAACTATATTATTTTTAAAGTTTCCTGGTGACTATAGCTATTCTGTATGCTTGGGAGACCTTGGTTTTGACAATTGTTAGGCTCCTTATCTTTACATTGTGCTTAATGTTGAACATTATACTAAATTTCCTTCAGATTCAAAGCTTCTTATGATAAAACTTAAAATACAACGCTGAGTTGTATTTTTAAATGTTCTAAAATAACTTTCACAGGTTAAACATTTAAAGTCTTTTATGAACAATTGACTCTAGATTGTGTTTTGAATAATAGGAGTATGAATGTCTTTTTTTTAAAGGTGCAGATAAGATAGTAATATGTTTGAAATGCTTCCTATTTCATTTATCATTGTTAACAGACAATATTTATATGCCCTGATGGCCAGTTCTCAGTCCCACCCACTGGGCTTCCTCACAATCACAAGGAATTTTTTAAATAAAATTCATAAATTCAGGTATTTTCTACCCACACCCCTGTTTAAATGCAGTGATGATTCCAAGTTGAATTTAAAAGATGACTTAACATTTTCAAGAAGCTATTGTCTTAGTTGCTCTTCTCATTTCTGGGGCATAATACCAGATACCTGCAACTTAGAAGGAGAGGTTTATTTTGGCTCACAGTTTCAGAAGTTTCAGTCCATGTTCAGCATGCTTAAACACAGGAACAGCATGGTAGAAAGGGCTCGGTGGAAGAAAGCTGCTCACGTCACTGCAATAGGGAGACACACCCTTCCAGATCACATACCCACTGACCCACCTCCCTGATCAGGCGCCATCTCCTAACAGTACGTCAGCTGTAAGTCCATTAGTGGACCAATCTCCTTATGAGTATAGCACTCCCATGATCCATTCACCTTTCAAACATATCGGACTTTGTGGGACTAATACACATCTAAATCATAGCACCTATGAAGCAATCACCCTTGCAGCTTAGGACACTTTTTGGGTTTTATTTTTTTGTGCCATCACCATCACCCCTACTATCTCTACTACCTGCCATTGTTTACTGTATGCTCAGTGCTATGCAAAATGTTTTAAGTACTTGATCTTATCTATTTATTGCTTTGATAGCAACTCCAGTACTAGGGAGGAGGAAAATGAGCATTAGCATTTCAGTAACTTGTCTAAGCTCATACCGGTATAAAGTGGAGGAGATAGGATTTAACCTGTTCTCCTTTATCTTGTGTGCTCTTCCACTGTGGTAACTACTCCAAAATCAAAGAAAAGTATTTACTGGCTATCTGCCAGTTTTTGTGCCTGGCCTTGAGGAAACAGAGATAAATAGCACCATGGTTGCTATCCATGAGGAGCTTAAATCTTGGAAAAGGCC
The DNA here is from genome assembly GCA_028451465.1 of Erethizon dorsatum. Lineage (NCBI taxonomy): Eukaryota > Metazoa > Chordata > Mammalia > Rodentia > Erethizontidae > Erethizon > Erethizon dorsatum. The sequence goes on from CM051823.1 coordinate 150,164,891, forward strand.
ATTTTCCCCCCAGCATTCTTTTGATTGTTAATCCAGGTTGTCAACTTGATTGGCTTGAAAAACACCTAAGAGATTAGTAAAGCACACTTCTGAATGTTGTCGGGGTGGGTACTAGAGGTCTGACCTTAGGGACTATATCTGGTCCCTGGTCCCTCCCTTTCTGGCCTCTTTGTCTCTCTGCTTCTCAGATACTGTGAGTTGAGCAGCTTTCCTACTATGACCTTCTGCCATGGTATTTCTGCCTTGGACCAACCTTACCATGGACTAAAACCTCTGAAACCATGAGCCAATATAAACATCTCCTCCTTTAAATTGCAGATGTCAAATATTTTGTCCCAGCAACAGGAAGCTGGCTAATATAAATCTTAAAGTTATTTCTTTGTCTAATAAGTTTATCCCTTAATGAAGGTCACAAGAACAAAATTTTAATGCCATTTAAGTATACCACAGAAAGCTATCATAAAACTGAAAGAATAAATTATATAAGAGCATCCCTCAGGAAAGAAAAGGGCACATTGTGAACATTTAATACATAGAATTTCACTTAATCATAGTATGCATTTTTTTTTTTTAATGTGGGTACCAGGAATCGACCTCAGGACCTCGTGCTTGCCAGGCAGGTGCTTGTGCCTCTGAGCAATATCACCGGCCCCTTTTTTTCTTTATGTGGGTTCCGGGAGTTGAACTCAGGACCTGGCACTTGCTGGGCAGGCGCTTATGCCACTGAGCTATCTCACCGGCCCTGCATTTTTACAATAAGATTTAGCAAGGGGAAAAAGGAGATTCATAGAGGTTAAGCGATGGCCCAAATACCTAACTTTTAAGTAGAAACACTGGGATTTTAGTCTTATTCGGGGGCATCAAAGGCCTTTGCATCCCTATTGAATCATGTTGGCACCCATGTGGTGTTAGTGCCTGATTTTTAGTCTGATATCTTTAAAAGGGAAAGATTTATCAGAGCATCAAGCGTTACCATTATATACCAGGTAGATTAGCAGACTACATGTTAAATAATTCATTACAAAAATATGAAATAAGTAACCGTACCAGACTTAAACTTTGTCTGATAAAAATACGACTTAAGTAACCATACCAGACTTAAACTTTGTGTGATAACTATCCATTAAAAGGTTATACTTCACCTACTTTGTCAATTCTTGGCAACAAAATCTTAATTGTACTAGTCAATCAGGAATCCACTTAAGATCAAAAGTCACAGTAAATGATTATCAGGAAGGATTTATTATCTTGAGACCACATAACAAAAATATCACTACAAATGACCAAACACATACCATATAATAAGAACTATAAGCATTTAATTTAAACATACTTATCTATAACAATTTTAAGGCAGGGTTCGATATAACCTTCTAATTTGAATTTCTAAGGACTATTGAGATATTTAGCTTTAAGAGCCTGAGGAACCAACTGCTTTTTGTTTATCTGGATTTCTCTTCCAAATTTGCAAGTCACTCTCTTTGTTCATCTTGTTCTTTTCTCACTCTGGCCTGCTTTATTTGCATCAAGGTTATTATTGCATTGACAGGAAATTCTTGGGCTCTGTCCATAAGATTATTATTCAAAGGTAGCTTAAGTAAGTCTTTCTCTATTTTTTGTAGAGGGGATTCTTCTTATAATATACAGTACTTTCTTTTGGGTAACTTCTATCACAGCTCCTCTTGTTGATATGGAACACAAGCACTGCCCTGGCCTGTAACTCATTTTTCATGTTATTCTCTGTAGCAGGAAGAAGGGATTTTACTTATTTTCTCATATAAGAAGAAATTACAAGTAAGCTATGAATTAAGTTAAACATAAATCTCATGTTGTACAGACGAATGGATGCTGTAACACTTCATGTTTAATTATTACCACATAGGTTCATTCATTTGCACAGTTCTTTTCATTGTGTTTTTCCTAAATATGTGACCTCAAAATACATAAAACTCTTTTGGAAGAGGTAGCATGGCTTATTTGAGAGGTATGAAACAATACTAAAACCTATTAACTTTTAGTTGTCTCATGTTGGGCCTGAGATGGAGATGAACCTACAGGAAGTTTATTAGGAATGCTCTTGGGGTTCCTAATGTGGGGTCATTTTGGGGAGGAAGAAGAAGGGAAGGAAACAGGGTAGAATGGGGGTTAGAGTACAGTCATGACAAAGCCTTGTTCAACCCAGCAGGGAGGTTTGAAGCTGGTATACAGTACTCATCAGAGTTGTGTAGAGTTAGAAGGACCTGGGCTTTTACATCTGTGCATTGACAAGTTGTTGCATAATTGCTTTGGCTATGACAACTCTTCAAGCAGAGGCAATTTGTGGAAAAATGTTGACACCTGAGAGCTCTGCCGGGATCTAGAGAATAAATCCATCAGTGTTAAAGATGGACCTAAACAGCACGATGTAGTATCTGTGACACTAGAATTTCGTGAAGAGGAAACAATGACATAGATTAAACCAATTTTTCTCAGTTCTGTCCAGCCATTCCCCTTTCTAATAAGCATAAAAGTTGTATCTGACATTTCTACCAGCTCACGTGAAGGGTAATCTGATACTAGCAAAGAGTATATCCTGAGCCCTGGTATTTGTTGGCAGATATTTCTTCTCTTTCCTCTCTTGCTAAATGTCCTTCCCAGACTCCTCTCTCAGCAGTCAGAACTATAACATTCCTTGATATTTTATAAAAAACAAAATATGCACAGTGATGTTTTGATATCCCTCCTTTTTGTTTGTATTTTATAATACTCTTACTAAATGCTCACAGAAGATCAAGCAATTGATGTGAAAAAGAAGAACTGATGAATTGTATGTTATTATTTTCAAAAGTTTCTACCAAGATTCCATACCAAAAATAAATATAAGAAAGTCTACTTTTGTCCTGAATAGGGTGGTCATTCTTTTTTCTTTGTGTCTGTGTACAACATGATTAGAGTACTAATTCTGAGGTCAAATGGCATATAGAACTATCAGATACATAACACACAGGAATCTGTCTTACAATGTGGGTTTTACTAGTTTACACAGATAGAGGAAGGAAGAGATTGGGGGAATAGAATAATTAATTCTAAAGCAAAAGACAATATGCTTTTAAGGTATCAAAGAAGGGATTGATGGTACAGCCAGAAACTCTGCAAATCTCTGAAGGCATTTGATATAATAATCACCAGTAAGCTTTCATTAAGGTTTATGATGTTCTAGGTCATATACTATGTGCTTTGGATACAAAAAACGAATGAGGATTAGTACCTACTTTCAACCCATAGTGCTCTGTTCCTAATGCATAAGGAAGGTGTGCTTAAGGAGCTGCAGTCTCAGAATGTCCAGATGCTTGCTTTTTGAGGTAACACTGTTCTTTTTGGAGATAACTATTATTATAGGTTAGTTAAATATTTATACAGTAAACATAATTACATATTGCATAAGAAGTACAATTATAGCCGTCAGGATGTGCTTATTAGAACTGGGAGTATTTGTTACTCTAATTGGAGAAACTGGGGAGAAATTGATGGATTGGTAGGAAAGAAGATGGACTTACCAGCATGTTGAGCACTGTGTTTGTTGAGCTGGCCCAGAAAAATGTGTCCGGGGATAAAGTTTAAGAGGTCAAAACATTTTTATTATGGGTTAGAACATTGTAAGGTATAGAAGGGAGGATTTCAATGTACCTTTTCTCATATACAAGGGAGAGGCTTATACTTTTGACTAAGGCATGCTATAAGAAAATGGGGGGCCGGTGATATGGCTCAGTGGCATAAGTGCCTGCTGGCAAGAGCAAGGTCCTGAGTTCGACTCCCGGTACCCACATAAAAAAAAAAAAAAAAAAAAGGAAAATGGACTAGGGGAAGGGTCAAAGTTGGTACTATGTATTAGCAATGCAAATGAGCAATTTATTAAACTTTACTTTTCATTTGTGTTTTGAGGCTAATATTTGGCCTACCTCTATAATGAGATCAATGGGTATAGCATAAATGAATGAGCTTTTAAAACTTTAAAGTACAATGGAAATGTCAAATTATAGGCTGTGATCTATCAAGGGTGATCTAATAAGCATAAAACTTATAGGAAATCTAGGAATTATTATAGATTTTTGCCTAAAAAACTGATCAGAAGAGGAGAGTACTAAAAACTTTACAAACTTTATAAACAACAACTTTGAATGACCACAAGAATATTATACATCATATGGAAAAAAATAGCTCCTTCAGAACAAAGCCTTGTGTGTTTGCACATGAGTGAAATTTGCACAAGTATCTGGCCACATAAACAGTCAAATGCAAATGTTGCGTGTACACAGAGAGAAGAAATACTGATACTATTTAAAACTGTTGATACGGAGTAGTATCAGTAAATTGATAGTATAATCTGTGAGTTAAAATCTATAAAAATTAAGATTAAGATAGTGTTGATGTTTTAACATATAGGAACACTAGATTTGGAGAGCAGCTATCCTTCGAAGCTTGAAAGATGTGCTGAGATAAAAAGATGAAAATTCTCTTTTATGCAGGAGGTCATTATCCTGAGAGAGTGTACTTGCTGAATATCTATGGAGGAAGAGATGCCAAAGCCGGTTCACTGCATATCTTTTCTTGTCTTCCCTAGAGTAGGGTTGGAGTGGTGGAGGCAGATTTTGCAGATTTTATCTGTTCAGGTGAGGGGTGTACCACTCTTGTGACTTTGCCTGGTTGTCTTGGCAGTTATCTGCTTTTTCCTAAGAGGAGTTTAAGAAAAGAGTGGAAAGGCTGATGATGCCTGCACATAGCATTTACCTGTCAGTCCCCCAATGACCTCTATGCCCGAGAGAGTGCAGGGCTACTGGAATTCCTTGAAATCAAGGCCACTAGTCTGTACTTAGTTTAAACTCCACCTAGGGCCCTGGAAGTCTTTATTTTTATTTTTTTCCTTTTTGCAGTACTGGGCATTGGACCTAAGGTGTCATGTGTACTCTACCACTGAGCTCCATCCCTAGGCCCTGGAAGTCTTTTAATGAATGAATCAGTCAATCATGGGACATTTTCTGAGCATTTCTTCTGTGCTTAGGGGTTGTGCTTGCCTTTGGTGTGAGTACAGTTACCTACTTTCTTAATAAAGTACCTACTTACTTAATAAAGCAAGTTTCTTTATTAATACATTGTTGTTTGATTTTAGGTATTGATATCAAAGTAATATTACCCAACAAGCCTTATTATTAAATCACTTTGGCCCCTTTTATTTTTGGTTGCAATTACTTGTACCTCCCTCTTTTGTAAGTAACAATGATTTTTAGTGAATAGTTGAGAGCAACAAATCTGACACAATATCCCACAGGCAAGACCTATTTATTTTCACATAACAGTTTAATGACTTTAAACTACGGTTGTATGACAAGTAGAGAGAGAAGTCCAAATACCTGACCAAATTATACATAATCAAGGGCTGTGGCAGCTTAGGGAAGTGCAGTTACACTGTCAAATAAGAGTATTTTAATTTATAGAAACTATAATTTCCTTTTTTCCCTGTGTCTACATCATTCTGCCTTTTAGTATTTAAATAAGGCCCTATTTTCCAGAGTTCATGTACTGGCCTATGAAAAAATGTAATCATATATCTTTAGATTGGGCTCCATTTATCTTAGTGCCCTCAGCTTCCTGATAGTGTTCTGTTTGAAGAAGTATGAGACAAGGGGATATTTGATACACTTCAGAAAAAAAATGACATGGTATTAATTTGAATAACAAAACAATCCTATAGCACTTTCACTGTTAGAAGAACAGTGCCAGATTCAAAAATAAAAGGGGTACAACAATTTCTCCTGGGTTATGTAATAAATATTGATCATCTACTATGTAGAAAGCATTGTGTTGTGCTTTGGGAATTCACTGATGAACAAATTCTCTGTTCTCAGAGAGCTAATATCCTAGCAGCAAAGGTAATAAGCATAAATAAATAGATTACATAATACTGAGGAAACTGAATGTTAAGAAACTCCAGAGCAGGGTGCTGGTGATGGGGACAACCAGCATGAGTTATGTTTTAAATACAGTGGTGATGATAGGCTGCACTGGGACCATAACTGTGCAAAGAAATGAAAGTGAGTATACTAGTGTCCTAGGGCTGCCATAACAAAGTACCACAGCTAAGAGGCTTAAAACAATGAGAATTTAAGTTTCTCATAGTCCTGGAAGTTTGAAGTTTGAAATCAAGCTATTGACAAGGCTGTGCTCCCACAAATAGCTCTAGGGAAGAGAGCTCCCTTGCCTCTTCCTAGTTTCCAGTGGCTGCCAGCAATCCTGAGAAGTCCTTAGCTCCAGTCTCCACCTGTGTCACCTCACATGGCCTTCTTCCCTGTGTGTGTCTTTGTGTGTTCACTGCTCTCTTTTTTTTTTTTTTTAAAGAACACGTCATATTGAATTAAGGCTTATTCTAAGGACCTCATCTTAACTTGATTACAAAATCTCCATTTCCAAATAAGATCACATTCATAGGTAGTAGGTCCAGGGAATCAGGACTTCAACCTATTTTTGAGGGGCACACAATTCAAGACTTTAATGATGAGGTAACCGGCCGTGTAGGCATAAGTTCTTCAATCCAAGGACCAGTTTAAAGGTCCCAAGAAAGAAGCATGACTGGCAATTGAGAAACACCAAGGAGCCCATTTTTCTGGTACAGAGTGCACGAGGAGGGAGCAGAATGAGATGCCATCAGAGAACAACCAGGGAACCGTCCAGCCAGGGTTTTGGAGGCCATTCGTGAACTTTGCTTTTTAATATTAGATGAAAAAGGAGCTTTTGGGATTTGGTTTACATCTGTAAAAGTTCACACTGACAGTTGTGTTAAAAATAGATTTCGGAAGCAAAGGAGGATGCAAGGAAACTGTTCAGAAGCGTATTGAAGTACTCCAGATGAGAGAGGATGGTGGCTTGGACCAGGACGGTGGGAGTGGATGGATTCTAGGTATATTTTAAGGGTGAGTTTAAGGTTTTCCTGATAGTTTGGTTGTGAGGAAGAATCAAGGCTGACTCTAAGGATTTGGGCATGATCTACTGGAAGGATGGAGTTGCAGTAAGTGAGATGGGGAAGCCTTCTGGTAGGGCAGGTGTGATGGCAGGATGGGAAGCTCCATTAAGGTGGTTAAACCTTTGACATGTCTTTTTAATACTGGGGTGGCGATGTTGGATAATTAGTTGTGGATAAAAGGCTGGAATGTAGGGGAAAGATCTGGCAGGAGAGCTGCCTCTCTTCAGAGAGTATCTGTGCAGATTAGGAAAAGGTGCCACTCTGCAGCAGCAAAGCTTAAACCCAGGCTTGTGAAGCCCCACCTCTCGACCCCTGGGAGCCTTCACACAGTGCTAGCTCCGATTACACCATTAGTGGGCAGTGTGCCCTCAAAGGCCCTTTCTTTCTTCCCTTCTCTGTAGGAAGCTGGGTCCTGCTGTTTCATCCTTCTCAGTCAGAATGACTTTGCACAGGTGTGGGGAGTGCAGGAAATAAAGGCAGGGGAAGACAAAGACTGATATGAGGTTATTCTTCCTAGAGAGGCAGGGGTTCTTTTCTGCTTTGGCTCTGCCAAGTAAGGAGAGGTTCCTGGGGGAAACCAGGCCACCTCTCCTCCTCCTCCATAGCTCAGAGCATGCTCCAAACGTGCAAATCATTTCCTTGTTTGCACCTGCCAGTGAGACACAAAGTTTCATTTCTGGTCATGTGCTACATAGTGACATTTCAATTAACTATGGACTACAGGGGTGAAGGTGGTCTCACAAATTTTAATGAAAGTGGAAAATTGCTATTGTCTAGTGGCGTTGTGACATGGTGGTATAACACATTACTTATGTGTTTGTAGGGATGCTACTGTGCTGCCAGTCATGTAAAAGGTTAACACCATTACATTATTATGCACCAATTATTGCATAATAATTGATAATGATAATGAATAACTGTATACTATATATTTATATATTTATTATACTATACTTTTAATTGCTATTTTATGGTATTGGTACTTATAAAAAAGAAATTTGACTATAAAACTATGTTGGGTTATGCCATATATGTTGTGTTTACCATGTGTCTTGATTGCATCAGAGGCGACGTTGAGTGATTGACTTATATTATTTAAGTTTGCGTAAGTTCTCTGTATGATAGGCACACAAGGACAAAATTGCCTAAGGACGGGCTTTTCTGAACATATCCCTATCATTAAGTGATGCATGTCTGTACGCTCGTTTTTAAATTTGTGCCTGAAAGATGCTCAGTGGTTATTTACTAAATGTTAAGATTATAAAATCTTGATGATAACAGTGAATCTAGTACATTTCGAGGCCCACTGAAGACTCTAACTCCGTGTTCTGCTAAGAAGTGAGGGACCCCTCACACAAGGTATTTATGCAAAGTCTGTTTTGTGCAAGTCCTCACAGGGTTGTTTGCCTTAACTCAAACTTCAAAAAGGGATCTTTTCTGGGATCATGCTGTCCACGACATTGTACTGAGCTTGTCATGCTTGCCAATTGCCCTTCTTTTGGCATTTAAGTGAAAACTAGCCATTAATTTACACTTTTCATTTTGAATTAATTTTGTTACTGTTTTTCTAATTGAAGCTACAGTATACAGTGAGTGATACATCAAACAGAAATATTTGGAGCACAATTTTGTAACAACTAGACTTGGAAACTATCAAGCATTGGGGTTTAAGTACAAATATTAATTATCCATACCAGCATTGCTCAGGCATCCACAGCCAGAGGCACCTAGCACAACTATTTGTTCCAAAATTCCCTTGGTTCATGGCACTCCGTGGGGTATGGAGGCAGAGTATTCCAGTACTTCCTGCTCTGTCCCAGAGGCTTTCTTTATGCACTCTCTTCCTTTGTGGCTCCTTTCTGCCTTCCTTTTCTCATCTCCAGCTGAGTACTGAGGAGACAGACATACTGAGGAGACCACAATAGTATGGTAGAGCAAGTCCTATCTGGACTGAATATCAGAGATGTCAGTAGATTTCTGTTGGATTGTTAGAAAGAACAAAATAATAGCTAATTATTTATTGCCTGCAAAACTGGAAAATTAATTTCGTATTTGGATCGTGATGGGGGAAATTCTTAGCTTAAATTACCAGGCAACTCAGAGGTATCCCCCCCATTTTCAAAAATGCTTTCTGTATTGTCTAGCTCAATCTTTATTTCTACAAGTGTTTATTCAATGATTTCTTGAATTGAGCAGTGGCCTGGGCACAGAGTTCACTCTCTATTTTGGTAGAAAGAGTTGGTCCAACAAGCCAAGACCAGGCAGAGATGGAGCTGCCTCAGTGGAGCTGGAAGGGCAGCTGATGAAGAGCTCAGAGCAAGGCCAGATACTGGGCTGAGAAGAGAGAGGAGAGGTGTTCTTATTGAAGTGTAGCACTGAGCTTTGCTTCATTTCCTTTGATGTAGCAGATGCTGCTTTAGTTGATATAAGCAAATGAATATTATTAGGGAAAAGATTTCCTTTTTTTCCTCTGTGTTATGAGAGGAGTAGGCATTGTCAGCATAAATTTTACACAGGCTGGGAATATTTTCTGGTGTTCAATGCAACATCACATCACATCTAAAGCATCTTCATTATTATTCAGGTGGAGATCGGCTGGTGTGATGGAAGATGAAATGCAAAATTTTTGTAACTCAATTCTTTTCCTGGGTTGTGCTTGAACTGCTTTCTTCATGTGTTTTTTTTTTTTTTTTGTGGGTACCGGGGGGTCGACCTCAGGACCTCGTGCACCAGCAGGCGCCCGTGCCGCTGAGCGATATCACCGGCCCCTTTTTCGTATGTGGGTTCCGGGAGTCGAACTCGGGCCCTCGCACTTGCCGGGCAGGTGCTTAAGCCGCTGAGCCATCTCACTGGCCCTTCATGTGTCGTTTTAAATGGCAGTCTGAAAGACCTCACAATAGCAGCTGTGGAAATACATTGTTGAAAGGAAGAATGAAAAATCGTGGCTGTTCGGCACACATGCTAACTAAGACTAGCATGTGGCTGCGAACTGGCTGGGCCAGTGTCTGCTGGAAATGATCTATAGCCCTAAAATTCTGGAACAAGATAGTAATAAAAATGAAAGAAATGTATTTATCACCATTCCACTGCCATGAAATGTGACTGTAAAGAAAGATTTAGGTTATCACTAGATTTAATTTACCTGGGAGAACCATGGAGCAAAGTTATTTATTATTAGTTACAGAATATTTTACAGTATTTAAAATGAAACAATTTGGCAATAATTTAGGAAAACTCTGGTTGGAGCAATCCAATCTCCCCACACTTATATTTTGTTTCATAACACATTTCCTGTTTCTTAAGAACATGAAACCATAACCGTTACCATTACTTGTGTGCAGAAACACTTGTTGCCAAATGTTTGGGGTGGAAATCAACTCGATCAGTGTACAGTTATGGAGGTGACCTTTAGTTTTAAAGGAAAACTCTGTCCAGATCCCTGGATATGTGATGTATGGAATTTACTAGTGAGTGGGGCAGGAAGGCCATCTGTGAGTGAGACAGGATAGGAAAAAGGGAAGAAAGAAAGAAGAAAGCAACTTTTCCTTAAGAAAAGAATCAAAATTTATCTTCCTCATTGGAGCAGGTTGATGGAGAACAGCTTTTGTGTTTATTTGTTTTTAAATTGTGGGAACTTTATAAAGAAACACATCCATTATTAAAAAGTGATCTTGGGCCGGTGAGATGGCTCAGCAGCATAAGCGCTTGCCCGGCGAGTGCGAGGTCCTGAGTTTGACTCCCAGTACCCACATACAAAAAAAGGGCTGGTGATATTGCTCAGCAGCACGGGCGCCTGCTGGTGCGCGAGGTCCTGAGGTCAACCCCCTGTATCCACAAAAAAAAAAAAAAAAAAAAAAAAGATCTTGTCCCAACTGTCAAAAAGACAATATGTCTTTTTTTAACTGTATGGAAGAAATCTAAGGTTATCTTAATGTCTCCTCATGTGTTGCAGTTTGTATCTAGTTGCTCTCCCAGCTTCATAAGATCATAGGCAGGGCGTTTGGAATATGATGGGATTACGGGGTGTTCTAGCAGACTTGTGTTAGAAGGCGGGTCACTAGGGGCATGACTTAGGGTGTAGAATATCTCCCTTTCATGGTCCTCCCCTTACTTTCTGCTTCCTGGATGCCACAAGGTGAGCAACTATTTCTCTGCCATGCCCCTGTGCCACACTCTCTCTTCTTGGAGGCAGTCAACTGTGGGCTGAATTATGAGCCAAAATAAACTTCTTCTCCTTTAAGTTGCAGGTGTCAGGTATTTTGTCCCAAGCGTGAGGAAAGTGGAGAGAGAGAGAGAAGAGTGCAAAAGGTATTGAAAGGTCTGTTTCTTCCTAGTCAATAAGAGAACCTTGTCTTCTCAGTTGGGAGGATCACCAATAATTTATAAATCATCGGAATTGAAAACCAGATAGATGTGGTCTTTAAAAGCCAAGGGTTGCACAGGAACCACCAGCTGGAATGTCCATTGCCCCTTCCTTAGGATGTTTAACTAGGGTTATGCAACTGTTTTTAGGAAAGAACTGACAAAGTTACTTTTCCCATGCAAAAGCATGTTACATTTCTCCATATAGTCATGTCTTTCTCCAAACACTGAAAGAATATTTGTAGATTTGAAAACTGTTTTAAAAATGAAGAAAATCTAAGTGGTTACTTAGTCTCTAGAGAGAAAATACTTTTCTAAACATTCGGGCAATGGAATAGCTAACAATGGAGATGGATGGTTGATGTAACTATGTAACAATGACAGTAATAATGCATGTTTAGACACATTATAAATAAAATTACAGACAAGGGAGAAACTAGGATAATTGAAGAGATTTGCCAAATGGTTTCTATCTTAACTACAAAAATACATGACAAAAACTGATAAGAAAAAGACTAATATGCAAAGCAAAAGAGGCAAAGAACTTGATCAGTTTCTAAAGAAGAAATTTAAAATGGCAAAGACTGGGCCAGTGATACAGCTCAGCGGCATAAGCACCTGCCTGGCAAGCACGAGGTCCTGATGTTTGGTTCCCGGGACCCACATAAAGAAAAGGAAAAAAAAAATGGCAAAGACTATTCTTTATTAAGTTATTCTGATTCTGACATATTGGCTTTTATGCTTGCTGCTTTTAGATCACTTGTAAGGTTACTTTCTTCAGATGAATGATACCTACTAGGTTTTTAAAGTAGTAAGACCCTTTGTTAATTATAGGTTTCAAACTTTAAAGCTTTTATTCCAATTTCTTCTCTATGCTTTTTTAAAATTTAGATTTCTAGGTAAAAAGAAATAAGAAAAAAGTGGTTATCTTCCATATTTCATAAAGAGAAGACAAAGACCTTGGTACTTAACTGACCATAAGGCTGTATAAATCTTTGCTTTTTTTTTTAACTGTATATCGATTTCAATACATGGAAGGTCTATTAGTATTTTCTTTTCTTGTCATTGATCCAAGTATTATACTTTTAGTTGATCTGAGGAAGTAGCATCCAAATTTGCTTTGAATAATTCCTCTTGTTTTGTAAATTTAAAGCTAAGAATGATACTTCGATATAATTTTTGAAGTTCATCATAGAATTGCTGAGTTGATTTCAACAAAATTTGACAAAGTTATTACAGTACTTTGTGCTGACAAATCTATGTGTTGGGCTATAGAAATAGAAGCTGTTTCAGCTACTCAGGTACGTCTGAGAGGTGTGAGTGACAGTGTATTACGGTAGGTAATATATGTCAGGTCAGAAAGGAGCCAACGCATAACACCCTCTCCTTTCCAGTTTAGCAGTGGTTAGGAAGGAATCAGAGACAATAATCCAAGTATCACCTTTCTTTCAGTAAAGATAAATTTGTGTACTCAACTTGATCTTAGTGATAATTGTTATGCAAATTCTGATTTGACATTTTTCACCCATACCATTCCATTAAATTAATATTTAAACCTAAAATTGAAGCTTTCTCCCTGAAAATAAAACCTGTCCATGTTAGCTAACTGTGATGTAACATATAACAAGGTAGAAAAGTGTGCTTCCCTTGACCAAAATACTGTAAGGGAAAGGGGCAGGATGCACATGCTCAGTAGCTCCTTCTGATAAGTCACTGATCTTATCTGGGAGATGTCAGAGGGGCAGTTAGTATTTTCACACAAGGAGTATTCTCCCATATAGAAGTATAAAAAGGAGGAGGTAAGCATAGAGAGTTGAATACCAAAGCTTATGGCCATCCAGGGTTGTTACTGCATCTCTTAGGGGGACAAAATCTTACCTTCCCCCCTTCTAATGCTGATCTTTCTGTCTTCTTGGGGCCCCTGGCAGGCAGTATAGATTATGCAGTGTGTCAGAACTACACCTCAGTTAAATCAATTTCTAAGATCTTGTGTTATCTACGGGTAGTAGTCATTCTAATTCTCATCCCAAGTCATGTCCAGTCTTGTGATTAACATCACTTCAGCATAGTTATTCAGGTACATCACACGGTAGCATAAAGGATCTCCACAATATTATGATGGCAATATAAAAAACACCTCCACCTGTGGGTTTCCAGTTTTTAATGAAATTGTTGTGTCAAAGAAATATCAAAATCACCTTGCTCTTGTCTAACATAGTAAGATGCAAAGTCTTTACATTAAAATTTAAAGAAATTGAATTTCAAAATTATGCCTTCTAGTTTTTTTTTTTTCAGTCTCAGATAGAGGCATCTACTACTCAGTCAAGATAAAACTGAATTCCTTTCATCAGGTGCAGTTTGAGCTGTCTTGTATTGGAATGAATAAGCTTCTTTCAACCCTAAGTTTCTCTTTACCTCAAGGGTCTTTTTTTAAAAAAATTTGAGATGTTTCAATTTACATGCAACTATAAGAAATAATATGGAGGGATCCTATGTACCTTCACCTACTTTCCTGCAGTGATGACCTGTTATGTAACTACTGTCCAAAGCCAGGAAGCTGACATGAGCATTAGCATAGTCCACAGTGTTATTTGTATTTCACCAGTTTTGCATGCACCGTGCATGTCTGTGTAGCTCTGTGTGCATTTGTGCAGCCATCACAACACTCAATATAGAACTGTTCCATCAACCCAAAGATTTCTTATGCTACTTCTTTATGGTCACACTCATACCTTCCACTCTACCTCAGCTCCAACTCTTGGCACCAACTAATCTATTTTCCATTTCTGTATTTTTGTTATTTAAAGAGTGTTATATAAGTGAAACCATATAGTATGTGACCTTCTCAAACTTGGATTTTTCACTGAGCATCAATTTTTTGAAATGCATTTAATTTGTTGAACATCTCAAGAGTCCATTCCCTTTTTTTTTTATTTGATTTGCTTTGTGCACATTTTGCTTGGACAAACTCTTTAATTCTCTGGGATGGATAGCTAGAAGTGCTATTGGTTAGAGTAGCTGTATCATTTTATATTCCTACCAGTTATGTATGAGTGATACATTTTCACCAACATTTGGTGTTAATTTTAGCTATTTTGAAATGTGTGTTAATAACTCACTAGGCCCCAGATTTGTGTTTCCCTGAAGGTTAATATTGCTGAATATCTTTCCATATGTACTGGATTACACTCTTTAGTGTAACGTTTGTTGATTTTCTAATCCCTTTTTCTAATTGGATTGCTTGTGCTTTGATTTATATTTTTTTCACTGTTGAGTTTTGAGAGTTTGTTATGTATTATAGATGTGAGTCTTTTGCCAGATAGTGGTCACGTGCCTCATTTTTAAAGTTCAAAAAAAAATACACATTTAATATTATAAGACTAACCTTACAACCATGATATTTAAAACATCAAGCAAAATTTGTGACTCCAAGCGACATGTTGCTGGAACCCAGGGTTTCATCTAACACAGATCTCTGTTATTGATGTCAAAGATCCAAAGAGGAATTCCAGGATGTTTAATGAAAGGGAGGTAGGCAGACACAATCTTGTTTTAAGTCTTACTAGGATGCCAGTGGTCCAGACACCAGGATCTTTAAATTTAAACTCAACTGTGAGAAACTGTCCATCAAGATGTTAGTTTGGCAATATGCATTTACCATAACTGGGGAGAAACTCTACCTGTCTATGAGCAGGTTTTGTGCCACAGAGGCTGCCACTTATACCTCTGGCTATAAAACCTGCTTCCTAAGGACAGTTTTCCTCTGTTCCTACATCTTTCTCCCTTAGTTCATGCATTATGAAAAGCTTCGTTTCCTCTAAAGGTTGACACTTTAGGAGTCCACAGATGGGGAAATCATTGTTTACAAATTTATTGTTCAACTTTTCTGCATTTGCTCTTCTTATTCAACAATACCGTTAGAAATCCCAGCAAGTAGCATCACACTAATACATCTTTTATAATAGCTACATAATAGTCAATAGTATAAACACATAACCATCTCCTAACCTCCCTGAATCAGTGAGATGTCTTTAGTGGAGGTACAGATCCATTGTGGCCATTCTTGGTGTGTATCCCTTCATGTCACTTCTCCTTGGATGTGGGAAGCACCTATGATTTGAGTACGACAGAGAGGATGGGATGCCACCCCTATGGTTGTTATATTATAGAAGACTGTCTCACAAACACCCTTATTCTTGGAATGTTTCTTGCTGGCTTCAAGTTAAGTGACTGTGTTGAGGAAGCCTATCTGGCAGGGAACTGTGGGCCTACTCCAGGTAGCCTTTGAGAGATGAAGGCAGCCTCTTGCCAAGAACCAACAAGAGGCTGGAGACCTCAGTCCTCTAGTCTCATGGAAATTAGTTCTGACAATAGAGTGAGCGAGACAGAAGCATATTCTTCCCCAGTCAAGCCACCAGATTAGAAAGTAGCCTGGGTGACACCTTATTTGTATCCTTGTCAGATTGTATGCGGAAGACACAGTTAAGCTGTGTCTCAAACCTTGGCCTACAGAAGCTGTGAGATAATGAATGCATGTTCTTTCATGTCACTAAATTTGTGTTAAATTGTTGCCCTGCAGTAGAAAACCAACATGACTCCTCCTTCAGGTTTTATTTCTTTTATGTTACTGGAAACAGTGCTTAAGTATTTTTGTTCATGTATCTTTATATATTGATGCCTTTATTTTATAGGATAGATTTTTCAGAAGCATGGTTACTGTATGTTCTTTTTTATTATGCTTTAGCAGTGTTGAGTATAGAACCCAGGGCCTCACTCGTGATGGGCAAGTGCTCTACCACTGAGCTACATCCCTAGACCCACGTTCTTCTCAATTTTAAAAGGGGTGCTGGGTTGTTTTCCCAGTAAGCTCTAATGATTCACATTTTGCCACAATGTTGTGACAGTATGCTTTCTCCTGAATCCTCACTAGCAGTGGACCCTAATAGAGGCTTATAATTTTAAAGCCTCAAAGACATAAAAAGATATTATATTGTTACTTTAATTTAAATTTCACTGCCTACCAGTGAGTTTGAACGTATTTTGATGTTTCTTGATCACAAGGGTAGCTATGTTGAGAAATGATCTTTCATATTTGTCTTCGTCATTTTCCTCTTTGCTGGGACAAAATGCTTGACAACATCAACTTAAAGGAGGAAAGATTTGCTTTGGCTTAGTAATTACTGGAAAATCTCAGCCACCACCTTAAACTAATAAGGCAGAATCTGCATTTTAACAAAATCCTAGGTGATCTGTATATAAATCAGTGATCCCAAAACACTGCTATAAACCATTGCAGGGCAGAGAAGACTTGGAAAAGACTTCATCCAAGTTTTCAAAGATATTGGTATAGAGTTTCATGCAGTGTTCATTTATGTTCATTTAAATTCTTTGACTATTTTTTTTTTTTTTAACGTGGGTACTGGGAGTCAAACTGAGGACCTCGTGCTTGCAGGGCAGGTGCTTATGCCACTGAGCTATCTCACCAGCCCTAATTCTTTGACTATTTTTGATTATTATTTGTCCTTAATTATGCTTATAATAGATTTATCTTTTTTACTAGCCTTTTTAAAGATTAGCTTTCTGATTCTGCTGTGTTGTCTTGTTTATTTCAGCTTTTGGTTGGTCTAGTTATTCTAGTTCATTTTGGTTTAATTTTTGTCTAATTTCTGAATAAATAAAAAGTTGTTTTCTTTTTGATCACAACAAAAGCATATCATTTTATACCTTGAGTAAAACAGATTTTGTTATTTTTTAGTCAAACTTTTTGGCCAAAGTTTTCTTTTCAGTTTCCTTTGGTTTCTCTTTTATCTATATTAGTCAATAATTACGTTTTTAATTTCTAAGTAACTAAAATATTTTATTTTATGTGATTGAATTATGATTAAACTGCATCCTCTTTACTTTAAAAATATTTAAAATTTTATTGTGCCCAATTATATATTTGAATTTTGTTAATGTTGCATGGGCATACAAAAATTATGCATTTTTTCATATCTACTGAATTAATGTTCAATTCCTTTTTCCTTGCTTTTAATTTTATTTTTGTTTCAGATGTGTATGGAAAGTAGTTTTTATTCAGTACTCTGGCTATAGATATATACATAGATCAATGTTGGCTCATGACTACTCTTTCTTCATTTTCTGTTCTGAGGTCTCTAACTTGTTATTTTCCAGTCAAGTGATATACTTGTTGCAAAGTCTCTTGATTTTTTCATATTCATAGAGTTTTCTAGGAGTGCTTTCCTTTTTGTCTGATTTTAAGGGTAGACATTGTGTTTCTAACATATTATGCTTCCCTCTACACCCACTTGAATTTCTGGATTTGAGATCAGGATATATTTTCCTATCAGAACCATATCTGAGCCCAACTTGTCTTTGTTTTGTTTACCTTCCCTTTTTGGTGGTTCATCTTCCCTTTGTCATTGCCAAGTGTCCCGATTTCACACATTTCATGAACATTGCCCCAGAGCACAGGCAATAATTCTTTTTTCTAGTATAATAGCTTCCCTAACATAGTATAATATAACTTAATATATAATATGGGCTTAATAGAGCTATAGTGGTTTTTATATAAAATGTTATATACAATAGTTACACATGCAATAGTTATATGATTGTTACATAATTGTTAATGTAATCATGCAGCGATACAAGTTTTCTTTAAACTCCTCCATTTAATTTATTGTAACTATTTGAGATTGTTCAGCTCTTCCAAGGTGATTTCTCACTCTGCATATCTCTCAGAGTGTTCTTCTCAGTAGTTTCCTGGATCAGAGCTTTATTCAGGGGAAGCCTTCCAAACGGCTCTCTGAGATTTTGACTGCTTTGCTCTACTAGATTTCAATGGGCTTGTTATACTCCCTAATCCAGTAAATGCTAAAATACCTGTTCCTCTTCAAAATTCCTCTTTATGAGAGAAGTTAGGTATAGGTTCATCTTTTTTTTTTTCTAGCCTGGCCTTCAAGGTCTCCTTTCTTCTTAATATCTGTTGAGTGTGCAGACATTTCATTTGTGCTTTATTTTTCCTCAGTCATGAGGCCCTGCCTTTTTTACCTTTTGTTAACAACATCCATGTCCTTTCTGTGTGTGAGGATATAGTAAAGGTCTATAACCCAAAGCTGTGTTTCTTCCTTATTTCAATAACAAATCATACCTACCTTGAGGTCATGGGTTTGATGTGTGATTCTTAAGAGCTTTTCAAACAGTTTTGTGAAACAAATAGGTTAGTTTCTTCATAATTTTCTTTTTAACTCCTGTTGTATTTCAAAACAACATACAAAGGAATACTGTATGGGGCAGCATACTTAGTAGTGTTTACCTATGTCTGGCCTATAACTCACCTTAAGAGAACTCCATATCCTGTAACCTGGCTGCTTTTGCACAGTGACGATCCAGCCTACAGATCTGCCTGTGAAATACGATGGAATGAACCAGGCTTGATCCACCTGCAAATGCCTAAAATGCATTTATACTGAAGCTCTGCTTCTTTTACTGGTGCAAAAGAGACTTTCTGACCTGTAATGTAACCCCTGTCCCATTCGCCTGCTTTAAGCCATAGCGCTGCTGGCATAAGTCAGGTCAAGTTCAACCACAGGGAGTCACAAAGACCATGATTACTAAGCCCTACATTCTCTCGGAAATTAAAAACCAGCCACACTGTGAAAAAAAGTCACAGAAAACCAATGAGGTTCAAACCCAAGTGGCCTAGGTGGCCAAAGGTTTCCAGTCCCTTCCCTGTTAAACCCTGCCTGCATTTCTGGCCCAAGAACTGGTAAGTTAGGCCTGGACAAGGACAGT
Organism: Erethizon dorsatum; assembly: GCA_028451465.1. Lineage (NCBI taxonomy): Eukaryota > Metazoa > Chordata > Mammalia > Rodentia > Erethizontidae > Erethizon > Erethizon dorsatum. The sequence goes on from CM051823.1 coordinate 150,184,044, forward strand.
CAATAACATTTCTCTTGAATATAGAAAAATGACAAAAAATAAAGATAGAAAAAAAAAAAAAGGACAGGAATCTAAATAATTGATGAGAAAAACATCTGTGTTTTTGCTGGTAACAAGGTATTAGAGACTTTTGCTTGACCTATCACTGGCCACGCACTGTCTGTGTGCTCCCACAACCTGGAAATGGAGCTTGACCCATAGCACTATTTCTCTTTAGTGCTTCCCCAAGCTGGAAATTGAACTTACGTACTCATGACATCAGACCTGGTAATGGTAGACCCTTCCTGGTAATGGATGAAAACATGTGTGTGTCCTGAAGACTTTGCATTCTGAAAAAGAGAAAGGAGCTAAACTATTTGTCTCAATTCCTTCTTCCTGCTGCCAGAATCAGAGAAGTATTTCCTCCCTTGGGAAAATGTGGGTGAGGGAGGAGCGAGTACTCTGCTGGGAAGGAGAGCTCCCTTTCCTCTATGTAACTGTGAGAAGTGGGGAATGGATAAACACCTCTCCTAACATGAGGCCAGAAATGTCAAGATCAAGGCCTAAGCAAGTCCATTGTCAGGGCTTTACCAAGTCCATTTCCTGGCCTTTAGACAGTTGCCTTCTCCTTGTAGAAGCTCTAGTCTCTTTCTTTCCTTATAAGGGCAGTAATCCCATCATCAGAGGCCCAACTGCATGACCTTAGCAAAACCTAATTGCCTCCTCTTCTGATATTTCAACCTATTAATTTTGGGGGGACACGAACATGCAGTTTATAATGCCAACAATCTTCACCTTTTCAAGGCACCTATTACTTCATACCTGGTGATGTTTGCCTTCATTAATCATTTGACAAATGTAACATTTTCATGAGTTTGCTACTGTGCTACTTTTAGGGGTTAGACTCATGGTACAATCCCTCTTCCCTTCTGTAGACCTAGCTGAGAATTTATGCATACAGAATCACATACACATAGACTGCTTACTGGCTTTATTTAGGAGAATGCTCAGATTGAGGACACAGGCAGATCTTCTGACTTTGCACGGAGTAAACTTACCCATTCTGCCACAGGTGAGATGCTGTGAAGCTCACAGAGAGGGCTTGCTGCATGGCCACTGGAATTCCGATGCCTGCTGCATCTGGAGAAGCAGAACTAAGAGGAAACAAGGAGGAGCACAGACCTTCCTTCTAACCTTCAAGGCGACTTGTCTCCCACTTGCCCAGTGAAAATTAGGCCCTTACCACTGTTGTCAAATTGGCTTATTTTTCTCTCTCCAAGGGGAGAAACAATTTGCAGAGTTGATTAGAGGCTGAAATGTTTCTAGTAACACCATCCTTCCCCTTCCCAGAATATGAATAAGATCTTAAGTCTGGTTGGGGAAAGAATATGGGGCAAACAGGAATAAGATCATCCGCAATATTATTCATCTTAGGTAATATTTTCTGAGTGTTAGGGGAGGTGAGTCCAACTGGTCTGTAGACCATATGCACCTCTGGACAGCTAGTAATGTAGCATTGTAAACTTCTAGCATTAGTATGTGATTTCTTTTTTTTTTTGTGGGTACCGGTGGGTCAACCTCAAGACCTCGGGTGCCAGCAGGCGCCCATGCTGCTGAGCAATATCACCGGCCCTTTTTGCGTATGTGGGTACCCGGAGTTGAACTCAGGACCTCATGCTTGCCAGGCAGGCGCTTACACCACTGAGCTATCTCACCAGCCCTCACTAGATTTTTATAAGACCTATTTTTCCAGAAAAAAATCCCTACTTCACCATTATGCCTTATTCCTGTCATTGCTCTTTTGGCACTATATACATTTGTGAACAACTATTTTCAAAGATGGATCACAAGAAGAGTAAAATTAGACAAAAAATTCTAAAGAGCCCCTTGAGAACTCACTGAAAACAGCACCCACTTCAATGAACCAGACATTGATGTGCTAGGTTCACAAAACAAGGTCAAATATACCACTAGTTTTATGTTCACGTTGCCCTCTTTTTAAAAAACGTTTTAAAAATCTACAAAAGGAAGTTTTGTTACTTACAAAATTAACTATTTTATATTCTATATTAGGCCCAAGACAATTCCTTGTCACTCTGTGTGGCCCAGGCAAGCCCAGATTTTGTGCCCCCATATTTTAGGCTTTTTATTTTTAGTTTGGAATTCCTCTGGTATTACAGCCCATGTACATTGTGCCAGTTCATTTTCACACCGATAAATATTAGGAACAGAAATAGTTACATGCAGTTGGAAATATGCAAAACAGGATGTTAGGTGGAAAGGCTTTGCTGCCACTCAATGATTAAGTAAGATTAGTTTGCACCAAATAAATCCATGTTATTTGAAGATTTCTGTCGATTTCTGGGGACTTATGTTCTCATGACCTTCTCTGACAACCACAATCAGCTTCTGTATGTACTGCTTTGGTTGCTCATGCAGTTAATTTAGAGGTGGCTCAGAGAACATTTGTGGATTTACACGCACACTCAAATTTGTGAGTACACTAGTTTTTTTCTGAGTGAGCAGATAGTCAAGGGAAGGAGCCCCTTTCTGCATAGGTCAGTCAAAGACAATCCATATTACGCATTCCAGTTCTCCAGAATCCTTTGCCATTAGCTTTCACTGAGGTTTGTCCTCATGCATTATGCTGTTTTTCATTTTTCTGTGAACTCTTCATTTTTCCCCTATTGTTCCCATCTCTTCTTCTTGAATATCCCTAGAAGTTCTGAACATGTCAACCTTTATTTTGCTGTAAGATTCTCCTTCCCCCCAAATACCTATACAGATCCAGCAGATATCAAGACTTCCAGGGGCCAAGAGCTGTTCTCCTGAGGAGCTCTGCATGAGTCTAAATATGCTTTTCTGATAGAATTATAACAATATCCTCTCACACCTATGTTGATTTTATCCTACTGAATAATAGGAGAATGAATATTAAAACTCTATTAAGAACCCTCAGTATTTATTTTGTAATGGGCCTTATAAAAATATAGGATAGGGCTGGTGAGATAGCTCAGTGGCATGAGTGCCTGCCTGGCAAGCGCAAGGTCCTGAGTTCAACTCCCGGTACCCACACACACACACACACACACACACACACAATATATATATATATGTATATATTGGATAAAAATCAACCTGAGGATAAGAGATAAAATTTTGCACATTGTTTTCAGGGATCTAGCATTTGAATGTTTTCTTTGGTTGTTAGTCTTATGAAAAACAAACAAAAATCCCCAAGCTTTTCTGATAGCTATTGGCCATATCCCTTTTTTGGATACAGTTCTATCTTGTATATATACAGATAAAACTAAGGACAGAGAAGTCTTTAACAGAAAAGAGCAATATATTAAGCTTGTTAAATTAGGATTAAGCACATTTAAACCAGGTCTAGTTTAAAGAGAAAATGCAGGGCAGTGATTACATAACGAAAAAAGCTGAAATCACAAATGAGCTGTCATGAGACAATTCCTCCAAAGAGCCAATGGTAAAGCTTCATGGATAATCAAATGTAAAAGCCACCACTGAATTTGGATGTTACCACTTCATGGATAATCAAATGTAAAAGCCACCACTGAATTGGATAGCAGTCCAATAAATGATCAAGGGGATGGAATTACACAGATCAACACTACTATGAAAATATGTATCATTGGACTCAAAGTGTCAAGCCAATGTCCATAGAGCAAAAATCTAAGCCTATAACATCTCTCTAAAAATAGAACTTGCTGTTTGATGGCCTAACCCAAGGATGGCTAAAATGCAACCCTGATTCCATACTCACTGTGAACGCCTGCTTTGGTTCAGCTTCTCCTGATTGGAGGGTGTGTCCTACTGGCTCTTGCCCGATTAGCCTAAGGAGTCAAGGGGTGGATAAATAGCACTTTAAGCCCGATCTGCCAAGGTGTCTGTGCTCTTTTTCATGGCATTTTTGGCTATTTACTAAGCACGTAGTCTTTTTCTCTGTGCTCTTTGCCTTTCTTCAGGTGCGGCTCCTCCTTCCTGTCCTCCACAAACTCATCATTAGAGTTCAGTGCTTGCTCTGGGAAACTAGAATTGATCTCTCTCTTCTCAGAACACTCTTCATATTTGTTCTGTGCTTCTGTGCTTCTGTGTCACACATCACTACTTGCCCAAGAGATATCAGGTTCCCATCTTATCCCTCAATAGTATGATCCGTTCTCTGAATCAACTTTGTATACCTAATAAGACTGTAGAATACATGCGTCGGATGAAGGATGAGATGCAATTTCGCAATAGTTCACCAAACACTAAAGTTGGAAGGGGCTTGACTTAGAAGCTTTTAGCTTCTCTGTATCATCCTTGTCAAGTGATCTCCCAGGCTTTCCTTGAACGTTTCCAGCAATAGTTGGCTCAAGTTCACCGGAGGCAGTGCACTCCATGTCAGACAGCTTCAAGTGAGACTCTCCCGCTCTGATTTATCTTCATGCCAGCCAAGGCTACTTTAATTTAATTAGGCTGAACATAGTCTCTGTTTGAGTCAGTCTAAAGCCTAGAGCTAACCAGATTCTCCTTACCTTTGCTGAAATCTTTACATACTTTTGTTTTTTTGAAAACACCTTTATTGAGTTATATTTGGTACATAAAAACTGTACATGTTCAATGTAGACAATTTGGTAAGTTTGGACACAGGCATATATCTGTGATGCTATCACCATTTATTTATTTATTTATTTGTTTTTGTATTGAGGATTGAAGCCAGGGCCCAGGGCCTTCTCACTGAGCTACTTCCCCATCCTATTTATTTATTTACTTATTTTTGAGACAGAGTCTTGCTAAGTTGCTACATTGCCCAGGCTCAGATTTGCAATGCCTCTGCCGCCCAGAGTGCTGGGATGGTGTGCCACCAAGTCCAGCTACCATTCTTTTAAAATTGCTCTCTCCTTTCATGCATTCAGAGGAGTAGAAGAACTCTGGAGACTAGCTGGTTTAATTTACTTTATTTTATGAGCTTTAAACTGAACCTGAAGAGAGGAAGGGACTTGCTGAAAATCACATGCCCTCGTTGCAGTCAACAGCTGCACCGGAAGGGAGGGTGTACTCCCACGGGCTGACTTGCTTAAAAGGACTAGTGGCTATCTATTCCACATATTTCATATGCGCGGTAATACCGTATGCCACAACGGAAGCTTTTTGCTTTTGAAGGACAAGATTAATGACATGAATTTAATTGCATGCATAAAAATCTCTCCCTCCTCTCAGCCCCTTACTGCATGTCATCCATGGCCACGTGACTCTTTGTCTATCAAGTGATTGAGCAGTGATGCTGAATGGTGTTCATTCTTATGAAGAGGAGAGAATCGGAAATTCATCATAGGAAGGAACACGCTTGAGTAATAAATGTGATGATATAAATTTTAGCTATGTGATAGTTTTGCTTCTTAAAAAAGGATAATTTTTAATGATATTAAGTAACACTTAATGTCACCTACTGTAATGCATGGGGTTTAGTAACAAAACAAAGGATAGTCTGAAAATATTCTGTGAATTTACTTTTTCCACAGATAGCTGCTTACTTAAAAACATTTCTATTCTACTATGCCAAGTGTGTTTCTGCGTATGGGGAATATTCTCCCAAAAGTTAATATTGTACGTACTTAAACTTTGTTCAGGAGTTGAGATAGAAATAACCTGTGGAAAAATATACTAAATGGAGGGAGAGCTTCATTTAATAGGTTTCCAACATGAATTCTGATTTACTCTTTTTCCATATAACCCTTCATATCTGGATTTTGCTTTTAGTTTGGTTTTGTTTTCTGTGCTGGAGACCAAACCCAGTGTGTCACGCATGCTAGGCAAGTGCTCTCCCAATGAGCCACAAACCCAAGTATTATTTTAAAATATTGCCCGATTTTAAATTCATGTTCTGATGAAAATAGTTGATATTTGATGATTCCAAATTTTTTAGTAGAAAACAGTTTTAGTCCATCAGATAGAAAAAAATGTATGAAGATACAGGACAGATGTTTGCTAGCATTGGGTAGGAAGTACCTAAAATAATAAGTAACTGCGGCTGAGGAAAATTTGTGCAATATAATTCCATAATGGCTTATAATCCTGGAATCTATTTGCAAAACTGTGGTGGGTCATATCATTCTGTCTTATGTTGGAGCCAGTTTAACCCAAGTATTCTATAAAAGCTAAAGCTACTTCCATGTTCTTAACACTGGCTCCTGCTATTTGACTATGTGCCACAAATTCATGTGTTGGAAACTCAAAGCCCAGTGCAACAGTGTTTGGAGGCAGAGTTAGGAAGGGGCGATGAGATCATGAGGACTCTGCTGTTAAGAATGGATCACTGCTGTCGTGCAAGTGGGTTAGTTATTATGAGACTGGGCTGCCCTATGTGAATTCACCCTGTAGTGTTGCCAGATCTTGCCCTTCTGTCTTCTACCATGGGATGATGCAGCCTGAAGCTCCTCATCCAGTGTTGGGGCCGTGCTCTTAATATTTCCAACTTCCAGAACTGGGAGGCAAGTAAATCTCTGTTCTGTTCTTTTATTTTTTTTTAGGTGGGTACTGGGAGTCGACTTCAGGACCTCACGCTTGCCAGCAGGCGCTTGTGCCGCTGAGCTATCTCACCAGCCCTGTTCTGTTCTTTATAAATGTTCCAGTCTCATATATCCTATCATAGTGGCAGAAAATGGACTAAGACAGGCTTCACATTGCCTGTCTAGTATCTTCCCCCTCTATATTCTTCCACAACATGATTGCTCCTGCTTCATAAATCTCCTTTTCATTGAGCATGCTTAGGATGTTTATCCTCTGCTACTGCAGTATCTTCACCCAGGAGTGCTCAAGGAACTTGTTCAAATTCATGCATTGGTCAGGGCCACACCTGGATTATCTGTTAGTCTCCTTCAAGTGACAAGCTGTCCTGATTTACACAGCATGAGTTAAATATTCCTGGGGCGTATTAGTTACACTTTTATTCATTGCTCACCTTAGCTTTGTTCTATGGTTAGTATACTTCATATTGATCCATTGAAGTAAATTTGTATGATTTCCTTTTTGTGCACACTTTATCCTCTTATTTAGTATCACTCACTTCTTCACATAGTACAATGATTTTCACATCACTCAAACTCCAAGATTAATATTTATAGAAGTGATACTGTTTAAAAGAATAAAATATCTATAGATCTTACAATTAGTAATTCTCTGATGAATCAGAGTGGTTATTTCGGTGACTTTGTGATCATACAACCAATCTAATCTCTAAAATTACATACTGAAGAACGGAGAGGAAAATGAAATATCTAAGATATGATCATTTTCATGTGAGGTGTGATCAAACAGCATGGTGAATGTTCAAAATTTAAAAAAATTATTACAGTAAGAGAAACATTGCCATCAGCCTCCCTCAAGACTCTCTCTCACTTTGAACACACTTTTTGCATCATTTTGACATTTCCAGAAGCCGCTCTGGAAGTCCTCTTTTATGAGTGATGTTGTTTATGGCTGTCCTGACATCCTCAATCAATTCAAAATGTTTGCAGCAATTTCTGTCAAATAAAAACATTACAGTGTTTTCTTATCCACCTTATTTACTGGATCTGGCACTGTGCGACTTCTGACTCCTCTCCAAAGTCAATTGTTTCAAATAGACCTAGGACATGAAGGCAGCCAAAATCTCATGAAAGACTTCCAGGACTGCTTCAGCAAGTGGCACAAGTGATGGGATAAGTGTGTTCAAAGCAAGGGGAGTATTTTGAAGGCATCAGTGGCGATGTGTCTTTTACCATAATACATATTTTAAAAATTTAAACTTTAATCATAGTTTTGATTACACTGTGTGTTGGAATGCTAAATTTAAAAATATAGGCATCAAACCACTTATTTCAATAGGATAACATAATGATATGTTTTGGTAAGTTGCTAAACCATCTGAAAAGTATATTCTTTTTGTACTTCTTTTTTTTATTTTAGGGAAAAAAACCCCAAAACAATATAAACAGTGGTGCAAAATTTCAAAACAAGATTGTAGGAGAGTAACAATGGTTAGTACATTGTGTATTGTTACCTTCAAAGTAGTTGCTCATATTACAAGACATAGGCATGAAAAATTGATCAAACCTTTCTTTTCAATGAACTAATAGCAATTAGTAGTATAACTATCATATATATATGTATGTATATTTATTTATTTTTCCTTTTCCCTTCCTTTTTTTCTCCTTTCCCCCATCCCAGTTTCTCTTTCCTTTTGAACAGTATCTTTCCTTTCCACAATATCTATTGTACATTTTGGATCTTATTTACTCTTTCAGCTTCTTTCACTAGGGAGACAATACAATGTTTACACATGCAAGTCTGATTTATTTCACTTTTGAGTATGGTCTCACATTGCATCCATTTCCCTATAAATGTCTCAAGTTTATCCTTCTTTATAGCTGAGTAGTACTCCACTGTATAAAAATACCACATCTAAGAATATTCATATTATTGCTGCACTGTGGAAAATCTACACAAAAAGTATAATTACTGATAACCATAAATAGTTTGAAGTAGTAAAAGTAATTCTTGAAATATTTCTCTATTGAAAGGAAAAAATAAAGATTTCAAAAATATTTTTCATCATGTGGGCCCTTGTCTATAGACAGTTTAATATAATTGTCATGCATATTTTTATGTCATATGTGTAATTAAATATGTTGTATAGATTATGGTCAATTTTCACAGTAAGTTATTAAGTGTTATTTTTCCCACTATTATTTGAAGCAAATCTTATCTATACTTTGTTTTACACTTTTCATTGAGAAATAGAACTTGTACACAGAAAAGTGCATAAAAATCCATATGACCAATTCTACAAATAATTATAAAGCAAATACCTACGTAGAAACTACACAGATCATGAAATAGCACATTGTATTATCCTGCCAGGTGCAAATTCCTTCTTTTTTTCTAGTGCTTGTACTATCCTGACCTTTACAGCAGCAATGCTTTTGCTTGTCTTTTGATTTTGCCATCTAAGGATGCATCTATAAGCAAAAAAGGTAATTTTTCTGTTTTTTAACTCTACATAAATGGAACCGTATTATATTTATTCTTTTTTTCCCCTCAACTATAGGTTGGTAAAAATTCATTTACATCATTGTGTGTGATTTTAGTTTATCCATTTATTTTTAATTCTGTACAGTGTTCATTAAATGAATATTACACAGTTTATTATCTGTCTACTGCTATGGCAGTTTTCATTGTTTCTAATTTGGGCATATTATGAACGATGTGACTTGATGCATGTACTTTCTTAAGATATATGCCTAGTAGGATTGTGGGCCCAAATTACATTACAGAACACTGTACCACTTTCCAAAGTGGCTGTATACATTAATATTCTCACCGGTAATGTATGGTAAATCCTGATGCCCCAAATTCTGCCCAACACTTTGAATAGAACTTTTGTATTTTTCCAATCTTAAGGATGTCTAATGTTAACTTGCTATTGTTTGAATTTTTGTTACTTTATTACTAGTGAGGTCAAATACCTATTTTTTAGTTTATTAGAAATTTGGATTTTCTCTGTAAAGCACCATTTCAAGTTCTGTGTCTTTCTGTTGGATTGTTTGTATTTTTTCATTTATTTGTATTTCTCGTTAACTTTGCTATATTGAGATTGAGTATTGTTTTTCAAATGTCTTCCATTCTGTGATTGGCTTTTAATGGTTTTCATGGAGTCTATGACATCACATTCAGGCGGTTTCTTCCCAGATCTCATTATTACAGCTCCACTGATTCGATAGTGGCATTATTCCATTGCTCTGCAGTGTTAATTTGTTATAAGCACCATGTTCTCTTGTGTGTTGTTTCTAGACTTCAGTTGCAGTCCTTTTCTCTAAGAGTCGATCTGTGATAAAAATTCACCATCTCGATTATTATACTTGATTATAAGTCTTGATTTCTGGCCACATGCTTCCCACTTTGTGTTTCTTATTCATGTGTGTCTTGATTGTTCTTGGCTTTTTTAATATATGTGTCAACTAAAAAAAATCCATTTGCTAACTTACACACACACACACACAAACTTATTGATGATAAATAATTCATTGACTTTATACATTAATTTCAGTAGAAATATTTATATTCATGAGTTTTCCAATCTATGAATTTGCCATAAACTTTGATTTTTGAAGTTTTCTTTAAGGTAATTCAATATCTTTTTGCAAATTTCCTGTAGTAGTATTATATATCTTTGTTGGACTTTTTCTGAAGTACATGGTATATTTTGATACTGCTTTGCTCTTGATTATAGCCCATTCTAATCTTCCGAAACCTTACTCATTATTTGTTCTAACTTGTATCCTCATTATTTTTTCCTCTACCAAGGTAACTCCATTATTATATGAACATAACTTGTACCTGTTTTTAAAAATCTTCTAGGTGCTCCCTGTCTGTTCCCATTTCTTCCCTTCATGGCTGACAGTTTGAACATGATAGTCCACACTTTTGCCTCTTCCTTTGTATTCCTTAGTTATTTTTCAATCTTCTGTGACCTGGTTTCTTCTACTGCCATTCTGCACCTTATTGCCAGAGGATATCCTAGTAACTAAAGCCAGGGGCCATTGCTCTAAGTCCTTATGTTGTCTTTACTGCATTATAGAATATTGATGATAATAACAGGATGAATAATAGCCACAAAGGGGGGAGGGGAAGAGAATTAAAAGGGAATTGAGATGTGTTATGTATATGTACCAACTCTCGTTGAGGAATATAATCCTTATGTACTGCAAATATGAACTAGTAAAAAATAAAAATTGAAAAAATAATTATAATATAGTAAGAATAATAATATCAGAAATAAAATTAATAGCAATGAGTATCTTTTGTGGTACAACATTTGATATTTCTTTCTTTTACAAACCACATATTATTATTGTGGATGAGGTGGCACAATCCCTTGTCCAAGGGGACAGTGAGTAAGTTCTACAGGGAAGTCTGCCTAGTGCAATAGTCTCAACTCTGTCTAATATTTGTCTGTTCCTTAAATTCTGGACTCCTATTCTCTTCCTTTCTTCCTTTTGTCCATCCAGACTCTTTCATTTAGTCTTTTTCTTGAGTTTCTCCACCACTGTCCATATTCTCAATCCAGCTTCACCCCAGGGCTCTGCTGTCAATCATCTTCTCGCTATTCCTGTGCCTCCTTGTATGATTTTGTCCCTCATCACAACACAAGCTGTCACTTACCACGCTGACTTTTTTCATAACTAGGACCTAATATGGTGCCTGGTTCACTGCTCTTGAACGGTAAATGAATGAGTTTATAGATTGATGTCTGCCAATATTCATTGTTCCTTTCCTTGCCCTCAGTGGACTGTTGGATGTAAAACCATCTTGTATCTTCATTGAACTGAGTCCAGACATTTCAGCTTAATATTTACAAGACTAATGTCATGATCTTTTCCTTTCAATTTTATTCATTATTATCTATCTATCTATCTATCTATCTATCTATCTATCTATCTATCTAGATCTAAGATTAAAATCATGGCATTTGCACTGAGCTACATCCTTGGCCCTTTATTATTCTACTTTTTAAAAAATTCTCAGACAAGTTTTCACTAAGTCACTGAGTTGTCTTAGCCTCCCAGAGTGCTAGGATTATAGGTATCTGCCACCATGTCCAACTCTTCTTATATATTTATCCTGGTTAAAAGAACCACCCTTAATACATTTGCTTATTCCAGAAATTTGACAGTCACAGAACTCTTTATCCTTCCAGCCTCAGCAGCCTCTTCTACTCATGCAAATGTTTCATATTCTGGTCTGTAAGCCCCCTTCTCTTGCTGCGGCTGCTTTTAATGCTTGATACACTGGTGATTTGATGAACTATTACAGAACCAATGGAATAACTGCATATTCTACCTTTTCCAAAGTGAAGTAACTAGTTTTTTATTTAAAAAAGTCTTTCTAGTTTGGCACTTTATGTTCTGAGATTGCCCAAGGGAAGGTCACACCAGTACCCACTTCCTGAGTTTTTTTTTTTACACTTTGAAGAGTCTAAAATAATAGAAGAAAATACTTGTACAGACACTGATACTCAGATACCTTGGGACGTAGCTGAGATTTAAAATTTTTTCTTTTACAGTGTTCACATAAATATGACTAGGAATACTCAACTGTGTACTTCATTAAAATGAGTTGGGGGAACAATTAAGTCCTGGGTTTTCTGTCACCTCTGTCTTTCCAGGTAAAGTCCCATCAAATTCTACTGCAGGGGTCTCTTTGTGCAGCTTCTGTGATTTGGGTCTGTCCTTTTCAAAAGCTGGCATCAGGGCACAGGGAACAAAGCAAAGGTTGTAAAGTAAGAACAGAAACTTTGTACCAAACACAATGATAATTTCCATATTTCCTGTCATGATAGGTATGTTTAGAGTCATTGGAAACCACAGCAGGTATTGCACATAAGTTAGGAAATTGGTTTATGAAATTCTTCTTTGACAACTTTTTACTGTGGTGCACACTATGACACTTGTCTCCCTCCATCTGGCAGTGTCACTTTTAACTGTCAGAGCCCTTTAGGGATTGCATAGGCCAAAGAGGTCACACTCCCCTTCCGAGGAGGCTGGAGGGATCTGAAGACCTAACTTTCTCCTCCCACCTTAGTACATTCATCCTTAGAATTGTCTGTAGAGTCAACTAAGTCCACCATTGAGGGCGTATCTTGATTTAACATCTTCCCTGCCCTAGTTTGCTTCTTTATCTTTCTTTCTGTCTCCTCCCACAGACATTGAGTCCAAGAGCTTTCTGCAGTAAACATCCTGCATGCTAATCTCCATCTCAGACTCTGCTTTGGAGGGAGCCTAACCCGGAATACCCACCCTGTAAAAGTTGGATACAGCTTTGCCAGGGAAGCTTAGCATGAATGGGAATGCTGGAGGCTTTTCCTTAGCATAGCAAACTCATAAAGGTTGCCCAGTAAACAGATTCATTCATTCTGGCAACACTGATGCAGCAAACACTCTCAGGGATACAAAGATGATTAAGGAAAGTTTTCTGTTCTTTGGTGAGAGAGACAGGAAGGAATGTTCACCAACCAAGGTCATACATGCTTAGGAAAGAGGATTGCATGCTGTATTTAGGGCACACAGACAGGGAACAGTGACAGTTACCCAGCTGTCCCTGAAGACCTCAGAGGAGGAAATATTTGATTTTAAAATTAAAGGATAAATATAGGAATGAGAATTCCAGGCTGAGGTAGCAAGACCAAAAAAAAAAAAAAAAAAAAAAAAAAAAATGAAAGAAAGGAAAAAGCAAGAGAATGGCATGGTTAGGGGGTAGCTTTGTTCTTCAGCTATGTAATCTGTAAGCTGCCTGGGGAAAGGGAAAGGTTAGGGCAGGGAGAGGATGAAGAAAAGCAGGAAGGAATAAGTGCCTTACTAAAGTAGTTTGAGCCAGAGCTAAAGAAGAAGCTGGTGCCTAGTGGATATGTGAGATGAAGAGATAAACAAGACTCCAAAAGGAGATCCATCTTTCCTATAAGAAACATTGTGGAAAAACAATAAGAAAAATACACTGAAAATCCATCCACATAGTTGAAGCCAAATTAGGAGAACACTGCTGGGGAAAAGAGAATTTTAAAGTAGCATCACTCTTACATGCTCAGAGATGTTCAATGGGATGAGAACTTTAAGATTTTGAGCCCCATCATAATGGGCAAAAAAATGGTAATATATTTATAAACAAAATATCACACAGTACCAAAAGTGACAAACTATAGGCCTATAAAACAAAAAATAAAAGGAATAAATCTCACATGATGTTTAGTTAGAAAAGTTAGGTAAAGTACAGTAAGAGTGGGGGCGGTGAGATAGTTCAGCGGCGTAAACACCTGCCTGGCAAGTGCGAGTTCCTGAGTTCAGCTCCAGGCTGGTGATACTGCTCAGCGGCACAGGCGCCTGCTGGTGCATGAGGTCCTGAGTTCGACCCCCGGTACCCACACACACACACACAAAAAAGTACAGTAACAGCTTTAATTAAGCTTATGGTGCTTAGAAATGCTTGTTTAGGAGGTAAAAATGTGAGAGGAAGCTACAACAAGGGGCACTATAATGAAGATAGTGATTGCTCTTGTAAGGAGAGAAGTAATAATTGGAAATGGGTGTGTGAGGATTTGCTCGATGCTGGGAATGTTCTGTTTTTTTGATCTGAAGGATGATTTTACGGGTATTTCCCTGAGGATAAGTATTTGGGCTATATGCTTCTGTTTTATGAGGCTTACTGTGATGTAATTTATATTTCACAATAAGTAGAGTTAAAAAATAGGCAGTTAGAGTGATTAATTCCAGGGTCATGTTGGCTTTTTTTTTTTTGTGGGTACCGGGGGGTCGACCTCAGGACCTCGCGCGCCAGCAGGCGCCCGTGCCGCTGAGCGATATCACCGGCCCCTTTTTCGTATGTGGGTTCCGGAAGTCGAACTCGGGCCCTCGCGCTTGCAAGGCAGGCGCTTACGCCGCTGAGCCATCTCACCGGCCTCATGTTGGCTTTTGCAGAGTATTTTCAGTAGATCAGGGTGTTAGAAACCTGATTGTCCTGGTTTCAGGAACCAGAAACAAAAAGCTGAAAATGTGGATTATCTCTTTTGGATACTGATGTTGAATAGAAAGAGGTAGGTAGTAAGGGATTTTGAAGTGAGTAGCCTTGAAACGAGGAGCACTTCTAAGGCGAATACTCTTACTTAAAATTTATAACAAATACAAGTAGGGGAGGATAAGTTGTGAGTAATCAAACAAAAACGTAATCAGTGGTTAAATACTCTTGGTGGCATCGATTACCTTTTTCTTTTAAACAAGGTTTTTGAGATCTTCTCTCGTAGTTGTTATTTAATGTGAATCCATTGAATGAATCTCAGAAACTTGCAGTTGGAGAAAGGACTACTTGAAACTAGAATGAGTGAGCCATGTATATGGACAGGCAGTTTTCACGTGTGTTGCCAACTATTTACCCTTAAGGGACTGGAATGTTTGCATATACATAATGAGATGTTTTTGATTTGAAACCCACAACTAAATGTGAACTTCCTTTATGTGCCATATACACCTTATATACATCGCCTGAAAGTGATATTATGCATTATTTTTAGTGCACCTGCATTTTGATTGTGACCCATCACATGCAATCAAGTGTGACATTTTCCTTGTCATATTGCTGTTATGTGAATCTACAGCTCAAAAACCTTCAGATTTTAAGCCATTTCAGATATCAGACTTGGATTACAGATGCCCGATCTGTTTCTCATAGGTCAAATCTTCTTGCTATAAAAAATTCTAAATAGTCTCCAGGGCTTTGTTATAACAGAATTTGGTCTGTACCTAGACAGGATGTTCTGTATTTGGAAATTGTTTTCTTTCAAGTGTTGGTTTTAAAACATATAATAAATGGTTAAGTGTTAATTTGCATTTTGTCATGAGGTAGTACAATTTATTTAGGGAGAACTCATCTCTTTTGTAGAATGTCATTGGAAAGTGACTTGATAAATGATAAGGCTCTTTAAATACAACTCATAATAGAAGCCTAAACTCTGAGACAGGTCAGCTGCAAAATCTTGTCAGATTTCATTACAATATAAGCATAGTTCTGTTGCCTTATGACAACACGTAGCTATTGTGGTGGATGACAAGTGCATCTGTTCTCAGCAAAGAGGTAAGAGGAAGAATGAATCCTTGGTTCCTTTGGTGATGAGCCCTGGCTATATATTCCATCCAAATCTAGACCTTCAGGGAGTTTATTCAGTCTGCCCTTATTCTTACAGGGAAATTATCCTCTTTGTACAGAAATGTCCCATGTGACTTACCATGCAATTCAGATAATATTCAATAATACTTCTCATTTGGATCTTTCCTTGACCATTCATTCTCTCGTAAGGGCTCCACCCCCTCCAAATGCAGAGAATTTTGTATTCAGACAGCCTGCAGATCTTTATAATCACTGACCTTCCCAGTGACTGTCAATAAGATCTTTTAGCTTATCACTTCACAGAGCCACTTTCATCATTTCTAATTCTGAACTCACTTAAATCTAGAGGACCTTGCGGTACTGTTTCTTCTATATCAGAACTAATACCTTTACTGTGCTGCGGGTACCTCAGAGGCAGAGAATAAGGCCGAATCATATTTGTGCTCTCCGCTGTATCTAGCATAGTGATGTGCACAGAATGAGTCCTCAATAACCATTAGTCAAAGACAGATGCTTTATATCGTATCTCTTTATGGCTTCTGTATTTCTAATGGTAGCTAACTTGCCTTTTGACCTCTGGGCAGCATTTGACAATGTGCCCACCTGTGCTTTCTCCTCCCCTGACCTTGCCGGCCTGTGCTTGCGACTTTCCTCCAGGAGGCTGCATTTGCAGGGCTCCCCGGCAGCATTCCCGCAGTGTTCTGTGCCTGTTACCAGGAGGACAGCCTCCTATTACTCCTTCTGTTCTCACTCTTCAGAGATGAAAAAGCACATTTGTGAGTTATGTTTCTGTGGATATTTAGGTAATGAGTGTTACTATTCTATAGAAGACAAAAATATAGAAATATAATAAATTAGTAATGCATGAGACAAACAGCAACATTCAGGCGAAGTGTAGTAGTATGCTTGCTTAAACTCATATTTTCCTGTTGTCTGTTTCTATACTGCAGGTTTTTTCTGGCTTTAGCATTCACTTACTTACCTATAATGTTTCCCAGCACTGGAAAACAGCCCCAGGGCTTGGTTATCCTGCAATCACTGCCTAGAGGCTTCCCCATAAGCCACTGAAGCTTTGTCCCTTCCTGGCCTGAAATGGCTTTTCTTACTGGAAACTCCACCCCTCAAACCTGACCTGGAATTGCCATTGTCCCAGAAATTCTGAGCTCTCTTGGGAACTCACAGTTCTTTTCAGGGGTTATTGATTTTTGCTTTACTTCTTCATTGCATCTATGTCACAGAACGATAGGTGTTTTTGCATTTGACAGGTAGGTTTTGGGAAAATGGGTACTGTAGGTATACCTACCTATGGTGCCAGGAGACACCTTTCCTATCAGTCTTATCTGAGCACCTCATTTTCAAATCAAGACTGGGGCTTACCTGAATAACTGCCTGTCTAATTTGTGGTGATGCTTTTCTCTCCTATCAGTCTCTCTAATCATTTTGTATCTGTTGGGTCTTTTTTTTTTTTTTTTTTTTTAATAAGGGTACTGGGAGTCGACCTCAGGACCTCGTGCTTGCCAGCAAGCGCTTGTGCCGCTGAGCGATATCACCGGCCCTTTTTCTCCTTTATGTGGGTACCGGGAGTTGAACTCGGGCCCTTGCGCTTGTCAGGCAGGCGCTTACACTGCTGAGCCATCTCACCGGCCCCCTGTATTAATCTCTTGATGTCTCAATAAATTCAGTATTGAAATATTTATGCAAGTTTTTCTTTTCCTGTTGTATACATTTTTTTTGGCAGACGTGTGTGTGTGTGTGTTTCTGTGTGTATGTGTGTGTGTGAATATTTATCTTCACATTGACACTGTAAAATACAGCAAATTTTACAAATGTGGAAGATAAGAATTAGAGAAGATACATGACTGTGAACTCACCTAGCTGATAAATTGCATGCTGAAATTTGGTTGTAATGCTTCAGAATTCTGTATACTTTCATCACCTTCTACCAGCACAGCCTCCCTACATCCCCAGGGATGGCATACAGCTCAGCCTCTCTCTGTGTTCAGTGGGTGCTTTCTTTCAACCCACCATGAGAAAAGCTATTTTTTCCAAGCTTCTAGTTCACCTTCCTCTTGAAAGGTGTCCCAGACAAAGCCAGTCTAGATTTATTTTTCTATACTTGGCATTTATCCCATTTATTTTGTGTTTACTCATAGGCTGTTTTGTATGGTTAGATGATTGCAATATTTAGAGGTGTGGAGAAAAACTTATGTGATGTTTCTGTCTGGACTTGGGTTCAAATTTTGGCTGCTGCTTACTAGCTTTTATGACCTTGGGTCACTGTTGATTCATCTGTAAAGTGGCTACTTATTTTTTTTTTTTTTTGGTGGGTACCAGGGGGTCGACCTCAGGACCTCACGCGCCAGCAGGCGCCCGTGCCGCTGAGCGATATCACCGGCCCCTTTTTCGTATATGGGTTCCGGGAGTCGAACTCGGGCCCTCGCGCTTGCCGGGCAGGCACTTAAGCCGCTGAGCCATCTCACCAGCCCAAAGTGGCTACTTATTAATTCAATCAAAAATATCAGTTGGATGCCTACTATATGCTGAGTATGCACAACAAAAAGCATGAGGAAGATAGATAAATTAGACAAATCAAGAGATGCAAGCCAATGTTAAATGATTTAAAGTACTGTACAGCCAGAGGGTAAGGTTGTGACTGCAGGAAGCTGGCACATTGGGCAGGATTGCCCTGGACGGTACCTCTGAGGAAGGCGGTGCTTTACTGAGATCTGAATGGTGTGTCAATCCCATCATGTGTGTCAGCCCTGCTGAGACGGGGGAGGAATTGTCTAGGCTGGAAGGTGAGATTTGAGATAGCTTGTTTTATTACAAGAGCAAAGAAGAGGCCAGTATGGCTGGGGCGTAGTGAGCAAGCACTGTGGTCCTTCCTGTAGTGGTCACTTTGTTGAAGGAGGGAAGGAGCAAACCATGTGGGATTTTACGAAGTGGGGAGGAGTTTGGGTTTTATTTCATTGCTATATGAAGTCAATGGGGAAAGCAACAAGGCATTCTCACTGTTAGAGGTGCCGGATAGATTAACACAGAAACACACTTAGTACAAAGTCTGATAGTTCAGTGTTCTATATATTTTTAAATTTCTCATTCTTATATATATTTTAGTTAACTTATTTTTAAAATATAGTACATGTTTGCAGTATACTATGATTACATTTCTTGTATGGATTTGGTAAACGTACATAACACATCTTCATTTTTTTATCCCTTTTTGCTTCTTGTTCTCCCCCTTCCACCATCTCTTGGTCTCCTTCCCCTTTGAGAAAGATCTATTTCTTATTATCTATCTTTATTTTGCTCTTTATTTATAATTTGGGTTCCTCTTATAAGAGAAACTATGTGATATTTAAGCTTGTGCATCTGATTTATTTCACATAATGTTATGGTATCAAGGTGCATCCATTTTCCTACAAATGACTCAAGTTTATCTTTCTTTATGGCAGAATAGTACTCAATTGTGCTTAAATACCATATTTTCTTTATTCATTCATCTGTTAATGGAGGTACAGGCTGCTTCCAAGATTTATCTGTTAGGAATTGTGCTGCTATAAATACGGGTATGGATGTATCACTTTATTGTGATGTCTTTAAGTCCTTCAGAAAGAAGCCTAGAAGGGGAATTAGTGGTTCAAATGGAATTTATAGTTTCAGTTTTTTGAGGAATCTCCATACTGATTTCCATAGTGGCTGCATAGTGGTTCCTTGGTTCATGAACTTAATTCGTTTCACAATTCTGGGGAAGATGGCCACATTCCTGTTCATGTGGCAAAGATGGCCATGGTCACATTTGTCACTGGAGGCGGAGTTCCAAAACAGAAGCAAAATTCTGATGGACACTTCTGTTTCTGAAATGAATTGTTCACAAACAGATGTGTTTGTGAACTGAGTTATTACTGTATATGTTTGATTGTTATCACCACACTGTAAGCTTCTCAAATGCAAAGGCTATATGTCATACTAGGGTATTCCCTACACAGAGTGACACACTGTGACACAGATAGCTTGCTAAGCTTTGTCAGATGTGGCTGTGAGCCTGGGGTGCCACTCAGCTGCAGCCACTTCCAAGTCATGGCTGGTACTGTTCTGAATAGTTCAGCTGCGCTGCCTCTTTCTGCCCATGGCATATGACCTCATCCACACGAAGTTTTCTGCTGAGTTCTGGAATAGCAGCTCACACACAGTGGAGTGTGTAAGTATGCATAATTCTCAGCTCAATCTATATTTAATTGCCATTTTGGAAAACATTGACTTTTGTATGATTATCCAAAAATTAAAAAAAAATAAAAAAGAACAACATGAGTATAAGGGATGAAGGACCTACTTAGCATTTTGGTAAGGAATGTCTTCAGAAAAGTTCATTTTCTTTTTATTTGCCACACCATCTGCTTTTCAGATAAGTAGAACTAGTGAGTTCTTTATTGAGATACATACTGTTACTTAGACCTTGAAGGTTTATTTCTTCTTGAAAATGCCAAGCGTTTGAATTTCTCTGTTCTTCAGAGCATGTATTCTTTTTCTTTCTGACAGAAGAGAGATCAAGATAGAGACCCTCTATCTGGGTTTCCTTGGTAAAGGTTTCTTCCTGAGTGGCAGTTTCCCAAGAGCCATTTGTCACTGTTTCTATGTAGAAGTGGAAAGATTTTTATATTTTTCTTTGTATATTCACATTCAGATCACTCACTTCGGGACATGTACTGGTTTTTAAATTGTCTTCTATTTGGAATTAGAGATGCCTCTTGGGTTTTATGCAACCACAAACCTGAGCCAATTTAGTTCTCTCCTGAAATGGTGGCCCTTTTTGTTGTTTCTTCTCATTTTTTTCACAGAAAGTCACCTTCAGATGATAAATAGGTGCACTCCCTTGAGCTTCAACACATCTAAAAACATTTGCCTAATTTTCAGTCATCCAACTCACTTGGAAACAATCAACAGAGAGGATAAAACTTTGATAAGCTAAAGGCAATCTGTTATTTTATGAAATTCTCTTTTCATTTTCTTAAGTCTTTGAGTTCCATATTTCTTTCTGGCAAAAAACATCAACGTAAGTCTAACAGCAAGAAAGGAGCAAAAACGTTAAAAGCAAAGGTACTTTTACTCTTCGTATCTGCTCCAACTTTAATTGTTTTAAATGAGTTTTAAAGTTTGTCTTATAACTGAAATGGTAACTTCTTAGGGAGGCAGATTGTGCCCCACAATTCTGTCTCTTCTACAGTGCCAAAACCTTGATTAGACACTCAACAAACATAGAGTAAATAGAAGAGAATATTTTGAGACACTGGGTTTGAATTATTGTTTCATGACTTTCCCTGTAACTTAAAGCCTTATGATATCCCATTTGTGACAGTAATTAAACTGTATTTAACTTCCAAGCCCTCAAATTTGACACACTTCAAGAAAGGATAACATGCTAATAAGGCCTTATCTTATGCTAAGTACCTCCCTGCATTTATGCTGTATAATTCAGTCCCTCCAGAAGAAAGCATATGCAATCCTTATTTTAAAGATGGAAGACTTCAAAAGGGAAAATGCAAATGAGGGGAGCTTAATTTCCTTCCCTTTTAAATCTGTGTAGTGAAGCACTGCATTCTTTGAAGCTTTTACTGAAGGTCACGGGGTGTGATGCTGATGATACTTCAATGCCTATAACGTTGACAGTTTTTCTCTCCAAGTTTTTGCAACAGAGCTTATGAATGACAGTGAAACAAATTATATGGTTCAGAGTAAGGTTTATGAAAATAAAAATAATGAATCATTCCTCTCAGAAGATTGTGATGGATTTTAACAAATCATTAGCCTGTAGCTGTTTCTCATTTAAGTATGAGAGAAAGCTGATTTGGACAGGTGTTTGGGGTGTCCGTCCTGAGTCCTTTCTCTAGTCTGAGAAACACTGGCTTAGACATGGTTGTCATAAGTCTCAAATACAGACATGTACTTCTCCTAAATCAGCTTCCCTTAATATAACAAATGTTTGAGTCTGTATGTTTAACTCCTCTTAAATAATTATTACATCTTTTGATAGCATGTTATAACTTAAATGAGAGAGGTACATAATACGTACTTAACACTTCAACTGGTAGATTCTGCTGCTTAATTTTTCTAGCTCAGAAATTTGGAAAAGATCTTATTTATCAACAACAGCTATGTTAGGAACACTGTTTTGAGGTTTCAGTGTAATAGTGACTGATTAGAGTTTGTTAAACCAGCACAAGGAATTTAAATAATGAATACTTAAAGTTGTAAAGAGTTCGAAATAAACATTCTTGTACATTGCTGATGTGGCTGCTTTCCTAATAAGTGGAAGGCAACTCTTTTTGGTAATTAAACAATATTATTTTAATATTCTTCTGTTTTTCTTTGGTTATATAAGGTACTTAGAAATTTTGTATCTATTTTTCCAAAAGATAAATATCTGTTGTACATTTTATGTTTGTATTTTATTTCCCATTTTGTTTGAGTTTTTGGAATCAAATAAATAATCTATTAACTTTTATTTTTTTACAGTTGTTTGAATCTTATTTTTTAGATAAAATTTGTCTTTAAAATCATCTGAGCAGAATAAATTTCCGAGTAAGATAAATCTGAACATTTTCAATTTCTTCTGTGGTTACAGATCAGTGAAAAAATTTTGACTTTTGATATGTCTGTGTGTAAATTTCTGTTATTTTCTAATTCATATGAATTTTCAGATTTTTCATAACATTTTTTCTCAATTTCTAAGTACTTCACTTTGTCATATCATACAACTCCTCCCTTCATTTGTTTCATTTTATTTACTTTGATATTTTTCCCAATGAAAACTAGGAAATCTTAGCCCCTTTTTTATTTATTTATTATTTTTTTATGTGGGTACCAGGAGTTGACCTCAGGACCTCATGCTTGCCAGCAGGCACTTGTGCCGCTGCGCAATATCACCTGCCCTCTTTTTTCCTTTATGTGGGTACCAGGAGTCGAACTCAGGACCTCATGCTTGCCAGGCAGGTGCTTATGCTGCTAAGCCATATCACCGGCCACCACTTTTTAATTTTTTTAAAAAGTTTTTTTTTAATTTTCTCGTGTTTACTTTATTGTACTTTCTATTTTATTAGCTCTGTTCTTTTATAATTGTTTTTCAATTTTCGTTGGGTTAATTTTGCTGTTTTTTTTCCCATAATTTCTTGTCTAATATTATAGATGACATGGAGTTTGTTTAAAAAATCATGTTAATTATATACTCTTTTATGTTTCAAAATGAAACATTCCTGCCTGCCATATAATTCTTTTTGCTGTAAATTTGCATGTAGTTCAGTGCAAAGGTTCTGGGTTCGATTTCGAGTACTTTTTAAAAACTTATTGTTTTATGCCTAGTGTATACATATAATTTCATTTCTCACCCTCCTGTGAAATTTTATGGTTTTGTTGGTGGTGGTTTTATATAACTTTCTGTAGGTGGACACTTGTTAATCCAATCTGAAAGTTTCTGCTTAATATGAATATCTAATTTACTTATTTACCTTTATCACTTTTATATTACACATTCTTTAATTTTATAATTTCCTATTTTATTTATTTTACTTTAAAATATTTTGGTCAAGTTGACTCCATTCTATTTGTTCTCTACTCCAAAGAAGTTTGGATTTTCTTTTATTTCAATTCTACTAATGAATATATTTATATAAAAATATTTATTATCCTGTAAATTTCAAAAATTGATCAAAATCTATAACTTCTATAACCCCCTCTTCACACTCACAAAATAATTTAGCCCATTCTCCTTTTCTCTTTGCTTTCTTCAGAATTATAATAAAAAGTCAAGAATTTAAATTCTCTGTTTTCCTTTTTCTTAAATTATGTGTATTTTAATTATGACTCTATTAAAAAGTATTTGATTATCAACAATTATTTTACTGCTTTTTATACATCATGCTCAATTCTTAGCTTAATATTGCTACTTCTGTAAATCTTTTTACTTGAACTCATTTTAAATTTTACTATAATGTGATGTATAGAAGTTTTTTGTGTTTATTCATTTTTATTTTTTTTGAAGTGGTACATGGGTAGCATATTTTACATGTCTTTATGCAACTAAGATCTATTTATTTTGCTTTTCTACTTCAATGATTTTTGCTCCTATCAAGATCTTTTTCCACTAGCAACTTATAGATATTATCCCTCTCTCATCTAGCCTCTTTCTTTTTAATCAATAATGTATTTCTCATGCTGGTCTGATTTCAGTTCTTTTGCAGTATTTTTTCCTCCTTAGCCAGATAATAGATTATTCCTCCTCATGTTTGAATTTTCAGATTTTCTTAAGGGATATCTAGATTATATTCCACAAATTTACTGCAACCCCACAGCAATATTCCAGTAAAAAGCTCATCATATGCTTGATATTTGAAGATAGCAGTATTTTATCCACTCAAGAACATTTTCTTTATCATTTTCTACTTCTAACTTCTTTTTTTTTTTTTTTTTTTTTGTGGGTACCGGGGGTTGAACTCAAGACCTTGTGTGCCAGTAGGTACCCATGCTGCTGAACGATATCACCGGCCCTTTTTCGTATGTGGGTACTGGGAGTCAAACTCAGGACCTCGCGCTTGCCAGGCAGGCACTTATGCCACTGAGCTATCTCACTGGCCCCTCTACTTCTAACTTCTTTCTCATTTGATAGATGTTAGGTCTTCTGAATCCGTCCTGTCATTGCTTTTCGCTTATAATTCTCATGGTTTTATTTTGTTGCATTGAACACTGGAGAGTTTCTCAGTACAATCTCCCATTTCATTAATTCAGCTTTAAACCTATAATATTCTGATATTTATTTCTGTTATGTATTAGATCCAAAATGTTCCTCCACAGTCTCACATGTTCAGAGTTTGGGCCTGATCAGAAGAGGCATATTACTAGGAGCATGGCCTAGAAGGGTGTATTCTTGCTCCCAGCTCTTCCTTTCTCTCTTTGCTTCCTGGCTGCCATAGGTTAAGCAGCTTTCCTCTGCCATGTCTTTCTACCATGTCATTTCTGCCTTGGAGCCAAATTCCCATGGACTGAATCCTCCAAATCCAGAAGACAAATTAAAACTGACCTCCTTTACATTGTGAGTGTTGAATATTTTGTCTCCATAATGGGAAAGTTGACTAGCAAATTGGTGCCAGAAGTGGAGTTGTTGCTGTGAATATACCTGGCCATATGATTTAGAATCCTTTGGAAATGGTATTGGGGAAAGTTTGGATATCTTTGGAGATATGGTCTAGAGAAGGCTTAGAATGCTGCAAACAGGGTCTGATAGATGATTCTGGTCACAGCTCAGAAGACCAGAATGCTAATAGCAATACAGACAATAAAGGGCAAGCTCAGGAGGTTTCAGTAGGAAACTGAAAGCTCCATTGGCAACTGGAGTAGAAGCCAGGGTGTTATACTCTGGAAAAATAAGTTTGTATACATTTGGCCTATGTCCTGAGATTTTCCTGAGACTGATATTAAGGGCAATGCACTAACTGATCTGGTGAAGGAGATTTGAAGGCAGCCCAACATTCAGTATGTGGCATGGGTACTGCTGGTTGCTTTTAGATAGATTTTTTTTTTTTTTTTTTTTTTTGTGGGTACCGGGGGGTCGACCTCAGGACCTCGCGCACCAGGAGGCGCCCGTGCAGCTGAGCTATATCACCGGCCCCTTTTTCGTATGTGGGTTCCGAGAGTCGAACTCGGGCCCTTGCGCTTGCCAGGCAGGCGCTTAAGCCGCTGAGCCATCTCACCGGCCCTAGATAGATTTATAGTGAGAATCAAAAGCAAAAAGCGGAGGTGAACTTGAAAAATTTTCAGTTTCATCAGAAAGGAAGTACTTGTGCATTTGGGGCACAGGAAAGCATAAGTGCTGGAAAGATTAGCATTAAAAAGAAGGTAAGTACTTTGTAACAAAACAATAGGAAAGATGACCTGAGGGGATCTCAGAAAGTGGACAGATCCCACCCTTCTCAGGCTCACAAGGTTAAAAAGGGTAAACACCTTTCAAAGATTCTGCATTGAAAAGAGGGCCCCAGGGTATCCTGCTCATTGATGGCAGCCCAGGGAAGTGTTGCCCCACTCTCAGCCATATTGGCACTTAGAAGCTGTTGCAGCTGTATTTTACAGGGGCCCAACTACTGCTCAAACTGGTGACAGACCTTAACATCATCCATGGGCTGCTGGTTGTGCAAGCACATAAAATGCAAGAGTAATGGGGTCATGGAGGTGCCCACCCGGGTTTCAAAGAAAGGTCTAGGAGACCAGGAAAGGAACTCCAGAGGGGACCATGCATAAAACTGTGAGAGTGAAGCTAAAGGTGCAGTGGAAATTCCAGAAAGTTGGAGATGCCATGAATGTGGAACATATGTCATGGAATGCCACAGGCAGTCAGCAGAGCCAGCCCAAATAAGAGGCCATGTGAGCTGCAAAGAGCAAGGCCATATGGGTAGGGCCGCTTAAGTGCTTTGGGGCTCACAGCTCACCACAACCTGTGCCAGATGCTGGACATGCAACTGTAGGATTTAATGTTTGTCCTCCTGGGGTTTGGTCTTGCTTTGGTCTGGTTCCTTTCTATTCCTCTATTCCTCCTTTTGTAATGGGTATGTTTACCCTGTGCCACTGTATATTGGAAGTGTCTAACTTATTTTTATTTTATAGGGGCTTACAGCTAAGAGTGCCTGGAGTCTCAGAGGAGACTTTGAACTCTGACTTCATATACTGACTTTTTGGCTCAATGCTTTTTAGCATAAATCTATTTTCATGGTAAATGTTTAAGCTAGAATGAAAAACATGTTGTATATGAAGCTGCAATGCTAGAACTGTTAAAACTTTGGCTAGTCTTAGAGATGGACTAAATGCATTTTTCATAATAAGATGGACACGAGCCTTTTGGGGTCCCAGAGATGGAATATTATAGTTTAGATCTAAGATGTCTCCCAAAAGTCATATGTGTTCGGAGATGAGGACAGGTCATAAGAGGTTAGGTCTCTGGGGGTGTTACCTGGAAGGATATATTCTTGTTCCTGGCTCCTTTCTTCTCTCTCTGCTTCCTGCCTGCCATGTATTGAGCTTTCTTCCCCGTTTTATCATACTGTTTTTGTCTTGGAGCCAACTACCAATGGATTAAAATCTCCAAAACTATGAACCCAAATAAACCTCTCTTCCTTTAAGTTGTGGGTATCAGGTATTTCATCTCAGCAGTAGGAAAGCTAACTAGTCCAGTTTCCATTTGAATTTCTCATTTCAATAATCTTAGTTTTCATTTAAGAATTTCAAGTTGCTTATTTTTTTGTAGCAGCCTCATGAATTTTTGTGGACGGAACATCTTTGTAAATCTCAAAATTCTAATTATATTTATTTTCAAGTCCTCTGAGATTTCTTATATTAAATTTACTTCTTCAAATATTATCCTTTGTTTTAATCTAATATCAATTTTCACATTTTTGGATTTTGTGGAATGTATTTGTATTTCTAATTGAGAGTTAAGTTCAGTAAGTAATAATAGTTAGAGATGGGCTTCCTAGCAAAGATGAATACAACAGTTCCCTCAGTGAGTGATTTTTGATTCTATTTATGAAGGAGATTTTGAGGAGAAGAAATATTTCCGACTATGAGGATTATTTCTAGGCTACCAAGAGAATTTGCTTGGTGGATACAGGGACTGCTTGTTCACAAGGACTTGGTGTTGCCTGGAACACATGGAGGTGCTCTCCTTTTGCCTCATGACAACTAGAAGTTTTTTGTAGCAGAGTCTCCATTTTATTTAGAGAGTTCTAGCCTGGAGGCTCATGGGGTTCAATCAGTGGTACAGCAATTTTGCAGCTCATCATGACTACCCAATTTCATACCCGCTGTCTTAGACCTTGGTGTCCTTCATGGACTCAGAGAGGGACACTTCTCTAGTAGCCCTCCCTCTTGTCTTTTTGGTGTTACAGGTTTAGCTTTATTAGATTTTATCATCAATCTGACCCCATCTGCCTCATATCTTTTAGAAATTCCCCACTGTTCTGGTCTACAGCTGGCACCATTCCTAGGTTTCTCATGCTACCATGGATTCATTCTTATTTTTAAATCTTTTCTGTTATGTGAGTGGCATCACGGAAAGTAGGAAAGATGGACACATATGCTCAGGTCCACTATAAAGCAGAAAAACTCAGTTTCTAGCATTAGCAATAAAAGTTTCTTGCTTCTGAGGATCATCACAGTTTCTTTATAACACTCATCATTTTTCTTTTCATTTAAAATTTTGATAACTGTTTCAGAATAATTATGTGCTGAGTCTATTGCTAGATGCCTGATATACATTTTTCTGTATCTTCATAACCATGCAAATTCAATATTATTGTTCTCACTTTGCATACTGAAAGGCTTAGAAGAGTTTTAATTAGTAAGTGATTTTAAACAACATAATGCTTTCTGAAGTCATACTTTTAAGAAAAACAAATTGATTTAAATATAGAACACTAGAGACTTCATAGCATAATTTAAAATACTTTTTGTGGTTTTGTAATTTGGTTCCAGACTGGTGTTATATGTAAGAATTTCTTCACTGCATATTTCGAAAAGGACATGAAATGTTTGCACTGAATTTGAGATGGTTCCTGAATCCACTAACTACGTAGTTTCTCCAGATATATCATTCTATTGACCACTTTCCATATCACTGAACACCATAATACATTAATAAATATGAATTTACTATCTATATCATATTTACTAAAAAGTCCATATTTTTGTCCATATCACTTTTGGGCCACAATTGTCTTTTCTATCTATGTGTCAACTTGATTTCTGTGGCATAAGAATTAGCTCTACTAAAATAAAAATTTTGAAAAAACACAAAACAGTTAAATGACACTATTCATGAATAGAAGTATGCAGAGCATTTTATACTTTAAATACTCCCCTACATTTTATCAATTCATCTGTGTTATTGATGCTTTCAAGAATCTACTACAATGCATTTCTTCAGGTTGACATTAATGATCATAGAATTCTGGCAGAGAAGAATTGTTTAGGTTTTTTTTTTGGTAGCGGAAATCAAACTCAGGACCTTGCGCTTGCCAAGCAGGCGCTGTGCCAGTAAGCTATATCCCTGGCCCCTGTTTAGGTTTCTTGAAATAAGGAAATTTAAAAATCCCAACTCATCATTTAAATAAGATAAAACTGTTAATCACGTGAGCAAAATTATGGTAGTTATCTGATGCTAACGACATCATTTAAGTGACTAAAAAGCATTCATAATACTTCTTCACTATTGATGTAACTTGCTTTCACTCCAAAAAGGTCTGAACTTTAAGAATGACCCTGGTTAGTTTTTATATTTTTGCTGAAGTTGCCACTTGCCCAGTCATGGAGCCTGGAATTACACTGGAAGCTATTCATATTTTCTCTAAGAGCGGAAGGAGTAGGCAAAGACATATCTTTACCATTGCCACCCCAAAACAGTTAACCTCACTATCTTTAATTGATTTTAATTGGTGCAATTACACATGCACAGAAATAATTGCATGTTAATTATTACATGTGACTTTTTGTTTCTCCACTTCCTAGGCATTTTTAGCCATTTTTGAAGCCTTAGATGGGGATGTGGCTCGTATTTAGATCATAGCTATAATTTTCTTTTCCTCTCATCCCCTACCTCCCTTCTCTTCCCTCTTTCACTCCTCCTCCTTCGCTTCTTTCCTATTCCTCCCCTCTCCTTCCTTTCAGCCTTTCTCCTTTCCTTTCATTATGTTTTTCCTTCAGACGATCATCATTTTATTCCTAGATCAAAAGTTTTATTTATTTATTTATTTATTTATTTATTTATGTGGTACTGGGAACTGAACTCACGACCTTGTGCTTGCCAGGCAGGCACTGTGCAGCTGAGCTATATCCCCTGCCCCTTGAAAGAGTAATTTATAAATTGAGAGTGTAGATCTGCATTCTAGACCATATGGATCAGAATATCTGAGGCTAAGGTAATTTTGTCTTTGTCACCTGAAGTGGGCTCTTTTGTCTGCCCCTCCTCATTTCCTCCACTATGAGTTGCCATTGATGTGAGTGCTTATCACACTTGCATATATTTTTCCTAGTTCACTCACTCAGACTCCTTCATTTCACCACCTGGTTCTTAGAGGAAGCAAACTATTCTGAAAATTTTTTTTAAAGTTGACAGAAAACAAAATACAATTTATAAGGAAATTTGTGATTTAATTTCACTGATCAGAGTATTTACCTTAGTTACTTGAAATTCTGATTTTTTTTCTAATTACATTTTTGTTTTCTTTTTTTTTTTTTTTTTTTTGTGGGTACCGGGGGGTCGACCTCAGGACCTCGCGTGCCAGCAGGCGCCCGTGCCTCTGAGCGATATCACCGGTCCCTTTTTCGTATGTGGGATCCGGGAGTCGAACTCGGGCCCTCGCGCTTGCCGGGCAGGCGCTTAAGCCGCTGAGCCATCTCACCAGCCCTACATTTTTGTTTTCAATGTACCTTTTTTTTTTTTTTTTTTTTTTTTTTTTATGTGGGTACTGGGAGTCAAACTCAGGACCTCGCGCTTGCCAGCAGGCGCTTGTGCCGCTGAGCACTATCATCAGCCCCAATGTACTTTTTATTCTGAGAAAGTAATATATTCCTATTCATTTCTGGTGATGGCCAAGAAAAAAATATTTTTAAATTTAAAAAATGTTGCTGCCTTATATTTTTGGGTGGACATTTAGTGAGATTTCTTGTAAGAAAAGGTTCAAAAGTTGACCCAAATTGTGGAACAAACTGAATTAGTCTTAATGAAGCATAAACTAAAAGCAACTATTTGGATCAGCACTTGGAAAAAGGCATTCTAGGCTGTGTATGGTGGTGCATGTCTGTAGTCCCAGCTACTCAGGAGGCTGAGGCGGGAGGATTACTTGAGTTCAAGAGTTCAAGAACAGTTTGTGGAATATAGTGAGATATTCTTTGCAGTGAATATTTATCTTTTGTGCTTATAAACACAATACACATTCACCCCCTAACATTTCTAAAGTAGAGAAATATAAAAAGGAAAGAAAAAGCAACTGTAATTTTATCCCTAAGAAATATTTACTATAAAATTTGGTACATTACTTTCCTATATCTTTTTGGTCTCATGAATGTTTGTACAGAAATATATGCATTTTTTTTTATTTTATTTTAAAGAGAAGAAAAAACAAAACAAATCAAAAGAAGAACAAATTTTCAAACAAACATAATAGGAGGGTAACAATGGTTAATACATTACGTATTACTATCTTTAAGTTAGTTATTCAGGACACCAGACATTAGCATTCAATTGTCCAAACATTATTGGCACAAACCTTACTCTTCAATGAACTAAGTAAAAATGGTAGTGTATCTATCTTAACCATCTTATATATATATATATACAATTTTTTTTCCCTTTCCCTTCTTTCTTTTCCCTATTCCAGTCTCTCTTTCCTTTTGACCAGTTTCTTTTTGATTCACCATGTCTATTGTACATTTTGGATCTTATTTACTCTTTCAGTTTCTCATACTAGAGAGATAATACGATGCTTACACATGTGCTTCTGGTTTATTTCACTTATGAGTATTTTCTCGAGTTGCATCCATTTACCTATAAAAGTCTTCAGTTTATCCTTCTTTATGGCTGAATAGTACTCCATTGTATAAAAATACCACATCTTTCTTATCCATTCCTCAGTTGATGGGCATTTGGGTTGTTTCCAAGATCTGGCTATTACAAATTGTGCTGCTATAAACATGGGTGCACATATATCGCTGTGGTACGATGTTTTTAATTCTTCTGGGAAGATACCCAGAAGGGGAATAGCTGGGTCAAATGGGACCTCCAACCCTAGTTTTCTGAGGAATCTCCACACTGACTTCCACAGTGGCTGTACCAGTCGACACTCCCACCAACAGTGAAGAAGGGTTCCTTTTTCCCCACAGCCCCTCCAGCATTTGTTATTAGTTGATTTCTTAATAGTAGCCATTCTTTCTGGGGTGAGATGGTATCTCAGTGTTGTTTTAATTTGCATCTCTCGAATGACTAGTGATGTTGCACATTTTTTTGTATATTTATTTGCCATTAGTATTTCTTCATCTGAGAAATGTGTATTCATCTCAGATGCCCATTTTTGGAGTGGGTCTTTAAATTTGGGAGGTCTGATTTTTTTGAGTTCTTTATATGTTCTCGATAGTAATCCTTTGTCTGAGGAACAGCTGGCAAACATTTTTTCCCACATTGTGGGTTGTCTCTTCACTCTGTTGGTGGTTTCTCTTGCTGTGCAAAACCTTTTTAATAAGATGAGATCCCAGTTATTGATTCTTTGGGATAGTTCCCGTGCGGTTGAGTTTTTATTCATAAAGTCTTTGCCTACACCAATGTCTCCAAGGGTTTTACCTATCCTACCTTCCAGCAGATTTAATGTTTCTGTTTTAATATTTAGATCTCTGATCCATTTTGAATTTAGTTTAGTGCATGGTGAAAGATATGGATCTAGTTTTAATCTTCGGCATGTGTAGAGCCAGTTTTTCCAGCACCATTTATTAAAGAGGCTATCTTTCTTCCAGCGAATGTGTTTGGCACCTTTGTCAAAGATAAGGTGGCTTAGTATGTCTGGGGTTGTTTCAGCATCTTCTAATCTGTTCCATTGATCTTCAGGTCTGTTTTTTTGCCAGTACCACACTGTTTTTATCACAGTAGCTTTATAGTATAATTTCAAGTCGGGGATAGTGATGCCCCCTGCCTTGCCTTTGTTGCCCAGAATTGCCTTTGCTATTCTAGGTCTCTTCTGATTCCAAATGAATTTTAGGATTGTTTTCTCTAATTCTGTGAGATATGCTGTTGGAATTTTGATTGGAATTGCATTAAATCTGTATAACAATTTTGGAAGTATGGCCATTTTCACTATATTGGTTCTTCCTATCCAGGAGCAAGGGATATCTTTCCATTTTCTGATATCCTCTTCAATCTCCTTTTTCAGAGTACTGTAGTTTTCAGTATAGAGGTCTTTTACATCCTTCGTGAGGTTGATTCCTAGGTATTTCATTTTTTTGGATGTTATTGTGAAAGGTATTGTTTCCCTAATTTCTCTTTCAGTAAGTTTGTTATTTGTGTACAGGAAGGCTATTGACTTTTGAGTATTGACTTTGTATCCAGCTACACTACTGAATTTGCTTATTAAATCTAGCAGTTTTTTAGTGGAGTTTTTGGGGTCTTCTGTGTAGAGTATCATGTCATCTGCAAATAATGATAATTTAACTTCTTCCTTTCCAATCATTATTCCTTTTATTTCTTTCTCTTGTCTAATCGCTCTGGCTAAAGTTTCCAGAACTATGTTGAATAAGAGTGGGGACAGTGGACATCCTTGTCTTGTTCCTGATTTTAGAGGGAAGGCTTTCAGTTTTTGGCCATTTAGTATAATATTGGCTGTTGGTTTGTCATAGATAGCTTTTACCAGATTGAGATAAAGACCCTCTATTCCAATTTTCTGTAGGGTTTTTATCATGAAAAGGTGCTGGACTTTGTCAAAAGCTTTTTCTGCATCTATTGAGATGATCATGTGATTTTTGTCTTTGGTTCTGTTAATATGGTGTATTACATTTATTGATTTACGTATGTTGAACCATCCCTGCATCCCTGGGATGAATCCAACTTGGTCATGGTGTATAATCTTCTTGATGATTTGTTGGATTCTGTTTGCCAGTATCTTATTAAGGATTTTTGCATCTATGTTCATTAGGGAGATTGGCCTGTAGTTCTCTTTCTTAGTTGGGTCCTTCTCTGGTTTTGGTATCAGGGTAATGCTTGCTTCCAGGAATGAATTTGGGAGTATTGCTTCCCTTTCAATTTCATTGAAAAGTTTGAGAAGTAGGGGCGTTAGGTCTTCTCTAAATTTCTTGTAGAATTCGGCAGTGAATCCATCAGGGCCTGGGCTTTTCTTTGTTGGGAGGTTTTTAATTACATCTTCAATTTCACTGGCTGATATTGGTTTATTTAGGATTTTTAAATCTTCTTGATTCAGCTTTGGTAATTCATACGAATCTAGGAATCTGTCCATTTCTTCTGCATTTTCCATCTTAGTAGAATATAAATTTTCAAAATAGGTATAGATGATCTTCTGGATTTCTGCAGGGTCCGTCGTGATATCACCCTTTTCATTTTCAATTGCATGGATTTGAGTCTTTTCTTTTCTTTTTTTAATAAGGTTGGATAAGGGTTTGTCAATCTTATTTATTCTTTCAAAGAACCAACTTTTTGCTTCATTGATTCTTTGTATTGTTTTTTTATTCTCCAATACGTTAATTTCTGCTCTGATCTTTATAATTTCCTCCCTTGTACGGGCTTTTGGCTTAACCTGCTCTTCTTTTTCTAGAAGCTCGAGGTTCACCCTTAAGTTGTTTATTTGCGCTTGCTCTATTTTCCTGATATAAGTGTTTAATGCTATAAATTTCCCTCTTAGGACTGCTTTCATTGTATCCCATAAGTTCCGGTATGTTGTACTGTCATTATCATTCAGTTGTAGAAAGTGACTAATTTCTTCTTTAATTTCATCTGTGACCCATTGGTTGTTCAGGAGGATGCTGTTTAATTTCCATGTGTTTAGGGAGTTTTTGTGGGATCTTTTGCCATTGATTTCCAATTTCATTGCACTATGGTCTGATAATATGCATGGGATAATTTCAATTCCTTTGCATTTACTTAAGCAGGTTTTATGAGCTAGTATGTGGTCTATTTTGGAGAACGTCCCATGTGCAGCTGAGAAAAATGTGTATTCTGATGTTGTGGGATGGAACACTCTGTAGACATCTACTAAGTCCATTTGTTCAAAAGTTTGGTTCAGTTCTACTATTTCATTATTGATTTTCTGTCCAGTTGATCTATCTTTTTGTGACAGTGGAGTATTGAGATCTCCCAATATAATTGTATTAGTGCTTATTTGATTTTTCATGTCCTTTAGTACTTGTTTTATATAGCTGGGTGCATTGGTATTTGATGCATATATATTTATGATCGTTATCTCTTCCTCTTGGATTGTTCCCTTTACAAGGATGTAATGACCGTCTTTATCTCTCTGAATCCTTCTTGGCTTGAAGTTCACTTTGTCTGCAAAAAGAATAGCTACCCCTGCTTTTTTCTGGGTTCCTGTGGCATGGAGTATTGTTTTCCATCCTTTGACTTTCAGTCTATGAATTTCTTTCTGAATTAAATGTGTTTCTTGTATACAGCATATTGTTGGATCTTGCTTCTTGATCCATTTCGCCAGTCTGTGCCTTTTGATTGGTGAATTGAGACCGTTAACATTGATGGTTAAAACTGATATGTATTGACTTGTCATGATATTTTCCTGTTGTTGGTTCCCACTCTTTGTTTTTCCGCTTTCCGGCTATTTAATTATTTGCCCTGCCTGGTGGATTCCTTCTGTTGGGGTTCCTATCTCTTTCTAGAATGTCCTTCAGAACGTTTTGGAGTGCTGGTTTGGTGGTCATAAATTTTCTCAGATGTTCTTTGTCATGAAAGTATTTTATTTCTCCATCAAGTTTGAAAGATAGTTTTGCAGGGTACATCAATCTGGGCTGAAAATTATTTTCCTTTAGAGCTTGCAATACATCATTCCAAGCTCTTCTTGAATTGAGGGTTTGTGCTGAAAAGTCAGCTGTGATTCTGATGGGTTTTCCTTCATAGGTGATTTGTCTCTTCTCCCTAACAGCTTTTAAGATTCTGCCCTTCTGTTGAATTTCTGGGATCTTGACTATAATATGTCTGGCTGAAGTTTTTTTTTTGATCATGTCTAGTTGGTGTTCTAAAAGCTTCACTTATAGGGGTGTCAAATTCCTTTTCTCTTCCAGGAAAGTTCTCCCTGATTATGTCTTTGAACAAGGTTTTAATGTCGTTGATGCTATCTCCTGCTTTTTCATTTATTCCAATTATTCTTAAGTTGTTTATCTTTGAGTCATCTAGCAGCTGCTGAATTGATTTTTCATGGTCCCTTGCTATTTTTAAGAATTTTTCCATTTCATGATCACTAATTGCAAGCCTGTCTTCTATATCTGAGATCCTGTCCTCGCATTGGCTTATTCTGCTACAAATACTTTCAATGGAATTTTTTATCTCTTGGATATCTGCTTGAATCTGCCTTATAGATTCCATTTCTTTCCTATGCTGAGCATTCATGGTTTCTATAGTTTTCTTAAGTTCATCTATTTTTTTGTCTGTATCAGGTATAGTGTCCTTAAGCATGGTCTTCATTGTAGACATTATCTCTGCAGTTATCTGTGAGATTATTTCTGTTTTAATTTTTTCCAGAACCTCATTCAGTTGCTTTGTTGTTACCACTTCAGATAGGCCAGGTGGGTGGCTTTCGGATTGTCCCACCTCGTTGCTCCCTAGGTTTGCCTTTGGTGAATTGGATGTGTGTGGTTGCATCTTGTTTAAGTGTCGTCTCATTTTTTCTTTCTTTAAT
Organism: Erethizon dorsatum; assembly: GCA_028451465.1. Lineage (NCBI taxonomy): Eukaryota > Metazoa > Chordata > Mammalia > Rodentia > Erethizontidae > Erethizon > Erethizon dorsatum. Next base: position 150,220,148 of record CM051823.1, read on the forward strand.
TCCTGGGGTGATGTTTGCAAATTACCTATAGTAGGTTACTTTATTGCTAGTGTTTAAGATCTTTAGAAGATGACTACTTCTCTGCAGTATCTTCCAAGTGGAGCTTGCTTTTAGGTTTTGAGCTTTCTGCCAGATCCTACCTCTTCAATTCGTTGGGTATGCGAAGTTGCTACCTGTTTGGCCCAGTCCTTGATTCTTTGGTACTGTGCCACTGTATTTTCTGTGTCCCTTAGTCAATCTCAATCATGAAATATCAGGAAGGAAAGATGTTTAGAACAATTATTTCACATTTGGCTATAATGTTAACTAAAGCATCAAACACAGCCTAGAAAATGACAGACTGAGCTAACCAGTTATTTACCACTTTTAGCTGTATAGAGTTGCGGTTATATAACAAAATCTAAAACACACCAGAAAAATTATATGCAGTATACAAGTCCTATGTATGTCAATTTTTCCTTGAGGAGTTTAAATTTAAGATGAGTTAAGGAGGAAATAGAGTATTGGGAGAAGAGGAAGGAATTAGATGTAAGGTTAGAGGACCAAGAGGGATCCCACTAAAATTGGGACACTAGTGCAGAGGACAGGTGGTAAAAAGAGAAGGAAGGGATAAAGGGAAGAACAGATCACAACCACAATCACAAAGAAGTTAGAGGCGCTGTTTACACTCATATAAAAAACCAGAGAGAATAATGAAGGAAAGAGCAAATACACATACAGAAACAAAAACAAAGATAAAAACAATAAAACAGACAGATCAAAAATAAAACCCCACCAAAAAACAAAACAAAACAAAACAAAAACAAAAAAACCCTTCGCCAGAACAAAAAAACAAATCAGTGAGAAAAAAAATAAAAATAAAAATAAAAATAAAAAATAAAAATAAAAATAAAAAATATAAAAAGAATCAGTTCCAGGTGTTGACTCTGCTGTAGGCAGTTACCCTGTGGTGAGAGAGTCCTGTTCTGTGCAGGTCCGTCCCAGTAAGCCAGGAGCGCCCTCTGGCGGGTGGTGAGCAGAGGCGCGTACTTTCAGGCAGAGACCAGTCTAGCTCGCCTCCGCTCTCGCCGCCCTTTCACGATCCCTGGGCCTGAGAGGCTCAGCGTGCTGTCCGGAGCGCGGGTTCCCTGCACTGGTTCCCGCCGCTCTGGTTTTTCGCCACTCCCCCCACAATGGCGCCGGGCCAGTCGCTCTCTGGCGCGGGACAGGTGTGGCTGAGAGTCCAGTCTCGTTCGCCTGCTGACCTCAGCACACTTTCGTGGGCTCAATTGAGAGGCCCCGTGCTGTCCTGTCCGGAGCACAAGTTCCCAGAGCAGTTTCCGAGCCGCTCTGAGTTTCGCCACACCCCCCACAATGGCGCCCGGCCGGTCGCTCTCTGGCACGGGGCAGCTGTGGCTGAGAGACACTCACCGCCGGTCAGCGCCGTTCTCTGCCGCTCCCCTGCCCCGCCGCTGTCTCAGGATCCTCCGTGGGGGCTCCCTGGGCGCCAGCTGCCACCGTGTGTCCGTAGAACTGAGCCTCCGCCGGCGCTCCAACTCCCGGGATATTAGAAGGTGCGCGCGCGCGGTCTGCTCCTTCTTTCCTTCTTCTTTGTTGGAAGTCACCCGTCACTGGTGCCGGGGGTCCCAGATTGCGCTTCAGAACTTTTCTGGGTTTCGGGGAGGCATCTCCCCCCCTCCTGCGCTTTCTGGGTCGCTATATTCCCGTGTTCCAATTGTAACTTTTAGAGAGAGTTTTGCTGCCTGCTTCTTACTCATCCGCCATCTTGAGGTCTCTCTCAATATATGCATATTTTAATATGCTGTGTATACAGCTGAAGGTTTAAGAAAATGTATTTATTTCACTGGTTCAAACTGGAGCCAAACTTTTCTAAAATAACAACTTAATTATAAAATATTATTGAACTAAACAATTATCTCATTTCAAGCTGATTTATTGTAGGCAAGTTTCAAGTCCTTAAATGTTTTTCTAAATGCGCTCATTAGTTTTGTCAGATCATTTCAATTTATAATCATTAGAGGAGAGCGGAAAAATTCTTTTTGTTTAGTTGCTGAAATCCTAATTTTATTCATTAATTTGAGAGGCTCTGATGAATATACTATTGCAGAAAGTTTTTAACTCACTGTAAAGGAACTTTCAAATTCACTGCTGCCAAATTGTTTTAAGACCTCAAGCCAACACAATAACCACTTGTATTGAAATAGAAGTTAATAGTTTTGTGTGATCCATTTCTGTAATTCTTCTCTCGGGAGTAGAGACAGATTCAAGGTTAGTTCTGATTTGCAAGGCTTTCACTAAGAAGAATGCAAACATTGTGTTGCACTTGGCAATATAAAAAGAAAATATTTTCATAGTTGCATTGCTAGCACCTTTCCAAGGGTGTTGGAAGGGACCTGTATAAGTGACTAACTCTGAAGCTTAAGGCTTCATTATCCTCGTATTAAATTTGCCTTGGCCTAGGAGCTAAGGTTAGTTTTCCTTTAGAAGTATAGTTACAGTTCACAACATTATGTAACTGAATGTGGTTTTGTAGTCAGTCCTCCATTGATATCGGGAGGATTTTGGCTTCAGGACCCTTGTACACACCAAAATCTGAAAATACTCAAGTTCCTTATGTGAAAGACTGTGCTATTTGCATATAACCTACACATGTTCTCCTTTGTACTTTAAGTCATCTACAGATTCCTTATAATACCCAATACAATGTAAATGCTATGTAAGTGCTGTAGTTAAACTGTATTGTTTAGGGAATAATAACAAAGAAAAAAGTCTACCTATTCAGCATAGATGCAAATAGTATTTTCTAATATTTTCTGTCTGTGGCTAGTTGAACCCTTTCGTACAGAACTGTGGATACAGGGCACTGACTGTATTTATTTGCATGGAGAGAAATGGTGAAGACAGGAGTGGGAAAAATGAGGCTGAACCAAAGACTCTTCAGGCCAAGACTAAGAGAGGAATTGTCATTTACCAGATTCTTCAGGTGGGCATATTTTTGTTATATGACTAGTCCAGATTCGGAAGTCACAAAAGGCAGTCGAAGCCGGTAGCCAAAGGACACTAGAAGAGAGGACACTAGAAACAGAAACCAAAATTCCTTCTCACAAGCAAGGCATGTAATCAGAAAGCATTTCGGGGGTCGGGATGTTATGGTTCAGATCTAAAGTGGTCCCAAAGCCTCATGTGTCTGGAAAGTGTTTGGATTACGGGAGTTTAGAGCTAACTTGATCCTAGGGGGTGGATCTGGTTGGAAGAAGCAGTCACTGGGGGTGTGACCTGGAAGGGTGCATCTCCTTCCCTGGCTCTGCTCTTCACTCTCTTCTTCCTGGCTGCCATGAGGTAAGCAGCTTTCCTCCGCCAGACCCTTCCACCATGCCTTCCTACCTTGAAACTAGCCAAGTATGGACTAACATGTGAGCCTCTTTTAAGTTGTGGGTGTCAGATATTGTGTCCCAGCGATGAGGAAGTGACTAAGACGGAGGCATACAGGTCTTGTTGCCCATAGCTTGTGCTTGCTCCTAAGACGGGGAGGGTAGAAGGACCACCTGGCTCAAATGATCAGAGATGGGATGCAAGAGACCCAGAGCATTACCCTGAGCCAGGCTCATGAGCCAGTCTCCTCTCAGAGCATTCATTTTTCATTCAGGCAACTTTCCAAAATTCAAATTGTGGAAGGAGCACATGATTTGAATAAAAACATCTGAGTTCAAGTTCTCTTGCTGCCTCTTAATAGCTCTGTGAACTTCGACAAAATTTTTTGTCCTTGAGCTTCAGTTCCTTCATTTGTAAAATCATGGCATTGAGAATTTTTCTGGTTGTCTATTGATATGTAGCAAACCACCCCCAAATCAAGTGACTTGAAATTATCATATTTACTTTTCTCGTGATTCTGTAATTTGGATGGGGCTCAGGGGATACAGCAGGTCTGCTCTACCCCAAGTAAGCTGGGGTGGCCCAGTGGCTGAGAGTGGGAATCATCTTCACTCATGGAGTTGATTTGTGCACCTGTCTGGTGGCCTAAGCTGGCAGTCAGCTGGGACCTCAGGCAGTAGCTGGAATGTCTGCACATGGCCTCTCCATGTGTTCCTTGACTTCCTCATGGCATGGAGGCTGTTTTTCAAGGGCAAGTATCTCTAGATGTCCAGGCAAAACCATATTATATTTGTTACTTCGCTTTAGAAGTTATCCAGGGTCACTTTGGTCATAATCACAGGATCATCATGATTCAGAGGGAAGGAACACTCTGTTTTTTGATGTAGGAGGAATAATGTCACATTGTAGAAAAAATGCATGGAATGGTATATTCTGCTCTGGCCCTGTGCAGGAAGTACAATCTGCTGCAAGGATAATAACTGGAGATGTTTACCAAGATACTCACTAAATAGCAAATGTAAGAGATGTGAATCCACATATTACCTCGTTTAATTCCTCATCACAGAAGTCTGAGGTAGGTAGTGTTATTATCCCTATTTTTCAGATGAGGGACATGTGGCATGGAGATTCTATTTCACCAAGAAGGCTCATAGAAGATGGAGCTGTGATTTGAGTCCATGTCCCTAGAGACCATACTCTTAATCCTTCCTTGAAGAATTGTTTTCACAACAAGAACATTAAAAAGAACTGCTTTGTGAACTATAAATTCACTATGCAAACTTAAAGCCTTTTTGAGAAAAAATTTTGGGAAAAGTTTCAGAAATATTGTTTTGAATTTCAGACGCAGTGAATGTGTGAGGTTGGCTACAGAATTAATCTAATAAAAATAGTATAATGGAGGTTTGGTTTTTCCTAAAAATAAAAATTCACAGGATCTTCCTATTTTTATTCTTTCTGATCATTCCCTTCTTTCATCCCAGCATCCTTTGCTAACCCTCATATTTCCATTATAAAATCAGACCATGTTAAAATCTGTAAGAAGCCTCAGCTATTAAATGGCTCAATTCTCTTTTGTTATCCTAGCAGGGACACAAACCTTTTATAGACTGAGTACTCAAATTGCTGCAACCCAAAACCTACTTATTTAATCACAAAGCACGAACACTGCAATTAAACCTGAATACTGAGGTTTTGGTTTAGAAAAAAATAACTCTACATTAACACCTTTTGTCTTAAAAGAAAAACAACACATATGTCATAGGTTTGCCACCACTGCCCTAGTGTCTTTAGGTGTGTTCTCCAGAAATTGAACACATTTTGAGAATAAGTATTGTTGTAGATTTTTTGTTATCTGATATTTTCAAGTAAATGTAACATTTCGAGCAGTTGGTACATACAGTCCTAAAAATGACAGATTTGGGCTAAAAGATTTCTTTTTAATTTATTTTGGTGATTAAATATTTAGGCATTTTACTAGAGGTTTTCTTTTTTCATCTATTAATATTTAACCAATCAGCAATATCTGGGCAGTGCAGGAAAGAGAATAGAAGGTAACATCCCTGTGTTTCTGGAGCTTGCATTGCATAGGATATAAGATATATGGTCATCAAGCAACCTCAAAACAATGATTTTGAAGTCAGGGAGACTTATTATGGAGGATATATGGCTTCTTCTTGATGTGCTGTGTTTCATTAAACAAGACAAAGGATTCCCATGTGTGTATGTAAGGATGTTTGTGGCAAGGAAATCAATTTAAATTATTCTATAACACACCACCAAACATCTGTCCTATGTTAAGCCTTGTGTGAAGAATCTGTGGGCGGGACAAAGCCGCAGTCTCCCTTGGAGGTGTTACAAGAGTCCACAGAGAGAGGATTCACAAGATAACTTGGGGTGATGGCATGGATTTGTGACCTCTAGCTCACCTTGAACTGGGCTTCAAAGTGAGTTCTTAGATAAGCAAGGCTGTTCTGTGCCTAATGGAGATAAAAGGTCATGTTCTGATGACAGCTGTGTGCTGTTAAAGGTCCCAAACTCTAGCCCTGGCAATCCCTCTGTGACCCTCGTATCTCCACATTGTAGGGGTCTGTTCTGCAGTGGGAGGCGCCCAGTATGCGCTCTGCATTTTGTGGAAGTCAGAATCATGGTTTGGCCTAAGCCTGGACTCCTAAGGCTAGAGTCAAAGATGCCAAGTTTTTTGATTTGTTTTGTTCTTTTTTTTTTTTTTTTTTTTTTTCTGTTCAGAACAAAAAGATCACTCAGACCAAAGGCATTCCTTTTGCAACCTAAACATTTTTGGTCATCAGACTATTTCAGATGTTTTAGCTATAATAAAGCAAGTATAGAAAGAAAAAATTTAGGTGCCAATTCTCAGCCTGATTCTTCAGTGTATGTATAAGATGGTCACTGGAACTGTAAGTCATTTGGTAGCATTTCAAACCACACAGGTATTGCTCAAGATCCTGACACTTGTTTTAAAAAATGTTTGATTTTGTTCCTACTGTTTTCTGAGGCTCAATGTTTTAATTTTCCCTGTCTTCCCCCTTTCCATTCCTGCAGTTCCTTCCTCCCTTTCTCCTCCCTCCTCTCCCTCTTTCCTTCCTTCTTTGAAAAAGACAAATAACTTTTGAGGAATTGTTTCAGTCAATGCACTTATAATTTATTCATGTACTTCCTGAAAGCAAGCAGTAAAATAAAATTTCTTAACAGAAGCAGGTGGAGGATGTTAGATGGCCAAGAGAAAGTACATGGCAAATAATTGGGAGTGGGTCAAATAGTTTGATTTCATGTTTTTAAAGCTTTTAGTATTATTATTTAAAACAATGGTTACTAAAGCCCAACACTGTGCTAAGATTTCAAGGAACCTTTGTGATAATATTGTTTCTTTAACTTGGTGAACTCATGCTTTACCATATTTTATTGATGATAAAATTATATGGTATATCCAGAAGGTAAAATCCAGACAATATTATTTTCTATATTAAATCCTCAATTTCACCAAGAAGAACCTAAGAAAAGGTGCAACGAATGCCCTAGCAGTTAAGTGTTAGGAAGCAAGAGATTTTACCTGTGCTTAGGCTTAGCGTTATGGCACAGAGTGATAACATTGTAGGACTAGCTTTTCCTTGAAGCTCCTTATAGTTTTAAAAGGAATATAAACATATGCACAATAGTTTATTTATCATCACGGCATTACAAATGCCTTTGGAAACTAATTCTTCTTAGAGTGGAATTAGCACTATTGGCCACTGATAATTGAAGTTTTTGCTGCTCTCTGGTTCTCCTAACTATAGTAAACTGGAAGATTCTAGTAGGCTCTACGTCTTTCAAGGCCTAATTTTTGTCCCTGGAAGAAAGTTGCTCCACAATAGTTATTAAACCATTGCATATTTCAGGAGTCAGAAAACTTAAACTGTGTACCTCTGTAAGAGCCTATTTAATCATCTAAGTGTTGGGAGGTAAGAGCTCGCACACATCTTATTGATTAGTTCATCGAGCAGTGGCTGAAGATGAATTTGTACTGTCCCAGAATGTTTTAATTTAAGGTAGATTTCAAGCCTGTTTTTTTCTTCCTGTATTTCTCTTTTTGTGTAGCATTCTGAGTGATAGTTCAAATATTTTATGTGCTAATGTAGTGGGAAAGTGGTAGTGGGAAAGTGGCTCCTCCAAAATGAGGAGCCCTGGGTTCCGGTGTGGTACTGCCACTAATTTCCTTTGTGACCTTCGGAAGGTTTCTTTAATTTTCTGACCCTCAGATATAAAATGAGAGTTTTAGACACAGTAATCGCTAAAGTCTCTGAGGGTTTAACATTATTAATTTTACATAAATGATATTTTGTATATAAATTCAAGAAGTCTACATGTACATACTGCCACTTGCAGAGACTATAAAAGGGCAGTGACACGCATCTCCTGAAATCAATTCAATTGGCTTTCCATATCCATGGATTCTATATCCTTGGGTTGAAAATATTTTTAAAAAATTATACCTTGTCATTATCTCCTGGACAATACATTATGACAACCACATACATAGCTTTTACATCATGCTAGGTATCTCTTATAGGTAGCATACACAGGAGGATATGTATAAGTTATTTGCAAATAAAATACTGGTTTATATAAGGGACTTATGTATCTTTGGATTTTAGTATGCACAGGAGATCCTGCATCCTATTCCTCGTGATAAGGAGGAATGGCTATACAATCACACTCTAGTAGGTCAAAGAGTTTATTAGGCACACTACTAATATATTACTGCTTCAAATATTCAAAAATTACTTATGAGTGGATTTATCCATCCATTCAGGGTTGTTGAGTTGATATATTGCCTAGGCTCTGTGCTGACTCTGATGGACAAAGGTGATACAGATGCGGCTCTGACCTTCAGAAAGTGTACATAGGAATAAGATATATGGACATTAAGCAAAAAGCCACACTAATAAATACATGGTTATGTGTTTATCCATAGGTGGCTGTAAGTGTTAGAGAGGGAAAAAAGAGTGGAGAGATGGAGCCAAGTTGGAGGCCACTTTATATAGGGTAGATTCAGGGAGGATCTCCGTGAATGTGGGGCAGAGCTGAGAAGTTGAATTGGGTTATTCATGGTAGTAAGCCTGGAAAAGGCAGTGGGAAGCCAATGAATGAAGGCTTTGAGCAATAAAAGAACTTGCATATTTGAAAATAGAGTCCAGCATGGCTGCAAAAATGAACTGACAGAGTAACCAGATGTAAGGCTGGAGAGGAGGGAAGGCTGGAGGTCATAGGACATTTTGAGCCATGAAGGTGTTTGGGGTTTTATTCCATCAGAAGTTTTATTCTCTCAGAGGGTCTGAGCCATAAGTGAACTGGTCCAATTATATTTAAGGTAACTATGATTTCTAGTTTGAAAGTGGATTGGAGAGGAAAGAGTGACATGGGGAGACTCCATTGAAGGGTGTTGCAGTAATCACGAGAGAGATAATGAAGACCTGGCTGAAAGCAATGTTAATGGATAGATTCAACTGACCCTGAAGAAGGTGATAGGTTATAGGGAAACAAGTATAGTAAAATAACATGGTTTTATCTTTAATGGGCATATAAAATTTGTCTAAATTAAATTGAACCCTTTCACATATCATACCTGTAGATAGGTCCATGGGTGCATATACATGTGTGTATTTGGAATTGCCATACATTTTGTTGTTTATCTATTTCCTCTTACTTGTTTTTTGTTAATTGCAAAGATCAATAAACACTCCAACTTTAGAAAGACTGCAGGGAGCCATGGCAAAGCTATGGTTTTGATTCCCTTACTTTCTGATCCTTCACAATCAAGAGACTCAGCATCTTTAAAGCCTAATGCAGGGCTGGTGAGATGGCTCAGCAGCATAAGCACCTGCCTTGTAAGCACGAGGTCCTGAGTTCGACTCCTGGTACCCACATTAAAAGGAAAAAAGGGCCGGTGATATTGTTCAGTGGCACAAGCGCCTGCTGGCAAGCATGAGGTCTTGAGTTCGACCCCCGGTACCCACATAAAAAAAAAAAAGCCCAATGCAGATTCTCCTTCCTTGGGGAAATTTATCTTAACCTCCATGCTCGTGTGGGTCCTCCCTCTTCTGGCCTGCACTTCAGCATTCTATATGCGTTTGTAGTCATCCTGTTGCAGGCTGACTCTTCTAGACACCTGTGATTTTCTCTATCACATGGGCTCTCTTCTGTTAGTTTTCCCCACCTCCCAAAGCTAGCTCTACTTAGCCATGTGTCTGCTCAGAGACATTGAACAACAAAGAGATTATGCTGATTAATAGGATTTTCTGTATTAGTCCATTTTGTGTTACTATAACAAAATACCTAAAGCTGAATAACTTTATAAGGAAAGAGATTTGTTTTGGCTCATGATTCTGGAAGTCTAAGGTCAAGGGCCTGCATCTACTGCTAGTCTTCTTGCTGGCAGAGTTCCAAGGTGGTGCAGGACATCACATGATGATAGACAGAGAGAAAGTGTGTGTATACACTGGTCTCTCTCCCTCTTCTTATAAAGCCATCAGAACTTAATCATGAGGACCCTGTGATGCTGACCATATCCAACCTTAATTACTTCCCAAAGGCCTCACCTCTAAATACAGGATTTGGTTTAGTATCTGACAATGGGGAGTAAATGCTAACACAATGCTTGGGGGGCACACTCAACCCATATCCAAATCAGAGGAGACATAATATGTTTCTTTCTATGTCCTGTGGTGGTAGTGGGAAAACCTGAGACTGGGTTATTTGAGCTCCTCCGTTTGTGCCATCATATCTCTATAATGAGCCAGAGATATTGGAGGCTATTATTTGGCAATCATAGAGGTCGGCAGGATGTCATTGGAATGGCTAAGTTAACAATGCCTATATGGCTTGTCAGCTTAACACTCTTGGAATTGGAAAGAACCTCAGAGGAGATTTAGTCCTACAAATGATTCATTCATCACAAAACAGGTTTGTCTAAAGTATTTGACAAGCTCAAATACTTTAGGGAATCTTGAGCTTCTCCTAGATAATGTTTATTTCTTTTTTTTTATTGGTGAGAATTCATGATGATTTAATTCCAAATTGAAAAAGTAGACATTGACTCATTCTCATTTTTGAGTTATTAATTAAATTATATATCATATTAATTCATAGAGAAATAAAACCTGAATATAGATGAAGGGAGATGACAGAAGACAATTTTTACTTAAATAACAGGATGCAGGGATAATTCACCATGAGATGGTATTCGTAAATGACCTAAGGATAATCAAGAGAAAGCAACTGGGACCCAGCAATGTGGTGGGATTAACAACTCTATCTTCAAGGCACTGCTGTGCTCTGTGAGCCCTCATCTCCATGGCACCCTGATGCCTCCAGCTGCCTCCTGCTTTCCATGAAAGCTGGATCCAAGTGGGGTTAGCCAGGGCTTTAATGGATTAACTCTGCCAGGATCATTTCTTTTTTGCAGGACAAAGAGAAAAGTAATGTCTTGCTAACTGTGGAATTTCAGGTATTGGTGAATGGGTTTTTGCCAGCACTTGTAATCACATCATATGTAAATCTTATCCTAAGCACTCTGGCCTGGGGTGCAGCTAAAATGCCCAGTGACATTTACTTGGCTGTGTTCTTGGCACTTCATTGACTCTGTCCTGCTCAGCATCATGCTTAGATGCAGGCTGTCACCCTCTTCGCAGTCTCCCTGACCCATCTGATTCACCCTTGCAGGCTCATCATCATGTATCTCATTCTGCTATAGCACATTGAATAAGGCCATGGATTCTGGAGTCTGGCTACCTGGGCTATGTTCCTTTCTCTCTCATTTGCTATATGTGGGAAAAGCAGCAACCTCTTCACATTTCAGTTTTATTAGATGTGAAGGGGAGATAATGATATAAGAGCTTTTTTATGGAACTTAGCACATAGAGCTCATGATGCTACCTAAATAAATAATTACAAGCTCTTATATGCTACTTGTTACAAATAATAACAAGCTCTTATCTGCCACAAATGCATGAAAATCCTAACATGTGCATACATTAAAATAATTGAAATCTTACAACTTTAAGGGCTGGTTACTATTACCTACATTTCACAGATAAGGGAACCAAAGTACAGAGAAGTTAACTGACTTGCACAAAGTCATAGAGGCAGAACACTGGGGCATCAGAATTGAAACCCTGGCCTCCCTAGACCCAGAGTCCTGTTTCTCACCATTACACAGTGCTCCCTGTGCCATAAACAAAACTTGCTTACTGTGAGGGTTCAGGCCAGGCCACCGGAAAACTCCTTTGGGTTGTCTGAATCCAGGTGAAATATAAGTCACAGGAATGCTCCGTAATGCGAAGTAGTGTAGAACGAGCCTTTCTTGCCATGCTGCAGAAAACCTGGGTTAGACTCAATGACCCATAACGAGAGACTCAGAGCAACCTCTTCACCTTACAGGGAAGGAAATGACACAGTGTAGTTCTGATACTCACACCCAATTACAGTTTTAATGTGGTAAAACCAAGCCCAGGTTAGTTTCACAGGACCAAATGCAAGGGCTTTTTAGTTCATTACACTTACTGCAAGAGGTCCTCATGTCCTCTGAATGAAAGGTAATTTTTTTCTCTATACCTTAATTTTCTTTTGACCCAAAGTGAAATCTATTTTGACTTGGTTAAATTACATTTTTTCACTGATGATGCAAAAGATATAAAAAGTCAGGTTAAATAGGCGACTAAGAGCTTAGTAATAAGATTGGGTTAATTCTGCTGAGCCAAATGTGGCTAAAAGTAGCTACTCGGGGGGGGGGTAAAAGAACAGCTGGCTGCTGCTGAATGTCAGTCCAGCACTGCTGGGCAGTTTGTCTTTCCATTAGTGCAGGTTCACCTAGACAGCTTGTTCTATAAGTGGCCTTGTTTTCTCATGTACTGGCTGTTTTTGAAGGTGGTGTCTTCTTCCCTGCTTTTCAGGGACTGCATAGTAAAAGTGAATATTGGTAAAAATGAGTCTGCGGGCAAGATAAATTTTAAATGACTGCACAACAAATGGTTTCTCTTCCCCTACAGTAATACACTTGTAAGAGAAATCAGATTGGGAAAAGAAAAAGCTGTTGAAAAAAATCTGTTAAGCAGATGTCTACTTTGAGTACTGGGAATATGGAAAATGTTTTGACGTGAAGCTCTAGATAATGAAAGAGTGCTGATTCATATTGTTCTAGAATCACCAAATGCTTATGCTGTAAGGAATTGGAAAGATTTCCTAGTATGAACCCCGCATTGTGACATTAGCTAAGAAGATGGAATGAGAAAAAGGCACAGGACACCACTAGTTACAGGCAGTCCACACTTCTGGCTCTTATCCTGGAAATTTTATTGTGTAATGTCATGTAGAGTTTTCCCTTGGTGTCTCCAGGGAATTCACTTCAGAAGCCGCCACAGATACCAAAATCTGTGGATGCTCAATTTCCTTGGGTAAAATGGTGTAGTGTTTGCATATAACCTGTGTACATCCTCGGGTATCCTCTGCTGATCTCTAGATCACTTATAATACCTAACATAAAATAAACAATATCTAAATTGTTGTTATACTCCATTGTTTAGGGAACGATGACAAGAAAAACATCAGTACATGTTCATACAGAGGAAAACATCATCATGCAACTTTTCACAAGATCTGAGGTTTTTATCTTCTTGAGAGGTACCTTTTTCCACCCCCTCTCAGCCTTTGAGGGATTTCTTTGAACACTTAATTGATTTTTAAAAGCCTCTTTGGGGAGTGAGGATTTTAGGAGGTACATTTTCATGGAAATGAAGCATCAAGTCACATAAATAGTGAACACAGGAGACAGGAGGTCACAAGGCTCAAAAACCTAGAGCAGTGGAGAGACAGAGGATCTGCAAAATAGCAGGAGATGATAGCAGAGTTTACCTATGCATCCCTTCATTTGCATGGATTCAACATAGTGCTATGCATGGGGCAATTTCAAGTTTTTCTTTTAGACACTTTCTGGATTTTTTTTCTGTATATTTTCAATCTGTGGTTGGTTGTATCCATGAGTGCAGAACCTGCAAATAGAGCCAGCTATGGAGTATTGTGTTAGTTTTATTGGATATCCATAAAAATATGATAAAGTAGGTGCCTTATACAACAATAAATTTATTTGCTCACAGTTATGGAGGCTGGGAAGTCCAAGGTCAAGCTGACTGGATGTGTGACGTGGTCCCTTATCCTGGCCTGCAGCTGGGGGCTTCTCATTGGCCTCACTTGGCTTTTCCTTGATTCACGCTCACAGAGAGAGTGCACAAGCCCACTGGTGTGGCTCCTTCAAAGGCTGCTAATCTTACTGCACTGGGTTCCAACTTTATGACCCTTTTTAAGCTTAATTAAATTTTGAAGACCCCATCTCCAAATACAGCCATGCTTCTGCAGAAATAAAAACAGTACACAAAAGTATTATGAATGAAAAGGCTTAAGAGGCACACCTGCTACCTGACTTTCCCATAAGGCTTGGCTTTGGTTTAAATCTCATCTTACAGAACAGGGTCATAAACTTCTTTGTCCTTAAAGGAGTCTAGGAAGGTAGGTGTTTTGGCTATTCACAGTCATCTCAAACAAATATTGTATAATTTTGAGCAAAAAGAATGGGAGAAAGGATAGTATTCAGAAAGGTACCAATGTCTGAAACATAAAAGATGGTGGTGGTAAGTAATTAGGAGCCATAGGCTTTGGGACAGACTCGTCTGAGTTCATATCCTGGATCTGAAAATTTTGGGGCAAGTTTCTTATTTTACTAGGCTTCAGTGTCCTTTTTTTTTTTTTTTGTGGGTACCGGGGGTCAAACTCAGGACCTTGTGCGCCAGCAGGCGCCAGTGCCGCTGAGCGATATCACCGGCCCTTTTTTCGAATGTGAGTTCCGGGAGTCGAACTCAGGACCTTGCGCTTGCCAGGCAGGCGCTTATGCTGCTGAGCTATCTCACCGGCCCCAGTGTCCTTTTTAAATAGAGGTAATTATTACTAGGTGAGACAACAAATTTGTAGTGAAGATTAAAGAAGATAATGAAGACATAAATTCTCTATAAATGTTAACTGCTTTTACATTATACAACTATTTTAGGATTAAGCAACATTCATATTTTTTACCCTCCTTGGACCAAGTATATTTTAACTTCAATAAGACAGAATGTTCACAGCACCAGTCAAAGAAACTGCTTAAACAAGTTTTACTTACAGTATTTTCTATTAAGAATAATGCTCAAATGATGTTCAGACTTCATTCATACTGCTTCTAGCCCCTTGCCCAATGAGGAGAGTTTGCAAAGAGCCAGATTTCCTGGGCTCATGATTAAGTGCTCCATTGTGATGGAGAAAAGATGGCCAGGCCTGTGGCCCAACCCTTTTAGGAACCTAATTAGAGTGAGCAAAGAGGATGTCCAACTCTTTTCTTAGGATAGAGACTCAGCAGATGATGAAATGTATACCTTGCAGATTCAATGTCATCAAGGAGAGACAGAGAGAGTTAGAGAGAGATAGAGAGAGAGAGGAGAGAGAGAGAGAGAGACACTGAGAGAGAAAATGCTTTTTTAATAAATTGGAAAACTCACTCAAGACTTCAGGACTCCAGAGAGGAAAATGGAGTATAGATCTTCAGGCCAACCTATCCTTTGGAACTAAGGACTAGAATATTACTTTGCCTACCCAGTGTATCCATTCAGAAACATCTTACATCTCAAACTTAACGTATCCGAAATGAACTTTCTCTTCTCCACCCTGTAAAGGTGCTCCTTCTACATATCTCCTATTAGGAAATAGTGTCTTTGTTTGCCAAGTTCTAAAACAAAATAAACCTCATTTCTCAACAAAATTTAGGAATTAATTTGCTTTTCTGGTGTTTGTTTGTTTGTTTGTTGCAATGGAAATTTGCTGTGCTGCCCAAGCTGGTCCCAAATTCCTGGGCTCAAGTGATCCTCTTCATTCAGCCTTCTAAACTGGGACTATAGCTGTGAACACAGTGGTCGGCTCCTAGGAACTTCTAATTTCTGTGTTTTTCTCACATACCAGTTCCCTTTCTGTAGACCCTATCTCTAGGGCATTCCTAATCCATTCTCTCTAATCTAAATCAACCTCTGCCACATTCCCTAAAACAGAGTTTAAGATGAATATTCTTGTTTAAAAAATGTATTGAGGAGAAGAGGAGCCAGAGATTCAGGAAAGGACAGGAGGGAAAGTTAAGCACGAAGGTTTTCTCAGCTGAAATTAGTTTCAGGGTGGTTCCACGACGAAAGGCTAGAGCACATTACGCCATGGTTCCGCCTTGGAGCCAGTCTGTCAGTCACTGAGGTGCACAGGAGGGAAGAGGAAGCTTTCAGGAAGTGGATAGCTGGGACTGAGAGATGCCTACCCACACAGCAGTGGGGCAATTGGTACGCCAAGCAGGAAAAGGGGATCTGGGAGACCACTGACAGCATCCCCTATACCAAGTAGCTATTAGCTCTTACCTGTGCAACTGCCTTAGCCTCCCGAACAGACTCTGCTTCTGTTCTTGTTTGCAACAATTCATTTCACAACTAGCACCCAGAGTTTTCTCTTAAGGTGTAAATTAGGTTATGTGGCTCCTTTACAGAAAGCTCCAATTGCTGCCCAATATACCTGGAATGGAACTAAGCCCCCTCCCCTGAACTACCAAGCTGTAGGTGGGCTGAGCCTTCTGTCCCTTCTCACTTTCCCCCTCTCACCTTCTTCAGCCCCGGGGCTGTCTTTCTCTTCCTGGCTACCCCCCAACTCGTCCATGCTGCTGTGTTAGCCATTTCCATCACCTGAAAAGCTGCTCTTCTACCAGCGGTTGTTGTCCATCATATCGCAACATAAATACCATCTTCTCTGAAAAGTCTTCCTAACTGGTGAATTTAAAATCACCTCTCAGTAAAGGCTGATTACATCTTTAACTTTTATTTTGATACCTGTACTTGATGTTTTCACCTTTTATCCCTTCTAGAATGTAAGCTCCGTGGAACACTTCTTTATAATTTGTTTAACCATGTAGCTAGAGTACTCAGATAGTTGTATTTATACTCAAATAGCTTTGGATGTAACAGACCAATAGAGAAATAGGCAACAGTATAAAGAAGCAATTTAGAGTAAGTAGTAAGTTGTAGCAAACATTTAAGAAAATTGAATCTTATCAATTATCAAAACAGTACAATTAGGGGCCGGTGAGATGGCTCAGCGGCGTAAGCGCCTGCCTTGCAAGCGCAAGGGCCCGAGTTCGACTCCCGGAACCCACATACGAAAAAGGGGCCGGTGATATCGCTCAGTGGCACGGGTGCCTGTTGGCGCGCGAGGTCCTGAGGTCGACCCCCCCGGTACCCACAAAAAAAAAAAAAACAAACAAAAAAACAGTACAATTAAAATGACATTTTTCAACAATTCAAAATTTCAAAGATTATTAATACTCAGCATAGGCAAGGCATAAGTTCATTCATTGTTGATGAATGTAGCTCAAACTTTTGCTGGACAATTTAGGAGAAGTTTTCAAAATTTTAAAAGTAAATATCAGGTAGCAATGATTTAGGTAAAACAACTGTAAAAGAATGAGACTTAAATTTTAACATATATAAAAATTTCATGAGCATTGTCATGAAGTCTAGTAGATTTTCCCGTATCATGGAAAAGAAAGCTTTCTTGTGTCCTTCTTAATAAGATTAAATGATCAAATTAGTGTATCAGCCTCTAGTGAACCATCTTCAGTGTCCTCATCCAGTCCCGTGCACCCCAAGCGGAAGCATCAAGACATCACGAAACTTTCACTCCCCAGACGGTGGAAACTTGTCACAGCTGAGACGAGAGGTGCTGACTGATTATAAGGGAGAAGACAGCAGCTGGCAAGTAAATGCCTTATTCATGTGCAGAAGAGGACTCAGGAAGGAAGTCAGATGCTGCTTTCTCACAATAAATGCAGGTTCAGGAGTCTACAAGGTAAATAGACATCACCAGCAGGCTCTCCCAGCAAAAGTCGCTGTCAGTCTGTCAGAAGGTTATGCTACAAGGGAAATAACTTTACCGCCAAGGCACCAAACCTTGGACTTCAATCACAAGAATGATTTTGCTGCTTTATCAAAACATATGAAGATTAAACAAGCAAGAATGTTCTTTGAATGGCAATAAGAAAATCCTTAGGTTTTAAATCCTTTGAAGGCTGTAGACATAATCCAAATCCTTTGGCTTACAGACCAGGAAACTGAGGCACAAAATAGTGGAATGAAGCTTGTTAATGTTACAATTGGAGCAGTAACTATGTATCCTGACTTCTAGGTTCTTGCTTATTTCTCTTATAAGAAAAAAACAATTGAATGTGTATGCTTTCATAATTTACAATATGTTCTGGGTAAGCTAATTGATTCCATAAAATGCTTTTCTTAATTTCTATAGTCATATGTTCTTGTTTGGACAATGATTCTTAATTCTATCAATTGATAGAGAGCTGAGGGCTACGCACTAGAACATGTTTAAACTGACCCATTCTCTGTTGTGTGAAAATCTCCACACTTGCAAATAATTTCCATGAGAGGAACCTTAATATAGAAATAACAACATTCTTTTATAAATCTTTATACTTTAAAATTGCATTCATAAACATATTATTTGTCTTTCAAGAAACTCAATTGTATTCATTATATTGATAACAGTACTAGATGCAAAAGAGCAAATAAAATGGGAAGAAAACCATCTCCCATTAAATTTAAAGTTGTGTAACTTTCATTTACAAGCAACAAAATTAATGATATGACAAAGACCAGAACATGTGTCAGGTACAAGTGGTATGGGTGAAGAATCAGAAACTGCATAAAGTTAAACTAGTTTGAGTCTTAAACTATATTTTCCATAAATAGAAAGGAACTAAGGGACTTGTACTATTTAGCTGTCCTTCAGGTCATGAGCAATGTCAAACTAAAGATGATTACACTCAGACAAAATCCCACTCCTTTTTCCCCACACCTATGTCCAGCATCTTGGGCTTCCTTCTCCTTTTCCACATATTAAAGAATTTATTTATATACTTCTATGTGTCTAGTATCTGCATACCAAGTTTTGAATATATAGGAAATCGATTTATAGTAAAACATTAAAAAATAATTTAAGGGCCATATAATTGTATACACTAAGAGCTGTTAGAGGTGTGTATTTTCATTCTATTAGCTAATATTTATTGACTTCTCAATTTTTAAAAATCCCTATGCTCTACATTTTAAGAGGTGCTAAAAAAATCATACACTGGCTTATCCTTCAATTTTATAAATATTTACTCTGTGTCTGGTATTGGGATAAACACCTAAGCATTTCATTTATTCATCATAACAACTCCATATAAAAGTTACAACTCCTCTTTTGTTGATGAGAACAATGGAAGCTTGAAGAGGTTAAATATATGCCCAATGTGACATATTGCTGCACCTAAGAATTAACATCTAATTCAGATATTCACAACTATCATTTTTTATAGCCTTCTCCATTAACTTGTGATACAGCTGGTAAGACATGGAACAAACGCGACTCAGCAGCAAAGGGGAGCTGTCCGTGCTACTGGGAATTGAAAAGTATCATAACACTAGATTTAGGGATAAAAGAGCAGGGACGATCAGAATACCTCTGGGGAAAAGTAAGAAAGAAACTGGGCCTTGAAGAACTTAAGGCAGGGGCTGGTGCTGGGGGGAATGGGCGTGAGTGCGAACCTACCAAAGTTATTTTTAGAGGCCGTGAGTAGAGAAGTCCAGCTAGAGCAGAAGGTTTCATGGTTTACAGAATGACATTGTGTATGACAACCTCCAGTGAGGCAGCTGGCACACAACGCCCAGACTGAAACACAGAAATGTGCTATATGTTACTGGGACATAGCAGATTTTATAATAGACTTTATTCCTGTGATGATGTTGCCTAAAACCTAGAGAGGAAGAGAAGAGTAGCATCTGGCAAAGCTCATAACATAGAAAACTTAGTATGGTGAAAAAAATTTCAATTTCTATCTGAGTTATATGATAAAAATATGTTAAAAGTAAATCAAGATATGCTATAAAATTAAGCATCTAAACAGAATGGATAGGGACATTTATAAGGAAGAACATAGAATTTACAGAGAAATCCCTATTATTTGAATAACAACAAGCATAATTTAAACTAATAGATGTGGACAATGTTTTTACAGAAGTGCAACATTAAGAAAGGCATTAAAAATGAGGGTAAAATGCAAAATCATCTCAAGAAAGGAAAAATAATGGCCACAACCTGGATTTTGTAAAATACATATGATTTTGAAGCAGTCAGATATGCTAATGTTTCAACTGATTAAAAGACATTCATTACAGTGACTTGATAGCCAAGTATTACTGATCAAGCAAGTCTTGAAACAAAATTGTGTTAGTTTCATAATCACCTGTATGAAAGGCCACCATGGCAAAAAGAAGGCACTGAAAACTAGGTCCTATATTGATTTTTATTCCTACTCCTAAAATCCTGAGGATGTACAGGTACTTAAGAGGGAATCTGAGCTTCATTTGGTGGCTCAAGTAACGCATCAGCCATCAGGTGGAACCTAGTTCAAGTGCTGCGTGTGTGTATGTGGGTGTGTATGCATGCATGTGTGCGTGTGTGTATTTGGGTGTGTATGCATGCATGTGTGCATGTGTGTGTTTATAAACCTTCTTTGTCAAGCAAGTGTATTCAACATTGCTCATCCCTACATATGTATACGTTAGTTACATGAGAAGAAGCACTGATGAAGGGAAAATATTTAGATATTTCTTCACTCCCTAAAAGAATGGATACTTCACTTTGGAAAAAACACTATTCCTAGCCCTAGACACCCTTAGGTGCTGCCTATTTCATGCAGTCCCAGGATGCTCTGAAGGCAAATCGTTTCCTGGTCTGATCCCCTGGGTCACACACAATTTTGTCAACTGATTACCTGAGACATGCTGGACAAATAGGATAGTATCATATTTTTAAAAGTATTCTGATAAAAAAATTTCCACAGTATATTCTAGAAACTTACTCTTCAATGTTCATCATTATTGAAAAATTCTTCCTTTTTACTAAATTCCTTATGAAAAAGTCCAAATTCGTCCCTTCTTCATTCTCAGTGGAAACAGATATGAGCTATTTGAAATCTGTGGGGTGGGAAGAGATGTGGAAAGTACTGCTGGGAGTCACAGTTCAGCTTTCTCTTCTCCTAGCAGAGAAACAATCCTTACTACTTTAACTTTTCCTGGCAACCTATTAATTTATTTGGGTGTCCCACTTAATACCTAGGAAATGTTATTCCTCTCCTACCTCCCTCCAAGCACCTACTGGATCCTCTAACATTTTCATCATTTTGTGTCTGGCCAGTCAAAGGCAAGTGAGTCATGCTTTTGGGATCCAGGTGGTAGCATGTAAGGAAATTTACATGCAAGATCAGGATGGAACTGAGACACACAGCAGTTACAGAGAACAAGAAAGAACAACTTACACCAGCAACTCCCTAGCCTCATCTTGAACAATCCCAGTTTAGAAGGGTTCAGGTATAGCACCCAAGTCAGAGAATCACCACAAACTGGCTGATTGCTTCACCCAGTGGGATTGAGGTGAAGTGATCTTTGTCCTTCCATGTCATTGTGCTCTGAGCTATTCCTTATGGATGAGTGACTGAGAGGCAGGAGCAGACCAACCAGTTTGGATCCTGGATCCTAGGTAAGGATATAGATAGCCTTAACAATTTTCTTGTGGAAGCCTTCGTTGCCTTGTATAAAATGAAGGTCATAAAATGCATCTCAAAGACTTGAGATTATTAAATCACATGTGATAATGAATGTAAATTTCTCAGAGCTTAGAAAAAAGTGCAGGGAGTATTTGCCACTTCTCTTGATAGTTGTAGAATCTAAAACCAAACATATGGCTTTAACACTGACCTAAGAGCTTTAGAATCCTTTATTTCCAAGGTTCCTATTTATAAAACACAAGGTTGTGATGATTTCTATAACTGCAATGCTTTATTCTCTATTCATAGTCACCTCATGCCAGGCTGTTCCTCAATTTTATTTTTCTGTGACACTTACACGAAGTTGTCTTTGGAGGGCTTTTGGCATTTAATTTTAAAAATGCATTTAAAGTCCACATTTGTCTATAGTGAGTCTTTCGCTGAGTTTTTATTTAAGTTACAGGTATACATGCCTCATTGTGTTCATACTACAACTTTATGAAATGATCTAGTTTGTTGATTCGCTAAGTTGAGTCCTTTACGACATGGAGAAAAAAGTTAAGCGAAAACATGTAAGTGGCATAAAAATATAACAAGAGATTATTACTCTTGCAAAACCCAGCATTTTTCCATCGCTGTTTCCCCATACAGGGAACAGGTGCATGGAGATAGTCCCTGTCATACCTGCCCACCATCCCTACCTTCATAGATTTGATAAACTATCAAAACCAGGAAGGTTGTATCTAGCAAGAAGTTCGTAAAAAGTACCCACAATCACACACATACGCACTCGCTCACTCAGTCACTAAACCTATGTGTACTTTTTAATGATAATACTCAGTGTTAGCATGAGATCATGCATAGTAATACAAACTGGTCTAACATTTTGGTTAGATTATGTTTTTACTCTTCAGCTCAAAATAATTTCATTGCTGTGTGTGGGACTCAACAATGGTATCTGGTTGACTGAGCGAGTTGACTAGGGTGAGAATTTAGAGAAAGTTTTCCAGAATTTCATTCTTGAATGACAATATTCAGAGGTTGAACAGAGAAAGAAAATGCAGCAAATATACTGAGGAGTGGTCACAAAGTAGTGAGGAAGCTGGGGGAGGGTGTGCGTCTCAGGAACCAAGGAAAGAAACTGTTTCAAGGAGGATGTGACTTTGAATGTAACTAAGTGAGTGGTGAAAATGCAGACAAGGAACAACTCTGGGAAATACCAATAGGGAGATTATTAGTGACCTTGAATATTGAAGATTTTGGCTAGTGAAGATTGTGATATGATGACTATACATGTGTTCAAACTTTTTAAGATTATACATTAAATGTATGCAAGTTTTTGCACACTAAATATATAACTCAATTTTAAAAGTACAAGAAAAGGGACAATGGGAAATAAGAAGCAAATACATTGATGGGGCAACTGTTATTGCTGGGAACGTGAGTAGTGAATGATGTAGTAACACAAGCAGGACAATAAGTCCAAACATGTTTTTTTTTAATTGACACCACTATGAGCCATAAATTGATTATTCAAGAGAGAGGGAACAATTCCAAGAAATAATTCCAGAATAGAAAAACAGCGATGAGATCTATGTCCTTGAGCAAGGGTTGGCTCTATCCTTAAGCCTTTAAAATTTGCAATAGGAAGGATGCCAGAGAATTTAACTGCCAATACAGGTTCATAGATATTGTAATGAGTTAGTTTTTGTCTCTTTCTGTGTTCTTATTGAAATAGGAAATGAGAATCCCAGTTGAGGTAAAGTGAGAGTGGAGTCAGTAGTTTGAAGATTTGAAAAGAGAAGAATAAGGATAAAATGATCATGTTAGAAGCTAAGGAAGTTTATTTACAGGGGTGATGTAGTATAATTTTCTTGTACTATTGACTATGTCTTTTGGTACATGAATGCTAATAAAACCAGTCAACAAGGTTGTAAGTTTATTTCAGCCATGATTAAGGTACAAAGTTTTGGACATAGAATAAGTGGCTGGTTGGGTTTAACTAGCATTAGGGTTTTGTCAGGAAAACACAAGAGAATTAAAGCATTTGCAAGGGAATGATTATGCAGATAAGCTATAGGGTTAAGAGAGAAATAAGAGGAAGGATGGAAGAAAAATAGGGAGGAGGTTAATTGATTTTAAATTTTTACAGGTTGAAGAAATTCTGTGGTAGGGTAATATACTATATAAGCTAGAATGATAACAAAAGCATACAGAGATTAGAATGTCTGACACCCACATTTACAGATATTAAAAATAGCTGCCAAAACAAGGTCAAAATTATGACCATGGAAAAAGGTGGGCTGCAGTATGTCCCTGGAGGGAAGAGGTTGAGGAACCAAACCAGGAGGACATGGTCCGGAATGTATTATCCATGTGTGTACCAAAGTCCCCAGACTTGGAGGAAGGTAAGGATATAGAGGCTAAGGTGGGGGCTACAGCCATCAATGAAACGAAGGGATGGAGAGAGAGTCGTGTGATATTTTTTCATTGATTTCTACAGATCCTTCTATTTCTGAAGCGTATTTTATATAAGAATGATGTAACATAAAAATGAAACTACGAGGCAAAAAGCTCCCATCCTCCTATCGTTTCAACAGAGAATGGTAGATTTGGATGCATCCTGGTAGCTGTTCGTGGTCTGCTCATTGCCGGCCCGGCTAGTGATCAGTCTGCTTTGCACACCGGCTCTTCATGGAGATGTAGCAGGGCTCGAAAACATCACGAGTGTCTGCCACTGAATCTGGTGCCGGCTGAGACCAGCAGAGCTCCCTACCCCACTGCTCTGGTCTCCCCACGAAAATCCGGGACAGACTATCCATCATGTAAAATTGGACGGCACTCCTTCATCCCTCAAAACTTGTCTCATTGTGGACGCCTTAGCGCATAGTTTCTCATTACTTTCATGGAGTAGATTATCTGAGTACATTCGATCACGCTCGAATCCACCCAGAGCTTCCTTCAGTCCCAGTTATATTTGCAAATTATTTAGCAAATTTGTCTTCCGTGTTTCCAGTAACTAAGAAATCCTTTTTACAGTTTGTAAGTGCTGTTCCTGGTACAGGAGCCTTGAACATCTGCTGGTTGTTTCTGAACAGGAAATTATGGGGAGAGTGGAATGGACGCTTTCAAAGAGCTGGCTGCTCAGGAAGGCCTCTGCATCGCCCACTCGGACAAAATCTACAGCAATGCTGGGGAGAAGAGCTTCGACCGCCTCCTGCGCAAGCTCCGGGAGCGGCTTCCCAAGGCCAGGGTGGTGGTCTGCTTCTGCGAGGGCATGACGGTGCGGGGGCTCCTGAGCGCCATGCGGCGCCTCGGCGTGGTGGGCGAGTTCTCGCTCATCGGCAGGTAAATTCTCTCTCTCTCTCTTTCTCTCTCTCTCCCCCTTCCTTCCTCTCTCTTTTCTTACACATATGTGATTGCTTTGTACAAAACCAGATTTTTTGACTCCGAAGTGCGCGAGACGCACAGTGCAGAGCCGAGCACTGCTTTTGGGTCTCATGGAGAGTGGGGAGATTGGCAGCTTCCTGAGAGAAAGACAAGAGCAGCACCAGCGACAACAAGCTGATGAGACTTTTAGAAAAAAGATGGGGGGCCGGTGAGATGGCTCAGCTGCGTAAGCGCCTGCCTTGCAAGCGCGAGGGCCCGAGTTCAACTCCCGGATCCCACATACGAAAAAGGGGCCGGTGATATCGCTCAGCGGCACAGGCGCCTGCTGGAGCGCGAGGTCCTGAGGTAGACCCCCCGGTACCCACAAAAAAAAAAAAAAAAAAGAAAAAGAAAAAAGATGGGAAGTTGTTTTCTAGAGGTCTCTTTTCCTGGAGAGTGATTCTTTGCGTTTACTTCCCCCACCTGCCCGAGTGAATGCTCACGTCTTCATACTTCCCCAGCACAGAAATCTTAATGGACATTGGCGGGTGGGGGGCAGAGGTGAAAATGGCAAATCTATGTTAAGATTTGAAATTCAGCTAGTTGGCCAAGTGCAAGAGAAGGCAGACTTTGAAATTTGACCGTGTAATCTCCTGTCACACTCATGGACAGGCTCATGGTGAAGATTTCAGCTTGTGGTTTCTGTAGTGATGGGTTCCCAAGTCCTGCTCTCTTTCTAAATTATATATACTTACCGGGGAAAAGCTTTTCAGTATTATTTTATTTTTCATGGGTTTTTGACCTAAGAGGCATCTTGCATACTTTGCCACTTTCTAATATTGCGTAAAAGAACTGCTCAGTTTTTCCAAGGAACACACTGAGTTTATTTGCAGGAGAGCTCTCCTGAACCTCCACATGCCCACGCTCATCTTCCGGGTCCCAGTGCCCCCTCTTACCTCTTCCACTGGCTGGAGTACATCATGTTGCACCCCTGAAGAACCTCCACTACGCACTCTCTTCTCTTGGAAGCTGGGTAGTATATTGTCACATCTCCATGGACTTTCTCTTCTTTCCTGTGCTGGTAGTAAGGGTTATGGTGGTTGTCTCAGCTTTCTCTCATTGCTGAGACAAAATATTTGCCACCTAAAGTTAAAGGAGGAAACGTTTAAGTAGCTCACAGTTTGTGGAGGTTTCCATAGTCGGCTGGCTCCAAGGCAGTCTGGCTTGGCAGAGGGGGAACCTTTCATGGCAGCGGAAGACAGCAAAAGCAACAAGACTTTAACAGTGTCTTTCTGCCCCTTTTATCTTATCCAGACTACTGGGATTAGGTCAGTGCTGAACCATTCAATGGACTGATTAAATCCCAGCATCACACACTCTAGATTCAGCCGCCTCTTAAAAAAACCATATAACTGCATGAGGCTTTGGGGGGACATCTAGACACAAACCATAACAGTGGCAGTAAGACTAATCTCATTATCTTCTGGAATTAGAGGGTATACAATAGATCAAAGACTTCTGAATGGGAAGTAGGATAGAAATACAAACAGATAAATAAAAACAAGGAGATGCTCTCTAGGAAAGAGGAGGTGTGGCAGCAGGGTCAGCCTATAACTCAAGATTAAGAAAATTTTTGAATTTGGGTGAGATTGACACGCTGGTATCCAGAGTCATTTTGGCTTTTCTTCTACGTGACACAGTTGTATGAAGCCATTTAACATGTTCAGAAGAAGGCCAGCCCTTTTAGAAGAAGTATTTAAAGAAGGAATGCTATTTCTTTAAGGAGTGAAAAGGATGTAAGCAGCATTGTTAAAGCATTACTTGGAATACTGTTCTTAATATATGTGCTAGGACAGATGGTGCAGAGATATTCTGTCCTTTTGATTGCTTTTGTAAAGTGACTGCTTTTATGAAGGTTGCTTGCTTAAAAAATCTTATGTTTATCATTTTCAAAACAGCAATACTCTATTTTGCAGAATTTATCCTCCTTAAAATCCTCTGAGGCTATATACCTCAGTTCTGGAGACTTTGAACAGATGTGATAAATATGTGAGCTTTGGGGTATATAGATTGCCTAATTATGAAATATAAGTATACAAAGTGCTGCTAAGAGTTATCGGAGTGTAAAGAATCCATCCCGACATCATTATTTAAAAACCAGGCAAGAATGATAACGGTGTCCATCCCTCTGTCTCTTTCTTACCCACTAATACAAGGTAACTGAACTCACTGAAGTATTTCTGAGATTCTCACTTGTGCTTATTCATGAAGAGGTTGCCCAAATATGATGTCTATTTTTTAAATTCCTGTCTCCTCCACATCAGCTGGGTACTATGAACATATCCTAAGGCACTATGGTCACGTCAGCTTCCAAGAACATAGCTCCCTGTACCAGTGGTTACTGGTACACTGCTGCACAGAATTCTTGCCATGCCAAAGCTGTGCCATACTGTGTGCAAGATAAGGGACCATCTCTCTGTCTTCCTGAGCTATTTTCCATGAAGGTACATAAAAGTGTGTTGGCTTTTACAGTATTTCCACATCTTAAAGGAATTTGAAGAGAGCATCTTTTTCATATTTTGTTTTTTTGTTCACAGTTTTGTCTCACTTCTCTATGATCCAGGTAAGAGTCTACAGGGAGCTGAGCTAGGGACCAAGCCAAGTAGCGACACTACGCATTTAGAATTAGCCTTCCTTTTTCTTCAGGTGATGATTCTTTTTTATCCCCTGCCCTCTTTTTAGGGGGATGAATTCTATCCTAAATTCTGCTTTGTCACTCATGCTAATGGATGTTTCATGGGACTGGTTCACTCATTTCAGGAGATGTCCAGAATGGTTCCCAATTTACCTCAAATTGCAACTTTCAGCTCCTTCAGTAATGTTGTCAAATATGTTTTCTCTTCCAAATGACAAACTCTTTTGAGGTCAGGTATCTTTATTTATTTTCTTTCATGAACATGGTGTGATTCTTGTTGGTGCCAGATTCACAAGTGGACAGTAAGTAGGTGGTGATGGCCCTCTCTTCATACAGGTGAAGATAAGTCCTGGTGTATATTGCAGCAGGAGATATTTCATTAAAAATAATTATAATTGCTTTAATAAAGACTTTTTGCCCCTCTTTATGACTCCCATTTCCCCTCACACTGCATGTCGGTGTATTAAGAATGTTCGCTAGCACTATCATCAAAATATACCCAGACTTTGACCGCTATTACCATTTCTACTACTCCCATCTTGTCTAAGCCAGGATCCACTCTCACTCTACCTATTGCAGTAACTGCCTAACTGACTTTTACCCCACCTAGCCATCTATTCCAAACATTAAAGGCAAAATGATCTGTTAAAAATTTAAGTTGTATAACTTAAATTTACTCCCTACCTTTCATGCTCAATATCTTAAATGACTTCCAGTTCTTTCATAACAGAGTCCTTGGAAAGGCCACATATTCTGTCACTGGGACTGAGGTGTTTAAACAAATGCTCCTTTACTTAACACTGGGGTTGCCTCCTGATAAACCTATTGTAAGTTGAAAATATCATTAAGTCAGAAATGCACTGAATGCACCTAACCTACCAAAGATGGTAACCTAGTAACACAGTGTTGGTTTCTTACCTCAATATGGTGTGGCTGACTGGGAGCGTCACAAGAGAATTATTGTACCACATACGGCGAGCCTTAAAAAGATCAAAACTTTAAATTCCAAGTACGGTTCCTAATGAATATGTTACCTCTCATCATCACAAAGTTTAAAAAATTGAAAAAATTGAAGCATTGTCAATTGGAATTTGTCCATACTAGAATAATAAACTCTAAAGATAAAAAAACAGAATTTTAAAAAGCAAATGCTCAGAAATAATAGCACATTTATGCTATATTTAATGAATGTGGGATAATGGAAAATCAAAACAAAGCAAAACAAGGCATGGGCCAAGGGTTCTCACTCGGCCATGCAGCAATCATATGGTCTTATTTATTTAATGATTTATTTCTGAGTCTTTTTTCCTATAAAAATAAAAGATCTGGCTCCAGATCATCTTTTAGAATTTTTTTTACTGTCATAGAATTTACAATATATTAAAACTACATGACTAAGCTGTGATCCATTGAATGTATTTATAGATTTTTTTTCTCTAACGTTACTCATGAATTTGAACTGATCAATTTACATTTCCTCATCAGTCACCTTGTCAAATCCTGCATTCATTGAGTAAACTGAACTTTTTTTTTTTTTTTTTTTTTTTTGTGGGTACCGGGGGGGTCGACCTCAGGACCTCGCGCGCCAGCAGGCGCCCGTGCCGCTGAGCGATATCACCGGCCCCTTTTTCATATGTGGGATCCGGGAGTCGAACTCGGGCCCTCGCGCTTGCTGGGCAGGCGCTTAAGCCGCTGAGCCATCTCACCGGCCCAAACTGAACGTTTTAATCTGTGGAATATATCTAGCAGACTCACAGGAGAATCAAACCTCTGACTCTGGACAAACTGCCATGATAGTCTCACCAAGCAAGCCAACTAGTCATTTCTTCTTGGTTTTATTACATTGCCATTTTTTCTTGAAAGAGTTAAAGACATCATATTACAGCAATACATACATATCCATATTTATAACAACAGAATTTATAATAGCTAAATCTTGGAGGTGGCCTATATGTCCTTCTACAGATGACTGGACAAAGAAAATATGTTTCTTATACACAAAGGAGGACTCTGCCATAAAGAAGGATAAACTGGAGCCATTTGTGGGAAAATGGATGAACCTTGAGACCATAATTTTAAGTGAAATAACTCAGACACATAAACTTAAATATCACTTGATTTCTCTTATATTAGAAACAAAAAAATAAGTAAATTATAGAACAAAATAAAAGCTAACAGGAAACAGGGACATAAATGTTTTGCAAAAGGGAAGGGGACCAAGACTTGGAGGAAGGAGGGAGAGAATGGAGAGGAAAAGGATGACAAAAGAATTAAAATGTGTTATATACATGTACCAACTCTCCACAAAGAATGTGATCATACCGGAAACGTGCTAATAAAATAATTGCCATTTTTAGATGCTTTTCAGAATTATGATCGTCAGATCCACAGTGATAATTTTAGTGATGATAGTGATACAGCTGCAGTTAATATGCAAGACTTACTACATGACAGGCATTTTCTAAGCATTTTTATTATATAAACCACTTAACTGTCACTACCATGTGATAAAATAGGTAGTGATATTCTGCCCATTTTGATGTACGGAGAAGTAAAGTGACTTCTATAAAAGGATCACAGAGCCAGAGCTGGGATTTGAACTTCAGTACTGAGGATTTGGAACCTGTGCTCTTAATCAGTAAGTCAGCCTGTGTGTCAAGCCATGATCGTTGTTTTTAAGAGATGTTGTCATTAACCTTAATTTACTTTCAGTTTTCTCTTTCTTCTAGAACTTTATTGCATTGTTTAGATTCACTTTGGGAAAATTAGCTGAAGTATCTGTGTCACAGGAGAAAATTCTTGTACATTTCTATTCTTGATTTCTTTGCATCTTTTTTATTTATCTTCTAGTATTTTAAGTGATGATCCAGTAAAGGGGACATTTACCCTCTTTGTCTATAAAATAGGAACTTAGCTGCCTTTCAGATTATATTTGCTAATCATAAAATTCCAGCCTGCCTGGTAAATCACGGCTGAGTCTCAGTAGCAGATCCCTTGTGGGGACTGCGGCCTCCTAAAGACACGCTGTTGTCTGAGGGTGAGCAAGAGCCTCCAGCTTTGCTGCTCTGCCCAGTGTTGGCGTCATCCTAGGCCTCTGCTCTGGCGTTCTCACCATGGGAAGCCCTCACGTACGTGCGTGTTCTACCTTGTTAGGAGTCTCTGATTAAACATACTGTGCTAAGTATACGATGTTTATTCATATATTTGCTAGTTCCTTTTATTGGATTATGACTACATCTTCTAATTTCTCCTTTACCCAAAATAAACCTCTGGTAAAGATAATGAGGACAATACCCTTCTGTTTTATCCCTCTCCCTAGTATATCCTGCCCAGTCAAGTTATACGTACAGCATATGGTTTTCCATTTCACACATTGGTGTGATTGGCATGTGCTGTTTTATCATCTCTCCCCTTCGGTCATCTTCTCACCCATTAGAATACCCATCATTTGTCATTGCAGAGGAACACCACCCCCGTCCTTAATCTAAAACTTGATCCAAGAAACACAAACACCATGTTTTTTAGTTGGAAGCCCAACAGTCACTTTAAGTACACATGAAAGAAATAGCTGGAGTGGAGCAATTGATTTATTTGGATGAAAGGCTAATGTTTCATTTTAAAATGAATGAAACACATGACCTCTATATCCTTGCAATTTGCTATACAATGGGGTTATGTTCCCATACAATTTTTTATTAAAAACAAGTTATTTTAGGCTTCAGTTTTCCATTATGGAAAAGAATAGGAAAACTTTTTGGCTGTCAGACAAAATTGCAGAGGATAAATGTTTTAAGGTAAATGTGAACTTTCAATGAAGCCTGACATCCCCAAATATGGATCATAATCAGAAGTCCAGCCAGGGCCATCAGAACATTTTCTGATGTGCAGTGGTGAGGACGTACAGATACATAATATGGTCTTCTTTTGGCTGAAAAGGGCAGAAAATAATCATATGTCTGTCGATGGTCTGTCCTTGTCTTGAACCACTCCTGTTCTAAAGGCAGATTAATGATAAAAGTTTTGGGATTATTACTCTGCTAGAAAAAGACTGAAACATGTGTGCTAGGATTGGAGACAAGATTTATTGTAGAGTACTTTGGAAATCAACATTCTTTGTAAGGCATCGACACACATTTTGAGCATAGATGTAAGACACAGAAATGTTCAAGATTTCCACAATGATTGGAGTGGCTGATTGACATTATAATGGATAATTATTAACCTTTTTTTATACTAACACCTGGTCCCATGTTTCAGATAGCAGACACTGAAAACTGAAAGACTCCACTTCCATGGTCTCTACTTGCTTTCAAGATATTAAATATATTGAAGAAAAGGGTTTGGAGTATCGTCTATATCTATAAGGCAGTGATCAACTTGAGTGTGTTAACAAAGGCAGTCATTATAATTCAGTCCATTTTGTCTTTGAGGCTGATAGGAGACAACAGAAATTTACCATATTATCTTTCCAATAGTGCCAGCGATAGTCTTTTTCCTAACTGGCTGCACAACAGAATCAACTAGTGTGCTTCACAGTCCTGGACCTCAGTAGAATTTCTTGGGTACAACTTCGGATCATCTTCTTTTTAAACCTCTAATGAATTAGTTTCAGAATCACTACTCTGTGATGCTTAGTTCAATGTTTTGTACTCAGACAACATTCCCTAGGACTGACTTGCTTTCAGCATATTTGAAAGAGAAGACAAAATGAAAATTAAACTCAACTGTGTATTATTCCTTCACGTTAGCTCTGTTTTTAAATTTTTTTGAAATTTACTTCTCTTCAAAATTTTTGTTTTAAAGTACAGATACATCTGAGAGTAGTGGTATTCGATACCAGTAATAGTAATAATAATCACTTAAACACAATTGGTGACTTTGCTTGTTTTCCTTTGTTTCTGTCTTCTGCTGCTCAAACTGGTCTACTGACCTGCTCCCTGAAAACATGGCCATGTTCCAGTTTTCAGACTAATTGAGATGTGGAAGAGGAGGCATTTAATCAATCATACCACGGGCAGCTCTGAGTCTGCAGTTGCTCAGGGCTGACCCATGAAAGGAGATGATGCTTTCTTGCTAATTAATTGAGGGCTGGTGACTGAGTTGCTCTTAAAGTTAGTCCCTTTCTGCAGCTGCATATCTGTCCATATATCATAAATTCAGGGAGGTTTTCAAAAACATATGTTTCTTTGGCTCCACCTCCTTCAATGCTTGCTCAGAATACCTGGAGAGGGACTGAACAATTTACGTGTGTTTCTCAATTCACAGATACTGGTATTCACCAGTTTTAAATGTTTAGCTTGCTGAATTTTGTCAACTTTGTATAGTGATGTAAGCACCTTAGTGATCTTGATAGAGGACATTTACATCACTGCAAAGCTTTCCCCTGTGCCTCTCTGTAGCTTTTCCTCTCCAGGCCTGGAAAGAGGAAACCAGTGATCTGCTTCCTGTCATGACACTTTTTCTAAAATTTCACATAGAGGAAATCATCTAGAATGCAGTCTTTTGTGTCTGAGTTTTTCAGTTGGCCAGCACTTTCGAGATTCACCCATGCTGTCGTGTGTATTCCTAGTTTCCCATTTATTGTTGAGTAATATTCAGTGGCATGGATGTACCCAATTTCCTCATCCATGCACCCAGTAATGGACATCTGTATTGCTTCCAGATTGTGGCTATTCTGAATAATGCTGCTTCTATGCACATTCATGTACGAAGCTAGTATGGACTTGTACGTTCAATTCTCTTAGGACAAATTTAGAGGTGAGATTATGGATCATAAATGTTTGATACATTTAACTTTATAAGTTACTTTATAAAATGTCTATTTTCCAAAGTGGCTATACAATTTTTCAGTTATTCCAGCAATATACAAGAGTTTCAAATCCTCCACCAAAATAGTATTGTCAGTCGTTTTACTTTTAGCTCTTCTAGTGGGTGTATAGTGGCATCACTTTGTGTTTTTAATTTGCATTTTACTAATGACTAGCAATGTTAAAGGTTTTATGTACTTATTTGCCATTTTAATATCTTTTGGTGAAATATCTTGTACACATGTATTTCCATTTGTCACTGAATTGTTTGCCTTATTGTTAGAGAAGTTCTTTATAATATTTGAACAGAATTCATTTAACATGTATGAGGTGTGATTGAAACTGCAGTAAATGTTTAAACTTTTAAAAAATTTATTACAGTAAAAGACACATTGTCATGCATCCTGCTCAAAATACTCCTGCTTCCTTTGAACGCATGTATCTCATTGTTCTTGCCACTTTCTGAAGCAGTTCTGGAAGTCTTCTTTCATGAATATTTTTAGGTGAGCTGTCATGGATGCCTCAATGTCCTGAACTGATTCAAAACATTAATTTTTCATGGTTATTTTGACACTGGGGAAGAGCCAGAAGTCGCTTTGTGCCAGATCCAGTGATTAAGATGGATAGAGACATACTGCAATGGTTTCACGTCTGCTTTTTAGTGAATGGCACTTAGCAGCAGCATTTATTATATTTTTTATTGCACCTCTAAGCACAATGATGAAAGAGGACTTCCAGAACTGCTTCAGTAAGTGGCAAGAATGGTGGGATAAGTGTGTTGGAATGGAGGAGGAGTATTTTTTTTTTTTTTCCTTTTGTGGGTACTGGGAACCGAACTCAGGACCTTGTGCTTGCTAGGCAAGCGCTTATGCCACTGAGCTTTATCACCGGCCCAAGGAGGAGTATTTTATAGGGTATTAATGGCAATGTATCTTTTAAAAAGATTTTTTATTAGTACATGTTTGCAGTACATGATGATTACACTCATTGTAGGGAATTGGTACATGTACATAACACATCTCAATTCTTTTCTACCCCTGCCCCCCACCCCCTTTTTTGCCAATATCAGATTCATTTATTTATAAGTCCTTATAAAGTTAATTATCATATATACAGATTAACAACCAGATTAATAGTCCAAAAAACATATAAAACACATAAGCATTACACTAAATAAAGATAGACTTTTAGATACATTGTTCATGCTGGATTATAAAAACTTTTTCTTCTCCTTTTTCATCTGTCTCTTATATTTCACTTTATTTATATATTGAGTTTTTCATATAAGGGAAACCATGCAATATTTAAGCTGCTGTTTGATTTACTTCACTTAACATTATGGTCCCAAGGAAGTATTTGTTTTCCTAAAAATGACTCCTTTATCCTTCTTTATGGCAGGGTAGTACTCCATTGTATATAAATTCCACAATTTCTTTTTTATTTTATTTAAAAAACCACAAAATTTCATAATCAAATAATAAGAGAATAACAGTAGTTATTAAAATGTATATTGTTACCTTCAAACTAGTTACTCAGAGTATAAGACATAGACCAATAAGATTTTCTTATAAAAAAGAAACAGATAGGGGCTGGTGAGATGGCTCAGCGGTGTAAGCGCCTGCCTGGCAAGCACGAGGGCCCGAGTTCAACTCCCAGAATGCACATATGAAAAAAGGGCCGGTGATATCGCTCAGCGGCACGGGCGCCTGCTGGCGCGCGAGGTCCTGAGGTTGACCCCCCGTACCCACCAAAAAAAAAAAAAAAAAAAGAAAAGAAACAGATAATAACACAAAATTTTCTTTTCAATGAACTAAGATAAACTAGTAGTATAAATGAAACCAGTTGCACATATATTGAAATATTTTTGAAACAGTGGGATTGTATTTTGTGGAAGTATTTGAACTCCCTGCTTCCTAATATATATCTGTATCTATATCTATCTATCTATCTATCTATCTATCTATCTATCTATCTATATAATATATAAGGGAATCCATGTATTATTTGAGCTTGTGCGTCTGAGTTACTTCATTAACATTAGATTTCTCAAGTTGCATCCATTTACCTATGAATGATTCAAGTTTATCTTTTTTATGGCAGTGTAGTACTCCATTGTGTATAAATTCTGCATTTTCTTTATCCATTCAACTGTTGATAGTATCTTTTATTATAATAAATTTTTAAAAACTTAAATGTTCTTTATATATTTTGATCATATATATGTGTGTATATATATTCTCTATATATGTATCTGAAATTTTAATTTTGTTAATTGTGGATGAAATTGATGAGGTCCTACTTTTGACAAAGTGTAGCAATCAAATTCTTCTTTTATGGTATAATTTTTGTTTACCTACTCCAATATCATGCATATTTTTGTGAAAGTTTTAGAATTTTTGTCCTTACATTAAATATATGATTCATTCTGACTAAATTTTTGAGATAAGGATGACATTTCTATTCATATCCAGTTGCTCCAGAACATTTTATTGAAAGGACTGTTATTTCCCCATTGAAATAACTTGTTGATATGTTGAAAACATTTGAATATTTTTGTTTTATGAGACAGGGTCTTGCTCTGTAGTCCAGGCTGGCCTTTAACTCACTATGTCACCTGGGCTGGCCTCAAACTTGCGGTGATCCTCCTGCCTCAGCTTCTCAAGTGTTGGGATTACAGCCGTGTACCACCACATCCAGCTTGAAAACAGTTGAATATTTACCTGTTATTCCCAGGTTTTCCCTCCCTGCTGTACAGCCTAGAGACCACCACACACAGTCACATGGGTAACTTTGTTCATCTCTTGGTTTTAATTTTCCGAGAAATCATATATGTAGCTTTTTCTTAAAGTAACAAGTATGTGTAGGTCCATGCGTCTTCATAATTTTCTACCCTCCTTCCTTACTTTAGATTATTTGAAATTTTCCAGAATTCCATTTTTTTTCTATTTTTGCCTTACTCGCTATGATTCATTGTTTTATGAGTAGATCTAGGGTTTAAAATATACTTCTTTAAATTATTATTGTTCTCTTTAAGAATATTATACCACAACGTATAGTATAGGAACTTTATAGCAGTATGCCTCCATTTATCTTTCCTGATCTTTGATTCTATTATCATCTATTTCCTTTTTATATTATGAAATTCAAAATATATTATTAATATTTTGCTTATATGCTTAATTATTTAAGAAACTAAAATAAGGAAAATTATCTCCTGTATTTATTAATATAATTACTATTATACTTTCTTCATTTCTTTGTGTAGGTGCATATTTTCATCTAGATTATTTTCTTT
Organism: Erethizon dorsatum; assembly: GCA_028451465.1. NCBI lineage: Eukaryota > Metazoa > Chordata > Mammalia > Rodentia > Erethizontidae > Erethizon > Erethizon dorsatum. The sequence goes on from CM051823.1 coordinate 150,256,390, forward strand.
CTGCCTGAAGAACTTTCTTTAACATTGCTTGTGGAGCTGGTCTGTTGAGACAAATTCTCTCCTTGATTTTGTTTGCAAATATTTTTCATTTTCTCTTAATTAAAAAATTCCCCCCAATAGAATTTTATGTTGATATTGTATTATACTCTCAATACTTCAGATATATTACTTGATAATATTTTCACTTGCACAGTTTCTGATGAGATATCTGCCGTAATTCTTATCTTTGTTCTCATAAGATATGTTATTTATTATCTCTGATTGCTTTTAAGTGTATTTCCTTATGACTAATATTCAGTAATTTGATTATGATAGTCTTTATCTGATTTTCCTTTTAATTTATGTGGCAGGAGTCTTTTGAACTTTTTTATATAAAGGGAGTTATAGAATTTTAAAATCAAATTTGGAAAACCATTGATCATTATTTCTTCACTTTTTATTTCTATCTTTGATATACTTTTCTTCCTGTCTGAAACTTCAGTTAAATGTGCATTTGACTGCTTGATATTTCTATACAGGAAAATTCTGTTTCCTTGCAAATTAAACCTACTATTGAGTAGATTTTTCATTTTGTTTATTGCACTTTTCAATTCCAGTATTTCCTTTTTGTTCTTCTTTTCTATAACTTCTATCTCTTAATTGATATTTTCTATTTAATTAGAGATTGTCATAATATGTCTTAATATCATAATATCATCAACCATAACTTTTTTAGTTATGGTTTTCTTAGATTTTTGAACATATTTTTATAAATACTTTGGAGTCTTTGTTATAGCTGACATCTAGTCCATATCACAGGCATTTATTATGTTTCCTTTTTAAATGTGTGAGTCACAGTTTTCTGTTTCTTTGAATATCTTACCAGTTTTTATCCCCTGAGATACCCAGTCAGAGTTCTAGCTCTAGTCGATAACAGATGTGTTCAAATATTTCAAAAATTTAGTCTTTCTCTGAGATCCTTAGAGATGACCTTGTTATCTGCACATTTTAAAACAATCCTGAACTTTGAAAAAAAAAAACACATCTGATATTCTATTTTAGTCATTTTTACACTTTTCTCCCTAGTAGTAATTTTCCCCTAGCACAGATATATTCCCTAGAAATTGCCTTAGGCAATTTTCCCCCAAAATGTAGCTACAACTTCAGGGATTTGTGGAAACACTGCACAGTACTCAGGGAGTATCACCTCAAGAGTTTCTGGATTTGGCATATTTTTCTAATAAGGAAATATATATTTTTCCTTCTTTGCTTATCAAATATATAGCACATTGAATACTTATTAACATTTTTTCTCTGTGGAGATTGCAAACCTAGTTAAAAGCACAAGGGCTCTAGATTGGCAAAAATTGTCTCGAACAGTGACTTCCTTTCATGTTTGCTAAAGAAAAATATGGTAAATTATTAAGTCAGTGTAATGATTTTGGTTACTATCTCTGGTTGGAAAAAATTACTTTGTTATAAAATCATTTAATGAAGCTTATAACTTTCAAAGGATAACAAAGAATTTACTAACTATGGCTTTCTGTGAAAAGAGGAAGGTGTTTGCTGAGCCTAACATTCTGTAAAAAAAGTGCTTTGAAATGCAAATAGTTTTCACCTAAGTTCTTGTCATGTGTTCAAATTCACTCAGGTTGCTGCTCCTACAAGTCAAGTTCTTGCTTACTGTTTGCTGGAATTGCAGATTTCTTGCCACATGAGCCCCTCTGCGGGGCAGCTCATATAGCTTTTTGTAACCTAATTCTGCAAGTGCTATCCTGTTCCTTTCCCCGTATCTTACTCATCAGAGTAAGTCACGAGGCCCACAAGTTCAAGGGGGAGTGGACTGCTCCGAGGGAATGAGTACCAGGAAGCAAGATTCCCTTTGAAGATGTCTATTACAGTAGTATAAACAGAACCACAGTACTTGGCCTTGCAGTTCACTTTTTCTGGATAAATGAGTTTAGGTTTTAGTCATTTTATGGTTTTGAGGTTTTGCTAATGAAGTTAAAGCAGGAATCAGGAAAACTTTACATGACACCTTTGGAGGATGTGAGTACCCTCTGCTAGTTCTACCACTTGAGTTGTCCTAGATTTGCAGTAGATTCTTATCAAAAATCTTTGCTCTGTCTAATAGCCATCAATTTAAAAAGTTTCAGCGAGGTCTTTCACCATTTATTCAAACCTACATGTGTGGATGTTGTATTTATTGTATTATCTGTAGGGTCTTGAATAGTAGTATAGTAAAAACAGGAACATTTTGCTTTGTTGAAGTTGGTTTGGCTTTCTAGAGTTTTCCCCAAAATTGTAAATAGTAAAAATACAACAATACAATGCATATAAGTATAAATTCAGAAACCCATCTCATAAATTGAAAATATTCTCTTCTGATTAATTACGAAATTTTTCTTTTAGAGTCGGTACTGGAGTATTCAAGTCTTCACACACTATTTCTGTGTTAAAGAAAATAATATATGAATGGTATCCTTTTGGTGGATAGAAAAGGCCTAAGGCCTTTCCAATGGATGGCTTGGTATATATTACAGTAGATTTTTAAAATACACTGGTCACATTTCTCAGATGATACTATAACTCTTGATTTATCTAAACTTATATATTAGCACTGTTGCATTAAAAAAAAAAACCTCTAACACTCTTTCCTCATTTGTAAAGAAAGGTAGTAATGTATAAGTATAGCACATATCTCACCAGTCATTTTGATGATTTAGTGGTACAATGTAAGTATGATAAGGCACGGCCTTTTTGAGCTCTTTGCTGGATCACTAGACCCCATATAATAGAGCCCAGCCCTTAGTATTCAGTGCATACCTGATATCAAATATATGTCCAAGTAAGCACTTGACACAAAATAAATGCTCAAAAAATGTTGACAAGCGTGATTATATATTTAAGAGGAAAACAGATTTCTGTAGGAGTCAGCAAGAGCTCTTTAACTGGAAATAAGCAAGCAGAAGTAACAGAACCATTTGTCAGGAACAGGAAGGGACTAATAAGTGAAGTGATTTATTGGTTTTCATGACGGTAAGTCATAAAATAACTGCTGTTTCAGAATTGATGAATTAATAAGCCTACCTTTATTTGAGGACTGAAGAACATAACTAATTTGAATATCTGTCCATGGGCTTCTCTGGACGAGTAGGATAAAGAAAGACTCAGATCTTGAGCTCTGTAATTTGGGTTTACTTCACTTGATTCTACCTCCTCTGAAATCAGTAGCTCAAAATTCTTTGAAAAAAAACTGCTCATTTTCCTTCAAAATAACTTAAATATTGTAGTTCATTCAGATTTTCTAAGCAACAATGTTATTATATCTACTGTATATCAAAGTAGTTGATTGATTCAATAAACTCTTAGAAGAGATGATTAAATTTTTAAACTATTATTTCTCTAAATTACCAATAAATTATATCAAATGATTATTCTAACAGAATAGTTTTGAATAGAAGCTATAATAGAAATACTGATATTTTAACCCCAGCTTCTCCATTGGTGCTAATTGAATAAGTTATTTACCCTTTCTACAACGTAGTGCCAGGTTAGCATGTACCATGTTCTAGCTCTTGTAACCTAAATGAGTACAATGGAATTTAAGTGCTTAACAGGGCATGCCATTAGAATAATACACATTATTTGTAAGTTTAGTCTTATTGAATGGATTCAGACTGAGGTTTGTTCTACAAGCATTAAGCAGTTGGCCTCAAATCTGTGTTATTTTCTTAAACTGAGCACTAAGAAAAGAAGCAGCCAAGTGAGTCCTCTATGTGTGACCTTTAGACCATTGTTCCAATGTGTGTTTTCCACATCTTGACCTGGTGGAGTAACAAGAACCGACACACATTCCCAGAGTAACTTTCTCTGACAACCCACAGCAGGCTAGAATAGAGTAGAGTAAAAATTAGACTCTCTTCATTCTCTTTCTGCTTAATATGTCCTGAAAATAGATTGTAAAAATCAAATTTTATTTCTTTTCCCTACAATACTATTAATGGATGCTATTAAATGTGTATTTTAAATATTTGACTTTGATTTTTCTGTGACGCTCAATGTATGTATTTCTTCCTATGCTTAATATTTCTAGATTTCTAGTATTCAGTTTCACAATTTTTATATCACTAAAATTTGGCATTGATGTTTTTGTAACTATTTTAAACTGGATATCTTATAAGTAATATTTTGCAAAATGAATTCTATTCTTTTTTCAGTTATCATTATTTACATTTCATCTCTTCGATCATTGAATTTACTTCACTGCTCCTCTTGATAAATGCATTATTAAAATTATTACTTGGCCATTTCTTGACCCTGACTTGAAAATGTGTTTTAAACAGAATTGTAGCCATATACCCAGAACCTAATTTCCCTTAGTATTAACATCTTATATTCATAAATTTCATTTGTTAGAATTAGCAAATCATTATTGATACTTTATCATCAGTGAAAGTCTATATCAATATTTTATTCAGATTTTCTTAGTGTTTACCTTATGTCCATTTTCTGTTCCAGGATACCCTATTACACACATTTGTCACATATCAATAGATTCGTCTTTCTGTGACAGTTTCCACATTTTCCTTGGTTTTGATGACCTCAACAGTTTTGAGGAGTACTGGTCAGGTATTTTGTAGAACATCCCTCAACTAGGACTTTTCTGAGATTTTTTTTCTTATGCTTAGAATTGGGATATCTATTTTGAGGAGTAAGACCACAGTGGGAAAATATCCTTCTCATCACATCAGATCAACATCCTGTATTACTGTTGATAAATAAGATGACCTTACACATCTACTTTTTCTATTGTTTTTTTTTTTAAAGCAATTTGCTCACCTGAAGACTCACTTGGATACCAAGTGTCTATGCAGATATATTGTATCAGGATTGGGATTATGTGCTCTAGACCCAGTTTCCTACTATTTCATTATGTACATAATGCACTGGTACTAATGAGGATGAGCTGGGCAACCAGCATCCCTGTGATTGACTCAATACCATCAGTCCACTGAGGAGCTGGTGGGTGACAGTGGGCATGGGGAGCATGAATTTAGTGCCTTGGAAGAGAGTCCTGTAAAAAGTAAACAAAAGTTAGGTTCTACATATATGGAGACTCTTTATCCTGGAAGAAATCCTTTTTCAGGTATGAAGTAAAGTACCAGACTACAAACTACTAGAGAATCTCAAGTATACAAATGGAAAGAAAGGAATATATCAAAGAAAAAAGCCAACACTCTCGTGTACCCATGTATTCTCTAGACTAACACCTGGGAGTTCAACCTGCGCCGAGGGCAGCACGGCTAATTTCAGATGCCACTGCCTGCAGTGAACTGGCTGCCTTCCACAGGACAAGGCTGGATGGGACTTACCGCGAGACGATTTTATAGTTTCAGCTGAATACTTGGGGGAGGGAGTGGACTGGTGCAGGCAGTGCAAACAGATTGAACACTCTGCTCATTCATTTTCCTCAGAGGAAACTGAAGACAGAGTGGCCCCTGCTTAAACTGTACGGAATCAGACTAATGCCCAGAATTAGACCCCTTGATTTTTCTATTCTTTATTCATTGTACCTTACAAGAGCTTTTGAAAAATCTCCACAAAACATTTATATTTTCTGTCATTCCTTAATCTTTTAATCATATTCATTTTATACAGATATTAATTTTAATAATATAAGACCAAATCATACAAGGGCTTTGATAGATTTTATTATTGCTTATGTTAGATGTCAGATTTTCCAATGAAGTATTTGTTTATTTTCATTGATTGTGAAAGGTAAAATTAATCTGTGGTTTATTTCTACTGATTATAATTCTACTAATTATTTTACAAGAGGGAAAATTAGTCTCACTGATTCTTATATTATGAAGTTATACTTATGGAGATTTTTTTTTTTTTTTGTGGGTACCGGGGATCAAACTCAGGACCTTGCGCCTGCAAACTGGCGCTTGTGCTGTTGAGTGATATCACTGGCCCTTTTTTCCTTTGTATGTGGGTACCAGGAGTCGAACTCAGGACCTTGTGCTTGCCAGGCAGGCGCTTATGCCGCTGAGCCATCTCACTGGCCCCAAGAGATTATTATTTTTTAACAGCAGAACAAAACATGTATGTGTATATCCCTTACATACAAAGTCAGTTAGATCTTAAGAGTTCTTGGGGGTATTATAGGACATGTAATAAATATTGTGTATGGTGGTAACTGATGAAATATTTTTCTACCCATTCTATAAGAACTAACAATCTCTTCTGTTTCTGTCTTAAATAGGATTTGCAACTTTTCTCATTTTCACTCTTTAAATCAGAATAGACTGTAGCAAGCAAATGTCATGAACTTATACTTTATTAAAATTGGTTTTCTTCAGAGGATTTTTATTAGCTTCTCATAGTTTACATACATAGTTTCCAACCCGTAGTCCAATTGTTGTTTTAACACACTGTGCTTTAGGTTTAGAATGATGAAGGTTCTCTGTTATGTGACCTGAAGCAAAATTGAGTACTGAATAAGAACTTGCTTTCGATGAATATTTTACAAAAGAAACCCTTCTGGTTAGCTCTCAGCATAATGGCAGAAGATAAGATCTTAGTTTAACTAGAAATAACCTTGCCTTAGTCCATTTCTTGTTACCATAAAATATACTGGAAGCTGAGTCATTTATGAAGAAAAGGCGTTTATTTAGCTCATAGTTCTAGAAGCACAAGAGTATCCCACTGCATATCTCAGCTCCTGCTGAGGCCTCACTCTGCATTACATCATGGCAAAGAAGAGGAAAGGGGAAGACGGTGTGTGCAGGAGTCGTCTGTGAAAGACCACGGCGATGTACCAGGCTGTTCTCATCAGAACTAATCCAATCTCAAAGAATAACCAGTCCATGGGCCGGTGAGATGGCTCAGCGGCGTACGCACCTGCCCGGCAAGCGCGAGGGCCCGAGTTTGACTCCCGGAACCCACATATGAAAAAGGGGCCGGTGATATTGCTCAGCGGCACAGGCGCCTACTGGCGCGCGAGGTCCTGAGGTCGACCCCCTGGTACCCACCAAAAAAAAAAAAAAAAAAAAAGAGTAACCAGTCCTTGAAAAAGACATTAATCCATTCATGGGGGAAGGTTTCTCATAATTATCAACATCTCTTAAGGCCCCCACCAACTCTCAATGCTAACATACTGGGGAGCAGGACTCAACATGAGTTTTGGTGCGAAACAAATCATATTCAAATCATAGCAAATCTCAATGTGATAACACACTTAAAACCTATAGGATTATAAGGTACATAATTATTAGAGAACATCTTCTGAGGAGCATGTAAGCCAAGAAAGGGATGTCACTATTGTCACTGCTCATCAGCCAAGCATAATTTGTAATGGTACACCTCAGGCACACAAATAGATGTGTGGCACACATGAATAACAAATGCATTTCAGCAAGAGATTGCAGTGAATACAGAATGAGCTCATAAAGAGACTAGGAAACTTGAAATGTTCACACATAACTTGCCACCTCTTAAAAAAAAAAAACAAAACAAAGCAAAAAATCCACAAACTCTCCAAAGAGTAATGGTGAGAAATGAGGTGTTGGAGGCACTGAATAATGAAGGCTTTGTGATAATTTCAGTTCACTAAACAAAATATGTCTTATGTCATCATCTGAACATGTGAACATATCCAAGATTATGGAGAAAGACCAAAATAACTTTCAGTCTTCAAGTGAGAAAAGAAGATGAAAAAAGGAGATGTATATTCCTGACTATGCTGAGCAGAAGTTTACTCTGCTGATCACTGTTGGATTCTCAGTGCAGCTATGGCGCTACACTACAAAATCATTGCTGAGTGACTTTCGATGGAAGAGTTTCAGCAAAGAACTGAATAAGGGGAGAATGTTGGAAATGTATAGGTTGTTTCAAAATATCATTATAGTTGAAGCTGTCAGTTTCTTGCTTCTACAAAACCAATTAACAAATACAGTGTCTCACCTTTGTCGGTTGTGCTGAGGACTAAAATCTGAATCTAGTTTCAGGTGAGCAGAAGAGATGGGTATATTTTGGGTTATGATGATTGACAGTGAAAATCAATATGTAATCATTTTTCAGTAGGAGCTGTTAAACAAGTAGAAAGGTAAGAATGTAGTTAGTAAGAGAATGTAAGATTGTTTTTGGAGCACAGAATAATAGAATTATAAGGGTAAAAAAGAAGCAAAGAAATCAATAAAAAGGAAAAGTGGAATGGGGTAGCTATTTTAGTCTTAAAAATGTTGTGGAAGATTGTGCCAAGTATTTCCACAACTTACCCAAGAAACTTTCTTTTATTTATTATTATTATTATTTTTTTTTGGTATCAGGAATTGAACTCATGACCTTGCGCTTGCCAGGCAGGCGCTGTGCCTCTGAGCCATATCCCTGGCCCAAGAAACTTTCATTTTTTTGAAGATAAAGCAAACAGAATGGCTCTAACATGCACAATTATTGATCTATTTTGCTGTTAGAGACTGAAACCTTTTGAATCACATCTCATTTTCATAGGCTACACCTTAAAATTTTATCTATGGCAAACCACAAAGTTTTAGAATACAGGGTTTGCAAATTGACCTATTTCATTAATAAGCAGGAAGACAAGAAGCTTGATTACTAGAATATTTTTTCTCTACCAGATTGTCTCTCCCTGATAAAATGCATCTAGAATTCTCTTTAATAGAATTTCCAAAAGACAGGTGGATGAAACTTTTCCTCTTTTGAATTTCCTTGATTGCAAGACATTAGCTAATTTCATCCCTCAGTTCCCCCTTAGTCAGTTACAGCTGTACATGCCACATTATCTGAATTGGAAATATGCTTTATAAATCATTCATTTGCATGTTGTATTAGAAGAATGGGAGACTCTAACGGCAACAGTTACTTGTCCTTTCTTGATGCTCTTTAAATTAAAATACTTGGCAAACCCTACAATAAAGGTGCTTCAAACTTTTGGATTTTCCACGTAGGATCCATTCTCAGAAAGTCTCCTTAGTTTATTTAAATGGATTGCCATCCCTAGCATTGCAGATTTGCATATCATTTTTTCTCTAGAGCAGAATGAGACTTTGGTAGTTTACACTGTGTAACAATCATGCTAGAGATTAAATCAGTAAATAATTCCACTTTAATCTTTCTGAAGAGACACTAACCAATGACCAAGTATCCTAGACAAACCAAATATCAGTATTTCCATATAAAACTGGTAATAAAAATACCTGCTTTGTCATTTTAATTGGAGTATGAGTTTGGTTACTACAATGGAAAGGAAATTAGCAATTGATCTGAATATATGCGTTTCAGGGGTGATAGTGCAGCTGTAATCCATCAGGTCTTTCAGAGATTTAAGTTTCTTCTGATTTGTTGCCCATCATCCTCTCTGCTATTATTCTCATCAGTAACATCCAAGATGGGTTATCTACATCGTCTATGTTCCAGCCATTAGAAAGAGAAAAGGAATAAGGGATAACTCCTTTTTTTTTGAAGACATGGAAATTTTACAAATCTATCATTTCTCCTTACATACCATTGGTGAAAACTTTGTTAAAATGCCATATTTTGCTTCATGAGGGACAGAAAAATTCATTCTTTTGTCTGGTTGGCCATGGGTTAGTATTATGAACTCTCGTTACGGAACAAGGGGGGGTGGATTTTGTGAGATAACTACCATTTTCTTTCACATGTCCTAGCTCTTAGGATTGAACAGAGGGTCAGATAAAGTGGTTGATGGAGAAAAAATAGACTGTTAGCTGGTGACACAGTGAAAATGGCATGTCTAGTCTTAGAATTACCTCCTAGTACTGGGAGGAAACAAGCTCAGTGTCCTTAAATAAACCCCTGATTGTAGTTGCTATCTATAAAAAGAGACCTGAGCTAACTGATCTCATTGTTCCTTTTCCATGACTTGTGTATAATCTTAAAATTTTTTGGGGGGCCCTTTTAATGAAACTTTGTGATCCTCATGCAGGACCTTAGTGCCTTGGCTGATTGCCTGGTGTTAGCTTTTCTAATTCTATGACTTTCCTTTCCTTAGTCTCTAGTTGGTGGTCCTAATTTCTGTCCTGGCTTCTTCTGTCATTTGCTCATAGCCTAAATACTCACATTTTGATAAATTCTTGTATAGTTTTTGTAAGGATAAGAACACAGTTGAAAATGAGAAGCTATACCTCCGGAAGAATGGCAATAATCAGGGCACTTAGTCTAAATCACAGTTGGAATGGGCAATTAAGTAGGTCTCCTCCCCACTGAGAACCCTGAAGCATTGTGAATGCAGGACCTGGGACATTGCTGGATTTAGCCAGGAATTCAATATTAAAATGGGTCACCTCGGTCATATAATAGCACTTGACAGATAGTAAAAAATGTTTAACAGGATTATCATAAATCTTAAGTTCAGCTTGGGCACTTAGCTGCTATCTTGTTTTAAATCAGTTTGAAAGGTACAGAAGTGAGACAATTAGGATAACAGATTCTTTGAATCAGAAGAAAATGTTAAGGTCATTTCACTCAATTTCCCCTGCAAAACAGAACTCTCTCTCTAATTTCCCAAATGTGTTTTTTCTATTTTTATCTGATGGGAAATGCATACCTGTCAGGGACAGTCTATTGTTCTGTTGCTTACAATACTGAGAAGTTCTCCTATTGTGTGGTGAGTTTTTTTCTTTTTTTTTTGTTTTCAATTATCTATGTGTGGATTATCTCAATTGGGCTTCATGGAATGCAGACAGAATTGACTCAGTTACATTCTCCTGGACTCAGTTTCATTATCTAACACTAAAATACCTGTTTGAATTCAGTTCCATCAACCAAATCTTGATTGAGTCCTGTTGTAAGCAAAGGGCTGATCTCACGTAGCTACGTGTTTTCCATGGTTGGCTAGGTGATGTTATGGTGCAATAAAAAACAACTTTCGCACCTTGTTGGCTTAAGTTCAACAAAAATGTTTTTATTTCCCATGTTATATATCATCTCAAGTTCGCTTCATGTTGTCCTCAAGCTTGATGAAGACTTCCTGATCTGAACGATTGCTGATTAAGAGGAAGCAGGAAAGGTATGTTCAACTAGAGGGCTTCCCTTAAAAACTTGAAGCCAAGAGAAACCACAGCTTGCACTCACATAGCACTGGGTAAGCCTGATCTTAGAGAAGGGAAGTGTAATACTACCATGCATCTGAAAGAAGTGTTCAGAAATGTTCATCCCTCAAGAAATACTAATGAAAAACAATATTTGCTCAAAAAGGGTCGGTTTATTTTTATTCTCATGTGCACAATACAATCACTTCCTCCCAAAGGAGACAACCCAAAGTTCGAATACAAAGACAGCATAAATCTCATGTACCACACTGTCTACATAATAAACAGTATCCTGTATCATGTCTGATATACTCCTTTTTGTCTCGAAGCATATAAATTAAAAAATGTAAGTTAATTTCCCACAGTCAAATATACACTGGCCAAATTAGAATAGGATAACTTCAGCAAATATTCCAGTTTGCAAAGGGAATACTGAAAGATACGTAGTAGATAGTAGTCTGGCTCAGAGCAATTCTGCTTTCCTACAGAGTCATGGATAGGTTACCTTTAGGTTGGAAAAATCCTCGTGCACACCCTGGTTATTCTACCTGGGAAGAGCTCCTTAGTCCTTTGTTCTTTCTGGCTCTCTGAGCGATTCTTTGCTGTAATCCTATGTAGGAACATCTGAAAAATGGGTGTTGGAGACTATGACCTTTCTTCAGGCCTCAGCGAATTTCTAAATCCGCTTTCTGTTTACAGATGGTTGACAGATTAAGGGCTGATTTAGGCATTGATCAAAGCCATCCTCTTTTAATCCACACTGGTGATTTGAAATGGCAGCAAAACTGTGAACAGTTTGTGGGTGTCTTATTTATTTGATTCCAACCAGCACATTGTGTTAGCAATCCCACCCACAGTTCTTTGTGAAACATAACTCTTAAGGCAGCTATACATTCTGAGTCCACGTATCTCTAAATCTTGCTTCATTGTAGACACTTCGAGCCAGCTGAGCTCGGAGGAAGGGGCCACATCATTAAGTTCCATTTCTGGGATGCACACCTTTAGTTAGGCCTCGTGGCGAGACACCTGAATCCCGTCACATAGATTTATACCAGTGCAAAGGACATGTTCTTAATTTGATTCTGCTGTAAGAATAAGTTTCACTTGGCCTTCACTGCTCAATGACTATGAATGTTATCTTTTGCTGTGGAGGCTGGAAAGCAGTTGGAAAGCAGTTGTCTTTATGTTCCTGAATTCAGGGACTCTTTTGATTTCTTTTTCAGTTTTTATTGCAAGCCAGTTAATTTTTTCTGACAAAATTTAGCCAATAGCTACTTACATATGCTACAAATATTATTTCTCTAACCTCTTCTCTGAGAATATGAAGTTCCTGGTGTACATGATCTCCTTATCAATTTATTGTAGATAACAATTTTACCACATGTTTTCCCAGTGTTTAACTTATAATAATTTTTCCCCAACTTAATGCCTAGTTGCTAAGCCAATACCATATAATGTAGTTTTTCTTTGTTATTGTTGTTACAGCTGCCTCCTTTTCTTGAACAGATGTCTATATAAGTCATAATGTTCTAGGTAATTCTCTGGTAACAAACACCTACAAAATTATAATCATATAAACTATAATGATTTATTTATTCTTCATGCTACATGTATATTGGGTTATAGAGATTACATGAGAGTGTCCTCACTTGAAAATATAAGTGAGGAAGGCTTAATATTTTGAACACTACTCAGTAGCATGGCAGGAGAAAGGAAACTTTATAGGCTATTGCTCATAAATAAAATGTCATTTATATTCACATTTCATTGCTAGACAAGTCACATGACCACATCAAGCATAAAGAAGTGCAATATTACTACTAGTATATTCCTAGAAGGAGAACAGAAATTTCAAGTATCAGTATTAACCATGACCCCGTTCCTTTTAATTTCTGTAAAAAATTGACTAATTGTGTTTGAAGTCCAGAAATCCGAGGCTTTGAATATACTAGCTTTTGCACAAGTAACCCCTGAATATGATTCAATTATTCAAATGTTTGCAGGGATAGGATATATTAACCAACTAACTATGATAAAATATTCGTATAATATCTGCTAAATTTTGGAATAAAGAAAAAGTAAATCCTTTGTAAAATAGATCAAGAATTCTGCCTCAATAATTATTTATTTATTAGGGATAGAATGTATTTTATTTTTCAAATGAAGACATTCATGACTCATATCATTTCATGAAGTCTTTGATCAATTAGAATATGCTTCTAATTTTCTCTTTACTTGAAAATGAGTTATGCATTGTTAAGATGCAATTTAAGGGCCCTAGGGTTTTATTAATGTGTCCAGAACAAAAGATTACATTCTTTTACTTACAAGAACTGTACTGCCCAGTAGTGCACCAAGTACCTGGGAGACAAACACATATTTTATCTACAACAACAAGCACTAATGCTTTTTAATTACATGTTTTAATTTCATTAAAATGTGATTTATATTGACTAAAAAGCAAGGAAGAAAATAATTGTAAAACTAGACACAAAAGGTATATATGATTAGCTGTTAAAAAAAACACAATAAAATAAAAGAAGACCAAAAAAAGAGCCAAATGGTGCGCAGAGTTTTTGGAAATCATGTCTATAATTAGGAAAAACAACCAAACAAATATAGGATCATTTGGGGTCTACTAGGATATTTGTACTTATCACTTTTATTCTTATTTTAGTGTTAACAGAAATGTCTCAGAACAATATGGTTGGTTGGTAAAATAGCAAGCCTTCGATCTACACAGAATACTTTCCCTGCAAAATCAAAGTCAGTCATGTTTATCTCTGCACATAATTACCATAGTCATCCAGAGTGTTTGAAAAGAGATTAGAGTGGCCACAAGTCATAGAATTAACAGGAATCTCAAAAACCCCTGTAGTCACTGTACTACCAAGATGCCTGAAACAGCCTTCCTCCAGTTTCCTTTTCTGCAGACATCTTCTCTTTCGGACACATCCTGCACCTTACTGCTGAATCAATCTTTCTGAAAATCCCTCTTTGTCCTTTGATTCCCTATTGTTTATAGGATAAAGTCCAGAGGTTTTGTAGTAGCATTCGAGATTCTTCCCAGGCTTCACAATAATTTCTTTTTGCTTCCAAGAGAACAGCAATTCTCCTTTTTCAGTTTTTCAGTGTGCCACAGACATTTCTATTCTGGAATGCTTTCCCTGCGGTGGCAATCAGAACCTATGGCAGGTGACGCCACGAAGACCCCCATGACCAGAGTTCTAGCCGTAAAATTTACTGTTAGAGCTTTTTGCTCTGCTGTCTCTGGTAACTTCGACATGGATACATTCTGTTTTTATAAAGAGGTGCAATTATCAAGTAATGAAATGGCTTAATGAGCCAAACAATATCTTTTTAAAATTTCTCACAGGACCAAGCTTATAGTTAAGTACTGAAGAGAGGTTAGTTTATTGACCAGGAGACATGGTTTAGTCTCTATCTCCTGGAAATTCATAAATTAGTTCTGTAATCAGACATCCATTTTAGTTTTTCATTCTCTAAAAACAGAAATGCCTTTTAATAATGCTGTCTCTTTCTGCCTCATTTCCACATGACAACAACAACAACAACAAAATCCCTACCTCAATATTTCTTCAGATATTTTACTTCTTAATTGGGTAACACCAAACTTGTTATTCATCAATGTGAGTTAGAATCTCTTGTTATTTTTGAAACATAGATTATGCTTCCATATTCACTAATTTAACAGATCAGAGAAAGAACAAATATTTTCTTTTAGAAAATCTCCTTTGGCGATTGTGATGGGATCTTACCTGTTGAGAACTACTGCTCTGACTCTTAGCAAAGCCTATATTTCTTATGATGTGAAGAAACCAAACTAGTCTGGGTCATTTATTATAACTTTCAACTTCCTTCTTTGTACTGTGTGTTTCACAGAGTAGTTCATAATATATTGGCTTTAGGTATAAAGTATTGGTGACTCCTCCATCAGACATGAGTCTGTCTTATCACCATTATTCTATAGTTCTTTAAAATGTGCTTTATAAACCACTTCAGATAGGAGCATCCAATGATTTTATAAATATGTAAATTATTTGGCTCCACCATAGACTTACTTATTTTCATTTGTACTGATATTTGGAAACTGCTTGTCATAATTATTTTTCTCATTGTTGAGACAAAATACCCAATGCCCAAAGTTAAGGGAGGAAAGGTTTATTTGGCTCACAGTTTGTAGAGGTTTCAGTCCATAGTTGGCTGGCGCCAATGCAGGGTGGCATGGCAGACAAACATCGCAGAGAAGAAACAGTTCATGGCGGGCAGAAGGTAGCAAAGCAAGCAAGGGAACTTAGCAGCTTCTTTCTCCCCCTTTTATACTATATGTAGGCTACCAAGATTAGGGTGGTGCCAAACCAATCAGTGGACTGATTTAGTAATCACCCAGCCTTAATCCTAGCATCACACACTGTAGATTCAGCCACCTCTGAAAAAGGCCCACCTATGACTGCATGAGGACTTGGGACATCGAGACCCAAACCATAACACCACTGTAAACCACTGTTAACTGTTGTATGATGTAATCAGGCATATCACTCATAACAAACCTAAATCATACAGTCGTGAAAACTCATAGGAGAATTGGGAAAGAATGAATAATTGCAGCACATTTATTTAATTTGGTCATTATGTAATTTAAGATGTAGCTAAGCTTATAGATGATCCAAAAATCCCATCATTTAATGAGACAGAAACTTGAATCTCTCTCACCGAAGAGTCCAGAGGTGAGTGGTTCAAAGCCGTAGGGTAATTGTGCCCCATAAGATAATCTGGAGATTTAGGGTGGGGACTTATCTCTATCACCTGAACATGTGGCTTCTTTCTCTCAGCTCAAGGTGACTGCCCCAGGAGGTGGGGGAGATAGCAAGGAAACAGCCTGTCACTTCCTCTGGTGACCCACTGACATGTGTTTAGTCTTTGCACACTCACACCTCACCGGTGTTTAAATTATATCAGTTACTTCTTTATATAATTCCTTTATATAATCTGCCATTCCTTTATATAATCTGCCATTCCTTTATATAATCTGGCATTCTTTTACGAAAATAACTTGATCTGGCATAGTTTTCTCTTGCCAAAGCTTTTCCAATTGTTCTATGAGCTTTCCTTTGAGGCCTTCCTTTATTTGTAATCTTCTGCTTTACTTTTTCAGGAATGTAGTTCACTGTGTGGACTGACTGAGTTTGCTTCTTCTTCCCCTTCTGAAGAACAGCACGCAATGCTCTGCTTTCACCCCCTTTCAAAGGCCTCCTCTGCACTCTCAGGGAGCTTGCAGCTCCCTAACATCCCCCGCTGACTCCAAAGTGCCAAGAAACTGTATTAAAGACGCCATGTTGGTTCGCTTATGTTTAGCTATTGCACAAGCCTCTGTTCCCTGGCTTTTTGCCCTTGCATCTTATCACATTTTTCATTTGTCCATTGAACATTCAGTTGTTGAAAATGTAGGCTATACAAAACTACTGTACCGGAATTTGGGAATGGAGAAATTGTCTCTTCCCATAAAGTGACTATAATGTAGCCACGGAGACCGAAGCTATATCAGCATGTACAATAATGTTACGAGTGTTGAGTTCAAAATATAAATAAGCATAATGCAATCATTTGAAGTTCAGAAAAATGACAAATCCAAAGCTCTTGCTTCTTAATTGTTGATTTTTTGGTACATAACACTGTTCTATTATTGCTTTTCCTATTTCACTTAAATAAGGAATCTTTTCCATTAAGTTTTGTTACCTTTTAAACCTTAATATCCTTAATCTGGTTCCTATGCATGTGGACTATTTTCCTGTTTTCCTCAGTGACTTGGCCTGCTTTCTACTCTTTGTGAGATTCAGTAGTTTTTTGAACCTGTCGCAGCTCTGGGTGGAGCCACTGACGTGCTGCTGCTTTTCCTGTCCATATTCCTGTAGAAATTCTGATTCTGATTTTCACCTAAGTGTAAACTCAGTGCAGTGCCTGATCTGCTCTGTGAAGTCTCTTCCCCCTGAGGTATTCTTCCGTCCAAACGCTTCCTATAAGCACCTGAAACTCGGGAACTTCAGGCTGCTCTCGGACTGCTCAGCAAAGTTAAAGACCCTTTCCTATCATTATTGTAATACTTTTTATGTTAGAGTCCTTTGTAAAGCTCAAAGTCATTTCTGCTCCTCTCGTTTTATTAAGGATAAACTGATCTAAGTGAAATAGAAGATTTGATTGCAGTGTTATGGTTCATAGAAGACAGTATTTAAACCCAAATGTTCTGAGTTTAGGCTTCGTGATCCTACTGTATTCTCTGTGTAAGAAATGTTTTGGCTCTTTTGTGTAAGTTTATATTTGCTGTGAAAATTTTCTTTGTTTATCTTCCATTAAGGTATGGTAAATATTTATTCTTTATACTGTATTAAGTATCAGAAGTAATCTAGAGAAAAATTAAGCTATATGGGAAGAAACATGTAAGTTATATGCAAATACTATGCCATTGTATATAAAAGGCTTGAATATCTGCAGATTTGGGCCTTCACTGAGGTCCTGGAAGCAATTCCCTGCCCATACCAAGGACCAAGTGTGTGTGTGTGTGTGTGTGTGTGTGTGTGTGTGTGTTGTGCCTGTGTGTAGCTGTCTGTGCATCTCATACCTAATTGCCTTACCTGTCACTACATTTTGGGATTTAGTGTTTGAAAACTACTGTTTTCTGTACCTGGTAATTAATGCTCCTTTTTCTGCCAGTCAGACAGGTTGCTTGGCACAGTAGGGTAAATAGATCATCTTCCTTCTGTCATGAGCTTTTTAAGATTTTTTTGCCCTTAACTCGGAAGGGTCTTTTATATATGAATAAATGTTCCCACCTTTAGCAAAAACTTCTTTTCAGATTGAAGTAATTAGTAACAAGTGTGCTGGTATAATTGGTTACATCTTCCCAATAGAATTTAAAGAAAGGGCCAGCTTGGGTAGCTGCTGGTCTCTGCTGCCACTACCAAGCTTTGGGTTGTTAATTAAAAAAAAAAAAAGTTATTTGAGTACAATGGTCTAGGCATTGTTCTAGGTTATAAAGATACAGGAGCTATGCAGAGTTAGCAGGTGGAAGAAGGAGGTTCACTGGGGGTTCAGAAATGCACACCATCTGCATACTGTAGCCAGTCCTCGACAGGCAAGTGAGACTCTGCCCTTTTCTTCAACGTTGGAATTCTGGAGTGGTCATCGGCTTTGTGAGAATTAGGTCTCTATCAGTTGATATTCTCTCACAAAGCCTCAGATGAACTTCTCTTCCACTTTTGTCCTTCCCACACCTGTTGCCGTGAACGGCTGCCCTCTCATCCTTTCTGCGGTCCTGCGGAACACAGGGAATCTGTCTACTTGCATTCTCGGTCCTCGCTGTCTTCAGTGGCCTAAACCCTAATTTCTCTCCCGGTTGACACTTACAGTACAATATATAAACCTGCTCAAATGCAAGTCATAAAAATAAAAGCAAAATAATAATAACAGCAAAAGAACAAAAGCATTTTTTCCAAAGCCATGGCTTTTGCGGGAGAGGCAGCACATCTACATCTGTGTTTCTGTACTGCTGTCCCAGCTCACTCTTCTGATTGCAATCAGGCTCTTGGTGCTCTGTGCCCGAACTCGTTCTAGGAATGACTTCCTGGTTGTGACAGCCAACAAACACTTCCATTCTTGTTTATTTGCTGCTCTGAGAATCTGCCACTGTTAAATACTCTTTTTCCAGATTCCATTCTCTCTTCTTCCTGTTTCCTTTGTTCTGTTCTCCCTCCTCTTCTGGAAGTTCCTTTTCAGTCTCATTGGCCCCTGATTTTTTCCACTGGCTCATTAAATGCTGCTACCTGACAGATTCCTTCCTCACTGAGCTTCATTTCATTTTTTATTTTTTTGTGTGGGTACCAGGGGTCGACCTCAGGACCTCGCGCTTGCCAGGAAGCGCTTGTGCTGCTGAGCGATATCACCGGCCCTTTTTTTCCCTTTACGTGGGTTCCAGGAGTCGAAATCAGGACCTCACGCTTGCCAGGCAGGCGCTTATGCCACTGAGCCATCTCACCGGCCCTGAGCTCCATTCAGACTCCACTCTCTCTGGGGATATCATTCACTCTTTAGGTCTCACCCACCACCCATGGTCTCCCACTCACTCTGTGCCCACACCCATGAGCATCTTTCCCCACATGTCCCACAGGCAGCACAAGCTTCTCTCATCTGATTCTGAACTCATCATCTTCCTTCTGTCCTCCCCCGTGTTCTCCTCCTACTCTGGTAGGGAGTGGTATCCAAACTACTGTCCCATCATCCAAGCCACACACTTGGATGTTTCACAGACACACTCAGATATTCAAATCTATCTCTCTGGGCACCTGACTGTACGTATGTATGTGTATATGTATTTATTTATTTTGAGGCAGAGTCTCACTTTGTAGCTCAAACTGGCCTTGAACTCATAGCATTCTTCTTGCCTCCTCCTCCCAAATGATGGAATTATAGGAGTGTGCCACCACACCTGCCTGGACATTTGATTTTGTTATTTTTATGTCTTCAGTAGTGTTTAGCCTTGTCGCCTCTTCTCCATCCCCGTAGCTACTATCTTAGTTCAGGCCTCATCATTGCTTATTTAGATGACTGCCATGATCTCCTAACTGACTTTCTGATTTTCGCATTGCAATTTTACCTCCCTGAACATTGTCTCTATTCTCACGTACTCTTATGAGGACACACTTTATGAGAATATGTCATTCCTCTGATTTAAGTATTTCAGGTAGCTTTAGTCATTGGAACGGAGTCCAAGCTCCTTAGTATTGATTGTATTCAGGACTCTTGAAGATGTGACTCCACACTGTCTCTCCTCCCTTGGGAGTACCCTTTCTCTCTCACCTCTAGACTTTGCATGCTCCATCTCTGCTGTTCACAAAGGCCTCGCACCCTGCTTTGCCTAAGTCAGTCCCCCTTTAAGAAGCATCACTGACTCATTCTCTGTGCAGGTCCTTCCCTAGTAGGCGTGAGGTTCCCTGCTGTCATGCCCCGGAGCTCTTCAGTGTCTCCTTCCACAGCATCCCGTGTTTTCTCTGCCACAGCATTGCCACAGTGTGCTGTGACAGTCTGTGGACAAGTGCCATCCTAAGAGGATTTGGGTTCCTTGAAGGTAAGACCAGGTCTTACTAGGATTTGTTTCCCATGCACTCAGCATAGGGTCTGGCACGGAGGAGGAAGCCTTCACCTTAATGAGTGAGTGGCTTACAGCCTGTTTTTCTTTGTCATGGTTGCACAACATTCAATTTGAATACTGCTCTTATTTCTAACTTAAACCAGAGACTTTCTCCCTCAGCCACCTTTTTAAAAGTTATTCAAACTTGATTTGATTGTTTTTAATGGTCCCCTAGTTTTTGGTCACATATTTGCCCCCTTTAAGTCCCTCTCCCTGGGGCCATGTTTAATAATTTTTATGTGAGTTGGAGGAATGAAATATTGAGCCCTCTCCCTTTATTTTCCAACTTGTTCCCCTCCCCATTCCTCTCCTTTATCAGATATTTTGTTCATTACTCTATGCCTTTTTATTGGATCTATTTTCTCTTCCTTTCTCTAAAAGTAATCTGTCGCCTTTTGTTCTTTCCCGCTAGTCAATCTCTGGTTCATGACAGATTAATATTGACAAACTTTTGTTTTGAATATGAAATCATTTCTGTGTGCTTCAAAGGGTACACTCAGAACACAAACAGTTGGGTAAAGGACTGTTTATTACAAAAGAAGTAGGAAAAATTAGAATAAACCTATTGATCGATCATGGTCTTTTGATTGTGCTAAAATCAGACAAAGTAACTAATAATGCAGAGTACTTAGTTGCTTCTCCACACTTAAGGTCACTTAACTTCCAGTTGGAACAAGATTTATTGCTCCCTAAGCTGATCTCCAAATACTAATATTCTCCTTATTGAACAGAGAAAATCTGCAGTGTAATAATGTTCTGCTATACTCCTCTTCATGTAAATATTTATAGTGACATTTTGGAATAAATTAAATACAACAATTAAAATAAATAGAAACAGAAAAATAGAGTTATTGTGTTTTTTAATTAGCATAAATAATTTATAGAATAATAATGGGACATACATAGAAGAAAAATATTATCTTTTTTACAGAGGAGAGACATTAAAATCTGCAGAGCTGGGGGCTGGACATGGTGGCACACCTGGCTGAAGCAGTATGATTACACATTTGAGCCTAGCCTCAGCAATTTAGTGAGACCATGCTCAAAATACAAAAATATAAAACAGCATGGGGATGTACCTCAGTGCAAAGGCCATGGGTTCAATCCTCAGTACCATAAAAAAAAATCTATAGAACTGAACTACAATTTTGGCTCTGCAATTTACTATCCATTTGATCTTGGTCAAAACCTCAGGTACTTCCTATATTGATGTCTAAGAGTTAAAAGGGGAAATATGTTAAAGAATTGAGCACAGTTCTGGCACACAAAATCCCCACTATATTTTAATAGTGGCATTAAAATAATGACTATCATGAATATTCCAATTCTCTTGTTTTCTTTATTCTTTTCATCCAATTTCCTTGTACCTCACTATTTGTACCTCCTCCTAAACCCATACTCTTTAAACTGTTGTGTGACCCATTAGTGGATCTTGAAATCAATTTAATTATCTGGATTTAAATCTGCAGTAGAATACAAAGCATTAGAGTGAATACCGTATACAAAAACATTGTCCTTTGCTGGGGGAATTTCAGTTGCACATACAACTTGACTGGTATTTTCAACACATTCTTCTGCCTGTCATGTGTAGTGTGGACTCCATTTGAGCACAGATGGAAGGAGGTGCTTTTGCAGTCATCTGTGTGGGTGACTGCAGGGTACCAGTGTAATGTGGAGGAAATCCTGCTGGGGAAATGTTGGACATGTGGTTCATGGGGAGAGGCAACAGGTTTTATTCACACATTGGATGTAATGCAAAAGCTTTTTGGTGGACCAAGCAATAGAAGAATCAATTTGACATTTCTGAAGTGGGGAAGGCTATAATAGGAGCAGGTTTGGGGAATGGAACAGAGGGATGGAGGTGGATCTTGGACGTATTAAATGTGAGATGCCTATTATCATGGATGTGGAGATGTTAAGTAGTCAGTTGTACAGATCTATCCAAATTCAGCAGCCAGCTCTGGGCCGCAGGTGCAAATTTGGAAGTCATTAGGATATATATGCTATTTAAACTTACAGGTTTGGATGAGATCACCAAGTGTATGAAAGGAATGAGGTCTGGGGACCAAGCCTCAATACTGTGTCTTCTAGAACATGGGAAAATAACTACATGCGAATAAAGGAGCTGACATGGTTGCTTTTTTGTGGTACTGGGGATTAGATCCAGGCCCACACTCATTCTAGGCAGGCACCGTGTCACTGAGCCACATCTTCAGCCTGATGCACGCTCTTGATCTTCACAAGATACTGCCAGGCTTTTCTATGAGTAGCGGAATCAGTTTACCTTCCCACCATGAGTGTATGGGAATTCAGTGTCTTCGGAACTTTTCATACACTTGGCTTTAGCCCCCTCACGATATTTTTGGCATTGTAATGGATATTCTATGATTTCTCAGTGTTTTAATTTGCATATCTCTCATTACTAATGGCTTAGAAGTATTTTCATGTCAATCTTGGCTATTTGGGCTTCTCCTTTTATGCATTTGCCTAGTCATATATTCTTTGTCCAATTTCACTCTTTTTCTACTGAACTCCTGATTCTTTTTATGGAATCTACACCATGCACTAATGAGAACTTCTTTGTCATTAATTGTCAGCTTCCATTACACATGCCGGCTTCTCTTTATGACTTCAGAGTCTGGATTACAATTTCCTTTCCACTTTATCTTGAGCCTTTAAATACATGATTTAAAATCCAACTAAGAGTTTGATCTTATGTTTCCTTAACTTTCTCAGCCTTCTTGGCCGGATATCTAATCAAACCGACAGCAGGGACATCTTTCAGAACTGTCCGCATTTAACCTTTCAAAACAGGAATTTCTTCCTTTTACTCTAATTACTTTGCCTTCCCATTCTCTTACCTCTTATCTCCCTTTTGAGCTTGATAGCACGTGGATGAACACTCCTCTGTCCCTGTTTGGTGCCTTGACAGATACAGTTCTTTCCAGAAAGAATTTAGGGACCTTTGAGTCAAATATTTTCTTCTCAAGAAACCACACAGACCACCAGTGAGTTCTACTTAGTCGATACTGCCTGCCTGTCACTCTGTGTTTGGCTTGAGTGTCCTACTAGGTTGTAAATTGTTGGCGGGCAGGTGTGTTATCGTAACCGATACAGCATGGCAGTTAGGAATTGGGATCTTGGGCCTAGTGGTCTTGGTTTGGTCCTGGCTGTGTCACTTAATAACTGTAGTTTTAGGGATGTTAGTTAACATCTCTATGTCTCAGGTTGTACACCATATTGTGGTAATTAAATGTATTGCAACACATAGGCTTGTAAAAGAATGCCTTGAATGTTACAATTGCTCGATAAATGTTAACCTCTATTACAAACATTGATGTACCCTTTATTCCATCTTAGTAACAGGTATATATTAACAATTTGTGTTTTTTTCAAATGACTTGAATGTAGATATAATATTAGAGGTAGCAAGTGAAATGAGAATTGGGGATAAAAATGGGAAAATATAAATGAAACCATTTTCCAGTATTGCTTTTCTGTACCTTTGCTTTAGTCCATAGATATAGGGCCTTCACAGCTATTAGAAGGAAACTTTACAACTCTCTTTCTGCCTCCTCAGACCCACTGCTCAGGAGGAAAGCTCTATTGGTGAGCTTGAGAGATTACCATGTATGCCTATTTGAGCCCTGTTTTCACTTTTTCTTTCTACTCTAATTCTTTCCTCCTCCTCTCCAATGGCCTTGCCCTGTGTAGGGAGGTGCCAATTCCAGAGGAAGGAGGAAAGCCTGTGCATGCTCTGGGTGCAAACTAAATCCTGTAATACAAGTTCTCTAGCAGTAAAGTTGATATTTTAATTTTTATCTGATTTCTTGCTTTATTTCTGAGATTATCTTCTGAGAAGTGCCAATAAAAGGGAAGACGCATAATGAAATGGAGAGGGAGAGGAATGGAGTGAGGGAAGAGAAGAGAGAGAGAGAGAGAGAGAGAGAGAAAGATTGAATAGATAGTAGATAGAAAACGAGGTAGACAGTTGTGAATGAAAAGGTGGAGACCTGTTTGCTTGTTTCTTAGAGTGAGAAAGTCCATTGAATGACAGTTTTGGTGACTGATCTGGAGAGGGATAGATTCAAGGACAAGAGTTGCTGAGAGAGGAATAGCTACAAATAGCAACCATATGTCCTGATTTGTCTAGGACAGTCCTGCAGTCCCAGCATTTTTTCCATTTCAGCATTTTCCTGGTCAAGGGTATCCTAGTTTGGATATTTAATTGTATAGTCACCAAGGATATAATGGAAAGAACAAGTCTATTTTTGTTACACGGTAGTGGGTAAAACAGATGAGCAGGTTCACCAGGAATGTGATTTTTAAGTGATGGGTAACTACACATCTCTAGTTTTAAATGTAACCTGAAAACTTTGTATCATAATATTTCTTTGAGCAAATATGGTCATTAACATGAGAATGACCAAAGAAACTCTTCTAATGATCTAGCTCAGTGGTTCTCAAAGTGTAGCTTCTTAAACAGCAGTATCAAGCCACCTGGGAACTTGTTAGAAATAAAAAATTTTAGGACCTTCCCCAAATCACTGAATAAGAATCTTCAAGATTGGGGCTCAGACATCAATGTTTTACAAAGCTCTCAGGTAAAGTTGATACAATCTAATGTTTAAGAGCAGTGGCATAATTTATTTATATATAGTAATTATGAAGGTAGGAATATTGTTGTGTAATAATCTACCAATCAAGTGACTATCTGTTAAAAATCTATTTGTGTCAGGTGTTTTATCCTGTGAAAGATAGAATAGAGCACAAAAACGTAAAAGAAGGCTCTTGAGAAGGTTAGTCTTGCAGAAATTGCACTTACACCCATAAGAAATTGTGTAATAATAGGAAATGGTGAAAAACAACCAGACAGAAATATTCATTAGAGTCAGAAGAGAATTTCCAGTGGAAGAACAGAGTCAGGAAATACTTTCTGGAGAACAGAGAACTCAGAGAAGAGAACAGATGGGAAATGGTAGGAAGCAGAGGACCTCACTGGGAAGACAAAACAGTTCTCACGAAAAAACAAGCAGCAACTTAGGAGAGCAGTGTTAATATCCACAAAGCAAATAAAACAGAGATGATAGAAAATAGGGCAAAGGACTGTGTGCAGATGGAAAGGGAACTTGGGATGGGAGGAGGTAGAAGAAAGGGGAGGGGTGGGAGAGGTAAAAAGGACCAAGGTACAATGTGTATGTGTACCAATTTCCCACGATGAATGTATTGTGTATTACAAAACATATATGAATTTAAAAAGGGAGGGAAAAGAAAAAGGATTCTGAGTTATGACATGTTTTAGAAATGGGATTCAACAAATTTCTCTTACTGCATTTTACTTCTCAGTCTTTGAAATGCTAAAGAGCAACATGGTGCTCCAAAAGGATTATGGTGCTTAATAGTTTTGTTGTAGACCCCAGAGAAGCAGATGCCAAAATGGGATAAAATTCTTGAAAACTCTGAAATGGAGCATCCTTGAATAACTGAACATAGCACATGTAGCTTACCAAGGCATCCAGGATACTAACCTAATCTTGCTTATCCTGTTGAATCTGAATTATTTACTGATGAACTAGATGAAAGTGATATTCTATGGCATGTCCATAAAACCCATGTCTCTTTGAACTTTATTATATTAGAGGAGGAGAGAAATTTTATAGCCTCAGGCACAATGTAAATGAACAATGTTGTTTATTCTCTGTAAATGGCAACTGTTTGTTAGCCTCCTTTCTATTTGTAATAAAAAAGGAACACATTTGCCGAAACAGTGGCATGATACCACTTTTAAGGAAGCATCTGTATTAGTCAAACTCATAGAAGCAGGGATTTTCAAGGCAGTTGCCAGGAACTGATAGAGCTGTGTTCTTCAGTGGGTATAGAGTTTCATTTATATGAGATGAATAAGTTCTAGAGTTCTGCTGTACAACAGAGTGCCAGCCTAACTATGAGGTGTTGGACACTCTAAAATTGTTAATAGGTAGATCCCATATTAAATGTTTTTACCACACACACACACACACACACACACACACACACACACACACAAATGGACACAAAGAAACTTTGAGAGGTAAAGGATATGCCTATTACCTTGATGGTGGTAATGGCATCATAGATGTTTACATGAGCCCAATATCAATTATACCTCACTAAAGCTATATAAAATAAACAAAGCTTTGCTAATTCAGCAGTGCCACATTCAGCATAGTAGTCGAGATGAGGGCTACAACTTGGCTGAGCCTGTGGCAGTCTGCAGTCATTCTCCAGGTTCTGTGTGGTTTCTGCAGGAGTTAGTTTAGAAAATTAGAGACATACCACAACACTTCCTCTGTTGCCTTTATGATTTTAATAGTGACAATAACCTCTGTCTCTTACCATTGCAAGAAAATGAATTTTTATGGGCTATTTTGGCCAGAAGTTGGGGAAAACTTCACAGGTTTGTACTTGGTCTTTTCCAAGCCCAATGCCACGATGTAGTGTTGACTCCAACTGTTAAGTATATCAGTTCCATCTATGCACTGTGAGGTATACATTGCAAGGAAATGTAGGATCCTTCCCTCCCAATTCTTTAGTCAAATCTTTCCAGATTTGAAAATTGGGAAATGAGCAAGACTGGTGACTTTATTGAAGCCGTTCACTTCATACTTCTGATCTTCACTCCTTGCTTTTTGTTGTTGTTATTGTTGTAGATATTAAGGTGTGTTTTTATTAGTTTCCAGGCTCTTTTTGTTACAGGAACATCAAAACCTGTTTGTACAATTCTCTCCAGTTTCAACCCCTGGGGCACTGCCCTAACAATTCACCATTTTGGTAGTTACAGAAATTTCAGCTTCCTGGCTTTGGGAAATTAGCAATCTCCTATTGTATCTGTAACTTAGGGAACTATCATTTCCACAGATACTAACAAGCCCGTCACCTCCAGGCCTGCTTTTTAGATCTGATTGACAGAGAAGAGCCAGAACCGAATAATTCTAAGGTGGTAATGTCCCTTTTACTGGTGCATTTCTGATACTCATTGGCTTCCCATGAAGCGCAATTGTCTGGTGGTCTTGTGACTACACATCATATATCCATTACTTTATGCCCACTTCCTCAGCCTCTTTATTCCTTCCTTTGCAAATGCAAAGCCAGCTCGATCATGTCCATTTGCTTAGCACTGGCCATTGCCTTTTCTGGGCTAAGAGCTCTCCTAAAGTGAGTTTTTCCTGATCCCTGGTATTTTCCCTAGGGTATTAGATCCTCTGTCCCCAAGTCAATGAATTCTTTCTTATCCAGTCTTAAATTGTGAGCCTTAATTAAGCAACCTTAAAATTCAATTCCAGAAGTAATTCTCAGGCTTCTGCCAGTACATGCATGCTGGTTATTGCAGCTCTTTCCATGTATAATCTCTTTCCTCCCTCATCACAACCAGCATATCCCTAACAGAGTTGTGCTGGAGTTAGCTTTCTACCTACCTGACAGGCAGCTCCTGCATTGTGGGTGTAGGTCTCTATAACATTTTTAAGTATGAGAAACACTGGTCTTTCCAGGAAAGAGTGGGCCACCTCAACAAGATTCCAGTGTTCTGGGCATCTGCAGATCCAACATCTTCAGAGACGTCCATCCAGGCACCTCCCTCTGTGTTTCAGGCTCCCACGTTTTCCAAGTCAGGGGCTTGACCTTAACATAGACTTGCCTTGGCTGAACACTGAAACATTTCCGGAGATTTGCAACTCTAACACTTGGGTCTTCAGTCTGCCACTCTTCTAGCTGAGTACATATTATTTTTGATCAGTACATAGACAAAGCCACAATCATGCTCCACACCCACTGAATAAATTGTGAAGCTCTGCTGTGCTTTAGAATACACGTTCGTTGTAAGTAGACACGGAATTTTTCAGTATGCTCATAAATGCAGTAGGAGGTGGTTAGTGTGGGACCTGTGGGATCTGTGAGATTTAAGGCTAGACAGACCTTGAGGACACATGCACAGACTCTTAGTAGCAGTGGGGTCACGAACAAGTTCCTTTACTGATTTGAGCTTCAGTTGTCTCATCAGCTAAAGCTGCTATCCTAACACCTATCTCACAGGGTTGCCCTGGAGATCACGTGAGATAGAAGTGACGCTGGCTAACACAGCCCACTCAGGAGCGCAGTGAAAGTTCCGTAAATGGAATTAAATATTAGCCATCAGTGAGTTTCTGATGATTATTAATGGAATGATCATGTATTATGTTAACCTTAGCTGTCTTCAAATACATACCCTGCTGGTTTGGCTACAAAATCCAGCTTTCTTGCTTTCCTTTAGACTGAAATCATCAGGCGTCCTAAATTATCTTCCACTTCCTCCACTGCTTTCAGAAAAGTGACTTTCCTCTGTTGGCACCAATTTCTTTTTTCTAGGTTGTGATTGTCAAATTCAGAACCATGGATAGGTGCTGGTTTGGCTGCCTGACAATCAACAGAACTTTAAGAAATTGCTGTTAAAGGCTTTACTCCTGTGATTCTGTTTTATAACATTTTGCTTACTAGGATAACACTAGCTGCTATAAAAATAAATCCATGAATTTTTTATTGGTTTAACACAGGTAAATTTATTTCTTGATTATGTAAGAGTGATACCTGAGTTCCTGGTATTTGTGCAGCAATTTCCTCTGGGGGGATTTGACCTTCTTTTATCTTGTTGCTCTATCATTCACCGGGACATTGGAATCCTCAGTTTGCAGCTAACAGGCAGAGAAACTGTGAGGAGTAGTGTCCATGCAGGGGGTGCAGATCCTTTTCTTAGATTCCATTCACTAGAACTTAGTCAAAAGGCATACCTTGGCTCAGTGGGCTGTGGGAAATGCAGCCTTTCATAGGCAGCCACATCCCAGGGGCACCTTTATGCTGAAAAGGGTAGAGTTCATTTCTTCTATGAACAGCCAGCTGTCTTCATAATAGTTTGTGAAAAGTGGACTTGATGGTACTTAAACTCCACTTAAAATAAGAGATCGTGTGTGAAAGCACAGTATAAATAGAAGATCTGACTTAATTTTCACTTTGCAAGTTTCTCAAAACTTTTGAAACTTGAAAACTTGCATCTATCCTAAATTTGAATTCCACAGGGAAGAGAAAACCAGTAAAAATGGTGAAAAAAAAACCTCTTGTCTAAATTTCCAGAATTTTAGAGGTTGGAGCATTAATTACCATCAACCTTTGTTAATTTCTTTATCTTTTGGGTGTGTGGATAGCAAAAATCTTTCAGAGGACGTGCTTTCCAAAGGGAAGTATTTTTTTCAATCAGTATTTATACCAAACTTTTAATCAGAATGATTTCCCTTATTCTTCAACACATGTAGATTTTGTGTTATTTTTGAATATAATGTTCTCATTGAGTGTTAATTGCATGCACCTTCAGCTTCAAAGAAGTGATAACAAGATACTGTCAAACTGATAGTCTGCTCTCTAGTGTTATGCTTGTGTTAATTTATAAGGTGGATTCGCAGAAGATTCACATGCCTCTTATTTTGGGGGGTGTTTGATGATGTGAGTGATGAAAGAAAAATGTGGATATGCTGCTTCTGTGTAAAATTTTGTAACAAGGCAGTGGGCAACTGTGCTGTAGTGCAGACGTTTGTATTGATGAAAGCATTTAAAAATTTATTCTAATTTCCTGAGCCCTTAGGGTTAACAAAGAAAATATATGTAACCACAGAAATGTTTAGACATAGTTTCTTTTCTTTTTCTTAATATACACATCCTCATTTGGAGACTTCCCCTGTAACTGTGCTTAAAATTATCTGCAAAGGATCCAGTCTACGGTCTACATTTTTGTGCAGGGTCCCACAAGACAGGTGTGGCAGGGTAGACCAGGCCACCACCTTTATACACGAGTCCAACACTAGAGTGTGTAGTGCCCCCATTGAGAACTCAGCTATACAAAAAATATGTGTGATAATTAGGAAGTAATTCAGATTTGATGTTTTTTTATAAGAGCTTATATACTAGATAAAAAGTGCATAAAATGTTATAAGATAAAACCTCCATTTGTTAAAGAACTTTAAAATCAAACTTTGAGTCTGCTTTGAGAATATTCACCATCACAAGCGAAAGAACAAGGCAACAATTTGCACACACAGGTCTGGAATTGGGATAAGGGAACGTAGCCCATGTATAGGGCAGTAGCCACTCAAGGACCTACACTTGAAGTACATGTAATGCCTTAAAACATATCCTCATCCCTATGAGGATAGAGGCCCTGTCTCTGAAGGTCCTTTCATCCTTACCTTTAAATTGGAGGTGAACCCCCTAATGTCATGTAATAATATGTTAATGAATGAATATATGAGAAATACATGGATTAAAAATTCTAATGATTATATCATTTTCAAGATTTAAACTTTCTAATTATTGAGATTTTGGTAATGAAAAAAAGTACTTGTGGCTTCGATGTAGGATGTGTTTTAAAAGTACAAGGTGTTTCAGCGATATATGTGCACCCATGTTTATAGCAGCACAATTTGTAATAGCCAGATCTTGGAAACAACCCAAATGCCCATCAATTGAGGAATGGATAAGAAAGATGTGGTATTTTTATACAATGGAGTACTATTCAGCCATAAAGAAGGATAAACTGGAGACTTTTATAGGTAAATGGATGCAACTCGAGAAAATACTCATAAATGAAATAAACCGGACACACATGTATAAGCATCGTATTGTCTCTCTAGTATGAGAAACTGAAAGAGTAAATAAGATCCAAAATGTACAATAGACATGGTGAATCAAAAAGAAACTGGTCTAAAGGAAAGAGAGACTGGAATAGGAGAATAGGGAAAAGAAAGAAGGGAAAGGAAAAAAAATTGTACATATATATAAGATGGTTAAGATAGATACACTACCGGGCCGGTGAGATGGCTCAGCGGCATAAGCGCCTGCCTTGCAAGCGCGAGGGCCCAAGTTCGACTCCCGGATCCCACATACAAAAAAGGGGCCGGTGATATCGCTCAGCGGCTCGGGTGCCTGTTGGCGTGCGAGGTCCTGAGGTCGACCCCCCGGTACCCACAAAAAAGAAAAAATAGATACACTACCGATTTTACTTAGTTCATTGAAGAGTAAGGTTTGTGCCAATAATGTTTGGACAATGGAATGCTAATATCTGGTATCCTGAATAACTAACTTAAAGATAATAATATGTAATGCATTAACCTTTGTTACCCTCCTATTATGTTGTTTTGAAAATTTGTTCTTTTTTTATTTGTTTTGTTTTTTTCTTCTCTTTAAAATAAAAAAAGTACAAGGTGTTTATGATTGTAACTCAAATATTTTGTTAAAAAATGACAAAAGAGATGACTGAGTTCCTTTTCCTGGAAAGGCGATTTCTTTCTTTCCTTCTCTTTTTGAATTCCATCTTTCAGAGCATACAAAACTTATTTTAAAAGGTAATGTTCATTTTGTGGGAAACTTTATGGTATTCTACCTTTTTCCTTTTCAGCATTTATTTAACCCAGCATGTATATTTCAGGTAAGTGAATATTTAAGAAGCAAACCCTTAATGTCTAGCTGATCTGACAGTGAAATATTCAAAGGTTAAAGCAGTAGGAAAAGCATGGTGAAAGTTGCAGAAGGTTGATGAATTCTTATGTGGAAAATTTTTGAAACCTTATTTGTTTAGTTAATTCAGTCTGAACCTGAATAGTTATAACAATGCAGTACATTCTCTTATTTCAGGAGTTAAGTGCAGAAATATAAAATCTCCTGATAACTATACTTAGAAATGGCTCAATAAAATTCAATTTCTTTATTCCCCCTCTCAAAGTTAAATCTAGCTCCTCATCTATTTTCAACCCTATTCTCAGGCCCAAAGATTTTCTAAAGGCAAACTGAGAGCACTTTTCCACCTCTGTATTGTCACCAAAATGGGAGACAGCCTTACCTTCCCTCATTACTAATGATCGTTTACTTCTTGATTTGTCTTCTTCCACATGCTCCATGCACAAACATACAGGAACATGCACAGTCATGTGCAGAGGTCCATTTCTGGGCAAAATAATTACATTCCTTGAATTTTGTGTGCTGGAGAGGCTTTAGTTGGATATGGTTTGAGTATGTTCCTCAAAGGTTCACGTGCTGGGAACTTGATTCTCCGTGTTATGATTTTGAGAGGTGGTGGGACCTAGTTTGGAGGTATTGTGGCACCACCCATGGAAGAGATTAATGTCGTTTTTGAGGGACCTCAGCTCCTTCAAGAGCTGGTTGTCATAAAAGAGGGAGCTTGACCCTGAATATCTCTGTCTCCCTGTCTTGCCAGGCAATGCCCCTCTTCCACATGCGTCTGTTTCCCATTCCAATGCTCCGTCGTATTTTTACGTAGCCACAGGGGACCTTGCCAAAAGCTGAACTGATGTGGCTCTCTGGTCTTGGACTTTCAGCTTCTAAAATTGCTAGCTAAATAAACCTATTTCCTTTATACATTACCCATGCCCAATCATTTGCTTAATAGCAGCAGAGATAATTCAGTCTTTGACATATAATAGATATCAATATAGAAGCACTTTTATTCTACTAAGCTTCTGATAACATTCCCCTGCCCCGAAATGCCTCTTTCTCTCTTTCATACACAGCTCTTAGGTTGCCTTCCATTCTCCTATGATTTCTCTTTTTTTCTTAAAGGTAACACTGATTCATTGTCACTGAACTTTACTTGTAGACCTATAGGTAAAGTTGAAGGACATAAGTCCTGTGGGGTCAGGGTGACTTAGATACTACTAGTGTATTAATAAGCAAACTCCTCATCGAGTGACTTAATGCTGTTCTTTGGTAACCCAAGAAATTTAGTATCATGATCTGCATTCAAATTTCTAGTCCTTAAATACTTTTTAACTTTCATTTAGAGTGAACAGACAGGTTTCAATTAAAAAATATACATTTCTGTGTTGTAAATAAAAGATTTTTGTATGTATTGAAAATAGCGGAAAGTTTTAACTCTTTAGAATTAGCTTTTGTTTCATGATTTTAAATCAATCATAAACAAAGAGCATTGGTAATTCACATAAACACTGTTAAAATAAAATGAACACCTAGTTCATTTACACTAATCAACCCCTCCCTGGCCTGGTTAAAAAAATAACATCTAAGTAAATGTTAGCATTATTTCTGGCTCCTACCGTTTTTTACTCATCTTGGGGCAATGATTGACTCTTTCACGTTGTTGTTATTGTTATACATTTTAGAGTTAAAATAGGACTTTTATATTTTTATGTCATATATATACATAATACTCTGTAAAAGAAAGATAAATTAACTAATGGGGGGCCTGAGATGGCTCAGCGGCGTAAGCGCCTGCCTGGCAAGCGTGAGGGCCTGAGTTCGACTCCCGGATCCCACATATGAAGAAAGGGCCGGTGACATCGCTCAGCGGCACGGGTGCCTGCAGGTGCGCGAGGTTCTGAGGTCGACCCTCAGTACCCACAAAAAAAAAGAAAAAATAATTAACTAGTGGGACTATTTTGTCAATCATAGTCCTTAAATTTTGAATAGAATTTAAGAGACTTTTCCTTTTAAATGCGTACAAGTGTCAGTGATTAGAAAGTGTATTATATTTAAAAATATCCAAGATGACCTGACTAAATCAATGAAATTGTAAAAGACTACCAAAGGTTATAAAAGTGTCAATTATCAGCAGAATTCTTAATGATAAAAGTCTAACTTTCATATATTACTTTATAATTTATTTATACTTTAAAAATTTCATTATTCCTGACAGAAACTCCATAAAGTAGATACGATACTCTAGACAAAAAAGAAACTAAAATAATTTCATTTACCCAAGAAAATAAAACTAGAAGTTGACATAACCAGAACTCAAATCCAAATCCATTTGATCCAAATCTTATGTTCTTTGCTGTGACCATGTTGCAGTTAACAGATATTTTTATTTTTAGAAAATTGAGTTAATGCTCCAAATCTTAGGTTAAGAGTCAGAGAGGCAGGAATAGAAACTAATCCACCTGGGATGATTTGTCCTAGAGAGTGCAATTAATATGGTCCCAAAGTGCTTTGAAGATCTGGGACATTTTTGATTAAGTAGGTAAAGGTTGGCAGAAATTTGCCAGCTTTTTCCATTCTGACTTCATTCACTTCTTTGTACTTTAACTATGGGTTTGCAGGACCACAAAGAAATAGAGTGTCACAGAAAAGGTTGATAGTCCATAGCTTCTGGCATTTCAGATACCTTTTATTCTACTACGTAGGTTTTTAAGACAAAAATATATTTTAAAAGATTCCTGGAAAATGGGTTGGAGGCAAGTTTGTAAGGGAGAAAAAAATGAGGTGCCAACTATCATTGGCATGAAGTTTCAATTCAGTAGGACTTTGTTCATTGACCTAATAATAAATAAATAAATCCAACTGTTATTACTGTACAACTTTTCATTAAATGATTCATTTAACTTTGGTGTGGTGATGAGTAGAAGATACATTACTCAAAATACTTTGTAGAGTACTAAGATATAAGGGGCAGGAAAGTTAAAAGAAGATAGAGATTGAAATAAACAGCTTTTCAAGTCTAGTTACTCTTTCAAAATTGTGATACACAATTAAATTTTAAATAGAAAAGAATCTTAAGGAGTAAACTGTCATTTTTCACAACGTGATTATAGGTGAACAACAGTGTTTTATTTGCTGGAGATTCTGTTAGTTTAGGGTGAAGGATTGGCTAGAAATATAAACTATTACATTTTCAGATGAAATTTTGTAGGACCTCTCTTGGCTCCTATACATTCAATATTTTTCAGTGCCTCAGAGAAGCTTGAGTTTGGGAAGGGGAAGAAATCAAAAGGAGGAAGTTGAGAAACATGACCATAATGGGCAAAGGGGGAAAACCAGGTCAAAGAAGCTATGCAATTTGTCTGAACTCTCACAGCTTCTAAATTTATGTTCTTGAATTCCATAACCTCAGAGTTCTCTGATCTATGAAATAGGGTTAATAATTACACTAATCTATAATGTCACTATGGTATTTAACCAGAAAATAAGTGCTTAACACAGCGTGAAGCAGACACAAAAAGATGCTGTATGATTATAATGAAAATAATAATAATTCTACATCCTATGCTTTCTTTACTGTACCTTACTGCAGTTAACACAGTGCTGGGACCAGAGGTGGCTGGAAAGCTGTAACTCCTTTGTTCTGTAATGGTGTGATATGGCTGGATTATGGGTAGGTGTGGCAGGGACAGGGAGGGGGTTTGTGTGTGTGGCAGAGGGAGGAAATAGAAGTAGACCCAGGCACCTGCTCATGGTGCTGCTATGGAAGTTAACATCCTATACCATACATCCTGAACCTGCATCCCACCTCAAATGCTAGGAAAAATATTCACAAAAGGGCTCCTTTGCTTACCAATTATTTCTTTTGAACTGGTAGTTCTCAAAATAAAGGAGAACCGTTTCACAGCAGTCTCCCAAGCAGTTGCTTGTGTGGCACTGAGAACCGTGTGTCTGGCTCCCGTGGTAC
Organism: Erethizon dorsatum; assembly: GCA_028451465.1. Classification (NCBI taxonomy): domain Eukaryota; kingdom Metazoa; phylum Chordata; class Mammalia; order Rodentia; family Erethizontidae; genus Erethizon; species Erethizon dorsatum. The sequence continues at coordinate 150,292,124 of CM051823.1, forward strand.
TCCACAGGCGCGAGTGTGCTGGCGAATGGACAATCACAGCAGGAAGGAGAAGGAACCTTTTTAACCTCACAGTAAGTTAGGCAAATGGGATAAAATAGAGTGCCTGCCCCACACATCACCCTTCTGATGTGACTCCTTCAGAAAAAAGCCTCTTAATATAATTAGAACCTACTCAAAACAATCATCTCCCTGCTTTCAGCTGTGTCAACGCATTCAGCTTCAATCAATGTTACTTTCTTTTTGAGTTTTACAGGGGACGGTGAGAAACACTGTTTTAACGTGCTACGCCATTTTTCCAAATTCGAACATCCCTAGAGTTCTTGGAAAGTAATGAGTATTGAATTAGTCTTTGATCCAGAGAGTTTTTATCCATTCTCCTGCCAGAAGTTGACAGTACGACATTTGGTCATTAGTAATTGATGACCTGTGTGTCTCTAGTGAGACTTGAAGAGACAACCTAGTTTCTGATGATGAAAGGAAAGGAAATGTATTTTTTAAAAATTACCTATTACAGTGGATGGACAATTTGTATTTTCAGATGAAAAATGAATTTTTTTAGCCAATGAAATTTTTATTGTTTCTCCAGCTATGAGTAGTCAGGTTTCATCTAATCAGGTTAAACATGATCAAATAAAATCAATTTATCAGGCAATTTATTTTATGATATCCATTAGAGTTTCAATTTACTTGCCGAGTAATGTGCCAAGTGGCTAGAACAGAATCTATTAAGATTTTACTTTAAAAAAGCATCGGCATGGGCCGGTGAGATGGCTCAGCGGCGTAAGCGCCTGCCTTGCAAGCGCGACGGCCCGAGTTCGACTCCCGGAACCCACATACGAAAAAGGGGCCGGTGATATCGCTCAGTGGCACGGGTGCCTGTTGGCGCGCGAGGTCCTGAGGTCGTCCCCCTGGTACCCACCAAAAAAAAAAAAAAAAAAAAAAAAAAGCATCGGCAAACTTTAACATCTCAATTTGTATCTTGCCAAATACATGGTAGTATTTAATCTTCTATGTGCTGATGCCACAGATGATAAACAACAAGCTAAGGAGCAATGGTGTTTGTTTGTTTTCAACCTTTTCCTAAATATTATGGTTACTTTTTGTTTGAGTTTTATTTTTATATTCCACTGGCTAGTTTAGTCCCAGGAAATTCCCTAGTAACTCAGACAAAAAACATGTGTCAGCCAGGGCGCAACCAGAGAAATCTAGGATGTATGTATATTAAGAAATTTGGGCCAGGGATATAGCTTAGTGGCACAAGCGCCTGCCTGGCAAGCACAAGTTCCTGAGTTCAATTCCCGGTACCAAAAAAAAAAAGAGAAATTCACTGCGTTGGCTTCTGATGTTGAGGCAACTGGTTAGGCAACCCCAGAACCCACAGGCAAGCTATCAGAAAGCCAGCCCGAATGAAGCTTTTAGGAAGGGGCCAAAGTTCCACCCCCAGAGTGTATTTTTCCTTCGCCAGGGACTCCTCAGCTTTGCTTTCACACCATTTAACTGATGGAATCAGGCCCACTCAATTATCTAGCGTAATTCCTTTACTTAATTGATTATGAACTTCGATTACATCAACAAAATACCTTTGCAGCAGGACTGGATTCATGATTCATTGGATCACGGGGTACTATAGCCTCTCTAAGCTGATGCATCAAGAGGCCATGGCATCATGCCAGCATTTAATAGATCTATTTAGATATAAAGAATGAATACTTAAGCAGCTACTTATTTAAAAGGGAGCTTATCTGTACACTTCCAAAACAACATAATTTTGAAGATGCTTCAACACTGCCTTTTAATTTGCAGTGTAGCTTCAAATAAATAAATCAGTGGATGACCTGGGTGAGTTTATACTTAGAGACAATCCTGGGATTACCTAAACCTGAGGTTAATACCCCAGGCCTAGAATACCAGGCGATAGCGTCACCTTGCAGGACATAGACTTGTCTTCTCCTTTTTCTTTCTCATTTGTTAAAAAAACAAAACAAAACAAAACAAAACTTCTTTCATTTACTCATTTACTTCAACACTAAAGGAGGAATAGGATTTTTTTCCCCACAAAATAATGTTGAGTATGTGGTGGTTAAATTCCAAAAGCCCAATTCAGAGATTAAAAACTGTAATCATTAGTGTACTATCACTTGGAGATTTTCTCTGTAAGGCAACTACTGCTCAAATTTATAACTGCCTTATGAAGTATGTATATACCAAACTGTACTCACATAGTTTCCTTTATGTACTCACTCACTAACCTATTCTCTTATTCTTAATGAAGCTAACATTTACCAAGTTTCTACTTCGTTCTAGACTTGATAGTATATGCTGTAGTGTAAAATGTAAAGGCAAAGCAAATAGCCTTAGAGAGCTTAATTGAATCTTCAGGGCAGGGTGCTTGTACTATGACTGCTGTGTTATGCTAATGTTGTGTTAATGAATTTAGATCTTCACCTATGGAAATTTAAAAGCCATCAGAGATTTGGAAGTAATAAAATAAGGAGAGGGGAGATTAGTATTTTTAGAAAAATGTTGCTGGACGTAATCCAGGAAATAGACTGGAGAAAGGGATCCTATAAAGTCAGAGATGGTAGAAACCATGTGTCCCTACCACATCATTGTATTAATTCCTCTGACTAGTTCAGTGCTGAGAATGGAGGAGGCATTGGTTTATTAATTTATTATTTCATTAATTCAATGTACGTTGATTGCTCATTGCCATATATCATATTCTTTATTCTATGCAGAGGAGGCAGTGCTAAATAAAACTGGCATGGTCTAAACCATCATGGATCTAACGTATGAGTGAAAAATAACAAACAATAAATTTATAAGTGAAATGATTATATGTTGTGCCAGGTACCATGAAGGAAATCAAAGAATTGCTCAGATGGAGAATATGAAGCACCTACTTTTAGTTGTGGAGAGGGCTTGCTTAAGAAAGTAATACCTTTAGGAATAAATTGGAAAATAAATATTTTTATGTAAATTATAAAGAGTAGGATCAGGTAAAAGTTATTGCAATGACCTAGGGAAATATTATTAGTATCTAAGCCAGCATAGTGGAAATGATCATGGAGAGAAGTGACGCAAAGACATTAATGATTGTATAGGACTGGGGCTTTGATTGGATGTGGGGACTGTAGAAGACAGAGGGATTAAGGCTAGCAGCTAGTGCATGATAGTGTACTCTCCTGAGGAAGACATATCAGGAACAGAAGTAGTTGGGCCTTTGTGATGGGCAGCCATAGGTTCAGTTTCAGACACTTGAATTTGAAGTGATTTTGAGACATCTTAGTGGATATAACCAGATTAAGATGGAGAGCCATTGTAGGGAGGTGTAAGTTGAGCACATATAAAAAGAAACAAAAGATAATGTTACAGGAGCCACAGGGATAGTCATTTGAAGGAGTAATGGTAAAGATTATTAAACTTTGTAAAGCAATCAAGTAAGATAAATGTGGGAAACTGGCACACACTGCCAGATATGAATTTTAGGATAGTGACTAAAGAAATCTTCGAGTTGGAGTTTGCCATGTGGGTGCTTCTGAAAGTCTCGGGGACACAAAGATAAGGAAATAAGTGAAGAAATGCATTTGGAGCAAACTTCAGACAAAGGAGTGAGTCATCTTAATGCAGTGGAAGAACTAACATTCTTGAAATTATTGAGGAGAGCAGAAAAGATAGGAGGTTGTGCTTATAAAGCACAGCGTTTATATGTGAGCTTTCAATGGTAAATTACATCAAGAGATCCCAAGGTCCAGAGTGTGGTGTAGAAGTTCTTTGAGTTGGGGAAATACCTGTGGTAGGGAGGGCCGTACCTCTGAGATATCCTAGAGGTTATAAGAAGTCACCCTCAGTTTCTGTTCAATGTGAAGGCTCAGGAAAAATTCCTGGAAGGCTCCTGTACTCAGATGGGAGCAGATATACTCAGACAGTCAGGAGATTGTTGGTGGGCTTTGGCTCACATCTTTGTGCACAGGTGATAGTGTACACAGGTGACAGGTGTGCACTCACATTACATTCATGGTGTTTCTAAGCATTGAAAAATTTGAGATAATCAAGCCCTAGTCAAATCTTTAAATAAACACTTCATAGCCATGCATTGAACTCAAAGACAAAGATATGGTTATTGTCCTCAGAGAACTCACTGTTAAACAAGAAGATTGGGGCAGACTAGGGAGAAGTAATTGTGACACAATGTGATACATAATGTAAGGAGCCAGGTACAAAGTGCTTTGGGAGAAGAAAGCAATAACTACTTCTTTTGGCTGTAAATGCTGGGAGTTTTCACAGAAAGGGGGAATGAAATCTTGTCTGTGAAAATGGATGGGACTTTGCTAGGGAATGAAGTGAAGCAGGTGGGTTTCAGGGAGGAATTGCCAGTCTGAGCAAGGGCACACAGAACATGGGAGTCATAGGAATAGACAAGATAGGATGGGCTTTACCAAAGAGCATGCAGGACACAGAGGAGCTGAGGCTGGGAATACACTAAGGGCAGCCTTTGATCTGCCTCCCTCTGTGGGATATTCTAACTCTGCTAACCCAGAAATCCACCTGTATATTTGGACTAACACAGTCCCATTTCATAATGGTGCCCCTACTTGAGTGTTCCATGATCTGAGTGGCTTGATCTGTTTCCTATTCCACAATTGCTTCTGTTTTCTGTAGTGTTCACTCGAATTACCATTTCTGCCTTTATCTAGTTGTCTTTTTCAGACAGTGAGCATAAGATGTCCTAAACATGAAAGTTAAGAATTTTGATTTAGTTGCAAAGTAATAAAGGAATCTCAAAGTCTTCTAACTTAGTCCCTTTTATGGCACAACTAGTCCCAAGACAATCAAGAAAATATTTATCTTTTCCATTTATTTCAGTATTGCTCTTTATATATCATCTCTATTCGGCCTGTGGCCTTTTTATTTTCTATTCTTTTTTCCCTTGTGCTTTTGATTATACAGTATAAATCTACAGCTGTCCCCTCAAACTTGACTTTCAAGTAAGCAACAAATATACGTGAAGGATGTTGTGGAATGGTCTTAAATTTGTGCATATATGCGGAGTCTTTTTGGGATATTATTCCTATAAACAGTGACTTCTTTTAAATTAGGATCCATTACTATTTTGGATATTTTAAAAGTGTGTTTTCCCATTTGAAAATTTCCCAACAAAACCAAAAAAGCCACATTTTCCTAGTGGTACTGTTCTGTAAATCTGACTCTAGTCTATATTAGATTTCTTATTATGAATAATGTACTAACACCAATGAACCTTAATGTTTTTCTCTTTTTAGGTAAAAATCAGCTCTAGGGTGTGAAAATAAGGAATATACCTATCGCTATTAAGAATTTGAATGCTTTTTTCTTTCATTTTATATTGGACTTGCAATAAACTTACATCCAGTTGTTTATAACCTGAAGTGATAATTTAGTGGCAGAAAAACACGGTAGGCTACTGCATTGAGAGCAGTATCTTTAAAATGCCACTTAGAATCATCTGGTCTAGTTTTGTCATCTTATTTTGAATGGTGAATGATTTTGTTGCCATGTCAACATCTTGATCTAAAGTTCAGTCTTCCCTTGCCTCCAGTGGGAAGATATTCTTCAGCTGACTAGTTTTCTTAGAGAAGTTTATTAAAGCTGGCTAGACAAGTAGTAGTGTTGTGGAAATCGAGACTAACGGAAACTGTGGCTTGAAGGTGTAGCATTTACCATGGGAGAGGCCTGTTTCTCTGCACTGTAAAACATGCGCAGCACTCAGTGTGTACTGTCATGAGCTGCTTTGCATGCTTAAATCAAGTTATCACTCAATAAATTGTTGAGGACATTTCACTGGCCGTGGAATCTTTTAAGGAGTGTTTCCAAACTAAATGCTACCTGCTGGAGGCCACCGGTTTGTCCGAACAATATGGTACCTAGACAAGGAGCTTATTAAGTCCATTACGATTTTCTAAGGCAGCTCCCCAAAGACTATAGGATTGTGAAGCTTGAAAAGATTTGGTGCTGGCAAAGCCTCAATATGCTAAACAACAATCATTGAATGAGGATCTATTGTATGTCAGGTGTCAGGCACCGGTTACAAAAAGGGAATAAGACTTCTAGGGCCTTGGGGAGGCCTATACTTTAGCTGTGAAGACAAGCATTTGCAATTACCTAGTGAGATGGGTTCTTATGTTTAAATTGTACAGATGTACCGTATGGCAGTGAAGCAAGAGAAGAGAAAGAATAGTAATAAAAATCTTCCATTTATTGTGACATATAGAAAGCTTAGTGGAATAAGTTAACCTCTGTGTATGTTCTTGCTGAAAATTTTTGCACTGTGGGTTAACAAACTGGTCACCTAGAAGGCAGTAGTTTTGGCCGGTTCATTGATTTCATGAATCGAGGTTTCTTTTGAACATTCTGTTGAGAATTTTTGTCTTAAAAGATTCTGATGAATTAGGATGAGTTTCTGGCTACTATTTAAATTTAAAAGGGATTGGATTCTTCCTAATTTAACACCTAATAAGATATGATGGCTTTTTTCAAGATTGTGGTTAACTCAGAAAGCTTCCAAATTAAAATGAATTACAACAGTTATCTATTTGGTGATTAATTTGCATGTGTATTTCACTTGTGTCACAATACTAATAATAGTAAGTTAATACAATTTGCATATTTCACTAACGTGCTGGTTTTGTGACCTAATGCTTCATAAATATGCTCAGTGCATCCTTCTCGATGGATGCCATTATTCTGCTTACAGATGGAATCATGCTCCGTAAACACTAACATAGTTATAACAGATCCCTCAGTTAAGTTTTAGGACATTCATCTGAGCAACTAGATAATGAAATGACCTGTGATAAAAGGTTGTTATATTATGTTTTCATGACATTTAGAGATGCTGCCAGCAAGAGTGTCATTCATTTATTTAATCAGGAGAGGAATGTATGTGTCCCTTTCTCTGGTAGGAGCTAAAAATGTAACATTTCCTGGGACATATGTTCTACATTAAGGGACTCACAATCTATTTGAAGTAACAGAAACATTTTAATTATAATACAAAATAAAAGTACTAATAGATGCAAGTAAAAAATATTTGGGGAACATCAAAAATAGAGGCATATTTAAAAAGGTGAATTAAATCTTAATTTTGCAGGGCAAATACATTTTGTAAGGCAGTTGGACTGTCTTATAATAGTATCAAAATTATTTTATCCTATACATTTTGCCAAGAATTTTGATACACATATCTTATTTCTTTGCAGTATATCTTACTAGTCATCATAATAACCCTCTGAGTCAGGTAGCATTATCATCTGCATTTTCAGAATAGAAAAATTACCAAGCTTTGAGAGCTTAGTAATTTGTTGAGGTCCCTAGCCAGAGAGGGAAATCACTTTACAACCTATCTTTTATCCATCAAAACAAAACCATTTCTCACTGTAGTTGTGAGATAAATAGACATAAGGGTCATGGAAAACTTAGTGTCATTTTTAGGCCCTGGTGACTGGAGTTTAGTATTGGTAAGAATGGGAAGTCATGAGAATAAGGTTCAGTTTATATGTTTCTTTTGCATTTCTTAAAATGCTTGGTATGAACTCCCAAGGTCATTTTTTTTTTTTTTTTGTGGGTACCGGGGTCGACCTGAGGACCTCGTGCACCAGCAGGCTCCCGTGCCGCTGAGCAATATCACCGGCCCTTTTTTCATATGTGGGATCTGGGAGTCGAACTCAGGCCCTCATGCTTGCCAGGCAGGTGCTTACGCTGCTGAGCCATCTCACCGGTCCCCCAAGGTCATTGTTGATATGAAATCTATCTCTGTGATGGAAAATATGTTTGAAGAAGTCATTAACAAATACAAAACATTGCTGTTAAAATATTGGTAATAAAGATTTCTCTGAAACAATGTGACATCATTGAATCCTGAGTCCTTAGTCCTAAGTCCTAAGTTTACTTAGGAAACTTTGTGCAATCATAAATGATGTATAAATCACTGATGTGATTGCAAGATTCTGACAAGATCAGTTAGTATCAAAAGAACAGACATAAATAAATTAGTTTCTTGCTGAATAAAACATATGAATGAATAAGAAGAATGAGCCCAAAGGAATTAGATCCTACTTCATTTCCATAGGTAGTAGACTATACATGACATAAAATTTTGGCATCCCTGCATAGATCCACAATTCCAGTTTCAACATCTTGCCGATTGCTGTGACATCATGTATCAAATTCTGGAGGCTTGGTAAGTAAACTTAATATTTTAAATACAAGTGAAACTGAGAAAAGGAGACATGCTTCCTATCACAAATACAGTTTATAATAGAAATAATATTACAGAGACGAAATCATGGTTGCTTCACAGTTAAATCTGTTCTTTTTTTTAGTGGAAAGATTTGGAGCCATTTCAGATGGTTTAGTTGATTTCTCTATCTTTGAAGAATCAAATTATGTTATGTCTTAGAAGTGATTTTTTGACTTCTCTTTTTTCTCCAAATCCTTTGATTGCTCAAGCTCTGGTTATTTTTAAAGCTTTAGGTTTTCTTTGCACTCATTCCTCATTTAGAGTTTGAAATGATAGGATCAAATACATCTGCCTTAAGAAATAGCATTCAAATGAGAATCTGGGTGGATGGGATTGGAGCATTTTTTTAATGTAGAAGCATTTTATTAACTAATTTTCTGCCCATGGGAGTGTTTTAAATGTGTGAGGATAAAGAGAATACGTTATCTTCTAAGCAGCTGGTGTGAGAAAGCCATTGTAAAGCTTGTTGAGAAGAGGCTTTGATTAAACCGCCAGGGGGTGGGATCAAGACTTTGGAGTCACAGGTAGAATTTATGCCCAGATTTCAAGTAAGGAAAAGAGCATCTGTGAAAGATGAGGAATGAATAAAACAGGAATTGCTGTGGTCACCCTGGAGAATAGCCTGGAGCCATGACTTTCACACTGTAGGCCATATCCCCTTAGTGGGTCACACGCTCAAAGGATGGTGGCCTGCTATTAAAAACATTGAAAGAGAATAGAATAGGAAATATCAGTACATAAGCCATAGTGAAAATTGGATATTGTTTTTAGGAGATATTTGCATGAGAGTGTATGTAGTAAAGATTAAACGTTGTTTTTCTAATGTTGGTTTGTATTTGTGTGCATAGTGGGTAAATATTTCTTAGCAAATCTTGATAAAAATAATTTATGAAAAATGATCTAAAGAGAAGGTGAAATCTGATTAATAGTAGGGGAGTGATTGTCTTTGGGAAAATATAAAGACAAGAGTTTGAAAGCCCTCTCTATTTCTTCTGCTAACATTTCAGTAAATTTTTGTTTATAAGTGCTTCCATTAAAATGAAATTTATTGCTGTTTTGTTGTTGTGTGTACCTGTGTATATATGCAGGGGTGTGTTGAGTGAGCTTTTATAGACAGAGAAGGTTTCAGGAATGTAAGAAACAATAGATGGCTATGGATATGTGGAGTAACATATCCGTGTGTGCGTGTGTGTTGGTACCTATATCTAGCCTATGTAGATACATTTATGACATATCCATATTTGAGTGTCTTAAATATATCTGTATGTAATGTACACCTCATTTAAAATTTTGAATGTGTTTAAATAATATCATCTATAAGTCACAAACTAATAAAATTCAAAGGCTATATTACTAATAGCAATATAGCCATAAATAATTACTTTCTAAAGTTATTCAATGTGATTTTAAATTCCATCACCTGAGATGAGATGCATGATTAACTAAATGTGTAACATCAGGTCTGACGCTGAAAGTCACTTTAATATTAATGATTTCTTCACATTGTTGAATTTTAAGCTGCTATCAGAAAGATTCTCAGAGTATGCTATTTTAAATAATTTTTTTCATGAGAACATTAGTCTTAAAAGTCATTACCTATATTAGTAAGTGTGATTTCCTCTGTACATAGCTCCTAATATTTTATAATGTTAAAATTTATCATCATGGTTTATCCTGATTTTTAAAATTCATGATGTATATATTAAATTATTTTAGAAAATATTCAGAAATTCCTTAACATTCTCTTTAGTGTGGTCTTTGGAACAATTTTTCTTCTTACCATTCTTGTCTTCAATTGATATATATATATATATATATATATATATATATATATATATATACTTGAATGTGTTTACATAATATATATATATATGTATCTTCATCCTCTTGTGCACCACATGCTGAGAATAGTGGTAGGAGGATAGACACTGCCCCTGCCCTCATGAAGTCATGGTAAAGGGAAAGGATGAAGTTTAAAAACGCACATGGGAGGGACATCTAGCCAGGCCTTGGGGCGTTGGAGAAGACCCTTGAATCAAATGGCATCTAAGATGCCACCTGGCAAGTCCGAGGTGGAGTGAGGTACAGAATGCCATAGGCAGGATTAAAGATGAGCATAGGGTTGCTGACAGGATGAACCTGGGAAGGGGAGGAGAGAGATCTTAGAGAGATAGAAAGGGGCTCCATCTCACGAAAACTTCTAAGCCAGGTAAGAGTCTGGGTTGTATCATAAATGCAATGGTGGTTGATACTGCTATTTAAGCCAGTTCCACTTGAATTCCACCTGAGTAGGAATACACAAGGAGTCATCAAGGCATATGTTGAATGTTTAAATTAAAAAAATTATTATAGTAAAAGACATATAATTACAGTAAAAGACACATTGTCATTAATCATCCTCAAGATACTGCCCTTCACTTTGAATGCACTTATCCTACTGTTTTTGCCATTTTGTGAAGCAGTTCTGGAGGCCCGTTTTTATGAGTGTCTTTACAACACGTAATCAATAATGGTAAACGCTGCTGCCAAGTGTGATCCAGTGGAAAGGCGGACTTGTAAAAACAATACATATGTCATCACACACCTTATAGACATGATTCGACACTGTGTGACTTCTGGGTCTTCCCCCCCAAAAAAATGACCGAAAAAAGTAAACATTTCGAATCCATTCAGGACATCAAGGCAGCCAGAACAGTGCAACTAAGACACTCATGAAAGAGGACTTCCAGAAGTGTCAGAAAGCAACAAGAACAATGGAAGAAGTGTGTTCAAAGCAAGGGGGAGTATCTGGGGGAGGATTAATGGCAATGTGTCTTTTTTTTTTTTTTTTTTTAATGTGGGTACTGGGAACCGAACTTAGGACCTCACGCTTGCCAGGCAGGCGCTTATGCCCCTGAGCCATCTCACCAGCCCGGCAATGTCTTTTATTGTAAGAAATTTATTTTAAATTTAAACATTCACTGTATATGTGGATTAAATCTCATATTTATAGAAACAGCCCAAAGCCACTTAACATCCAGTGTAGACTTAGACAAGAGGCCAACAAACATTTCTTAAATAAAGGCCAGGATATGAAATATTTTAGGCTCTATGGTCCATATGATTGCTGTCACATCTAATAAACTGTTAACTGTAGTGTGAACATAGCCACAGACCATATACAAACAAATGAGCATGATTGTGTTCCTATAAAATTTTTTATATGGATATTAAAATTTGAATTTCATAAATTTTTTCATGTACCATAGATATTCTTCCTTATATTCTTTTTTTTTTTTTGAGACAGGGTCTCACCATGCAGTTCATACTAGCCTTGCATTCACTATGTAGCCCAGGCTGGCCTTGAACTCACAACGATCCTCCTGCCTCAGCCTCCTGAGTGCTGGGATTACAGGCATGCACCACCACTTCTGGCCTTATATTCTTTTTCAATCACTTAAAAATAGTTCTTTGGTCACCAACCACATGAAGACTGGCTCTAGGCCTGATTTGGTCCACAGCTCTAGCGTGCTGAGCCCTGCTTTGGAAAAAGCAGGTGTGTAAACCAGGTGGTCACACTGGAGTGGAGCCTGAGGCCATCTACAAAAAGTACATGCAGTTATTTTCTGCTCCTAACTCTAATCCCAGTAGCAGTGTGCAAAGGTACTTCAAGCATAGATGCGATTGTGAACACTGTAAGGCTGCCTTTGAGGCATATGTTTGTTTACGTGTTCTGAAATGTTTAAGGAGAGTTAATGCTTCTAAAAATCAAATCTTTTGATGTCCTCACAATCCCATAGTAGAAACATGTATTACACACATAAAAATTTATTTACAAGTTTTTAAAATTAAAGTATATATTTACATATTACAAGAAAAACTTACATGGAAAGTGTATTAATTTGGGGTTTTCAGAGAAGTATAACCAATAGGAAGTGTGTGTGCGTGTGTGTGTGTGACACACAGATAAATAGTCTGACATAGTTATGAACGCTAAGTCCCAAGATCCGAAGTTGGCGAGTTGGCAGCTGGAGAGCTGATTTTACAATTTCTGTCTGGGTCTGAAGGTCTGAGACCAAGAGAGCCAGTGGTGCAAGTTCTGGTCTGAGTCAGAGACTGAAGTCGAAGACAATATCCCAACTCCTCTGAGTCAAGGAGAGAGAGAGAGAGATTTTCTGACTTAGCCTTTTTATTCCAGTCAGTTCCTCAGTGGATGGGATGAGATTCATCTACGGTGGATATGGGAATTTGCTTTGTAATTTACCAAGACAGGTGTCCATTTCTCCCAGAAATGCACTCACAGACATATTTGATGAACTTTAGCCAAATATTTGATCACTTTGTGGCTCGGTCAAGTTGATACATAAGATTGGCCATCAGAGGAGGCAAGTGTGTTGATCAGAACGGCACTACTGGAAGGTCTGGGTAAACTCCTCCAAAGGGAATATTAGACAGACCTGAAGACAAGTTAGCTTGGCAATGAACCATTTGGTGGTGTTTAGCATAGATCAGAAAAAAGAAAGAAATTTCAGATGGGGGAGCCACATATATTGGACTCTAGAACAAGAAGAGATCATGGACAAGATCAGAAGAAGCACTTATTTCTTGGAGCCATGTAGAAACCTCAGAAAACCTTAATATCTCTTTATCAGAGTAGAGGTCGCTCCACGCAGCTGCAGATTACTGCCACTATTCAGTTCTCCAAGAACAAGCACTCTTCCAAGCAATGGGTTCCCTTCATTTTCTAAGTAACTAAATAAGAGAAAAGAGTGTTAGCCACACACAGAAAATTTCATGTTTCATGCTCTGGATTTTGTCCTTGGCCCTCACAGAACCCTTTCTGCTGGGGAAGGGAGCCTCCGGGAAGCAGTGATGGTGCTTCCTGCACATCAGGCCTTGCGTTAGAGTCAGGGTAGACGTCTGACCAGCCAAATGTAGTGATTTAAAGACTTTTTATCCAGAAGCTCTAACTGGTTTTGTTAACCCCATAATATGCTTGATAGACCAGGAACATGCTGATAACAGGGAACTGTTTTAACTAAAGAAAACAATAAAAAAGAATCTTGAAAAATTCTATTTTTTGTCAGGAGTATCACTCAAATGTACTTGCACAAAAATAATTCTTGTGATTGTAAAGCAAAACAATTTCATTGTCTTGGTTTCACCTTCTTTAGATTCAATGAAATGTCCTCTTTCTGCCACATGGTTTAATAATGCAATCTACAATCACAGGAAAGTAAGTTTCAGCATTTAAAATGTGTTATAGAACATACTGTGTCATGCTAATATAGTTGTAATACTGTTCTTCAAGGGCCTGGCATACAATGTGATCTAACATTATGGTTGGTCCATTTTCAAAAAAATGCCAGTATCTTCATTGTTTATGAATAGTTTGGCTTGCCAAAAATCCAGCTGTGTTGGCATAGCAACCTCATTGGCCTAGATGTGATGTCATCATCCAAAAAAAGCTAAAATTCAACCACTCTCTTATAAATTGTTAATACAAGTAAATATTGAATCATCTAATTACTGGTTACAGCTAACACTTTTCCAAATGCTTTATGATAAGGTGTTTTTAAAAATCCATTATATATGATTGGTCAATAATGAACAACTGGAGTAGGGGTAGGAGGGTTGGCTGAAATGGTGAAATCTGCCATTTTTTAGTGTAGCAAACAACTGAAAATAAATCTTAAATAAATTATCTTGATGATATTTTAAAAAGCTAAGTGCAATACTTGCTAAATAAGTCCTATGCTTGGCATCCTGGTGACAGAAGGGCTTGTAACCATTGTGTTGGAAGAGCAAAACTCAGAGAGTGCATCATAAAGAAACTTTATTTTTCTCTCCAATTCTCACTTTTATTTGCACTAAAGAGTGCTAATTGTCTTCTACCCTTAAATGACATTCAAGCTAGGTTTCATAAGTCAGATAATAAAAGTCCTTCATTCACTTCTCATCACAAAAGAGTATTTGTTTGGTAATTAATAAGTCCAGTCCAGGATAATAAGAATAATGTTAGATTATGATTTAGCTTAAAGCTCTGCCTTCACTTTGAGAAAGCCTGATACAAGTAGGAATCTGCAGACTGGTGTGCGAGGGCTTAGCTTTTTCCTTAGATGGCAGTATCTCCTAGCCAGTTGGGGTGGGAGGAAGGGAGAAAGAAAAGTGAAGAGAATGGAAAGAGTCTCATTTGATTGGTACTGACAAGTTAGTGCCGCTCCTCTGGAAGGGTTTCAGGGGTCATCACTGATTTGAGTCTTGAGGTGCCTTCAGGGGTTCTGTGAATAGCCTCCACCATTACAGATGCGCTATTGCTTCCACTGGTTGCTTGTTTCCTCTGTCATCTCTGGGTGGGTATACTTGCCCTTTTTCCTCTGTTAGGATCTCCTCAGCTCTGTAAGTAGCACTCCTGGGAAAATTACAAAAACCTCTGCTTTGTTTTCTCATTTCTGATTCATAGAAATCATGGTGCCTTTGATTCATCACAAGAGAGATTACAGTCCTCTTGTTCTTCATAATCAGCTGTACTTTTTATCTATCTGACATCTCAGGAATGGTGTTTTAACAAGGTCCGGGGATATATACTGAGCAGTCCTTTAATTTCCTTGAAACTTTCTCACTAGTTTAGTAGAAAGACAGAAAGCTGGGGGAGGCACCGCAGTGTAGCAATCTGCAGGGAATCTCACCTCCGATGCTTAGCCTTCTGTGCCCAACTCACCTTCAACCATATCCAGCTCTTGATGTGAAAGAGAGTTAAGAGTAACAAAGGTGTTTTTTTAAACATAACTTCCTTTTCTCTGAGCTAGTATCACTAGCAGTGCAGCTATTGGCAATATAATTGGGTGTGCACTCTTACCACCAGGGGAACTTAGGCTGTCTTAACTAAAGAATTTATGTTCTGATCATTTATTTACTCTGCTGTTGATCTGTAGGCGGTTGGTTTGACCAATTACTGCTCATGCTGTTTCTTCTATAGTTGATTTAAAATGCTCTCAATGAACAGACTTGTGATATTGTTGACTATTCATAACTTTGCTGTTCATTTCTGAACACAGGTCCTGGCTGGTTCTCTTCCGCTATTGCCAAGCTCTCATACAGCACCTATTACTGCAATTGCTCCTTTTCCCATTGTTGTGCCATGAAGATGTGAAATGAACTCTGAGTAAATATGGAATATGTGCATCTAAAGACAATCTTCCTGAAACATTTAAAAAGAAAAGAAGTTTACCTTTCTATTAGTATTGTTTATTTCTTTGATAACAGAATATTAAATGAGAAACCATACCCCATAAACATTCATATATATAAAGTTCTTTTTAAGGTATTCCTTGCTTCTATAAGTACATAGAAAAATACATACAAAAAATGTAAAGGAATTTGATAAGATTAGACTTCTTTTTTTTTTTTTTCCTTGTGTGTACCGGTGGTCGAACTCAGGACCTCACATGCCAGCAGGCGCCTGTGCCGCTGAGCGATATCACCAGCCCTTTTTTCATATGTGGGTACCAGGAGTCAAACTCAGGACCTCGCGCTTGCCAGGCAGGCGCTTATGCCACTGAGCTATATCACCGGCAAGATTAGACTTCTAATTAGAGATTTCGTTTGGTTTTGTTGTCAAATGAGACCAAGAATTGCAACAGTTTTCCTGAAAGTTTTCTCTGACATTTATTTCCTCTATGGTAAATTGTACTAAAGACCTGTGCATCTGCAAAGCAGTTATCTACTCTTGCCTGAAGCCCAAAGCCAATGTTTTGTCCTAATTGATCAGGAGCCTAGGTTTGGTTCTTAAATTTGAAAGATACAGCCCTCCTTAACTTAACACAGGTAAAGTGTATCAGAGCTTATAAGAAAATTTAATCATAAGTTTACTGCCAAAGTCTCTCTTAAAATGTCTGATATTTGACAAATAGTCTACCAGGGATATAAACTATGGAACTTGGTAGATTTTCCATTTTATCTTTACATTCAATTACATCATATATAAACACAGCATCTAGATTTGTTATCTTTGTGCTAATCCTCACTTCCCTTGTTCCATTGTGATCTACTTACCTTCCTCTTCAATTCCAATAAATATCTTTGTGTATTATTTCTGTCTGCCAATCTAAAAAAAGTTAATCATTATTTGTAAACTAGAAAAAAGTTGCTTTAGTGTGGAGTGCAAATGTAGAGACACAAAATGCCTTATTGTTGAAAGCTTATATGTTAACCCTTAAAGGAGAAGATACATTTTAGTAGTAGGAGAAAATAAATTCTAAAATTTTATTTATTTTTAATTTTTGGAAAGTTGTGTTTCTATGACACCAATGTATAATGATGAAGTTACACTTTTAAAGATGAGCAATTTAGAGAGTATTTCAAATTCATAATATGTATCATTATGCTAATTTACATGGGCAAAGTCTTTCACAGACAGTCTTATCCTGAAAGGGCTTTTAAAATTATAATTGAACTTAAAACTCTTTTTGTAGAAGGTATTTATAACAGACATTTTGCATTCATGTAAGTTTGGAGGGTCAGGATTCTACTTTCCATTACAGGAGTCCCAAGGACACAGGCAGTCCTATTTCCTATTCCCCCAAACAAGGAAATGTCTGGGCCTACGGAAAGAATCAACTATAAAAATTTCCTGTCCTTTTCCAAGACTTTAAACCTAGAGAAAGTGCTACAAAGATGCAGGTTCAGGTAGTGCTAAATTAAGGTGGTGGCAAGGAGTCAAAGTAGTCTGTCTTGTCTAATGACTTCTTGTTTTCTGGCTTCCTTTGACTCAAGCACATTTGTTGAGCTTGTTTTAAAGGCATTTGTTAACATCTGAGCCATGAATTTATTTCCAAAAAGATAGTTTTCTGCTTAACTTAGCAGGCCTGGTTGTGTTACTTGCAAACAAGAACTGGTTGAGTATTTAACCATTCTAGGTAAACTCTAACATGGTAAAGCTGTATGTTGGAGAAATATAAAATGTAATCCCAGATCATATAAAAGGTTCCTTGGAAGGAATTCTAGTCTTAAATGACCTTCTGATGGGTGGTGCTGTACAGGTTAAATTTTCTGGGCTCCACTGCCTTTGTCCATAAATTAAAAGTGTAGCTAGGGGGAATTTGCTACTTGGTCAGTGATTTCTGTGCCTCTTAGAGCCCTAAACATTCACAGGAGTTCCCTCTTGGCTAAAAAGAGCAGATTGGACCTGGCTTTGGCAGAAGCTGCTGCAGAACTCACTTTCTTCCTCGCCTTTTCACAAAGAGCAGCCAAAGCTGTACTCAGTTTTACCCACTAGCTTCTCCTCAAGGTTGCTTTTGAACAAAGAATTCTTCATTGTCAAAAAAAATGGAATAAAAAAATGTCTAAAGTTTCTTCTAGCTCCATGATTCTATGAATCCGTTCTATCCTAAAAAAAATCTCTTTGTCATTATATTCTCCAAAAATAACAGAAGCTAAATGGTATATAGATAGCATGCATGCAAAATAGCACATAATTCTAATGGAAATATTATCATTTACTGAGTACTTATATGATGATTTATATAAGTAAATTAATGAATCCATTTAATACTCACAGAAAACCTATAAAGTTTGTATGACATATTCCTAAAATCACGTAAACAGGGAGTAGGATTTTAACACAGGCTGACTTGCTCCGGAAACTCAACTCTTAACCAAAACTCTGTACTCTTGGTCTTATGATGAGGCATTAGAAATTCAAGACAAGCAATCAGTTGGTCTCAGAAATGAAGGAATGAACTAGTTTCTTGGGGAAGTTACGGTAGTGCTTAAAGTGGCTCTCCCTGGTATGCTTTTATCAGATCCGATGTGACTGAATCCACAAGGTTGAAAAGTGGTTGAAACATTGTTTTCAGCAGTCTGCTTGAACTGTTTCCTGACAAGCTGCTGAAAATTAAAAACACAAAGAATAAAGTTTCAAGAAAGTAAGAAGACAAGTCACAGACTGGTTGAAAATACAGTATTCAAAAGAGACACATTTGATAAGGGGCTGTTATCTAAAATATATAAAGAACTTAAAAAACTCAAGAAAACTTAATTAAAATATGGACAATGGCCAGGTGTGGTGGTGCACACCTGTAACCCCAGGACTTAGGAGGCTGAGGCAGGAGGATTGCTGCAAGTTCAAGGCCAGCCTGGGCTACAAAGTGAGTTCAAGGCCAGCCTGAACTGTATAGTGAAATTTTGTCTCAAAAAGACAAAGGTAAAAAACATGGGCCAAACCCTTGATTACCACCTCATCAAAAAGATATACGGTATAGATAGGAAACAAAAACATCCAAAAAGATGCTCCACATCATTTGTCCTCAGGGACATGTAAATTAAAACAACATGATGTCATACACATCTGTTAGAATGTGCAGATGCAGAAACAGAATGCGACAACAGCAAATGCTGGGACAGCTCCCAGGAGCAAAAGGAACACTTATTTATTGCTGGTGAGAGGGAAAAATAGTTCAGCCACTTTCAAAGACAGTTTGGCCATTTACTACAAAATTGAGCATACTCTTACCCTCCAATCCTTGATATTTATCCAGAGGACTTGAAAAATTATCTCCACATAAAAACCTGCACTCGGAATTTATAGCAACTTTAGTCACAACTGCCAAAACTTAGAAGCAAGCAACATGTCCTTTGCAGATGACTGGATAAATAAAACGTGTATATTCAAACAACAGAATATTATTCAGCATTAAAAAGAAATGAGATATCAGATCATGAAGAAACATGGAGGAATCTTAAATGCCTATTACTAAGTGAAAGAAGCCAGTCTAAAAAGACCGTCTATTGTACGATTGCAAGTGTATGCCATTCTAGAAAAGGCAATGCTACGGAGACAGAACAAAACATCAGCTGGTAGCAAGGACTTAGTGGGGAGGAAGGGACAGATAGGTAGAACACAGAGAATTCTTAGGGCAGTAAAAAGCTCTTCCGTGTGACATGATGGATATGAGCCATTACATATTTGTCCAAACCCATAGAACGCACCACACCGAGAGTGAACCCTTAGGTAAACCTGGATGATTATGATGTGTCAATGTAGGTTCATTAATTATACCAATTGTTGCCACTGTGGCGGGGGATGGTGATGATGAGGGACACTGTGTCTGTTTAGGGGCAGGAGTACATAGGAAATCTCTCTTTCACTCACTTTGCTGGAGTCTAAAATTACTCTAAAACTATAGAGTTTTTAAAAGGTGATTTGAGAGCATACTTTATGTCTTCCAGCAGCAATGTCAGGTCAAGTTCCTCTGCTGAGCACTCCTAGAACAGGAAATAGTAGGAGCAGATCACCTCATTTCCTTCTGACCCTCGGGGTATGAATAGGTGATTTCCACAAGAAATGAAAGACACAAGGAAAAGTCAAAATCGAGATGCTAGAAACAAAAAGCAAGATGATAGATATTTAGTTTTAATTATTAAATATAATATTAGTTATGGTCGTGTCACATATCCATACTCTATTAATGTGAGAAAGTTACTTTTCCTAGTTTCCTGAGAAGAGTTCTTTCCATGTCTAGATGTTGAATTTTGTTAAAGGCTTTTCCTGCATCAATGGAAATAATAATATATTTGCTTTTTTCCTTTATCTGTTGAGATGGTGAATTACGTTAAGCAATATTTAAATAGTAATGCCTTTTCATGTTATACCCACATTGTGATATGTTATCCTTTTTATGCATTATAGAAGTGCATTTGTTTGTATTTTATTTCATTTATGTTCATAAGAGGAATTGGTCAGCAATTATGCTTTTTTCTATTTTTCCTGTGCTCCTTGATCTTGAATATTTGGGAAACTTAGTGGAGAAATGGTATAATTTCTTACTTAAACATTTAGTAGAACTTACTGTAAAATTCATCTAATCCTGGAGCTTTTATTTCTTTTAAAATATATTTTATTAGTGCCTATTTTTCACAATTCTAAAGTCCTGAAGACCATGAGCAAAGTGTTGGCCTCATTATTTCTTCTGAAGCCTTTCTCCTTGGCTTGTAGATGACTATCCAGAAGGAAATGAGGTGATCTGCTCCTACTATTTCCTGTTCTAGGAGTGCTCAGCAGAGGAACTTGACCTGACATTGCTGCTGGAAGACATAAAGTATGCTCTCAAATCACCTTTTAAAATTGGAAGAAAGGGAGGGACATACATCCTGAGATCAAAATCAATCTGAAAGAAGAGACTTGTAGATCAAACAAAACACAGACATAGACTTTATAAAAAGGCGAACCAGCTGAAGGTAGAACTGTGCCCTGCACATGGAGAAGGAACCACCATTCTTGGAAGTTTCCAGAAAAACTGATGGACTGCAAAGTGTGGCTAGATTAAGCCATATAGGATAGATTTGAGATATAAGGCCTCTTGCCCCTTTTGCCTTCTTCCAAACAGGACACTGCAGGCTGGCAGCAAATTTCACTGGCACACACAGGGGCAAATGACCAGGAAACTGCTCCATCCCCAATGGGCCACTGATTTTTTTTCTTTTTTCTTTTGTCATATGCTCTAGCAGTTAACTAGAACCCATCCCCTAGTGACAACAAGGTTAGGGAGCGCAGCAGAGGCAGTGAAAGTAGTGAATGGAACAACATGACCCTTCTTGCCCTGCAGCCAGTGGCTAGAGAGAGGGAAGTGGATATGTGGGATTTTAGCAGCCTTAGGCTGCGGAGAGGCAATGAGTGGGAGGTCAGCACTCCACCCACTGGAGAGGAGATTGAAGGGGGACTGATCAGCCTTGGGCTGTCCTCAGGGCAGCAATAGCACCACTCCTGGCCCTGTGGCAAGTGGCATGACAAGATAGAGACGTGCCAGTGGGGGTGGAACAGAGGAGGCTGTGCAAGGACCAGGAGGGGCCAACCGTACACAGGACTGGGAGCAGCCCTGGGCTGTCTCAGTCTGAGGGACCCACAGCGACTGGGAGAGTGACATAGACAATCAGGGTAAGGAGGCATAGTGTGTGCAGGCTGCCAAGGAATATACAGAAAGTTGCTGGCTGCAGACTCTGGCCCAGCTCCCACATCTGGAGGCCAAGATAAGCTCCACACCCAGAATTAATCCTCTTGAGGATTTGGTGGGGTTACTCAGCACAGTTTTGGGTTTTGACTTGGACACTACCACAGAACTGTGGACATCAGAAGAATTTTATTATTTTTTTCTTTGTTTTGTTCTCTTTTATCTCTCTGGGTTTTTTTTTATTGTTTTGTTTTTACTTTTATTGTATTTTGTTATGTTTGTCTTCTTTCTCTCATCCTTCAATCATCTTTCTTGAATTTTTCATATTTTTATTTAAGTGAACATTGTCTCTAGTCTTTCTGGTTTACTTTGATATTCCTTTGCTTTCTCCTTTGCTCTTTCTCTCCTGTCCTCTGCTCCAGTTTCCCAGTGTTCAAATGATCATCCTTGTCCTCCAGCTTTGCTTCTACTGTATTGCTCTTCATTTATCTCTCTGTTTTGTCCCCATCCCTCTCAAATCCCCCCAACCAGAGTAAAATCACTCTACTAAGGGGAGATTCATTTGATACAAGCTCCTGATTTATGCTGGTTTTTTTTTTATAGAACTAGATCTTGCTCCTGTAGTTAAAGGTACCAAATTAATAGTCACAACAGTTTATCAGTTTCTAGGCTGTGCTTAATGCTATTGTTATTGCTAATTATATTACTTTAGCCAGGATGTCATACCTGTTGCAATCATTTATTCTCCCTTGTACGACAACACTCTGATTCTCTGGGGTAGTAACCATCACCATAGTCCAGTACCAAAGGACTGGGTGCTGAGCCAGATAAATGGCAACTTCTCATCCCTAATAAATTGGGAAAGTAGGATCTTGGGACAGTCACAAAAACCAAGAACCATCTACACCTAGAACACAACTTTGAGGCATAGACATTTCCCAGGGAAGCCTCAATACTACTGATAAAGCTATCTACCATAAGAAATTTACAAGCATCAACACAGGAAATGAAATAAAATTAAAAAATACAAAATGACAAGATGCAGAAGCAAAATGCAAACCCTGACCTACAGCCCACCTGGGGCAAGTCCAAGGGACAACAAGATAGAGGAAATCAGAAGTTACCCACCTGAATTTTCTGAAATGATAGCAGAAGTGAAAGAACAAATGAATGAATCTATAGAGAAAATCAGATTAGAATTAATCTCTCAGGTAAAAAAAAGAAATGACAATAAAAATGAACAACTTGCTCAGTGAATCTAGAGTAGACACAGATAAATAAAATAGAGGAGCTTAGGAAAATGATGGAAACCATGAATGCCAAACATAGGAAAGAAATGGAACCTCTGAAACAGATTCAAACAGATATCTAAGAGATTAAAAATTCTATTGAAAGCATACTATACCCAATCAATTGAACCAAGGTGAGGACAGAATATCAGATCTAGCATACAGGATTGCGGTTAGGGACCACACAAAGAAAGATATCTTAAAAACAGCAAGGGACCATGAAAAATCAATCCAACAATGGGAAGATGATGAAGGAACAACATGGGTTTGATTGGAGTCAATAAGAAAGCCAGAGACAGTGAAAATACCATAAAAAACCCAATTCACAGAATTAATGGAAGAAAACTTCCCAAACATGGAAAAAGAATTTGATATAAAGATAAGTGAGGCATATAAAACTCCAATTATCCTTTTCCAAACTAAATCTACACCAAGGCATATAATAATCAAGATTCCAGAAATTCAGCACAAGAACAGAATATAAAAAACTGTTAGAAAAAACAGATAGTTCACCTATACAGGAAAGCCCATCAGAATCACAGCAGACTTTTCAACACAAACCCTAAAGTAAAGGAGAGTTTGGAGTGAAGCATTTCAAGTCCTGAAAGAAAACAACCTCCAATCCAGATTGATGTGCCCTGCAAAACTGTTTTTTTGAAATTAATAAGGAAAAAAGATACTTCCACTGAAGAAATTCGTGACCAATAAACCAGCTCTACAAAATTTTCTGAAACATATTTTAGAAAGAGATAATGAAGACCACAATTCCAAGAACACCAACAGAAAGAAGTCACCATGTAGAGCAAGGAATTAAACAGAAGGGAAAGACAAGGAACCAACATCAGGAAAATAATATGACAAGGATAAGCCAATACATATCAGTTATAACCATCAGTGTAAATGATCTCAGTTCACCAATCAAAAGAAACAGACTGTCAGAATGGGTCAAGAAACAAGACCCAACAATATGCTGGATGTAAGAAACACATTTAACACACAAAGAAATTCATAGACTGAAAGTCAAAGGATGGAAAACAATACTCCATGTAACAAGAACCCAGAAAAAATCAGGGATAGCTATTCTATTTGCAGACAATGTGAACTTCAAGCCAAAACTGATCAAAAGAGATAAAGAAGGTCAGTACATACTTGTTAAGGGAATACTCCAAGAGGAAGAGATAACAGCCATAAGCATATATACAGCAAATACCAGTGCACCCAACTATATAGAACAAATACTAACAGACATAAAAAATCAAATAGGCACTAACACATTTGTAATGAGGGACCTTAATACTCCATTGTCACAAACAGACAGATCAATTAGACAGAAAGTCAATGATGAAATATCAGAACTGAACCAAAAGTGTGAACCAATGGACTTAGTAGATTTCTGTAGAGTGTTCCACCCCACAACATCAGAATACACATTCTTCTCAGCTGCACATGGGACGTTCTCCAAAATAGACCATATATTAGCTCATAGAACATGCTTAAGTAAATCCAAAGGAATTGAAATTGTCCCATGCATATTATCAGACCATAGTGGAATGAAATTGGAAGTCAATGGCCAGGGAAACCGCAAAATCTACATAAACACATGGAAATTAACACTCTCCTGAAAAACCAATGGGTGACAGATGAAATTAAAGAAGAAAGTGGGGCCGGTGAGATGGCTCAGCAGTGTAAGTGCCTGCCTGGCAAGCTCAAGGGCCCGAGTTCGACTCCCGGAACCCACATATGAAAAAAGGGCTGGTGATATCGCTCAGCGGCATGGGCACCTGCTGGCGCGCGAGGTCCTGAGGTCGACCCCCAGTACCCACCAAAAAAAAAAGAAGAAAGTGGACAGTTTTTACAATTAAATGATAATGCCAATACAACGTAACAGAATTTATGGGAAACTATGAAAGCAGTCCTAAGAGGGAAATTTATAGCAGTGAATTCTCACATCAGGAAAAGAAGCAACCTTATTAAACAAAAGGAAAGAAAAGACTCAAATTCATTCAAATAGGAATGAAAAAAATGAAATCACAATGGATCCTGTGGAAATTTGGAAAATCATCAACACCTACTTTGAGAAACTATTCTAATCAGATGGAAAAAACTTTATTCTAATCAGAGGGAATGGATAGATTACTAGATACATATGAATTACCAAAGCTGAATCAAGAAAAGATAAAAATTATGAATAACCCAATATCAGTCAATGAAATTGAAAATGTAATTAAAACTTACCAACAAAGAAAAGCCCAGGTCATGATGGATTCACTGCTGAAATCTATAAGAAATTTAGAGAGGATCTAATGCCACTATTCCTCAAACTCTTTAATGAAATTAAAAGGGAAGCAATACTCACAAACTCATTCCTGGAAGCTAGCATTACCCTGAAACCAAAACCAGAGAAGGATCCATCCAAAAAATAACTACAGGCCAATCTCTCTAATGAACATAGACACAAAAATCCCCAATAAGATACTGGCAAACAGAATGCAGCAAATCATCAAGATTATGCAACATGATCAAGTAGAATTCCACCCAGGGGTGCAGGAATGGTTCTACATATGCAAATCAATAAATGTAATACATGACATCAACACAGCCAAAGACAAAAATCACGTGGTCTTCTCAATAGATGCAGAAAAAGATTTGACAAAGTCCAATACCCATTCATGATAAAAATCCTACAGAAAATTGGAATAGATGGTCTTTATCTCAACCTGATAAAAGTCATCTATGACAAACCACCAGCCAACATCATACTAAATGGTCAAAAACTGAAAGCTTTTGCTCTAAAGTCAAAACAAAGACAAGGATGTCCACTATCACCTCTACTATTCAATATAATTCTGGAAACATTAGCCAGAGCAATTAGGCAAGAGAAAGAAATAAAAGGAATAAGAATAGAAGAGGAAGAAGTTAAACTAACATTATTTGCAGATGACATGATGCTGTACATAAACAACTTAATGTTGAACCTCAAGTTTCTAGAAAAGGAAGAACAAGTTAAGTCTAAAGCTCATACAAGGGAAGAAATTATAATGATCAGAGCAGAAATTAATGCAGATGAGACTAAGAAAACAATGCAAATAATCAATGAATCAAAGAGTTTTTTCTTTGTAAGATTAAAATTGACAAACCCTTTGCCAACCTTTGCAAAAAAAGGAAAGAAAAGACTCAAGTCCATGGAATTAAGAATGAAAAAAGTGGGCCGGTGAGATGGCTCAGCAGCGTAAGTGCCTGCCTTGCAAGCGCGAGGGCCCGAGTTTGACTCCCGGATCCCACATACGAAAAAGGGGCCGGTGATATCGCTCAGTGGCACGGGTGCCTGTTGGCATGTGAGGTCCTGAGGTCGACCCCCCGGTACCCACAAAAAAATAAATAAAGAAAGAATGAAAAAAGTGAAATCATAACAGGTTCTGCAGAAATCCAGAAGATCATTAATATCTAATATTTAGATCTTTGAGCCATTTTGATTTTAATTTAGTATGTGGTGAGAGATACAGGTCTAGATTCAATCTTCTGTAAGTAGATACCTAGTTTTCCCAGCACAATTTTTTATAAAAGATATCTTTCCTCCAGGATGTATTTTTGGCCCCTTTGTCAAAAATGAGTTAGCTGAATGTGCCTGGAGTTCTTCTGCATCCTCTATTCTGTTATGTTGATCTGCATGTCCTTTTATCTTACCAATACCATACTACTTTTATTACTGTAGCTTTGTAGTGTAACTTGAAGTCTGGAATTGTGATGTTTCCTGCTTTTTGCTCTTGTTGCCTATGATTGCTTTTCAATAATGTCTGTACGAATATACGTTCACAGGAACAGTGTATAACAGCTTATCTTTGTCAATATCCTCAACATTTTTTATTTTTATCTTTTTGGACATTAACCATTTTAATCAGGATAAGGTGATATCTATAATAGTTTTGATTTGCTTTTCCCTGATGATTAGTATTTTTTCCTGTACCCGTTAGCCACTTTTATATTCTTTTTAAGTCACTTGTTAATTTTTAATGAGACTATTTTATTTATCATATTACTTTTGCTGTTGATTTTTTTGAGTTCCTTATATATTCTAAATATTTAACCTTACTGGGTGAACAGTTTGCATACATTCTTCCCACTATGTAAGTTTTCTCTTTGTTTGTTTCCTTTGCTATGCAGAAACTTTTTAGTTTGATGTAGTGTCATTTGTGTATTTTTACTTTGTTACCTGTGCTGTTCAGGTGATATCCTGAAGTAATTTCCTTATATATTTTTTATCATACTTCTATAGTGTGAGAAGATTTCTTAAATGTAAAATTTTGATATATTTTGAGTTGATTTCATTTTTGTATATGGCTGAGATACAGAGGTGTAGTTTCTTTCCTTTCCATATTGAAGGTTATTCATTTCTGCCATAGAAAATTTTCATGCCTTTGTCAAAAATCAATTGACATTACCAGGCATGGTAGTGCACATCTGTAGTCCCAGAACTTGGGAGGCTGAGGCAAGAGGATCACCATGAGTTCAAGGCCAGCCCATACTACATAATGAGTTCAAGGCCAGCCTGAGCTACACAGTGAGACTCTGTCTCAAAAAAAAAAAAAAAATCAGTTGACAGTAAATACATTAATTTTTTTATGGATTTTTATTCTGTCCAGAATGTATATGTGTTTATTTTATAACAATACCTTGATATTTTGGTTACTCTTACTTTGAAGTATATTTTAAATTCAGATATCTTACTGACTCCTCTTTTGTTCTTTTTGATCAGAATTGCTTTGACTATTTTCCATGCAAATTTTAGGAGTGATTTTCTATTTCTGTGCAGAAAAAAATTGATATATTGCCAGAATTATATTGAATATGTATATTGCTTTGGGTAGATGGACATTTAAACAATAATAACTCTTCCAGTTCTTGCTTGTGTCTTTCTATTGGGGCATTCCATTTCAATTTCTTTCATTACCATTTTGTAATTTTCATTGTAGAGATCATCCATTTTGTTTATTAAATTTATTAATAGGTATTTTATATATTTATTTTTATAGCAATTGCAAATGAGATTTCTTTCTTGGTTTCTTTCTCAGCAATTTTATTATTGTTATATAAAAAGCTACTGATTTTTTGTGTGTTTATTTTGTATCCCGTAACCTTACCGAATTTATCACCCAACAGATTTTGTTGTTTTTGTTGTTGAAGTCTATAATTTTTCTACATACAAAATCATGTCATTTTCAAATGGATATGATAATCCCCCCTTCCTACTTGGATACTTTCTCCTGTCTTATTGTTCTCTCTAAGGGTTCCACTCCTATATCAAGTGAAAGTGGTAAAAATGGACATTCTTGTCTTGGTCTTGTTCTTTCAGAAAATGATTTAAACTTTTTCCCATTCAGTATGATATAGTCTGTGGATTTGTCATGTACAGTCCTTATAGTATGGCATATTTCTTCCTTAATTCACTTTTTAGTTTGGTTTTAACATGAAGTGATATTGAATTTTACTGAATAATTTTTCTGCATCTATTGAGATGATCATTTTTTTTCTGTTTCATTCTGTTGATGTGATGTGTTATGTTTATCAATTTGCATGTATTGAATCATCTTTTCATCCCTGGGATAAATCCAACTTGATCATGGCGTATAAACTTTTTTATGTACTAGTATTTTTGTTGAGAATTTTTGCATTTATGTTCATTAATGATATTGGTATCGATGAATTGCTTTTACAATATCTGTTGTACATTTTAGATCTTATTTGCTCTTCCAGCCTCTCACACCAGGGAGACAATACAATGTTTACACATGTGCATCTGGTTTATGAGTATTCTTTTTAATATTTGTTATTTCTTTACGTAGCTTTTTTTTGTTTTTTTGTGGGTACCGGGGGTCGACCTCAGGACCTGGCGCTCCAGCAGGCGCCCGTGCCACTGAGAGATATCACCGGCCCCTTTTTCGTATGTGGGTTCTGGGAGTCGAACTCGGGCCCTCGCGCTTACCGGGCAGGCGCTTACGCTGCTGAGCCATCTCACCAGCCCTTTATGTAGCTTTTGGCATTAGGGTAATGCTAGCCTTGCAGAATCAGTTTGGGATTATTTGCTCTCAATATTTTGAGTAGTTTGAAAATTGGTTTTAGTTCTCTCTTAAAAGTTTCATAAAATTCAGCAGTGAAACCATCTAGCCTACCAGAACTTTCTTCCTTTTTTCCTTGCTTCCTTCCTTTCTTTCTTCCTTCATTCCTTCCTTCCTCCCTCCCCTTTTGTTTCTTTCTTTCTTTGCTGGTGTGTGTGTGTGTGTGTGTGTGTGTAAGGGGCTTTTCATTACTGATTCAATCTTGCCATTTATTATTGGTTCATTCAGGTTTTCTGTGTCTTCACAGTTCAAGTTTGGTAGGTTGTACGTGTCCAGAAATCTATCCACTTCTAAGTTTTCAAATTTGTTGGAGTACTGTTGCTCATAATACAGTAATATCTCAGTTCACAAATGCTTCTGTTTGCAAACAATTCGGTTCATGTACAAATGTGTTCTGCAAAATTTGGTTCCGTTTGTGAACTCTGCATCAAGTGACAAACATAACCATAGCTATCTTCCCTGGAATCGTGGAATGAGTTGTTTGTGAACCCAGGTACCACTGTGCTGTAGTTTCTAATGATCCTTTTGTTTCAGTAGAATCATTTCTAATACTTCCTTTTTCATCTCTGATCTTACTTGATTCCTCTATTTTCTTGATTACTTCGGCTTGGCAATTTTATCTTTTAAAACACGAACTATTTGATTCATTGACATATACACTTACACGCATATGTAGCATATATTGTCTGCTCTTTGTATTTGGTTTTTTAGTTCCTTTAGTTACCTCAGTAGGGTTTCTTATTTCTGAGCACTCTTTTCTGTTCTTTTTCATTTTATGTAGGCAATTGCTCTAAACTTCCCTTTTCATGTTACTATGCTGTTTCCCATAGGTTTTGGTATGCTGTGTTTTCATTTTCATTTGTTTCAAGAAATTTTCCAACATTTTATTTTTTATTGACCTATTTGTTATTCATGAGAATTTTGTTTAAATTCCATGTATTTGTATAATTTTGGAAGTTCCTCTTATTAATTTCTAGTTTTATTTCATTGTAGTAGGAAAAGATATATGCTATGATTTCAGTTTCATTAAATTTGTTAAGCACTTATTCATGGCTTAACATGTGATCTATCCTGGAGAATGTTCCATGTGCTTTATGAGAAAAAAATTGTGTTCCAAAGCTGCTGAATGAAAAGTTCTGTAAATGTCTGTTAAGTCCATTTGGTCTATGGTGTAGGTTAATTATGATGTTTCTTTGTTGATTTCTTATCTAAATAACCTGTCCATTGATGAAAGTTCAGTCCTGAAGTCCTTAACTATTAGGGTCTATTTCTCCTTTTAGGTCCAATAATGTTTGCTTTATATAATTGGGTGCTTAAGCATTGGGTTCATGTGTATTTGTAGTTAGTTGTTTGTATTGAATTTATCGATTTATCACTACATGGTGACCTTCTCTATCTTTTTTTTTTTTATATGGGTACCGGGAGTCGAACTCAGGACCTCGTGCTTGCCAGCAGGTGCTTATGCCACTGAACGATATCATGGCCCTTTTTTTCCTTTATGTGGGTACCGGGAGTCAAACTTAGGACCTCGCACTTGCCAAGGAGGTGCTTATGCTGCTGAGCTATCTCACTGGTCCCTATCTTTTTTTTTTTTTTTTTTTTTTACAGCTTTTGGGTTTGAGTCTACTTTATCTGATATGATTATAGCCACTCCTGCTCACTTTGGCTTTAGCTTTTGGTTCACCTTTCCCCATTCCTTTGCTTTTGCTATATGTGTGTCCTTGTTGGTGAGGCTAGTTTCTTATAGGAGCATATCATGAAGATCTCATCTTCAAAAAATCTATTCAGCTAATCTGTGTTTTTTAATTTGGGAATTTAATAAATTTTCATTCATGGGTATTACTGATAAGTAAAGACACATTTTTTTTTTTTTTTAGACACATTCTTATTCTGTTAAATTTTCTGTCTTTTATATCCTTTGTTTCTTTCTTACATTCTTGTTCATCTTAGTTTTCTGTTCTGTTAGGTTTGATTCTTTTGTCTTTCTAGTATATCTGCTGTACTGTTGAATAGTTTACTTTTGCATCTTTTCATTATGTTAGTTATCATCATTTTTTTCCTAGTGTAGAGTTCACTTCAGCATATCTTTTTTTTTTTTTTTTTTGTGGGTACCAGGCGGTCGACCTCAGGACCTCGCGCGCCAGCAGGCGCCCGTGCCACTGAGCGATATCACCGGCCCCTTTTTCGTATGTGGGATCCGGGAGTCGAACTCGGGCCCTCGCGCTTGCAAGGCAGGCGCTTATGCCGCTGAGCCATCTCACCGGCCCCAGCATATCTTGTCTGGCTGGCCTGGTGATAATGAATTACCTCAGATTTTGCTTATCTTGGAAAGCATTTATTTCTTCTTTATTATTGGAGGATAGCTTCGCTGGTTATAGTATTGTTGGCATTTTTTTTTTTTTGAGATTAATGACAGATTTTTGAGATTAAAGACTTGGCATTCCTTTTTCTTTCAGGACTTTGAATATATTATACCATTCTCTCCTAGCCTATAAGGTTTCTGCAAAGAAATCTGCAGTTAGTCTAGTAGGGGTGTCCTTATGAGTGACTCAATGATTTTCTTTTTCCATTTTTAGAATTTTCTCCCTCTCTTGTACTTTTGACAGTTTGATTATAATATGCCTTGGAACAAAACTTTTTTTGGTTGAGTTTATTATAGGTGCTTTGAGTTTCCTGGACTTTGATATCCACATCTTTCCCAAGATTTTGAAAAATTTCAGCAATTACTTTAGTGAATGGCATTTCCATGCTTTTTCTCCTTTCTTTTCCTTCTGGAGCACAAAGGTTTGCTTGGCTAATGGTGTCTCATAAGTCTCAAATGCTTCCTTCTTTATTTCTTTTCTTTTCTTTTCTTTTCTTTTCTTTTCTTTTCTTTTCTTTTCTTTTCTTTTCTTGTTTTAAAGACCTGTCTTCAATCTCAAAAATTCTGTATCTGTCTGATCTCTTCCACTGTTGATGCTGTCCATTGTACTTTTTATTTTATTTTTTGATTTTATGTGATACAAGATTTTGATTGATTCTTTTTATCTTTTCTATCTCTAAAACCAGTTATAATCAACATTGGCAATATCTGTGACTGTCTCAGTGACCTAAGTAAGCAGGGGTTGAAGGAATGTACTACAAGCTGGGATGCAGGGCAGGACAGGTTTTCTGGCATGGTGCATATGTCTTCATGCTCTGCAATAGCTCTGTCACATTCTCACTGCCCTCTGACATTCTGCCTCAAACACTGCAAGGAAGAATCTGTTCAATTTTACTTATTTTTGTCCTTTGTTATGGAAAGAAGTGTGCAGGCACCTCTAGTTACTATCGGGCTGATACCATTCTTCTTTTATTCCTGATGATGGAAATTTCTGTCTCTTTCTTTTTTCTTTTTAGCCAGTGTTATTTCCTGTTTATAATTATATAGTGTTTTCCAAAAGAGAAGCCAGGGTTTAAATTATTTTCTCTATTATTTTTCTGTCTTCAGTTTCTTTCATCTCTGATTTTTATTTAAATTTTTTCCCTTTTGATTGCTCTGGGTGCAATTTTGTCTCATATTTTATTAGGCTGCAATCTTACATAATTTATTTGAGATCTTTTCTAATACAAGCATTTACTGCTGCCAATATCTCTCTGAACACTGCTTTAGCTACATCCAGTGATAATACTTGTTTGCCTTGACTTATTCTAGTTAATAGGAGCTAATTGTACCACCTTCTTCCAACTCCCATTCCTTTTTGTGCGATTTCTGTCATGACGTGAGGGTTTACACTGTGAATATTGCAAATACTACAAGTTAAGACTTCTTTTTCTACATAATATTGGTTGAATATTTACTACCAGAGTGTTCTGTGTCCTAATAATTTTGGTACATCAAATTTTATTTTTCACTCAAACCAAAATATTTTTCCACTTTTTAACTACTGACTTATTTATAATGATTTTGTTTAATTTAGAAATATCTGTCGATTTTCCCAGATACCTTTTTGCTACTTATTTCTAGTTTATTTCAGTTGTAATTCCAGAACATACTTCATATGATTTCAACTTTTAAAATTTTTGTTTCAGGATTTCCTTATGGTCTGGATGATAGTTTATTTGTGGTTGCGAATGTTTTATGTGCACTTGAATTAACTGTGTATCCAGCTGTAGCTGAATGAAATAAAAATATATACTAGATCACATTTATTCATGGTGTGTGTTCTATAGCTTTTCTAGTTTTTGTTTTACTTCTACCAATTATTATCAAAAGAGCATTGAAATATCCATGAATGAGTATAAATTTATTTGTTTTTCCTTTTAGTTTTAGAAGCTTTTGCTTCATGTATTATGAGGTTCCATTATTAGATGCATACACATATAGCATTATTTCTTCCTTTTGAATTAATACTTCCATCATTGTGTAATGTACTTTCTCTGATTTGTCTGATATTTTTTAAGGCTACTTCAGCATTCCTTTGATCAGTGTTTTTAAATCTTTGCATTAGATAAATTATTGCCCTTTAGAAAATTTCAAATAAGCATAAAATGACTTTTATGTTTATTTTTATTACTAGCTCTCTTCATTTCCTTTCTTTGGTCCAAATTTCTCTCTGTCATTATTATCCTTTCCTGAAGAACTGCCTTTAATTTGTCATCTACGTATGCTGTCAATAGCTCTGTATCTCTATCTCTCTCTGTTACTCTCCTCTACCCTACTTCCTCCTCCCTCCTGTCTCTCTTTTGTTCACTTCTCTTGTATTTTTAAAATTTATTTTGAATGATATTTTAATAATTTGAGATACTTTCTGACTTGAAAGTTTTTTGGTATTTTTTGTTTTTAATCATTTTACAGACGTCACTCTGTTGTGTCTGGCTTGCAAAATTTAAAAAACCTCCATTATCCTTATTTTGTTCTTCTGTATATATCTTTTTCTGCTTTTCTTTGGCTTTCAGAAGTTTGAATATGATGAGTCCAGGGATTTGTATAAATTGATATTTATTTCAGTTGTTATTATGTGAACTTCTTGGATTTATGGGTTGATGAATATAACTAAATTTGGAAAATTCTTTTTTTTTCACTCCTAAGATTTCAATTATATACATGTAATGGTTGATACAATGTGTCAACTTGAGTTTAGAAACTTAACTAAGTGACTAAGGGGCCGGTGAGATGGCTGAGTGGCGTAAGTGCCTGCCTGGCAAGCGCGAGGGCCTGAGTTCGACTCCCAGAACCCACATACAAAAAAAGGGCTGGCGAAATGGCTCAGCAGCATGGGTGCCTGCTGGCTCGCGAGGTCCTGAGGTTGACCCCCCAGTACCCACAAAAAAAGAAAACCAAAAAAAAACCTAAGTGACTCAGTAATACTACATCCTAGAGTGTAGAGGACATGACCTAGGGCAGCTGTCTATGCTCTAGGATGTTGTAATGGTTGATTCATCCTGCCAACTTCAGAAGTTTAAAAATTTAACTAAGTGACTCGGCAGGGGGCCTGGGTCCTCACTTTGTAAACATCTTGAGTCTATGCAAGAGGAGGGCACGGAGATGGTGTGAGTGCCACACCTGCTCCAGGGTGGGTAGCCTGCATACAATACAAGGGAGGAAAAGAGGCTTGCTCTCCCCCCATTTTTGCTCATTACTTTTGCTGTCTTCTGCTGCCATGAGCTGCTGCCCCTCTGCCATGTCACCCTGCCTTGGAGCCAGCTTATTATAGACTGAAACCTCTACAAACTGAGCTAAATAAACCTCTCCTCCTTTAACTTTGGGTGTCAGGTATTTTGTCTCAGCAATGAGAGAAAAGTAACTAAGACAGGATTTGGTATCAGGAGTGGAGTCATTGCTGTGACTATACTGACCATGTGGTTCAACAGACTTTGGGAATGGCTTGTGGGAAGTGTTTGGAAAGGTTTGGAGGTGTTGCCTGAAAGAGTAGAGCTGAAACACCTTAGGCTGTTCTGTATGGGATGGGAGATTCTGGTCAGAACTCAGAAAACCAGAAGGCTGATAGAAATCCTGCTGGTAAAGACCAGGCTTGGGAAGATTCTGCTGGGAAGAAGGACTGCGTTGGTTGTTGGACTCCAGATGATGTGTGTTATGGCTCAGCAAAAAGTTCGTCTGCATTTTGCTCATGTCCAGAGACTGCCTGAGACTGAGATTAAGGGCAGAGGACTAATTAACCTGGCAGAAGAAATTTCAAGGCAGTCGAATGATGAGGAAGTGGCATGGCTATCGTTGGGGGCTTTTAGCCAGATTTATGTTGAGAATCAAGAGCAGAAAGCCCAGCAGAATGACTTAAAATGTTGTGAGTTTGGCCAGAAAAGAAGCTCCAGTAAAGCTGTGGACTACAAAGATAGAGCTGAGGAGATCTCAGTTGCTGAGAAGGAACTGGAAAATATAAAAGATGGCCTGAGGGCATCACAAGAAGCAGCAAGTCTCCACCCTTTGTAGCCTCAAAACTGTAAGAGTGAAAGACTTTGCTTTGAGGAGAATGCTGCAGAGCACCATGTTCCAGAATGGCGGTGGCCGCACCAAGTTCCAGAATGGTGGCAACAGAAAATTTGATATTTTTAACTGCTTGTGTATATTCACTATTTTGTAAAAATTCTTTTTAAAAATCATTTTGTTCAGTTTGGTTAATATTTATTCTCTACCCTCAATTTCACAATTTTATACTCAATTTGTCTTCACTTCAGTTTTCTGTCTATTGATGTGCTATTAAATACATTCTTCATGTCTGTCATCTTATTTTTTATTTGTAGCATTTCTGTTTGATATTTTCTAATAATTTCATTGCTGTTAATATTATCTGTCTGATCATGTCTGCTATCCACTTTTCCCCCTGGAAATTAATCATAGTTATATTAATTTTTCTGTTTCATGATTCCAATATTTGGGACATATTTGGGCCTTGTTCCATTCATTCATTTATCTTACTTCTTGTAAGACTCATAAGTTGTCATTGAAAGCAGGACATTTTCTGGTAGAGTATAGAGACTACCAGAAAAACAATTACAATTTTTTTGCTTGGAAAAATACAGTACTCTCTAGTGGAAATATAATGCATGACATTTATGTAATTTTGATTTTTTTCAGTAGCTTTGTCTTCAAAAGTAGATTCAACTTTAGCAACATATTTGATGTA
This sequence comes from Erethizon dorsatum, assembly GCA_028451465.1. Taxonomy (NCBI): domain Eukaryota; kingdom Metazoa; phylum Chordata; class Mammalia; order Rodentia; family Erethizontidae; genus Erethizon; species Erethizon dorsatum. Next base: position 150,327,833 of record CM051823.1, read on the forward strand.
ATTTGGCATAAGCAAAGCACTGTCATCTTAATATGTAGCACACATTCGAAGTGCTCAAAAGCCACATGTAGTTTGTGATCAATACTGGACAATGTAGTTTGAATATTTCCTGTGTTTTGAGTGGAGAATGGTTTTCCAGAGTTTTTCTCAATCTCTTTCTCCATTGTCTTCAGATTTTCCCTTTCTGTCAAGGTCTTAGATACTATGCTCGTGACTTTGCTCTTCCTTAGTAGTGTGTGACTTCACTGTGAGGAAGACACAGCATTTTGTTCTTCTGTCTCAAAGGTGGGGCCTTTTTGGTGATTCTTCTTTCCTTTCTGATAGTTTGGGTCCACTATATATTTCTGCCTCTTCCCCAAAATCAGAGATTTTGGTTTTGTTTCTTTTCCCCCGTACATTATCTGTATGTTGAAGGTACTGATGTTTTCTCCATTACCCCAGAGACTGAAGATTGTTGCTCCCTAAGAGAGATGGGGGATATGGATCCTGATGGATCTTCATACCTTTCTTGCAGGGTGTTCTTCTCCCCAGCGCATCACCTTGCCCTGAGTACGGCATAGCATCCAGTGAGGTCTGTGATTTCCAAAATTGTGTGCAGCTCCCCTGGTGTTTTTGGTTATCGAAAGCTGAATGCTGTCGCTTTAACTCACACTCTACTTTTAGCAAGGTGGCATATTTTAGGAAAATTATTCTCACTGGCTTCTGTTCAGTGTGTGCCTTGTATTTGCCTCAGGTAATCCAGGGCTAATGTGCTTTATCTCCTTGACACTCATTTTTTTGGGTTTCACGTTAGCTGGTTGCTCTGAGATTCGGTTATCTTATGGAATCAAGAAATGTAAGTTTACGGATTTCCTGCAGTGTCTGTGTGTTTTATAAAAGGATGAAAATGATGCCATTTTCAGCTATTTGCCAAGAGAAAGTGGAATTCATGATTCTTATTTTTGATATGTATAGTTGTCCTGTTTCCAAGAAATCTCCAGTGCACTTTGATGAAAATTATTGCTAGCCAGACAGTAAACTGTAGCTTTCAGCGAACTTTGTCATGTTTTGTTTTTGTTTTGAGAAACAGTATGTTTTACTATGTTTCTCAAGTATAAATTATAATAAATTGCTAAATATATTTTTCCATACCACCTCTCCCCTCCAGAGAAGCTAGTATCTAGGTAAGAGATGACTATCTCTTCTTCCCACTTCCCAATACATTAAGAATCATTGATACAAACATTTCTTTGTGACCATAGTAATGGAGGTTTGGTCACTGTAATGGTGAAGAAGCAAAGTAAGACTAGCATGTGGCAAGTTCAATTCTCCTTAGACACTTGAAGCTGTACTGTCTGACAGAGTGACACATGATTGGGTGTCTAGGGTTGGTGCAATCCCATTGTTTTACCAGGAGTTGAGCTGAGACCATGTACTAACAATTTATGCTGCCAGTGATCCTTGGGACTGACCATTTATGTTCAAGATGCATTTAGACAATTTGGTCTAATCTGACACTTTTCTCCTTCAGGTATGGATTGTTGTCATGGCACCTGGTTATGAATTGCATATCCTAACTAGTGGGCATTATGAACCTATGCCTTTGTTGACACCATAATTTTGTTTGTATATTTAATGTTGTTTTTGCTGGAGCTTTCTGTGACAAGTTAGATCCCATCTGTCTGCCCAGTAACAAGCAAAATTGCAAACACAACATAGGAAACATTGTTCAGATATCCAAGATTGTTTTCTACCATTTGGTTTTACTAATATGCTAACATTTAGAGCTGATAAATAAATGAAAGATGGATAGGACATTGAAATTGGGATGATCTTTATGAGAATTGCAAGATAATAGCAATATTTTTAAGTGGACATTTGTTTGCATTCAGGTTGGTAAGGCATCAAATACCTAATTCACTTAACTCTCTCCCAAAGGCTCCAGTACTGTGGAACAAATTAGCTGTTATATTTTATACTGGTGATGAGTGAAGGATCTTCCTCCCTCTTTGAAGCTGGTTTTTACAGGAAGATGTGGACATATGGTATGACTGATATTTTTTTCTGGTCTAACAATTTTCTTAAATTAGGAAAAAAATATACCCACCCTTCACTGGACATTTTTTCCTATTATAGTTACTGAGATACAGTGGTACAAAATGTCTCTGTATATTACAGGTGGATATGTGTGAATTTTAAAAACCCATAATTGTCCCTATCTGGAGGTAGAATATTTTATATCCTATGATTGTTCATTGCCTTTTCTATACTGGGGCAGCTGTACTTGGGAGATGCTCTATGCTTTTTCTTTAAGTTGAACTCAAGTGGACATATGTAAGAATTTGAGAAAATACCTTTAACATAGAAGTATGTATTCAACATATTCTATGTTTCTTCCCTATCGTACTATTTATTTCTCCCCAGTTTATTTTACAGACTGCCTTGTAAATAGAATGCTAAGCATAAGAATATGCTCAATAAGTGTGCATTGGACTAATAAAATAAGGTTAGCTGACTCTAGGATATTCCCCAATGATGGTAATTGACTATGAGTTTCTCCTTTATCCATCTTTTTCCAAAATCCTTCTAACTTTGACTCCAAAGTGTGCATAAATTAAAATATTATTCAGACTTATAAATACCCACCATTATTGGTGTTATTAATATTCTTTTGTTTTAAAGAGAAAAATACCAGCTCTTCTCATTTCAGAGCAAATAACACAACTGTAAAAGCCGTTGCCAAGCAACCTGCATTCACAGCTCAGATGGGCTGAATTGTTTATATCCATATGTGGCTAAAATTGACCCATTCCTTCTCAGAAAAATGTACCTATGAAGCCCTTGAGATGTTTATACTAACATTTTAGGGTGTCATTAGAGGCATTACTACTCCATAAGAGGTTGGGAAAGGGACATATCCTCTGCATGTACCTCTGCTGCTGCACATGTCATGTCATATTATAAATATTTAGTTTGGGGTCTCTTTCTCCATTAGACTGTGAGTTCTTTGAGGGCTAGTATTGTGTTCAAAAATAATCTTATCTATAACCAGCACTTCACAAGTGTTTGATGGATGCAAGGAGAAATGTTTTAATGCAGGGATCTAAGCCATGTTCATGCTAGAAAAATATCTTCTTACTAGAATTTAGAAGAAAGAAAGAAGGAAGATGTTAGGTAAAGAAGCCTAGTAATAGTAAATTGCAGTAAGCCCAAATGAAGCAGTAAGTTAAAAATACTACAGTCAGAACATTTTAGAGTCAGAAGAAACTTTATGAAACATTTAGCCCAGAGGCTCTCAACCTTAGTTGTCATCTGAATTACACAAAGTGCTTAAAAATGGAACTGAACTAGCATGAGGTTCTGAACTCTTTTCCCCCATTTTTCCAAGGTCCTAGATGATTCAACTGCAGAGTGAACATACTACGGATTTAGCCAAACAAACTCATTTTATGGTGGAGGAAACAGTCCCAGAGCGAGGAGAGTTGGAGCTCCTGGAAAGACTGCTACCAATGGAGTCACTTGATAATCATGTGATGTCTGATTCAGGCACCAGGTCCTCACTGTGCGCAGAGTGGTGATAATGATATTTAGTTGTAGGACTGCTGGGGAGGATGAGTGGGATGAGATGTACAGAGCTTCTAGAGCCATGCTGGATGGGAGCCTGGCAATGGTGATGTCTTTTCTTAACAATTTTCTCTGAGTTGCCTACACATTGAACACAGAACGTTGGTCCATTTTTCCACCAGACTTTCTGTACCATGGTAAATAGTATAAGATTCTTCCAGCTCTGATTTTGTTTACAAAGAAGGAGCAAGCATTAATATATCTGTCAGAATCGCTGTAGGAAACTCCTGAGGCTCTCAAAAGGGTAAGTTAAAATAGTTTAAGGAAAAGACTTTTTTTGCCAAAGTGTGGAAAGGTTAAAGAAACCACCAAGAATAGTGTTGCAAGTCAGGGCTTAACAATCAGGGGTCGGATGGAACCTGGTGCTTTCTGTGGCAGCAGGGTTCACGTGGCAGAAGCTACATGCAAATTAAAGGAACAAAGCAACTGACCAATCTGCAACCCTGCAGAAAGGGAGCCGATATAGGACTCCGATTCCTCTCATTCTTCTAATTTCCTTCTGGGGATCACATTGACTGAGTCAGGGGATGAAAAAACTTCCATTGAAGTATTTCTAAAAGTCAGTATCCTGGGACACAGAACAGAACGAAGGATGGAGAAGGCTCTGGAAGGGAAAACAATAAAGATCTAGGCAATCACTAGGCTGCTATTTTACACTGGCTACTTCTTATGCAAAATGTCTTCAAAGCTTATGTTGCTTTGAGACTAGTCCAATTGAACATAAATTATCCCAAAATGACTGAAGTTCTTTGTGGTACAGTCTTCCTTGCCAGGAGTTCATATATATATACCTGCTAACTCTATCCTCAGATGAACTTTTCCCTGTAGCGAAACCTAAACTTGACTACTGAAAGTGGGTTCAGTAGAGAAGAGGTTCAGTTTTCACATCCAGCACATGTCCCCTTGGTTGCAATAATCAGGAGGAATTTAGCCTGTAAGGTCCTTTAGCCAGGGACAAAACCCACTCCTACTCGAGCAGCTGCCTGTTTTTCCTCAGCTGTCTGTTCACCTCTTTGTTTTTTAATTTATCCAACTAAGAAATGAGAAGAACACCTGCTTCTTATCACAAGATGGAAATGTTTTGAGGGAAATGAGAATCATTCTTATGGAACAATGATGCTATTTGCTTAAATAGAAAGAGATGCATCTACTGCACTAATTTTCATCATCAAATGGGCCATATATAAGATGCCTGACATTTTGTTTCTTTTACTAAACTTTTCTGAAGGTTCAAAGGTGAGTTAAGGTGGCCCTGCCTTTGATGAGTTCAAGGCCTTATGAGAAGAATCAGAAATGAAACATTTCTTAAAGGGGGATGATATAAATTAAATGTTTTGTTATCCTTTTATAATTTTTGCATGTATTTATTTCATTTTGTGATCACATATATAAAAACAAAATTTTTATAAACTATAGTCTGTATACACTTTTAAAAATACTTCAAATGCATCTGATTCCTGCCAAGGAGTTGCTCTTGGCTGTTCTCCTACCTGGAAATACCTTCCCTTAGGTTCCCAGTGGCTTAACAGCCATCCTCAACCCTATCTGATTCCCCGGTGGCTGGCAGCTTTGTTCTGAATAATCTAGCCTAACATGGTATTCATCCCTTTATGTTAAATTTCTTGACACTAATCTTAATTCAGCATTTTTATCCTCATCCCCACCTGACAAGGGAGCAATTTTACTCACTAGTTTTATAAAATCTCTACTGAATACCTGCATCCAATAAATATTCTGTCTCTCTTGTCTCCCTTTTGCATGCTGAAGGCTCTGGGTTGCTCAGCTACTGGAACAGTGAAACTAACAACCAGGAAAAATTTAAGATTGCAAACATTTAATTATGAAGTGTCTCTTAGCAATTTTGAAAACAGGACGCTAATTATGACTGGAATGTGAGCTGGAGGTAAAAGGAAATAGCATCCCAAGGAGCTCCTTGAGCAGCGTCTCAGAGGAATGGCGTGATGTGCTCAGGAGCACTCCGTGTGGGGATGAAAAGCTCCTGGTGAGATGTGATTATAGGACTGGCCATTTAGTGTGTGACTGCTATGTGACTGGAACTTTGCCAGATTGCTTACATATACGAGCTCTAATCCTCAACCCCAGAAATATGTCACACAGCCAGCAAGCAGGTAGAGCCCTACTGAGTACTAAACTCTGTCTGCTTTCAAAACCTAACATTGCCCTGGGATGCTGCTTATTTTATAAGTAATGTAAGACTGATGAGAGAGGAGCAAATTCCAGGGTCCTTGAAAACCAGAAATGAGGAATATGAGATTTTAGAAAGCAATTTTAATGTGCATAATTTATGGAAGAACATTCTCAAAATGATAACACTTCACCTCCCCTGAGATTCTCAAGCAGTTAAGCATGTTTTTGACTCTGCAAATGTATTTTTAATCAGGTGTTGTGAAGGGGGCTAGATGAAATTTGTGTGCTCTGTCCAAACCTTTCTCATTCTGGTCACTATTTTAATGTATTCTTACCTGAGTGATTGTAGGGATGCTATGGTTTGAACATAACCCCCCAAATTCATGTGTTGGGAATGTAATCCTCACTGTGGTAGTGTTGAGAGTGGGGACCTTTAACAGGTGGATTGTGCCATGATTATGGGAGTGGGTGAATTATTATAAGAGCAGAATGAGTTGTCATGAGAGCCAAATGCATTTGGCTGCCTTTCTCACTCTCCTTTTCTCAACTTTTTGCCTTTTACCACGGGATGACACAGCAAGAAGGTTCCTGCAAAATGCTGAGCAGATGCTGGCCCTATGCTCTTGGATCTTCCAGACCCTAGAACCATGAGCCAATAAATTTCTGTTCTTCATTAAGTACACAGCCTCAGGTATTCTCTTATAGTAGCATAAAATGGACTAAGAAAGAAAACTGATACTGAGAAGTAGAGTTGTTGCTATAACAGATAGCAAAACATGGAATATTGAATTGGGTTTAATTGGTAGAACCTGGAAGAATTTGGAAGAGAAGGTGAAGAAAAGCCTAGACTTCCATGAATAGAACAATAAAAGCAATTCTGGAGGGGTCTCAGGAGAAGAGAAGAGATTTAATTAATTAATTTCATTTAATTTAATGTCTGGAACTTCTTAGAAATTATTAAAGTGGTCATGATCAGAATGTTGGTAAAAATATGGACAGTAAAGGCCATTCTGATGAGCTTTCAAACGGAACTGAGAAACAAGGTAATAGAAACTGGAGAAAAGGCTCTCTGTTATTAGAGTGCAAAGAACATGGTAGAATCATGTCCATATCCTAGGAATTTGTAGAAGGCAGAGTTTGAGAGCAATGAACTTGGATATCTAGTGGAAAAATTTCTAAGCAAAATACCGAAGAAGCTGCATGGTAACTATTAACTGGATCTAGTAGGATAAGAGAGGAAAGGTGATTTAAAAATAGAGTTTATAATTCAAAGGGAAGCCAAACAATGCAACTTGGAAAATTTGCAGCCTGGCCATGTAAAGCGTGTAAGGGTGTCTCGAGGAAAGTAAATCAAAGATGTTGACAAGCCAAAAGATTAGTGTGGATGCGGGGAGGCAGGTACTATTTACCAAGACATGGGACAATGAGTTACAGCCAGTTCAGAGATCTTCAGTGCAAGGTAGGACCTTGAACACAAGGTTTCCAAACAGGTGTCAGTGGGACTTCAGTATTCATTGCCCTCCAGCACCTCAAGTATCTGCTTCTTGCTTTCTGGCACTGTGCTCCATGACCACCTCAGTCCTGGCTCAGGTGGGCTTAGGTGTGGTTCAGTATTGTTGTTGTTAGGTATTGTATGAGCTATAAATCTTGATGACATCTACGTGGTGCAGACTCTGCTGACAGAGTATATGGGCTATGGGGTCACAGTGGTCTCCACCCATATTTCAAAGATGTTACTGAAAGCCTGGGAGCTTAGGCAGAGGCTTTCTGCAGGAATTGGAGCCAGTGCAGAGAGGCTGTACTAGGCCAGTGATGGGTAGGTATGTATGGATAGGTTTGTATGAGAATCCCTAGTAGAGAAGTGCCTACTGGAGATGTTGGAGTAAAAGCCACCTCAGAGATCCCAGAACTGCAGGAATACCAGAGTGCAACTCCATTCAGGAAAACTGCAGGTGTAAGACTCCAGCCCATGAGAGTGGCCAAACTGGCTGAGCACAAAATGCCACAGGTGTGTGCTATCAGGTATCTTGAAGGCCCAATCCCCATCCCAGTATGCCCGGGATGCAGGGCACAAAGTCAAAGGAGATTATTTTCTAGATTTATGACTTAATGTTATTTTCCCTGTTAGATTATAGACTTCCTTAGGACCAGTTTTTCCTTCCTTCTTGCTTCTCCCCTTAGGAATGGGAATGATCATCCTATGGTTACTCCGCCTTTGTATTTTGGAAGCACATAACTTGTTAACTTCACACGCTCACAGCTGGGTGGAATTTATGCTTTCAGTTTCATTTGTATCTAATTCAGATGAAACTGTGGACTTCACACTTCCAAATTGATGCTGGAATAAGTTATGATTTTAGGGGCTATTAGCATAGAATGAATGTATTTTGCAAATAACAATGATCTAAACTTTAGTGGACAAGGGTTGAATACTATGGCTTGGGTATGTCTTTCAAAGTTCTTGTGTTGGAAGCAATCCCTAATGAGAAAGGAGACCTTTAAGAGGTGATTAGTTCATGAAGGCAAAGCCATGAAATCCACTACTCATTCTTCTCTGATGTGGCTGTTGGTAAAGCTCTGGGTTTCTCATCTATTGCAGATAATTTAAAGAAGAACATTTAGTTATAGCAAAACCTTCATGAGTGGATTAATGCTGTTCTTGCAAGAGTAGATTTTTCACCACAATAGTGGGTTTGTTATAAAAAAAATGAGCCTGGGCCCAGTACCTCGCTGTCATCCTCATTACCCTTCTGCATTCTGCCATGGGATTGCATGAAAAATGTCCTTACCCTGTTGCTGAGCAGATACTGGTGCCATGCTTTTGGACTTTCCAGCCTTTGAGACCATGAGCTGATACATTTCTCTTCTTTAAAACATACCCAGTATCAGATATTCTATTGTAGCAGCACACTTGACTATGACGAGGGATAACAAGGAACGTGAATGACTAGCTTCCCCTGTATCTTCATCTATCTTGCAAGCACTCTGTAATAATGATTCAGTGTCTGAAAGCTTAGAATATTTTTCATTCTCTATTTCCACGCTTTCAAAAATAACTTTATGAGAAGTTATTGTAATGATGCCATCTGAGCTACAGGAATTACTTAATGCAGAGAAGAGAAAACTTGTGGGGCTACGTTAGCATTCTTCATCCATGGAAACTACTTATGATATTACTTGCGTTTCACTTTGTTTAGTCTACAATCCATGTGCTCCAAGCATTCTAATTAGTTATGCTCAATACTGAGAGGTCACCTGACCTTTATTCAGATAATCCAGAGAGAGCAGCAACAAACCTTTCAGTAACCCATACCTTGATTAATGCAGGAGACTTTGCTGAAAGGCATATTAAATGCCAGGAATGGATTTATATTAGTGAAACTGTTGCTTAATTAGCATGGTGAGTGTTAGAAATGGGGGCTTTCACCAGTGAAGCAAATGCATTCATGATATATGGATTGGATAAAATATTTTAAGCTACTCTAAATAGGGTATAGGAATCAGAAGGTTCAGGGAAGTTTTCAAACTTAATTCTTAAGTGGTACTCTGTCCAGCTATTTGTTTCTTTTGTGGGGAGATGGTTCTGTTTTCCTAATGGCAACCACGGGGTTAGCAGAATTCTATCTCTGGAATATTTATGTGTCTTCCTGAGTAATACTTTCATGCCAGGTTGGTACAGTACCTAAAATGATAGAGCACTGGGGCTTTTTAGAATTCATTGAAAGGGGAGTTTGAACTGTTTTGTGTTCCCTCCTGATAAAAGTTTACTCAATAATTGTCCATGTGTTTGGCAGAAATAGCTAACCCTCAAGCACATCAGGTCATTTAGGAACATTCCTACATGTAAAAAGAATCCAAGTGTTTTTTGATCTGTTGGCAACAGTTAACTTTCCTTCTGCCTAAACTATAGTATTTTATTGGTTATGCAGGGGTTGAGGTTGGTGGTAGCTTGGGAATCAACACTAATTTTTTTTTGTAGACATATTTGTTCTAGGTTCTAGTTAGCCAGTGTAAAAGTAGGACTTTGCACCAACCTCCTTATGAAACTGTGGACAAGCCATGCTAGCAATTTTTTATTTTCTAGCAACTCTAATGGTACAGATTAGTGTACTTTTATTTATTTACTCAGTTTGGAGAATGAAAGCAAAACCAGAAATGTAGCCATGAATTCATTACTCATTTTTCTCTGTGTTGGCCATCAGCAAACCTCTGGGTATGTCTCAGCTATTGCTAATAATTTAGAAGAAAACAATTAGCTAGTGGAAATTTGATGACTGTGCTTCTGTTATTATCAACCTGAATTTTCCCTAATTGATAGCTGCTTCCTTTATTATAAATTATTAACAATAAGAGTTTTGTTGTTCAGGAAAGCGATAAACTGGTTTTTTTTTTGTTGTTGTTGTTTTGTTTTGTTTTTAAGGTTAATTGCAGTCCCATATACATTGTTCATGTTTTAACATTTCCTAATGTGTATAAGCAAACAAAGTATTGAAAAGGTAAATTTAATTGCATAAAAAGGTAACCTAAAATAAAGATCACAAACTCATTGTGTCTAGGGGCAAGAACAGTAATATAAATACACAAGTTATGGGGGAAGACAATAGGGAGAAGTAAGAACTGTGGTGACAGTGAAAAACATTTGTACTTCTTTTCTTTCAGAGCTATTCAAATAGAATTCATCTTTTAGCCCAGGGGATTTCACCAAGGAAAGCATTAGAGATCAATTACTGCTCTTATGTATCACAAAAATATACTAAGAAAAAATGAAAAAGAAAAAAATTGTTTTCTAAAATTCAAGATTTGTGCAAATAGACATTTTGATGAAATTGGTAATCTATATGCTTAAAAAGTACTTCTAATAATTGCTTTATATTTATGATGTTAGCAAAAATGGTAGAAGGATTAAAGCAGGTAGTTCTCTAAAGTCAAGTGCATCTGAACAGATCTTATACAGTTTGAGGTAATCATGGCATGATCATAGAGAAAGAACGCTTAGCTATTCTAAACCTCTGTTCCTCTGTCAAACAGATACAGTGAGAATATTCACCTTCTCACATGAACACATGCAAATCTCAAGATTGATGCTCATATGAAAATTAGTCATTATAGTTAAGAGTAAAATTGAATTGAGAAACCTTTAAGGAACAAAATGTTTTTCTAATTGCTGAAAACCAAATGTATAAATCTTACAAGACAGAAGTTTCATCATCTGTAAAATATTTATGATCTTGGTGTCTTCAGAAGATACTAGTTGTGACTACCTATCTTAGCATGTAAGGATGTATAGTGGCTAGTTCATTAAACTGTGTTGCACAAGCCCTTTATCAACAGATCAACTTGTCTCAATATTCCAAGGCTCTTTTGAGTACAAATGAATAGCATCTGATATATACTTTTAATTCTAAACAAGTCTTAATTAAATGATGTTTATAATTTTGAAATTCTGCAAATAGTAGAATCAATAACAAAGCAAATGCGTAGGTTAGTCTTGTTTGTGTTTGAAGTCTTATGACACTCCTGGAGAAATTCTCAGTCACTGGGAAGTATACTTTGTGAATAGTTGAGAGTAGTTATGGGAGTTATGGGACATTTGCCTTCAATGGCTTAGTAATGTGTGGATCTGTTAGGTGAGAGTAGTTTTGGCAGACAGCAAGCATTTTGGTGACAGAAGCTTTTGGTTGGAAAGTAAGAAAGATTCCTGCAATAGGCTAGTATGGAGGGTCAAGGATTGGTGGGGAGCTCTTCAGCTAGGTAACGAAGATGACTGTAACAACTTTGGAAGATGGAGCTAGAGATTGTGGGGTCCAGTCCATGAATGCGTACTCTCAGCAAAGAGGGACAAAAGGTGGTATTATGCTGAGGAACCAAAGAAGAAGTACTGCTTATTAATAGATACACCTAGAACAAATTGCACAGAAAGGTCCAGGGTTCTCACTGAGAGTAGGAAATGTCCTGTGCTCCACCACCTATTGCCTGTTTCCTGTGTAATTTCCAGGGAAATGTGTCATCTAAATTGACAAGATGTTTTGTTTTATTTTGTATACTGAATACATGAAATAGGTATCTTGATAAAATAGGTTCTTGATACATATTGAGCTTAATGAAATTAGGTATAGTAATAGCAATTATTTTGGTTACAAGTCACAGAAACTTACTTTGAGCTCACCTAGGTGAAAAGGTGAATCTATTATTAGTAGAAGGCCATCTCTAAAAATCAGAAAAATAACTGCTACCAGGGACATAAATATCAATAGGATATTTGCCTGTTTCTGCTTTTGCAGAATGCTTCTCTCTCCCTCTGTGGACCAGTTTTTTCCTCTTTTTCAGCCCACATGTTGGAACACATGGCCCTCAATAGGCACAGACATTTACATGAAGCAAGATCAATTTCCTGTTGAGCAAAGACACCTCTTAGTTTCAGTTCTAAGTTTCCAGGGAAGAGAAACAGATTTTTACATCTTAGGATCAAGCACCTACCTGTGAGTTCACTTGTATCTAACAAGGGTATTGGTCTTGCCTGGCTGTGATATAGGTGTACAGGTCATGGGTAAGCAAGGCAATTTTTAGGAAATGGTAAATTAAACAATGCTAAAAAAAAAAACAAGGAGACTGCTATTTTAGAGGAATCAATGTTAAAGAAGCTTAAGAAATACATTAATTATATTTATATTGTATGTACATAAAATATATAAAATATGTATACCAATATATTATATATTAATTTATGAATAAAATTATATATAATACAGTGATATGCATATATATGAATCTACCTACTTTTTAAGGACTCATCCTCATCTTGGTAAAGCCAACAAAGAGTCAAAGAATCTATATTAGATATTTCCTTAAGAAAATTATCTTGGATGCTGGGTCTTCAGAATTGAGAAGCAAGCAAATGCTCTGTTTTGATGAAGCACCAGGTCTTCAGACAAGAACTTGTTGTTTAATAAAGGCTTCCTGCTTCATTTCCTTCCTCCTTCATCCCTCCCTTCCTTTCCTTTTTCCTTCCTGTAGGTATAACCCATACCGATGTGGCTGCTCCCTTTCTAAAGAGCCCTGTGCGGGATCAGAGAATTGGCCTCCTGAATGAGAGGAGTTGCAGATTAAGAAGAGCTGAATAAGTTACTGCTACCATAGGATTGGATTGATGATAAACATGATAGAGCCAGGCAGATATAAAAAATAATTCAATATATTTATTTGCATTTTAGACAGTGATGAATTTATATGCTTATTCACTATATTGCACAGATATTCTTGTTTCACCGAGTCTTCCGTATATTTAATATCATGGCTGAGCACTTACGTTTTTCTAGGCACTCTTCCAAGCATTTCACTTCATTTTACTATTTAATTGATATAATCATTCAGGACAGAGGTTTTTATCCTTTTTGCAGAGGAGGGCTCTGAGTCACAGAGAAGTTAAATAACTGAACCACTGTCACACAGTGTGCAATAGAGTGAGGACTGGCCCCTGGCATTCTGGCTTTAGAATCCCCACTCCAATGTGACCTTCATAAACTTCTCCTACCTGTTCTGTGCAGTTATAGTGGCATGATATTTATGTACTTGGTAGACTTAAGGAACATATTACTGGAAATATTTGAACAAATGAAGATTAGCAAATTATATAAGGGCGAGGAAAGCATACCATTTACTGTAATTTCCTGTACTGCTCTCAGTTCTAAAATGACAGATGGGACTTTTTTAGCAAGATGAATGCCTTCAAGAACTTAATTTCCAATATTTTAATTTTCTGTCCAGACACAACCTTTTGATTAACAAAGTACAGGCTTGAGTTCTGTAATTTTCAGTTACACAAAGAGACCTTAGAAGAATGTACAAAAAGTCTAAGTGGAAACTGTAATTGTTCTCTATCTATTTACAGGTGGAACCATTTAAATGATTTCAGACAGAGATATGCCTATGTCAGAACTGTAAAAATATGTCATGAAACTTCCTTCTTTAACCTCACAATCAGGCAGCTGTATACCAACTCCAAAGCTACTGTTTATCCCCTCCCTCAGTGAAATTTTAAATGACATCCATACCGAAAGCTCCAGCAGCATAAGATCTTCCAAAGTTGTTTTCCAACCCTCTTTCATAGTGATTTTATAAACCCAAGATCCTTTTTTTGGTCCTGGAATTAATTTTATTTTTAGAGGTCAATGTGACTTTCACAAATGGGCCACGCTGCAGGAAAATCTTACATTTCTGGGGCTGGGGATATGACTCAATACTTACCTGGCATACTTGAGTCTCTAGGTTCAATCCACAGCACCACAGAAAAAGAAAAAAGAAGAAAAGAAGTGTTTCGGACCTCACATTTAAATATTAGAATTGAGAGACAGACTTGCTGTATATATCTGGCAGGTTTTAACTACCTTAGGCCAAAAACAGCAGATGCTTATTTCACTTATTCACAAGCATCATATGGAAGTAAAGACACCTTGTCTGTCTAATGTAGTCATTGCATTTGACTTTTAGCACATGGTTAGGGGCAGAATTCATGTAGCGTGATCCTTCTAAATTGACATCCATCATCCACTTTGAGCCCTCCAATGACTTCCTGTGTCGATCAAAGCTCACTTCCAAATCTTCTATTATCCTGTCACTTCCAATTTCGTCTTTTAACTGAGACTCTAGTTTCTTCTTCGTGAATTAGCTCAGCACATTCTTACCTGGCAACTTTTAAGTTTCTAATTTCCTCTGCCTTAAATGCTCTTCCCCAGACCTTTATAGAGCTCATGGCTTTATCTTTTTTATGTCCTTTCTCAACTGCATCACAGTGCAGCTTTCCAAGACCACTCTTCTCCTGATAGCTCCTTTCCTATTTGCCTCTTTGTTTATTTTGGATGAGAAATTCTCTCTATTTTAGGCTTTATGTATTTATAACTTAGGAATTTTCTTATCAATTATTTTGCCTTCATGAAGGTAGATATTTTGGGTTGTTTTATTCACTAACATGTCCCCAGGGGCTAGAACAGTGCCTTAAAAACAGTAATGAACGCACAGCAGACCTTATGTACAAGACGTAGAGATGATAAGTGGAGGTATGATTATGCCTTTCACTGTGTTAGAAAATGCTTGGAAAGACTTTCTGGAGAAGATGACATCAAAAATAGGTTATTAAGGACAACAGGATTTCCAGATGGGCAAGGTAGAAAAGAAAATTCCACATAGCTAGGATAAAGTGTACAAAGGCATAGATACAAAATCATATAATGTGTTTAGAAAACTAGAAGTTTTAAAGTATTGAATTGTACTACATTAAATAGGATATTAGTATTTATCATTTAAATAATGGATCATCTAGGTGGACTTTTAAGCATGGATAATAAAGAATCGAGTTATACTCAGGTTTTATAAAGATCCTAATAGCAACATGAAGCATAGATTTGAGAAAAATGAAAATTGATTTAGGGAAATAAGTTAAAAGCATTTGGAATAGTGTGGCTGAAGATGATAGGGTAATGTAGCACAAGATGGTGCGTGGTGATGGTAACAGAAATATGAGAGATAGAGAGAGAAAGAGAGAGAGAGAGAGAGAGGGAGAGAGAGGGAAAAAGAAATTTAGAGTAATGGAGCTGAACTCTTGTTGAAAAAATAGAGTGTCCAGCAGAATTACCCAATCTGTCTATTATTTGTTTCCATTGATTATTGCATTGATTTATTTCTAAGCTCTTCACCATTTGATACAGCTCGAGAGTCCCAGAACTCTGGATTATTGGTAAGGGGATGTAATTTATGAAATAACGGACCTTTCTTTCTGAAAAATCAATGAGAACATCAGCAAAATATTCTAAGCTATATTTTCTCTCAACATGCGTAATCTCAAAAGCTGCTGTAAAATCTCAAGATGACTGAAATTTCTCTTAAAGTAAATAGAAAAGTATTGATTTTGATTCACTCAAATAAAATAAGAACTATTCCCTGACAAATTCTCTGCATAAAATTATTCTGCATATGACATGTATGGTTATGTGCTGTTGCCAGCCCACTGTGCGTTGTTCAGGAGAAAGGACAAAAATCTTTGCATCACAGTGACCTGGACTGAATACCTCTAATACCATCTTTGGTAAAATCACCAAACCAGCATGAATTTTACTATTTTCATTAACACATTAGAAAAAATACCTGTATCACCTTATAGAGTACTTATAAATTTTAAAGTGAGACAACATATTGGTATAAGGGTAGGGTTCTCTGAGGATAATGAACTATGTTAAATGAACAAAAAATAATTAACTAAAAGAAATCAGGACTTAAAATGTTGACTTGAAGTTGGAGAATGGTCAGAAATGACCGCAGCAAGAATCACACAAGTGTTCTCACACCTTAAAGCAGCCTGTGTGTACCGCTACAAGATTGTGCGCCAACAATTCTGCTTTTCATCTTGTATCACCTGCTCATGACTCAGAGTCCCCAGAGAGAGTATCCAGTTGTCATACTTGGCCTCTTCCAGCTATGCTGGCAGACAGGTCATGGAATTTCCACCTCAGCAAGACTACTCATTCAGAGAACGTAGTGGTGACTTTAAAACGAGCCATTAAATCAATGACTTTTGACTTGTTTTGAATATAATCCATGATGCATTTTGCCTCATGAGCTAGGACTCCCATAAGTACATGTATGTATGTATTCATAAATAACCAAAACAAAGGTTTCTCTAAACCAAACTTATTCTTACCAATCTTGTTGTTCTTTTTTCTCTTTTATCCTGTTTCACTTTTAAAAGTGAAGCCTGGCCATGGATCACTATATTTCTTTTTTTTTTTTTTTTTTGTGGGTACCGGGGGTTGACCTCAGGACCTCGCGCGCCAGCAGGCGCCCGTGCCGCTGAGCGATATCACCAGCCCCTTTTTTCGTATGTGGGATCCGGGAGTCGAACTCGGGCCCTCGCGCTTGCCAGGCAGGCGCTTATGCCGCTGAGCCATCTCACTGGCCCTGGATCACTATATTTCATGCCTTACGAATGGGCAGCAAACTACAGACTGAAAATAATTTGTTAGGGTGTACATGATATTCGCAAGCTGTAGGCATTCTAGAAATTTCAAGTTCTCTCATATCATCTTCCCCTTTTATTCTGCTTTTTGCTCCCCCATAAAAATCTATAGAAAGTGGGTGAGTAACCAAGATACCTGAAGGCTTATTGGCCCAATGGCATAGTGTGAATCATAATTTCCTAAAGAACAGAACTGTGTCAGCTTCAGAATTCTCAAGAGATATGAAACAGAGAAAATAGTATGGAAGAAGAAATACTAACATGAATAGATGATGATTTAGGGTTCAGCAAATCTACAATTCCTGTGTTGAAATATCATAGAATAACTTTCTGTTCCTCATACACAACACCTGCAGTTGTTAATTCAGCCTAAAATAGTGAATTAATCATTTTACAGATTTAGGGGCTTGAATTAATAAAAAACTTGGCTCAATTCTTTATTTCATTTTTTGTGGTCACCAAAACATTAGCCTCATAATGTAATCAACCAGAAGGACTTGAACATGTTTATATGCTTCCAGAATAAGAACTTTCAGGATTAAAATGTTATCATTTACCTTGTAGTCTCTGCAATTTACTGTGTAAACTGCCTCAAAGAGCCTCTTTTCCCCAAACTAGCTGGTCCATTCTACGTCAGATCAATTGCCTTCATCTGTCCTCACTTTTCAGCAATTATTTTATTTTTAAAGATTCCCTACCCCATTTACAAGGAGAACAAAGCCAATTTCTCTTACCCACACCTTTTGGGTTTATGCTTGTCAAATCCTGGAGTGATTTCTCAAACTTGTATTTGAAGCCCTCTTAGCAGAGACTTCTCTATTTCTAGCTCTCCAAGTCCTTGTTTCCCCACCTAGAAAAGCCCTGCAATTTTAGGGCATGCCATTTCTTGTTGCTGCATCTCATTCCTTTCTGCCTTTTCTGGGACCCAAGTTCCTTGATTTCCTCCTATCTCATTTGCTTCTTTGAATTGTCCTTCTCTGCTGGCAATCTCTTTTCACAAATGCTCTTAGATACCTTAACAAAAACTGCCAAAACCACTTGTATTCAGTTTTCTTACTCCTACAAGTTACTTTCACCTTCCCTCAAGTGCTACAGTTCTTAAAAATATGTATTTGTGTCTTCCACTTCTTCATGCCCTCTCCATGGGTTGATTTTTTGGTATTAAGTTGTGGGCATTCCAATGACTTGCCTGTTTCTGCCCTGACCATTAACTCCATTTTGGCAGGAATATTTTCTCTCTTGCTCATGGCTGTATTTTCAGGATTTAAGCACTTTTCTTGGTAACAGGGCAGGGACATTAAATAAAAGTTATTAACTGAAATATTTATAAAGCAGCTCTGGCTTAATCTGGATAGTTATCTCTGGTGTAATCAAACTTCTTGGAGGAAACCAAGTTAGCTTCTTGGTGTATGCCCAAGTTAGCTCTACTGAGAAATTGGTTTGAATGAGAAGGTCAGGAAGGCTTGACTTGTAGGTTACAGACTTTGCATGATGAGGGATCTGAAAGACAATCTCCAGGGATGAATCCAGAATAAGGTGACCAGGATATACTCCAACTAAAGCATCTTTCAGGATGATGGGGTTGGAGGTGGGCTGCAGGAGATACTAAGCAGTGGGAGCTGAAACTAGAGGCTTAGTAGCTTTGAAAATGAAGAGGAAAGGTTCCATAGCCTTGGAACCCAGCCAAGGGATTGTTTTGTAGAGTTTCTGATCTAGAACATATAGTGAAAGGAAAGTACTTAAATGTGCCAGTTAATTTAATGTTGCTGTTCAGTTTTTCACAAAATCTCTGTAACATGACGAAAAAAAAAAAAACAACAACAAATAATTTCACAAACTATGTCCTACTGTCAACCTACTGTCATTTCTTGGATGAATTGCCACATTTTGGGTTGAATTGAATACTAGTTGGCAACTGACCAATTCTTTCTCACCTGGAATAGACCAAATGCTACTGCCCTGATGCACACCGTCCTAAGCTTAACCATCTTTCATTACTATTACCATTATTATTTAATTTCTCATGTGATTTGCATGAAAAGGCAATGTCTAGGATTACTGGCATAATGACTTCACTTAGTCTCAGTTTGAAGGATGGGCTTCAGGTGCTCTCCCAAATTGCAGAAGGAAAGTTAAATAAATTAAATAATGATAACATAAACTCTGGATATGGAAAAATAGAAAAGAAATATCAGCTAATAATTATAAGTATTTTCACAAGAAAGGACAGAGCAACAAGAATAGAAGTAATGATTGAAAGTATAATTTTAAAAAGTTAGGGCCGGTGAGATGGCTCAGTGGCTTAAGCGCCTGCCTGGCAAGCGCGAGGGCTCGAGTTCGACTCCCGGAACCCACATACGAAAAAGGGGCTGGTGATATCGCTCAGCGGCACAGGCGCCTGCTGGCGCGCGAGGTCCTGAGGTCGACCCCCCGGTACCCACAAAAAAAAAAAAAGTTATTAGGAAAAGCCTCTTGAAAGGGCATGTCCTATTTAAGAGAAATGAATTTAAAACAAAAGAGGCATCTAATTGGGCACTGTAGCCTAAAATCCCAGCTACTAAGGAGGCTCAGGTAGGAGGATTATAAATTGGACTGCAGCCTGGGCAACTTAGCAACTTGGTGAGACCTTACCTCAAAATAAAAATAAAGTGCTGGAGGGGGGGGATATCAATGAATTTCAAAAATGGCAAAACATGCTGGTGGAAAATACAAAAAGGACATTGTATACAAAGGTATAAATGTATGAAATTGGGCTGGCTTCAAAATTTTATGCTAGAAAAATACTAAAATGCATCCAAGAATTTTGTGCAAGGTTATTTGTTATCTGTGCCCAGTCAAGATACTGTTGGCACGTGCAGGCAAGAGAAAAACATTTTTATTTAAATCTCATGGAAAAGAGTGTTTTGCCAACCATTGGATTAGTTTTCAAGAGTCATTACATTTTTATCTTACAGCGTAAACCATACACAATTTAGAGAGATTAAATTATATTCATAGGTTTGTATTTAGTTATAGTTTATTATATACATATATGTATACATTGACAGCACAATGAAAATATAAATACTTCAAAGTAATGACCTGAGCCAAAATGGAATGTATTTATAAGATTGCTCATTAAGCATTGTTTTACAACAGAAATTATCATAAACAAAATAAAGTACAATTGCATTCCCATCATATATATATATATATATATATATCTGTGCATATATAAGTACATAAATACATATGCATATATACCTATTTAGACATTTATACATGTATAGTTACATATACACATGTACAAACTATGAAAATGTAAAAAATGTGAAAGTTATGAAAGTTTGACATGGGCAAAAGACATAAAATATTTACAAAACAAAAATTAATTTTATCGATAAATAGCTATTGAATAAATGCATCAACTAAGACTAATTAAAAAAGTGATATGGTGCAATTTTTCACCTATCACATTATGAAAGATTTAAATAAATACTTGAGATTTCTCCAACTGGTAACTGTGATTAGATGAGCGCTTTCAGAAGCTGCACAATGAGTGTAATACTCTGGAAAGTAAATTGCTAACATGTATTAGGAAATTTTAGAATGTTTATTTTTGACTCCATATACCCCCTTCTTAATTTTATCCTTAGAAAATTATTAGGAAACTCACAAAAATTATGGAAAAGGATTAACACCAAAATGTTATTTGCAATAGGAAAAAAATGTTAGAAACAGCTGAAATGTCTAGCTTTGGGTTATATTCAGGGAAAACATATTTCAGTTGTTGTTATAATATCATTTTAAAATAACCTTGCATGTTGTGGGGATTACTTTTATTATATAATCATAATTAAAACACTGAATATAAAATTATAATGATTCGTGCTTTGTAAAGAAAAATATGTGTTTAAAAAGATTAGAATTAGAATTAGCTGAACATAGTACTATTATTCTCTAAATGATAGTATATTAGGTGATTTATATGATTTTTATGTTGTTATACATAAAATTCTAAATATATTCTAAAAAATTTGTAAAGTAGTAGGGAAGAATTATTCAGCAAAGAGTGTATTGATAAATAGCAATTTAGAAGCAGTTTAAATTAGATCCTTATCTTGCACACAAGCATAAATTTGTTTATTGCTTTAACATAATATTTTTCACATCTATCTGAATGCCAGCAGTGTGAACTTTTGTAGCCTGATTATTTTGCACTTTAATGACAAAAATCTCTCCACTATTTTAAGAAAAAAATAATAGAATGACTTTTTTTTTCTACAGAGACTCAATACACATTTACAGAAAAATCTAATCTTTCATTTATATTTGGATCTCAGTTTTCTCACATTAAGAAAAGTAAGCTAATACACTGACTCTCTTAGCCTTTTGCACTAATGCCTTTACAAATCAATATGAGAGACTGTGCACATTTCTTACACTATTGAGAATATGTAGCAATTACATTACTCCACGATGCTATTCATTGTAGAATGTGAACTCTCTCACTGGAGAGTTCAGTAATGTTAAATAAATTAACATCTCAATGAAAATTGTATATTAATACAGTTCCTCTTCTTAAGTAGTCATTTAATTCTAGTAAATCTAGGAATTTAATTTTTGCTAAATAAGAATCATTGTCTTGGAAATTAAGATGCTGCAATTGAACATTTGCTGTATTGAGTTTTAGAGCTATTATTGAAGAGAAAATATACTCATTTTGAGGGCTATCTGGTTTGAAAATTGTCCTGACTATCCTGTATGAGAAATCAAATATGTGTCTTCGATGTTCTCAAGTCAGTCATTAGACAATCGATTTTAGTTATAGAATATGATAACTAAATCTGTATCTGTGTCACATAATAGCCTTCTAAAAATAGTACTATCGTAAATTTTAGTTCTTAAAATATTTAGACCAATCATAAAGTTGTTAATATTCTTACAAACATTATAATAGTAAGGGATAGTTTTTACATACAACTTTTCATCCAAGCGATTTAAAATTTTCAATGAAATTGATTTGAGTAGGAGTTTTTGAAAATAATACTAAAACATTTAGTTTTACAAAATACCATACATGTTAGTAATCATGATAATCTATCATGAAATGAGCAGAGCATACTTAAAATAGAGTTTAAAAGTTGGCATGAAATGTTTGACCCTGAATTATAATTTATATTGTATGCTATAGTCATCCAATAATGGCTACATGAATCACTTTGTGACATGATATAGAAGGCGTAAATGTTTGTGTGTATTTGTGTGTATATATATGTACTGTATATACAAGGGTGTATATGTGTGTTTGGGTAAATCATTTATTTTACAGGGCGTTCCTGTAGGTTTAGTGTATAAAAGCCTTCAAGTCTTATTCTCCTTTTCGTTTTATCTTACTGATGATCCTTCAGGGTACCCATTGTCTTGACGAACTCATTTATGTTTGATCACTGGCATCATTCATCCAACTATAATGAAGTGGCTATTGTTCTTGGTTCTTTTCCTTTACTACCCACATCCAATTAATCACCACGTACTCTGCAAGTTCCATCCTTCACAGCTCTCCAGCCATCCACTTATTTCCAACCACACTTCACTGATCTGGCAAAGACCCTTGTGATTCTCATCCAGAGGGTTCTGTCTTCCTAACTTGCTTCAAAATTAGTGACTCTGTGACTAGTCTCACTGCAGAAGCTCCTCTCAATTCATTCTCCAAGTGCTTCCAGAGAGATCCCGTTAGAATACAACTCCTGATACCTTTGCTTACATTCTTTGATGGTCCCCTCTTCAATTCACTCTGTGGAATAGCTCTCCAAGTGTTCAAGATAAAGCAAACTCCATAGCAGGACTTTTGAAGCCGTTTGTGTTCTTTCTGTTCCCTCTTTTTTCACTACTTTTGATATAACCACTTTGCTTTCCAGCTGTAGTAAATTCACAACATTTCTAGGATTTGTCAAGCTTGTTTTTTTTTTTTTTTTTTTTTTTTTTTACCTAGTAGGGTTTAAGTAATTTTTACATAGGAAGGTTCACGTGATCAAACACACAAAGATGCTAAGCCCTAAGCTGGCAATAACTACTGTCCCTTCTCTGTACTTCACCTGAGTCCTATTATTCCCACATGTCTTTCAGAAATTCACCACTTCTTCCCCAAAGGCTTTCTTTCCCCGGTGCCTCCTTCCCTCAGGCAGTTAGATAATACTCCTTCCCTGCTGTCTACATGTGTTATCATCTGTTTACTTATTT
This sequence comes from Erethizon dorsatum, assembly GCA_028451465.1. Lineage (NCBI taxonomy): Eukaryota > Metazoa > Chordata > Mammalia > Rodentia > Erethizontidae > Erethizon > Erethizon dorsatum. The sequence continues at coordinate 150,350,811 of CM051823.1, forward strand.
TTCTCTCTTGTGTTCCTTGACAACAAATATTTGTTCATGTTTATAATGTAATAGTAGGCACCAGTAAATACCCGTTGAAAAATGGGAGAAATGAAAATTCCATTATAGAGTTTTGTAAAAAGAGTCTATTAAAATCACTCCAATCATCAAGGCTCAGCTCATGCACTACCTCTTACATAGAGCTTTTTAGATCCTTCTGTCTCTGTCAACTAGAAATAATTTTTCTTTCCTTTAAGCCCCACAGCACTTGGGTTATCCCTTTCTTATAATTCATGTTCTGTCTTGTATAATTGTGTATGTGTGTGTGTGTGTGCGTGCATGTTTGTGTGTGTATGTATTCTGCCATATTTAAGCTTTAAGCTTCTGAGGAGCTATTTTTATATCCTCATCATTTTGTATCCCTTATACCAAGCTAGGCCTTCTATGGTAGGAAATCAATACGTATTCATTCAATTTTGAAATATCTGATTGCTATACTGTGATTAAACCATAGTGAGATAACCAATTCCACTTTCTAGTCATATTTTAGATCTACTGGAAATAAGATTTTTGTTACTTAGCTATTAAAATAAATTCTCAGTACAAGTTAGAGAATTATATTTTCTGTGAAGCACAGGCATGAGATCAGAATGATATAATAAAGTGATTACACTCCCTCTTTCTCCAGGAATAATATTAAAAACAAAATGCTCAGTACATGATAATTACTGTCTATGACATTTAAATAATCAAGATAGCATTTCTAGAATGCTTTCAAATATTTATAATTTTCCGATGACTGTCGTAACATCTAGGTGGACATCAGATGCTCCTCATCAAAGCCATTGTTCTAAATTTTGAAATTTGCTCAGAAATTTCTATCAAGATTCCATTATATTCACTCATTAGAGATTTGCATCGCAACCATCCCAGTCTATCTAAATGGCAAGAATTTTGTGCTCATACTATTGCTTAGGGAAGAAACTAACTTTTGAATTAATTTTTGAAAAAATGTACTTGAAAGAGCAGATGATACCCATTGGGCACAAGCAGTAGTCATCACAGTGGAACACTGAATATATATATTTTCCAACACCATAACCAAAAGCACAATTACATTCAGCAAATGTTCACGAAATACTTACTATGAATGTAGTGCTATACTGAATATTTGAAGGTAGAATCCACAGGGATGTTCTCTGATAACCCAATATTTACAAAACTTTACACTAGAAAACTCTAACTTTCTACTCTGCTCTGTTTATCTAAATAAGCCTTCCAGAGATAGAGCAAATTAACATTCCCCCAGGAGCATTACCAAAAAAGTGCTGTGTACTTTCTAACAAGAGTATGCACACAGGTATCTTGCTTTCTGAAATTTAGAATATAAATGAACATCGTGGAGGTTTTGATAGAATAACTGGTTCTTTTGTTGAGCATGTGCTCCTTGGTGAGTACTTTAAATACCTCAGCTAATTTACCTAGGAGGCGCAGGGAGGTTAAACAGGCTGGGAAATAACAGCTGAATCTCGAGCACTCGTATGTTAGCCACCATGGGACATTGGTATAATGCTTTATTTCACAAGACTAAGTGCAAGATGCTCATTTTTTGAAGGAAACTTTACATTCAATACTGCAATTCTGTCACTTTCTAAAGAAAAAATTGTATTGTTCCCTCTGATGTTTTTTTTTTTAATTACCTATGCCTAATACCAATTGGAAGGAGGTCTGACCATGATTTATTTTATGTCATATTTCTCAGCCATTATTTCTACATTATTTCACAAAATAGTTGAGCTGTTCTGTTACATTGTAGTATTAAATTGTTATTATGTATTTCATGTGAATAGTAACTTTATAACCTCACAAGGTGGTAGCGCTAAAATAAATATAGCTTCGTCTTATTCTGAGATAGCTAGCTGACAAATAGTTGCAATTAAAATCTGAAAAATTGGTCTGTTTTAGACCACCATGGTAAATGCCATCTATAGCTTTTTTTTTTTTAACATGGATATCAATAAAGATACTCTGAAATGTCCAAAGGGTAATAGACTATAAGAAATATTATGTCATCATTTGCTCAAAAGTTTTATTAGAGTTTTAATTCATTTTTATTCTTCAATTTAGAAAAGGTATTCATCACCCTTAAGTTCAATAAAGAAGCAAATAAACAAGTATTCCTTATGGAAAGAGCTTCTTCTTCTACTCACCCTGATTTCTTCTGATTCAAGTCAGGCCAAATATAAGAAATTTGCATGAAACTTGGGTATAAATTTGTGAAGGAGGAAACACTCTCAAACTGTCAGATGTCAGATGTGCTAAATTCGTGGTCTCATAACATCAAGAAATTAAGTCGTGATTGAAAAGAGCATGTTAGGAGAGTTTTACTAGAAATAAGAATAGCCCCTGGATTTCCAGGAGGGGTCCTGAGTGGGTGACCACTGAGGATTTTTGTCAGGTGTAATTCATACAGCAGAATCACAGCTTGCATACGACATAGCTCAAACTACAGCCAGCCTATAGGATCACAGGTGTAGTTGCTTACCTAATATTGACCCAATAGGGAAATGACTTATGCAGCAAGGGTATATGGAAAGAGCAAAGGCATTCATAAAAAGGGATGAGTCCACATGTTTTGGTCACCCCCTATGTGTCTGATGACTAGCTGGGCCGCCTGGACCAGGTGGTGCTAATTACAGTATAATCTCAAATTGCCGTGTACCTCTAGGCAGTCCTGGCTTGGTCTCCACCTTGAGGCCTGGTCTTCTTTTGATTCACCTCTAGCTACAATTTTGATGCATTTTTTACTTTCTGCGTTGACTTGCTTAAGGGTCCAGTCCTTTCCTAATTTAGCTGTCTATAATAAATGATGTTGAAGAAGCCAAAATTACATATTCATTGCATGTAGTAAATTAAAGTTTTATATTTTGGTCTATCACAAGGGGTTGTTCGTTGGAAAATTTAGATGTAGGTGGATTCTTTCTTGAACAGTAAATTTTTTTCAAATTTTTTTCTTTCTTGAAGATGGGCCTTTGCACTTAGCTACATCCTTAGCCCATTTTTAATTTTTTAATTTTTGATACAGTCTCACTAAGTCACTAAATTGACCAGGCTGGACTGGAACTCGTGACTTCCAGTCTCAGCCTGACGGAGATCTGGGATTACAGGCCTGAGTCAGCACACCTGGCTCAGAAATGTTTTAAAAACAAAAAAGAAAATGAAAAAAGAGGAAGAGGATAAATGCAGCATTTGTTGAAGTTGTTTTCCTAGCAAGAAGCTCCGTATTAAATATTTCTTCTTTATTTATTTATTTATTTTTCCTTTTATCAAAAAGACAGGACTGGTGCACAAAATATTTTGAAACTAACATGAACCCAAACAGAACTCAGTTAAAATGTTTCCTCTGGTTCAATTTCTTTAAGTCCTTCATTAAAATTTTGTTTCTCTCAGGCAGAAAATCCTTCTATGTTATGTCAATATTTTAAGAACAACATTGGACAGATGTGTTTCTTTTCAGTGATATTGCTCCCTAAGTATTGTTTGTAGAAAAGAACCGCAGAACAAATGCAGGAAAAAAATTATCACCGTAGGATGTATTTCACTCTGAAAACATAGTAGGAGTTACACAGCACCCCACGAGGGTGCTTATCCCTCCACCTTCCCTTCTCTACCTTTGCTTTGGTGACACTCAGGGGAAATTGGTCACAGTCTTGGTCCAAGAAAAATTTATCCGCCCCAAACCACATGGAAATTGAAACTACAAACTCATTTTCATGAACACCATTTTGAGGAAGAGCAGACTTATGGGCTCATCTAATTGCTAATTTTAAGTGATGTTTCCACTAAAGAATACTTTTTTAAAAAAAAAGGTAAGTGTTTGAGACATTCAGTTGAGAGGATGCTGGCCTACAGCCTAGAACCAGACTGTGAGTAATGAGGTAGTAGGGATTTACTATAGCTCAGAAAAGAGCCAGTAGGGAAGCTGGTAGAGGGGATGGGGGAAGAGGCTTGTGGAAAGGAGACAAAGGAGCTGCTTAGGGAATCCTGGAGAGGGGGTGGAGAGCTACAAGTTCAGAAAGGCTTCTGGCAGGCAGGTGGCCTTTTGAGTGTTTGTTTCAGTCAAGCCCAGTTTCTAAGTCTTTGAGATTTGCCTGTCATTAAGTTTTATAAGCATAGTATTACATTTTCCTAAATGTAGGCTATTTGTCACCTTAAAAATTGCTGCCTTGTTTGTGGGAAAGAATGAAGAGCAGCTGCCCAAGTGAGCCGCCTAATTTTCTCTGTGTGGGAGTATAGTCCACTAAACGGCCATTTTCAATTGCATCTAACAATTCACAGATAGCACCGCCTTATGATTTATGAACGAAATCACTCATTAGAAGGATGTGTCTTTGATGGACAGATAAGATAATTTCTTATGTGTGAAATTTGGTAGTCTTTTATTTCATTAATAATTCACAGCTTTATTCCTGCTGGTAGTCAAAGCTGGTGAGGGGTTCTTTTCAATATTGTGTAGAGATCTATCGTATTCTTATATTCCCGAAACCTTTACAGCACACCCAGGCTGTGTCCACACAACACAGTAAAGTAGCTCTGCTTTCCTTAATGGGAAAAAATGAATATATATGTGATAGAAGTGGTTATATAGAGTAGGCATTTGACTGTCTTCTGTACTTTGAGGAGACCTAAGAGAGTCCATCTTCCCCAAAAATATATCATCCAAGGGAGTTTGGAGACTGTTTTTAGCTCATTATTTTTTAAAGCACAAATTATCCTTAGTGAATTAACATCATAATCTCATAATACGTTAGCTGGAATTTATTGTATTATATGGGATTAAATTCAGCAAACATTTATCAGCCACATTTTGTTTGAATCACAAGGTTTATTTACTTTGTGGGATGCAAATAATAAGTTATCCTTGCAACTGGATAGCTTCCAGATTACTAGAATTTTTCTTAAAGGTAGATTGTCTTTTGTAGTAGCCCCAATTGTAGAATTGAATAATAGTGTTTATTGAATAAATATGTTAGTGATTTATTCCAGTGGATTGCTTATGCACACAAATACTTATGGTCAACACAATATGAGTATTATGAGAATATTTAAAATGTCTTGGCAAAGAGAAGAAGAGAAGATTAATAGAGGATGTTTCATTTAGCTTACTGTTGAATAGGATTTAGGCAGCTTATGGGAAACATTATAGACATTTTTATTGAAGAGTGAAGACAAACAGACTTTTTAAGAAAAAGGGCAATCCTATTTGAAGAACAAGGTTACTGCCTATAGTGAAACACGGCAGGAAATGAGAAACAAAGTTTGTGACCAGAAATGGAGTCTCACCAGTACTTTGTAAGAGAACATGGACCCTATTCCTAAAATAGGTAATAGGGAGCTACTGATTAATTTTAAGCATGAGCACGTGCTATAGTTTGGGTCTTGAATGTTCCCCAGTGACCTGTGTGTGGAAGGCTTGGTCCTCAGCCTGTGGCACTTTTGGGAGGTGGTGGAATTTTAGGAGGTAAGGTTAGTGTAGGGTGATTGGGAGTGTGCCCTAGGGGATATTGTGAGCCTTTCTCTTTTTCGCTTCTGACTGCCAGGAAGTAAGGAGTTTCCGATATCATGTGCTCCCAAAATCAATGAGCCAACCAAGCATGGTCTGAAACCTCCAAAACTCTGAGCCAAACAAATCTTTACCCTCATAAGTTGATTTATCTTAAGTGTTTCTTATAGCAAAGGAAAGCTGAGTAGCACAGCATGACATAGTAATCATTGGGTACTTGCGATGAAATTCAGGAGCAAAAAGTGGCTCTTTTCCATAGAACAGTAGATGAGATTTTCCTCCTTTTCCAAGTCCTTTGGGATTCTAATTAGAAAAGACATTTGATAAGTATATTCTGATTGTCCCATAAATAGTATGTTGTTTTCTTGGAGGGGGACACTAGCCTGAAGACTCTTCAGTTGATCAGTTGAAGAGCAGGAAGAAGACCTGGGTAGAGCACATAGCCTAATGAAGGAAGAAAAAGACAGAATTTACATATGTGAGAAAAGAAGCCGACTGAAGGAGGTGTTCTTCAAACACAAAGCTAAAACACTGCAAAAAAAAGGCTGTGATTATATCTTCAATAACTTTATTGTTGATACTGTTTCCTGTGTCTTCTAAAACCCCAGCTACATGTTTTGAAATCTGGCCCTGTTGGCAAGAGCAGGAACACCCACATACTTGGTTCTCACCCTTACAAACCCTAAGTAGTGCCTACAGCTTTAAATGCACCATTCTTAGGGATTTTCAATGGCAGTCACATGATCATTCTTTTGATCTTTCATGATGGAGACTTAGAAAGGGCTCCTTTTATAAATCAGAGGGTAAATGCAAAATGTCTCCTTTAAAAGAGGCTGCTATGTGGTACAAAGGATTGGATTCAACATTTTAGAACTTACTTTTTTTTCTAGGTGGGTAATTATTAGAGGGTTATTACAAGTAGCTGAATGAAAAGGCAATTATGAGGAGACTGTGGACAAATCTGCCTTCATTTTGATTTGAATGTTGGAACATTCACAGTATTTGTTGTGTGTTTCTGGTAATGGAATTCAATCCTTTATCTTTTGTTAAAATGTTCTTCAATAATATATGATTATGCAGATTCATAGGAATAAAACATGCATTACGGAGTCAGTCTCTACAATCCTTTCTTGTTAAGACAAATTTAAAGTCTATCTTTATGTAACTACAATAAGACTGTGGAACGTGGCTTTTGATTTGCTTAAGATATGCATGAGTTTTTATTTTCTCCCACTCTCAAATAAAGACGAACCAAATACAGGAATATTACCAAGCTATCTTTTGAACAAGTGAAAATGTACAGATATTAATGGCAAATGTTGCTATGTGTTTTTAAATGTTCTATGTCCTTCTCTCTGAATTTTTCAATTCAACTTACATTAAAATATTTTTAAAATTGCATGCCTGCAATGCATATTGTCCCAACCTGTGAGCCATGTCAGTAAAGACAACCTGTAAAGGCTATTTTCTAAAACTATTGCAAGGAATGAAACTTCCATATCCCTAAGAAAAAGTAATTTGGAGAAATGATTTTTATCTTCATTTTCTGCCTAACTTACCTAGTTTGGCTCCACAGTTTGAATGGAACAAACCTTTCTGAACTGTTTCTGATTACTTTTATTCTTACAGTAAATTTATCACCCTACAACTACTTTAAACTTTCTTTTAATACTGATTATTATATTTCTGGATGCTGCCAATACGATGAAAAGAATCTTATAATAAGCATCAAATAAATTGAGTTCTAATTTTTTATTCACCCCCAGTGATATTAGGGGGTGAATTTTTGCTAGTGTTGGACCATGCCTTTGTAAAACCCAAACTCTCAAGACTGAGGGATCTCTAAAGTAACAGGATTTATTGAGTCATTCAGTGCTGGTCAGTAAAAGGAGCAGGTCCTGGGACAAGTTCCCACAGTCACCAGCAGGGAGACTAGATAGCAGTGGAAACATCCGCTGGGGCTATGACCCAAGAGTATTTCTATAATGAAAGCATGTGCACATTGACTCTACATTGGCTATAGATGGCAGTAGTGGGATAAAGCAAAGTAGGGGAAATTTTGGGTTAAGAGGGCAGTCCAAGAGATGCATTTGTTGCTTCTGGATTGGATTAATGGTCTAGAAAGTTTTTATGTAAAACCAGACACAGTGGCTCCCAGTGGCTTACCATTATGGACTTTAAATCAAGGTTTCAACACATATTTAGGAATGGAAAAGGCTTTTATTAGTTTGCTTCAAGCCGTTGGCTGACTAATTTCCCTTATCTATCCTCCCCTCCATCCTCCAGGCATAATAATTAAATTTAAGATACCTCGGAAATATTTTCTTGTCACCATCACTAAAAAGAGAAAAAACTATGGCATTGCTAGTTTAGGTTATCTAAAAATTTAATTCTAGTATTGATACTATGTAATGCAATTCTTGTTTTCCTTCCTCTGAATTAAATGTAGTTTACGAACAATTTATATCAGTAGGATTACTTAAAGACAAATTCTATCTTTTCACACTGCTAATGTAGCACGTAATGATTCCTCAGATATACATTTTATGTTAATTATATCATCTCTTATGTGTTTGCACAACAATATTCATCATGTCAATAAATGTACAAGTAGAGACAATGAAAAAAATTGAGACATATAAAATATACTTACGTTTCACATCTAAACATCAGGACAACAGTAAACACTCAGTGCTTGGGAGAAAATGAAACCGTAGTTTAAAAATTAGCGATTAGAATAATTAAAATAGATTTATATATTTTATTATAAGGTCCTTGAGTCTAAAATTTTCCAGGAAGTTTGGTACTTTTTGTGTAGTGAGTTAACTCAATAACCCTGGGATAGCCCTGGGTGGCCCAAATTTTGCACATTCCGAGGAAAAGCGTATCTTCAGAGCAGTGCTATGCAGCTCCTGGAGATGAGGGAGTACTCTGTTTTAGAGGAGGGTTTTCATATGGAGATCTTGAATTACCCAGCACCAGTTAGTCCAGTTTGTGCTAATGATGTGATCTCCGGTGAACACTGTACCTGCTTTAGAAGCTGGGAAAATGGGTAACTGAGGTCAGTCATGCAGGAACTCCATGCCCGCGTGCCTCGCGACCAGTGAAAGCATTGGGCATCAGGCTCAGGTGCACTTTCCTCTGTGGGCAGGTGTTTTCACACATCAGTGCTGGGAGGACTAAGAATCTCCATGCAGTTGCCCTGGGAGGGCACACCTGGAAGCTTCCTTCTAGTTTCTGCAGGACTGTGGGCTTTGTTCTTTTGTTTTCCCCTCGAAGATTTTAATCTGCAACCTTTTGCTATTAAAAAAAAAAAAACAGTAGCCATGAGTATAATAGTGTTTCAAGTCTCATAAGTTCTTGTGTTGAATCACTGAGCCTGAGTGTGATTTGGAGACCCCTGACAAAGTATAGTTCAAGACAGTTCTACCCTTTAATTAAAAATAGCACTTCAGAAATCTTCCCCCAAGTGCTTATAATGTCAAACAAGATTTTTTAAATTGAAAGTCTCACAATTAACCTTAAATTACTTTAAGAAAAAGATAAGATTTACTAAAAGCACAGTACATATCATTAGAATGTCTGAAAATTTTTGTACCTCTATTACTAATTTTTTAGCTTTTCATGATTCCAAATAAGTTGGAGTTAAGATTGAAATGACGTTTTCCTTCCTTCATTCATTAGCATAATATCCACTTGATTAACAAAAGCAAAGTAAATACCATTATATACCTTCAAATCATATTTATTTGGAAGCCTGATTAAGTGCCAGAATTAATGTCAGATACTTTATAAATTTATTATCTTTAGTCTTTAATTTTTCGTACACTCAGATGATATCCTGTGAATGTTGCTTTACATTTGAGAAAACCTGAGCCTAGAAAGTTAAAGAAATCACCGTGGTCATATAGTTGGAAGTGTCAGAGTTAATCCTTAGACCAAAGTCTGTTGGAAATAAAGTTCATACATATTCTCTGTTTCATGCTTGTTCCAAAATTCACCCTTAATGACATGTTACCTATTCCTTTTCTAGTGGTAGACAAAATAAGTTATGGGGCAGCAGCTTTATTCCTTCCTTAAATATATAATGTATATCACATATAAATCTATCTATGGCTAGAGTGTTTTATGTGGGAATATTTTTAACTGCAAACTTATTATTATTTTTGTGTGTGTGAGTACCGGGGATTGAACTCAGGACCTCGTGTGCCAACAGGCGCCCATGCTGCTGAGCGATATCACCGGCCCTTTTCTCGTATGTGGGTTCTGAGAGTCGAACTCAGGACCTCGCGCTTGCCAGGCAGGCACTTATGCTGCTGAGCTATCTCACCGGCCCTGCAAATTTATTTTTATTAACAGATATAGAGCTATTTTATTTTAAATTATTTTTAAATTTTTATTTCATTAGTGCTCTAATGAACATGTTTGCAGTACAGCTCGGGGAGTAGGTACATGTACATAACACAGCTTGTTTCTTCTTTAATCCCCTTCCTCTACCCACCCACCTCCTTCCTCTCTAAGTCCCCCTTCCCCATTTTTATTTTTTGTTGCTATTATTCTTAGCTTATGTTTGTGACATATAATGTTTACATTCATTGTGGGTATTTGGCACCTGAACATAGTATATCTTAAAACTTCTTACTCTCTTATTTTCAATTCTTGTATCGATTTTTTAATTCTATGTATATCAAGGAATTTTTCAATTTCTTCTAGACTGTCAATGTAATGGGTTATAAAATTTTCACAATTTATTGTCCATTTAATATCTGTAGAATGTACAGTTATATTCCTTTTTTATTACTACTATCAGTAATTTGTATTCTTCCTCATTTGCTTCTCACCAGCATAGAGATTTATAAATTAAATTGATATTTTAATATTGTCATCTTATGGTTTCCTTGCTTTTCTGTAATGTTAATGCTCATATATTAATCTCTTTTTTCTACATAATTTTAGTTTAGATTGATATTCATTTGGTGGCTTACTATACATTAATTTTTAATATGTCTGTTTTTCCTTCATTTAAAGATATAAATCTTGCTTTTGCCACAGGTTTAACTGCATCCATAAATTTAGTTCAATTTGAGTTCAATTTTTCCTTCTTTTGCCAAACCTGTTAAGCCCATCCAATAATTTCTTTTTATTGCTATGTCATATGTTCAGTTTTAGGATTTGCACTTCTTTCATATTTTTTCCATTTCTCTGCAGAAATTTCTTATGTGTTTTCTCATTATGTCCATTTTTTCTTATAAATCCCTTTGGGTGTTTATAGATTCCAGTACTGGTGTCATTTGAAGGTCATTATCTCATTACTTTTTTATGTGATGTATTTTCTTCCTCTTCACCTATCTAGTACTTTTTTTTTTTTTTTAATTGTGCGCAGGTCACTGTAAATTCTACGTTTTTGAGGTCCAGATTTTGTCTTTGAGTTGTTCCAGAAGGTTGGTAATTTGCTGGTGAGTCAGCTTTATTTGAGACTTACTTTCAGGCTGTGTTAGGTCATATATGGGTCAGATATTCATGAATACACAAATGACAATTGGAGCTGGACAATTATTGTTTTGTGCAGCATAATATTCCTGTGCCTTAAGGCATCCAGAATTCCACCCACTAGATGCCAAGAGCATTCCCCACCTGAGTGGAACAAATGACATGATCACTAGACATTGCCCAAATGCCGTCAGGAAGGTAAAAATCATCCCAGTTGAGAACCACTGATCTAGAGTAGCCATTTTTCTGGGACCAGAAAAACACTTTTCACATGTAGCCTCAACTGAATATCCAGGATTTTAGTTAGGTGTCTCTACTTGGGTTGGTCAGAACCCCAAAACTTCTATGGTTTGGATATGATTTGAGTGTACCCCCAAGGACATACATGTTAAAATTTAATCATCATCATGAGGTTTGAAGAGCATAGAACTTCATCTGATTACAGTGTGTAGAGGCAGGCCTTTAGTAAGTGATTTATATTAGATAAGGTCATAAGAGTATGCAGGATTCATGCATGAATTCATGAGTATTCATGATTCATGATTGAATACCAGTGGCTTTATAAGAAGAGGGAGAGAGGCCAGGACACATACATGTGCATTCACTGTCTCTTGTCATGTGATACCCTGTGTCACCTTGGGACTGTGCTAGCAAAATGGCCATCACTACATGTGGGCCTTCACTTTGTACAAGAACCATGGGCCAAAATACACCTCTTTCTTTGTTAAATTAGCCTGACTCAAATGTTCTAGTACAGTAACAGATCACAGACTACTATGACAGTCTTCTAGCTACATGTGGCCTCTGGAATCGCAATTCAGCCCAAATCCCTCACTGTTTTCTGCCCACCTTGTTGAGTATTATTTGTGTATTTTCACCTTAGTCTTCAGCCAGAGACCCAAGAGGACTTGTTTGCAGATTTGTGAAGCTCCCTCTCCATCTGGCTGTCTCATTCATGTTTCTCACCTGCACATTTTACCAGTGAACGCTGAATACTTTGAACTATGAATTTTATTTCTTCAACTTACCAGCAATTCAGCTCTCGGCTGGGGTCCAGTGTCTAGTGCTGTGATTTGGATAATGATCCCTGGTGGAAAATAGAGGTTAAATGCAGTTTATTGTATGTGGCCCCCCTGAATCAATGATCACAGTCCTGAGTTATCTGTTGTTCTGCATTTGAAAATGGTTCTGCATATGCTTGTCCAGGTAAAATGTTTACAGGGAGAACTTAACACGTGATGATCATTGTCAAATGGCCTGGGTTTCTTTGCCAGCCTTACTGGGTTTCTAGTTGTGTCCCTTGATAGACACAGAAAATATCAGGCCCATCTAAAGACGTGAATATTTTCAGCAAAATGGATGCTATTGGTCTTTTAATTTTATTTAATGCTTCTTTTACATTTTTTATCTTTAGTTTTAATAGCCACTTTACTCATCTTTTCTTGCCATCGGCACATAACTAGATATCAAGAAAGCTACTTTCTTTGACTACAGTGATTTATTGCCTCGGTAAGAATTTACCCTTATTTGTAAATAATGCTCAGGAAATTAAAAAATAAAACAACAAAATCTTTGGAAGAATTATTTCCTTATTAATATTATTTCTTGCACAGTC